>OU963920.1:310245-1510245 GCA_902850365.2 Chilo suppressalis | reverse complement strand
TTGTTATTCTAAATCGTCAACCAAATGTCACTTTAAGTTGCGTTCAGGAACTCGATTTAAAACTTTCGTTTACATAAAGGATGCATGTTTGTATGTGACTTAGTAATAGTGCATGATTATTTATAACAACTCCGGCGGTAATGCAAAGATGAGCGGAATTGAAGAGCTTAATTCTGATTAATGTTTTTTCTCACAGTTTTAATAAATAAATATTTTTAAAAATCGGTTATTTTCTTTTCTCAAACTTAGTAAATAATTTTATTACACAAAATCTGATATTTTTTCTAACTTAATCTTAGTAAATAAGTTTTATTAAATAAAAACTTATTTTTGCTCACTCTACCTATTTCGTTCGAATTGACAGCTATGACGTCACAATATGGCGTCCAGTCGGTCCTATTCTTAGTTGAATCGCATTATACAATCTCAGCAGAGCGCTCCCAGAATGACATTGAAATTCCTGAAATACGCTCAATCTTCCCAATGCATGAACATGCAGGACTCCTCCGTCTCTTACGCGAGTGCGTCCCTTGTATTCGAATAGTTATATTTACATATTTACTCTAAGGATTGTAATCTATCTACAAAATTATATTTTTAAATGCTCTCAGGGTAAACGCTTGTTTTTCCAAATAGGCTTATTGTAGAACAATTTTGTTTTCAATAACAATGACATTGTTCGCGACGAAAATGTTACATGAACAAAATGTATTGAATGAGGAGTACCTGGTGACCTTGAGGTGATTTCATGGTCTCGCTTGTACCGCTTTACCATCATTCGATTTGACCGATTGAATACGGTTGTCCAACCGATATTTACCGCGGAATCGATTTCGTTTCACGCCGTATCGGAGGGAAATGTTTGGTTGGTAGCAAACAAGTCAATATTACGCTTCAATCTTGACAAATACCTCGTGATGTTTGTGTTGAGTACGAAATTGGCGGAATATTTGGGGAACGCTGAAATCCTAACTAAATTTAATGTACTTTGGGAATAGTAAGGGCGTGTTCAGTATCCCTAGCTTGAGAAAGTATTCATTTGACATTGTGGGTTACCTACAATGCGAAGAGATGGCGCTGCCTTGCAGCTTAAGGCTAGGAAAATTTCGACGCGGCTAATAGGGCCGTGGTAGCATAATAGTCAGTGCATTCGCCCGGATTGCGAAGGATGCGGGTTCGAGTCCGCTGCCTGGTCCGCGTGGATTTTTTTCTAGTAAACTTTTCTTTAGATTTAAACATCTAGCAGTTAAATGCTTAAAAATAAATAAAATCATAACGAAATGTCAATGTCAAATATTGTATGGAAACTTGAACAGCAGCGGCACAAAGTACGTAACGAGAACTAAAAATCAGTGCACATTTGACAATGACATTTCGGACTCGCAAACGATACGAATTCGATATTGGTTCGTGCTAGGGGTACTGATGACACGCGCTGACCACGCACACGCCATGTTTTTTTTTTCTTCTAAGCGTTCCTCCCGCTCTAGGTGAAGCACGGGTGCAAGACATATGCATTGCTTGCATAAAATCTCTAGGTGTGAGCGTTCTAAAGACGAACCGGTTTCAAGGACCGTTTTGTGTTCCGCGACGATAGAACCGTTTTACGTTTCGGATCAAAACAGTCTTCGTCGAACAACTAGTCCTCGGATTATCTGCACTGGGCATATGTACTTTATTACAAGTTAATACAGTCTACAATAGAACGCAATGATATGAGGCTGTTTCGTTCTATGATAATTAAGCTTTGATTTTACAATAATATAATCTTTATTAATGAACATTTAAAGTCGATTATTGTAGAACACTACATTTATTTCGACGTTTTGACGTCTCGTTTGCAGCAACGAAAGGAACGTTAACAAGATTTCATTTAGTTCAGTTTCGTTGCGTTACATTCGTTCGACCGTCTCGTGTCGTTTCGTTGCGTCACCCGGCCGCAACCATAACCAGTTGCGAACGAGAACCGTTTCGAGGACTAGTTTTCGTTTAAGAGAAAACGGTTGCGTTTCGTCGTCAGAAAATTTGAGAGCGACCCACCGCTAAAAATCTCTTATCTATTAGACAAGTCCGTCCGTCTGTCTGTGGTGCTGTTTTAGCGGCCAAACCGTAAGAGATAGATAAAGAGAATATTTAAGTTATAAGTTAAGAATAGTCTGATAAGACTACAAACCGGATTTGAGTAACGTAGCACTTTCGGTTTTCGAGAAATCAGGTTTTGGTGAACATTTGGTTCAATGGTTTGCTAGTTGAGTCTTAACACGCATCAATAAATCTCAAATTGCTATTATCGCGCGGATATATCTACGTATGATATATATATATATATATATATACGTGTCCAATACTTTTTGATAATCTACCTAATAAACGAAGAAAAAAAAATTAGTCATCATCCCTATTAGCCTAGCCCCAAAGTAAGCATTGTGAAGCTTGTGTTATGAGGTTACTAGGGTAACGGATAGATTACATATACTGTACATATATAAGTATATTTATATAGAAATAAATATTAAACATCCATGACTGGAGTACAAATGCTCGTATTTATAGCACAAACATACATTATGTAACTATATTAAATACCCCTAGATACACCACCAGTAGGTGACATTCAGAGCTAGGGTAACCAACTGCTTTTCTATCAAATATATAAAAATCAAATATATTTTCTAAAAAATATAGGCCTATAACGGCCATAGGGCCGTGGTAGCATAATGGTCAGTGCATTCGCCCGGATAGCGAAGGATGCGGGTTCGAGTCCCGTCCGCTGCCTGGTCCGCGTGGTTTTTTTTCTAGTAAACTTTTCTTTAGGTACTATATTTTTAAATAAAACTAGTTTTAACGGGTTAATACACGATCTTTATTTATTTATTGACGTTTCGCAGCCTTTTCAGGTCTGCATCGTCAGAACAATGATTTTTATGTTTTAAGACAATTTCAGGCAATTTTTTTAAATTTTCTATGCGTCAGAACCATCCTCGTAATTCAAGGAATATTCTATAAAAATAATTATCAAAATAGGAAAAAAAAGTTATTCGTGATCATACATAAAAAAAAAATTATGCGTCTAACTCAAAAACCTCCTTCGTCTGTTTCGTCGGTTATAAAGAAGGCCGCGATGAAACTCAAACTCATTTATTCAGTCTAGGCTGTTACAAGCTCTTGTGAAAGTCAAACGCTACGCCATCGGTTCGTAAATCTACCGCGAGAGACCTTGTACTGAGAAGAACCGGCAAGAAACTCAGCAAGGGCTATTTTTTTCTCCCTGTTCTGTTTCATACAGAGCCGTCAATTGAAAGATGACAACAAAAATTGAAAACATGTGTTGATGATACAAAAAAATACCAATCTACAAAACTACCATTCTTTTTTTAATTCGATTACGTGGCAACATTGTAAAGTGAAAGTTAGGATAATGTGTAGATATTTCAACCTAACCTCAAACACAATACGTTCACAACTTCACTTATTGTTTCTTTATAAAAAGTGTGAATTATATAGCTAAGATGTGTTCGCACAACAGTTGGTGGCGACAGAGGTAAGCATTTAAATCAGTGCTATAATTATTTGTTACACATCACATCACATCACATTAATATTATTAATTAATAAAAGTTAAGTATAGCTAGTTACTGTTTTTAAACCTGGTGGATACTCGTCTTTGCTACATTTTAGCGTGGTTAGCTAACCGTTTTGACATGTAATTATAAATCTGCTTAAGTAATTTGCATGTGGCCACAGCCTGATTCCTCGAATAAATGGCAAATAACGCTCCATTGGCGCGACCGTTTTATCATTTCAGGGTTCCGTTCTTCGATAGTGGGTGACGGACGAAACCGATTTTTAAATTCGATGATTATTCACTTGAAAAAAACTATAGACATGTTTCGCTTGTATTTTGGCATGGACAACCAAAGCCGGATTTTGAGGCGTGTGTGAGCCCTAGGCTTGCCAGATGGCCGGATAATCCGGGATTGTCCCGGAATTTTGCGTCTTGACCTTATTGTCCCAGATTCCGATAATGTGCTTGTTTCGTAACAAAATAAACTAATAACGAATGACACCGCTTGCCGGTTGATGTTTTAATTCTGGGGGGTGATGGGCCTTTGATTTGATGCTTTTTTTTAAGGCCAGCATCTGGCAACCTTTGTGGGCCCCATACCTCTAAATTATGTCCTGGGGCCACGGAAGCATGGAGGTCTCTTGCGAGGGCGTATTTTACGATTGTATTAGTTTAATTCAATTCAATTCAAGTCATTTATTTATAAATATGTTAGCATAATAAAGAAATATATAAATACTAGCGGACCCGACAGACGTTGTCCTGTCTACACGTCTTTAATTTGAAAATTTCAAACTTTTTTTAATAAGCTAAAACATTCTGGACCATTTTGATGAAAATTACCATTCTCAGATCCCCTTGAACACACACAAAAAATTTCATCAAAATCGGTCCAGTCGTTTAAGAGAAGTTCAATGACATACACACTCACAGAAGAATTATATATATAAAGATTTGACACTGCGATGGTAGCGCCGTCTGTCTGATCCAATGTAAAACATTCCAAAATCAACAACTACTAATAAATTAAAAATTAATTAAAAAAACATTGTCCAGCGGACAAAATTGTGAATCTAAACCATTCTCAGATCCCCTTGAACACACACAAAAAATTTCATCAAAATCGGTCCAGTCGTTTAAGAGAAGTTCAGTGACATACACACTCACAGAAGAATTATATACATAAAGATTACTATTGGATATGGAGCTTCACCCAGTTTCGTAGCAGAGGAGTGTCCCACCGGTCATTAAATGCTCTCAGGAGGCTGTTGGTACTAGAGCGGAGCCTAGTGAGCATGGCAGCGGGCCTTTTTCTTATAATGGCATAAAAGTCGTCCGTATGCGCCTCCGCAAACATTTTTGAAGCGCTGCAACTCCGCGCCAGTCAGTTTAATCTGTGTTTTGCCATTACATTACATTAACAATTACAATAAACACACACCAAACATAAAACAAATGGTAATAATAATAATAATAATCTTTATTTGCAGAATATGGTTACAAATGGTGATACAGAGATAAAGAGCATCCTATATTCTTACCCAATGGGGTGTGCAAATTAATTGACATGTCGAGAAAAAAAAACTTATTACAATTATTCCATTCATTGATCATAATATGAACAAATTCACATTATCATTGTCAAACAATATAATAATCTCAGTGTCCAACAATATAATAATCTCAATGTCAAACAATATAATAATCTCAATGTCAAACAATATAATGTCAAACAACAATAGTACCTCGTCGATTAGGCCCCGCCTCAGCATAATGTTGCAACGGCAAAAATTTATTGCCGCTGCAACGCTGCAAATATTCTGGAGGGACCTAATTTGGCGCCAAAGCACGGGGATACAACACAATCACTTTATATACAAATAAAAGAAGTTACTAATATTAACACAAAACAAAAACAATCTGAGCCTCGCATCTAAGGCTTTCAGTCTCGATACATTTTCGAGTCCCGGGAAAAAAAATCGAGACTCGCACCGGTCCCGGGTTCCCGGGAAGAACGAGACTTTCGAGACTTTGAAAATAAGTTTCATACTCAAGGTTTATACAATTAGGCAATTAATACAATATGTTTCAATTGAGTACTTTAATAATCAACTATTACATTAAAGTCAAATATTAATAAAATTATCATTTTTCATTTTTATAATAGGCACGCAGAAAGCAAAGGGCATTCAAAGTGTTTTCAGATAGAGAGGATCTGATCTTGTTGCAAAAGTAACCTGCATTAGACAGAGCTCTCTCTGCTTCGGCGCTAGTATAGAGGATGGATAACAAATAATTATAGCACTGATTTAAATGCTTTCCTCTGTCGCCACCAACTGTTGTGCTAAGGAACACATCTTAGCTATATAATTCACACTTTTTATAAAGAAACAATAAGTGAAGTTGTGAACGTATTGTGTTTGAGGTTAGGTTAAAATATCTACAGATTATCCTAACTATCACTTTACAATGTTGCCACGTAATCGAATTAAAAAAAGAATGGTAGTTTTGTAGATTGGTATTTTTTGTAGATTATTATTTAACTAAGTCTCGAAAGTCTCGAAAACTGGAGTTGAGGTCTCGAGACTCGAAAATGCGACAAAATCGTCGAGACTCGGAATTTTCGAGACCGGGACTCCCGGGATGAAAGCCCTACTCGCATCCCTTGCCCAAGGCTGCGAAGATGCAGAAGTAATTTTACTCACCGGTTCAAACACAACACCATTGCTTTTGTACGGAACTCTTTGTGAGCAATATTAGAACACACTTAACGCTTTTTTTTTATTTGTTCAATCGATTTTTACTTAATCCTTATAGTTTGCATACGATTGCTTGTTTTAAATTATTAGGAAAAAAAATCACGGAAACATTTTTAAATTGCATTTTTTATCGAGTTTCAAGAAGCTAATCACCGTTGGTTGGTGAATTGTGTAAAACAGCTTAGTGTCGCCGCACACGGGCTACCGACCACAACCACAAAACGCCGCCACCGGCATATTTCTTGCAGTTTTCGTACATTTTATATGGACTCGCCACACACGGTACGCCGGTGGCCGCCACACGCTATAAATCGTCGTTACTCGCTTCTTGTGGCCCGCACCGGCCACTTAATGCGCCGATACAAAACGCCGCCACACGTCACTCGCGCGATTCCCCACCCCTCTCTCCCTTACCTTAGTCGGCCGCTGTCGCGCGCTTCAGCCACTTTAGTAGCCGCTTCTAGCTTCTCGTGGCGGCGTTTGTGGCTGTGGCATGTGGCCCGTGTGCGGCGACACTTAGAGTTCACGGAAGCTTAAGGAGTAATTTATTTAAATGTTACTGATTTATTTATGCGTAGTTTAAAGATAAAATGGCTAGAAGGTTTTGGGTAGCCCAAGAAAAGAAAATGTTTTAGAAGTTATACTTCTTTAGGTGGGTTATGAAAAAATGATGAGAGTGAAATTTTAAGATGCGCGCGCATCACTGTATATGTCATGTGTTTACCGCACATTAAGAAAATCTACCAACAAAATAGAAATAGAATCTCTATTTAGTGGGTGCTAACGACTGCATTGTGAAGGCCTATCAAAAGTATTTATTAATCTGGAACAACGGAACCAAAGCGCGATTCAAGAGACTACAGCGCCATCTCTTGACCATTGGTGTAGTAGAACCAAAAACCACATCTTTATTTTATTGTAATAAAGTAACAGTTATAGGTATTCATATTTATAATATCAAAAGTATTTATTAATCTGGAACAACGGAACCAAAGCGCGATTCAGGAGACTACAGCGCCATCTCTTGACCATTGGTGTAGTAGAACCAAAAAACACATCTTTATTTTTTGTAATAAAGTAACAGTTATAGGTATTCATATTTATAATATTTATCCACATGTTTCTAGTTTGTATATTCGGAATACGTGTTTGAGTTTCATACGCACATATGTTCTAATAAATTATATTCAGTAGCGATTTTAATTGAATATTTTGATTATTTATTTATTTTTTCAAATTAAAACTGAACTTTATTGACTGTGTCCTTTTCCAGACTTTTTATTAATTTATTGTAATTAATTATTTGCATGCAATTAAAAACTAATTTTAAACGATGCCAAAGAAGGATAACTTCTCACGCGCCTACATAAGTACACGCACCCATTTTTTTGTATTATTGTTATTAGTTTGTACTTAAAACTGTTTTGAAACTTTTTGTTATAACGTTGAATTTAAAAATGTTTTCAAAGCGTGACTGTGAACCAAGTAGTGCTTCTTTTTTGCAAGCACTTCTTGATTGAGACACATTTTGAGCGCACGTGATGTATATAGGGTATTTGATATCGTTGCATGGGTCATCTGGTTGCATGCTACAACTTACTTAAAAACATCTTGCGGCACTTGCGACATGTGGCAGTCTAATTTACGTCGAGGCAACATCGTATCTAGATCATTTTAAAGAAATGTGTGTCTACATATTTTTCGTTACACCACACCATGACCGATAATTTTTCTTCTCCCTTAAAAAAAAAAACATAGATATAACCTTTAAACTAGGCTACGTTCCAAACCTACGCTCCAGACAAATACCAATATAATGCGATTCAACTAAGAATAGGGCCGACTGGGCGCCATATTGTGAAGTCACAGCTGTCAGTTCAAACCAAATAGGTAGAGTGAGCGAAAAAAAGTTTTTATTTAATAAAACTTATTTACTAAGATTAAGTGAGAAAAAGCATCAAATTTTTTTTTTTTTTAATAACATTTATTTATTAAGACTGTGAGAAAAAACATTAATCAGAATATAGCTCTTCTATTCCGCTCATCTCTGCATTTCCGCCGGAGTACTGATCGTATGTGACCTAGTAATGGTGCATAATTATTCATAATCATGCACTATTACTAGGTCACATACGAACGTGCATCCTTTATGTAAACGAAAGTTTGAAATCGAGTTTCTGAACGCAACTTAAAGTGACATTTGGTTGAAGATTTAGGTTATCAACCATTCATGGCCAAAGCTTAATAAGTAAAAAAAAAATATCAAGCTATATTAATTACTAATATTTGTTATTGTTTGTTTACAAATGTTTGGTTTTTATTCTTGAATTAGCGGAGTGCTAAAAATGGTTCTAAGTTTTTTTTTTTGCAAACCGTACTTTTCAAGCGACATTTGACAGATAGAGGTCATTGGCTTTCCTATTCTTATTTGAATCGCATTATACGCTTCATAACAAATTCCGTTGACGTAAGTTACATTTATTGTATGTCAAACGTCTCGGTAATAAGTTGCTTTTAGAACGAAGGTTTGGAACGTAGCCCTGTTTTGTCATACCAAAAATGTCGCACGTTATCCATATATGTAGTGTTCGGATACACGCCGCGACAATGTGCCACATGACGCAATATGTTTCCATGCCGCACGATTTCTGCCACAATGTGCGACTTTTTAAATATTGTAGCATGAGGCCTTGTGGTAGGCTTGTTGAACATATATCGATGTATCGATATATCGATATTTTTTGTTCGATATATCGATATTTTTTGCCGATATATTTTGATTCGATATATCGATACATCGATACAAAATAACCAATATCGAAATTCGTATCAAAAACGATATTTTTTTAATTATTAGCGGCATATCACGATCTAGCTAAATTCGTATCTGGAAAAATCGTAACTGGATCTCAGATTAATGATATTCAACCTGTCTATGATCTGTGCTGTATTTAGTATTGTCTATTATTTGTAAATCTGTTTCGCTGGTGAATTGGTTGTG
This sequence comes from Chilo suppressalis, assembly GCA_902850365.2. Taxonomy (NCBI): domain Eukaryota; kingdom Metazoa; phylum Arthropoda; class Insecta; order Lepidoptera; family Crambidae; genus Chilo; species Chilo suppressalis. The sequence continues at coordinate 1,500,920 of OU963920.1, read as the reverse complement.
CTGATTTCCATTATATTCTGTGAAGTGTGTGACTGTCTAGTCTTGTTTACGAAAGAGACCCTGCAATCATTTACCTGAGAGGCCCTGCAATCATTTTCGTTCCATCATTATTCCGTGTGTCATATTTTGTGAGTTACTGTACGATATTTTTGGGAAAATTGGTCCGATATATCGATGTTTTTTTTTTTTTTTTCGCGATATATCGAAGCCGATATTGATATTTTTTAAAAGATCGATGTATCGATATATCGATATTTTTTTCAACTTTCGACATCCCTACCTTGTGGGATGGTGCATTTTTTTTTTTTTTTTATAATTTATACATGCCCCTGGATACAAGTCCATCAGTCGTATATATAAATACAAGTCTTAAATCTTCTTTTTTTTACATTAGAATGTCGGTGTGACGCATTCTATTGTTTCTTGGAATGTTTGGCACGAAATGTATCGAGTTGGTTTTATCGATAATCTTCTGTGAGGTAGTCAACACTACAATAAAGTTCTCACGTCCACTTGACCGGAATAGCGTATATTTTAAATATTCCACTAATTCTTCAGTTGCGCAGACGGTTGTAACACAAAATCACACCAATTTTATTTCACAATATCCACTATGAACGAATTTAAGATTACTTAAAATAAGACGCCAACCGTACTCGATGAAATCCCGCCAAAAACTCTTGGCATGGTGCAATTTCTTTTTGTTGAAGTTCTCCCGTTTTAGGGAAGGCAAAGGGAACAATGCCCATACAGCCTAGTCTTTAATTAAATTTATCTTCTTTTTGACGCACAGTGTTGCCCCGGCGTAAAATAGCCTTAAAACACCAGAAAACCGTCATGCAAAAATCTTAAAAGGTAGGAAGAAAAATATCGGACCCCAAATTTGCCTCCCCATAAATACTACTCAGCCTGCTGGTAAATCCGCCACTGGTTGTCTTCACTTTTTTAATCTAAATGCTTCCCTCACATAGACATAATAATAGTACATATTTCCAACACTGACAACAATAAACCTAGCTCCAAAGTAAGCACTGTACACTAGCTCCAAAGTAAGCACTGTACACTAAGCTCCAAAGTAAGCACTGTACACTAGCTCTAAAGTAAGCACTGTACACTAGCTCCAAAGTAAGCACTGTACACAAAAAAATGTAATTTTACGTACAAAAAAAATACAGAATTCGGTATAATGTCTCAAAATTTCGTTAAACACACTTTTATTGAACATGTACTTTTACATATCATAGATGTAAAATTGCATAAAAAAAGAAAATTTCTAGTTATGTTAACCTACATTGCTGTGCAAAGTCAATCAATGGGAAAATACCATTTTTCCCAGAAAATTTCCAACAGTGTAGACTTGTGTTATGGGATACTAAGGTAACGGATAGAATACGTATACTGATACACATCTAAGTATATTTATATAGAAATATATAATTAAACATACAAATGCTCGTATTCATCACACAAACATCTGCACCCACCGGGATTCGAAACCCTCGAGTTAGCGACACCTTGAAACCCGGAGTATGAACCACTCGGCTACGTCGTCAAAAATATATTTTGTTACTTCATGTATGTATCTATTATTTCCTAATTACGGCGTGTTTACTTTCTATATATTGTATATATGTATTTAATACTGCTATTTGAAGGATAATTTATGTTTGGTATTACTTATGGATAGCGCAGGTGGTTAGCGCGTTCGGCTGCGATCGTTGAAGTTAAGCAACTTTTCAACAATTGGATGGGCGACATAAAATCTTTTATCTCGAGTTCCTCCGTGCTTCTGAAGGCACGTTAAGCCGTTGGTCCCGGCTGCATCTGCAGTCGTTAGCACCCACCAATCCGCACTGGGCCAGCGTTGTGGGTCATGGCCCAATCTCCCTATTCCATCCATAGGGAAGGCCTGTGCCCCAGCAGTGGCGACATTAATTGGCTGATGATGATGATGATTACTTATGGAGTGGAGAAAGTGGAGTATGGAGGAGCTCGATGACGCAGGTGGTTAGCGCGTTCGGCTGCGATCGTTGAAGTTAAGCAACTTTCGCAGTGGTCGGTCATTGGATGGGTGACCAAAAATCTTCTATCTCGAGTTCCTCCATGCTACGGAAAGCACGTTATGCCATTGGTCCCGGCTGCATCTGCTTTCGTTAGCACCCGTCGTGGGTCATGGCCCAATCTCCCTATTCCATCCATAGGGAGGGCCTGTGCCTCACCAGTGAGGACATTAATAGGTTGATGAAGATGATGATGACATATGGTTATTAATAATCAACAAGTTGGTATGCGAATCGAATCTTAGGAATACCAATCGTAATTATTTATTATTGTGTTTAAATAAAGTGCAGTCCACACTGGGAGCGAAGCGAAATGAGAAGAAGTTCGTGTTTAAATACCTACAAAGTTGTGCGGAACATTCGGTGGGCGAGTCCTTTTCCGGAGTCCTCGTCCTGTTTTTTGAAGTGAAAACTTTTTTAGCGGCGTTGTACACTTTTTTGTTGTATGGGTAAAAAGTGTTAGACTCGCGTCAGGACACGAGGGCTGATCGCGTCATGACACGTGGCCTGATCGGGGATCTGACGAAAACAATGCAGTTGGAAAGGTTGTTGACTTTCAATATATTGGACGAAACATAGTAATATTTTATTTTATCGTATTATTATAATAAGTCTCTATGTATGACGTCCACGTGGCAGCTTTATTGCGAAGAAAATGCATTTTTTTACAATAGATGTCGCTAAGTGCGCTTAAACGTGATTCATGTAAGTTGATTTTACTGAGAGATAAACTTTTTTAATGTTATATAAATTGTCACGTTTGTGTACGATAACGCAATAAATAAATATTGTATTCTACCACATACATGATAGTACTTTTATAATGATAATTAAAGCAACTCGTGCAAAATTATTCCCTAACCATTCCAAAATATCAAAAATGCACAACGTTAATATTCAAGTTTTCACTTCTGCCGACACTCCCGGAGTGCAACCCGTCGTTTTTTTTTCTTTAACTGCTTTTAATTGTGAACGTACCTTAAGTAAGACAATGTGCAAGGCAAAATTATACATATACACATCGTTGTTGTTGTTTTGTATTTATTATAATAATTGCATTGTCGTGTTCGTGACTTCATATACCTACGTGTAGTTATATTAAGAAGGCCGAATAATACGTTTTACTGTGGCCACAATTCCAACGCGTACAAAGAAATTTTGTGACTCATTTCTTTGTCGCACTATCCGTAAATGGAATGCTCTGCCCGCTCACGTGTTCCCTCCCTCTTACAACGTGGGATCCTTTAAAAGAGGCGTGAAGAAGCAACATGCAGGTAGGGACACGATATCGAATAGAAAGTATCGATACTGTACTCATGAGTAGTATCGGTAAAAAAGTATCGTACTCGTAAAAGTATCGAAACAAAAGTATCGATACTTCAAAGTATCGAGTACATTTCATAGGGCCTTATCGGAGCCTCTGTGGCCTGATGAGCAACCCCCCCCCCCCACCCCGATCGTTAAAATTGAAAGAAAAACAATCGAATTTTAGTATAGTACGTATAATCAAAAACAAAAAAAGGACATGTAAATTCACAAATTGCTATATTATATTTGTGTTCATTAATATTACATTCATAATTAAAATGTTAATTAAAAAGATCGAAATCTTAAACAATTTAAAAGTATGAAACTTTTCAGATTTGTTTCAAATTAAACTTACTTTTCTTGAATTTTAATCATTAAAAAACATTATACTTACTTATGTTAACTTGAATCTGACACGCAGTTAACGGCTGCCATTGGCATGCTTCACTTTAGATTATAATTATAAAAGAGGTTACGTCCGTCTTTTTTTCAGGTGGTTTTAAATAGGTACACACAGCACAGAGAGAATAATAGTGTTACAATTGAATAAATCAAATACAGTCAAGCGAAAAGCACAACAAACGGCGAATCAATCACACTTCCTAACAATATGGTCGCTAAATAAATAACTATGAAACAAAACAAAGCGCAAAATAAACACAGTCACAGATTGGAAAGAATTTGAATATGTCAGTTACTGACTTTATAACAACACAATAGGGCATTTGACAGTATTAAAAATAAATTGCCAAAATAACGAAAAAGATATTAGTTTTCTTATCTATTGTCACGTAACCCAAAACGCTTGGGATTGGCGGAGCCTAAAATGACGTCACACGCAAGTAAACTTCCAGTCAAAGTGACATTACATTGTATCGTTTGACGTTTTAATAACAGTGTGACGTCACACACTAGTAAGACGCCATATTGTCCAGAGAAACGTTTTCGCGGCAACTTGAAAATGGATTTTTGATTTGGTTATTTTTACTGAAATACACGACAGAATGATGAATATCCACTTTTTACGGACTCCATAAACATTAGTCAATAACGTGAGATCGTTGCCTAAAACTTGTCAAATACCCTATGGAACGTTTTAGAAGGTTTGCTATGATTTAACAAGATGGCGTTGCCATCAATATGAGGCGCTTATCCAATTTTTTTAAGGTATCGATACTTGCCAAAAATTACTTATTTAGTAAAAGTATCGAATACAAAGTATCGAGTACAAAAGTATCGGTATCGAAAAGAAAAGTACTCGATACCACAAAATATCGATACTTTTTTCGTGTCCCTACATGCAGGCCATCAGGGTGAGGATGGCTGGTGTGGCAGGTAGAACTGCTGTATCAGCTATCTTCGCGTCTCGACTTCACCTTCACTTAACATCAGGTGGGGTGAAGTCATTTGTCGGACCTATCTATAAAAAATAATAATAATATTTGTTTATTTACGTCGTTACTTACTTATGGCAATATTTTTAGGTTTCCGTGTTCCGTACCCTAGGGGTGAAAACTAGACTTGCAACGAATATTCGGTTACTATTCGGTATTCGGCCTATTCGGCTGTTTTTATTATATTCGGCCGAATACCGAATATCTACATATTATTCGGCCGAATACCGAATACTTACATAATATATTTTGTCATAGAGAAATAATTGGTAAAACGAAAAATTATAATCAATTGATTACGTATATATTCATATTTTCATTTCTGATACAATCATTTAAGTAGTCATTGGTACATAACACAGGTACATAATCATCTTCTGATTTGGAAAAATGGACGATTCTATGTATTTGTTTCTTAGGTTTTCACGCACATCACTCATTAAATAAAACTAGTTTTTACGGGTTAATGCACGAAACTCTATTTATTTATTGACGTTTCGCAGCCTTTTCAGGTCTGCATCGTCAGAAACACGACGAACACGTGACGATGCAGACCTGAAAAGGCTGCGAAACGTCAATAAATAAATAAAGTTTCGTGCATTAACCCGTAAAAACTAGTTTTATTCGATTCTATGTATTTGAATTATTGTGGTAATCAAAATTTAGAAGGGTAAGGTTCTCATTTCTTTTATAATCATTTATTAAGTAGTCATTGGTACATAATTTAATCATTTTTTCTATTAAACAAGTTAACAGTTTTTAATTCATTCAGGCATGTGATGAATGGTTACATAATAGCAATAATTTAAAGTTTACGCGCCGTTTTTGGCCATATCTCAAAAGTTGGTTTTGTCATTTAGCCGCACTTTAGCTTGAGGACGGCAGATTAGAACAAAACAAAGGAGCGCGAAACAATCACGTCTGTACAAGTTTTTGGCGCTAAAATCCAGCCGAATACTTTTGCCTAATATACGGCTATTCGGTCAGGGGCCTCGCCGAATATTCGGTGTTCGGTATACTGCCGAATATACTATTCGTTGCAAGTCTAGTGAAAACACGACCCTATTACTAAGACTCCACTGTCCGTCTGTCTGTCACCAGGCTGTTTCTGGTGAATAGGCTTGCCAACCATACTATATTATATATCGTCCTACTATATTGACGACCTCCGTGGCCGAGTGGTTTGTACGCCGGGCTTCATGGTGTCGCCGACTCGAGAGGCCCGGGTTCGAATCCCAGTGGGGCAGATGTTTGTGTGATGAGTACGAGCATTTGTACTCCAGTCATGGATGATTAATATGTAATTCTATATAAATATACTTATATATGTACAATATATGTATTATACATGTATTATACCCGTTACCCTAGCATCCCATAACACAAGCCTTATAGTGCTTACTTTGGGGCTAGGTTAATTGGTGTGTTGAAAAAAAAAATGACATTTTATTGGGTTTTCTATGCCTTGAACAAATAATTACAATTATCTACTATATTTTGGGAGATAACAGATTCGAAAATACTATATTTGATAGAAAAAAAAGTTGGTTACCCTACTTATGGCAATATTTTTAAGATTCCGTGTTCCGTACCCTAAGGGTGAAAACAGGACCCTATTACTAAGACTCCACTGTCCGTCTGTCTGTCTATCACTAGGCTGTTCATGTTTCTCATGAACCGTGATAGCTGGACAGATGGAATTTTTAAGAGATGATGTAATTATTTTACCCATTTCTATACCCCGCTATAGCGGGCAACAGAAATTGTTATAACAATAAATGCTAAAAACAGTACAAAAAGTTGCTTTCGTAAACAATTTCCTATGAGGAAGGAAAAGAATTATACCTATCTATCTTCATACAGCAAAGTTATTTTTAATTTTATTTTATTAGCTTGTATATTTCTTGGAATGATATCATTTATGTCTATTTATCTGTGCTATAAGTTTCACTTACTGCTTTATCATACGTATATATAAGAATTGGTTTAGTTGTGTGAAGATAACATACTTACATGAGCTCCTAAATTTTAATCTATATAGTTAGGTATATAAAACTCAAAGGTGACTGACTGACATAGTGATCTATCAACGCACAGCCCAAACCACTGGACGGATCGGGCTGAAATTTGGCATGCAGGTAGATGTTATGACGTAGGCATCCGCTAAGAAAGGATTTTGATCAATTCTACCCCCAAGGGGATAAAATAGGGAATGAAAGTTTGTATGAAACTTTGTCAAATTTTAAACCGATCGGGCTGAGACTTTACGTGCAGGTATAAGAAGAATCATAGATGAATGTCATTGTGTATAATACAAGCCTGAGAACAAAAACTGTAGTCTACAATTCAGCTCTACACCGAAGCGAAGCGAGGGCGGGCCGCTAGTTATTATATAATTTTGTTTTATACTTAGTCACAATTGATTGTGATTGAGTGAATCACATGAGGAGCTCAATGGCGCAGATGGTTGCGATCGTTGAAGTTAAGCAACTTTCGCAGTGGTCGGTCATTGGATGGGTGACCAAAAGTTTACTATCTCGAGTTCTTCCGTGCTTCAGAAGGCACGTTAAGCTGTTGGTTGTTAGTTTCATTTAGTTATTTTAAAAAATTGGAATTGCATTTTTTTAATACGACAAGCAACAAAACTGAATTTTGATGGAGTTGAAAGTTGATAGAGGAAAAAATAAAAAATAGTAGATTGACATTGAGTGTTGGAAATATTCATCTCTTATCCATTAGACAAGTCCGTCCGTCCGTCTGCCTGTGGTGCTGTTTCAGCGGCCAAACCGTAAGAGATAGATAAAGAGAATATTTAAGTTATAAGTTAAGAATAGTCTGATAAGACTACAAACCGGATTTGAGTAACGTAGCACTTCCGGTTTTCGAGAAATCACGAATTTCAAACGAAACCACACAAAATCTCCAAAGTTCTCAATTAATTAAATACATTTTTTTTAAATCAGGTTTTGGTGAACATTTGGTTCACTGGTTTGCTAGTATATTTATAATTTACGACAATAACGTAAACAGCCCTGCTTTTACCATTACATACAAGAAGAAAGTCTATCCAATTGCAACACAACGCAAAGTAACAGAAAGGCGTTTTCACAATTGTACAGTGATAAAAGATTTAATAAAATGACAGATTTTATGCTTTCATTTCAATGTCATTACCACGGCGCCGGCGACGGACGCAACCATAGTGAAACGGTACATTTACTACTGCGAGGTGAGAAGTTCAACTTTCGCAGTGTCAAATCACAGGCTGTCGAGGAGATCGATGGCGCAAGTGTTCAGCGCGTTCGGCTGCGATCGTTGAAGTTAAGCAACTTTCGCAGTGGTCGGTCTTTGGATGGGTGACCAAAAAATTACTATCTCGAACTCCTCCGTGCTTCGGAAGGCACGTTAAGCCGTTGGTCCCGGTTGCATCTGTATTCATTAGCAGCCGCCAATCCTCACTGGGCTCGCGTGGTAGGTCATGGCCCAATCTCGCTATTCCATCCATAGGGAAGGCCTGTGCCCCAGCAATGGAGTCTTTAATAGGCTGATGATGAAGGTATTAGTTTGTGGCGCGGTTTATTTTACGTCGACTGCATATAAAATGATTACGTAATCTGCCGTCCACAAGCTAAAACACGGCTAAATGACTAAACCAACTTTTGAGATATGGCCAAAAATACGGCGTGTTCACTTTAAATTATTGCTTTTTGTAAACACACACATCACGTGACGGATAGACTTAAACTATAAAAGATACGAATGCATGTTAAAGACATATCGATAGAGAATTAAAAACTGTATAAGATGCAATTTTAAAACTGAAGAATCGACCATATGTCACTTAGCCGCTCTTTTGTTTGAGTACGGCAGTAATGTGCTTATTGTATTATTTATTAAACTTATTTGTAGTCTTTCTGAGAAAAACAAGATTTAATCAATAACCCGAAGACATGTCAGGCAGAAATATGTATAATGTACACATTATGCAAAGCTATTAATAACCAAAGACTTTATAGATGAAACTCTATGGATGTTTATTATATAACCTGTTTATGTTAAAGGCCGGTTCACACGAAGCTATCACTTTTATAAGGAACTGGGGGCCAATCGCCTAACTGGATTGCTTTGGAAAACGCTATCGCTTACGATTTCATTTTGTTATTTCTAGCCCCCTGAGGTTTTCAAATGCCTCGCGCTCTTTTTATTCTTTTGCATTGGTAATAACAATGTTAAAGAAAATGAGCGTGAGGTATTTCGGCGGTTAGAAATAACAAAATGAAATCGTAAGCGATAGCGTTATCCAAAGCAATCTGGTTAGGCGATTGGCCCACTGTACCCTGCCACGCTTCGCAGTGGCACATTGTGATTGAATGGTTGAGAAATGAGAAACAAAACAAAGAATACTATTTCACATAAGTTTAATTTTGCAATAACATTTTTTTTTTTGTAAATAAACAATGTAATTGGGAACGAAATTGTATCTCATGTGACTGCGTTATTACTATTGCGGTTGTCAGCGAGTGTTTTCCTCGCTTCTGGCAGATGGCGCGGTCATTGGTACACAGCTGATCGTTAAAAAAACTGTTTTCTCGCGGTCGCAGATATGTGACTGATGCAAAAAATAGATAAAAACAATCCTTGATGCGGATTTTATATCATGTTAAAATTTCAACTCTATCGGTGCAGAACTTTTTGAGTTTTTGAAGCGTACACAAACCAACATAACATTATTATATATATAGACTAGTGGCCCGCCCTCGCTTCGCTTCGGGGTAGAATTGATCAAAATCCTTTCGTAGCGGATGCCTACGTCATAACATCTACTTGCATGCCAAATTTTAGCCCGATCGGTTTAAAATTGACAAAGTTTCATACAAACTTTCATCCTCTATTTTATCCCCTTGGGGGTAGAATTGATCAAAATCCTTTCTTAGCGGATGCCTACGTCATAACATCTACCTGCATGCCAAATTTCAGCCCGATCCGTACAGTGGTTTGGGCTGTGCGTTGATAGATCACTATGTCAGTCAGTCAGTCACATTTGAGTTTTATATATATAGCGGCCGCGCCGTAGCATAATTGGTACTGACCAATTATGCTACGAATGCACTGGCATTCGGCCGGATAGCGAAGGGTGCATGTAACTGATGTTTGAATCTAAAGACTTTTTTTGTTTTTTTTTTTTTGCTTTTTACATCGCGATAGTGTAGACTCCGCTTTATGTAAGCAGGTCAAAGTGTCAAACCGATTGACCAACTTATTAAGGAATCAACGTATTGAATAACGTCGTTGAATGTTGTTATTATGTAAGTAAATAAATAACGAGAAGTGATTGGTGCATCATAATCGTGAAAGTTGAGCGACCTTTGTTATGGTCGCTTGGGATGGGTGACCATTATGGGTACTACTAAGGAATAATAATAAAAGAAATAAATATTTCCATCACTCACACCAATTAGAATAGCCCCAAAGTAAGCACTGTAGGCTAGTGTTATGGGATGCTAGGATAACGGATAGAATACCCACATACACATAATAAGTATATTTTTATAGAAATACATAATATATATTAAACATTCATGCCAAGCACACTACCTCATAGGTGGTGTGAAAACGTGTGCATATTACGAATAATTTTTTTTTTCAATTCTTTCAACCGCTATATCACGGAAATGGCAATACTTATGAAAAAAGTGTAGATACATTTTTTGTAGAGAATCGGATGATCTACAATTTTTGTCTGAACTATTTTTGCTGTAAAACTCACCGTTTAGCTGAAAAACGCGAAAAACCTATTTTTGCAAACTTTCACCATCGATAAAATTTTTTGCACAAGGGGGATTGATGGGGACTTTTCACAATTCATTTATAATGGTATTCTGAACATTCATACCAATTTTTAGCTCTATGGGAATTATTGTAACCTTCAAAGTCTTATTTGACTGGACTATGACTGGAATATAAATAATGGGGCAGATGACCGGGATTCGAACCCTCGAGTAGGCGACACCATGAAAGCCGGCGTTCAAACCGTTACGGTGGTCGTTAACATTTTAACATTTTGCTTAGAATGCATGTCACACACATCTTGAACGCACGTTTAAAAGGCAAAGGCTGCCTAGCTAGTTCCCAAGCTAGTTGCCTAGCTAGCTACCTAGCTAGCAGCCTAGGTAGTTGCCTAGCTAGTTGCCTAGGTAGTTGCCTAGGTAGTTGCCTAGGTAGTTGCCTAGCTAGTAGCCTAGATAGTTGCCTAGCTAGTTGCCTAGCTACTTGCCTAGCTAGTTTTTTAGCTAGTGGCCTACGGTAAATGCGCTAGCCCCAATAGTTCCAGTCCACCTTACCTTCCGAAAAGGAATTTCGATCCAATATACCTGTTTGCTGGTGTAGTGTTTTTGTCGGTGAGTTACCTAACTCAAAATCCCCTTCTCCCTGGCCGGCGGGTCGATGCAGTCCTCCCGGCATCGGTTCGACGGATGCCTCGCCCTGGACCGAATCCGTCGCGACAACCTCCACTCGAGCCCTGGTTGTACGCTGGCTGACCCCGAAACGCGCGAGAAGCACTTCACGGGTTTTTCACCATGCGCACGGTGGTAACAAACCAGGCGGGTGTTAGGCACCCTACCACCAGCAGAGCGGATGGAAGCTCCGATATCCCTTAGTCGCCTCTTACGACACCCACGGGAAGAGAAGGGGCGGTGAGTTGTATTCTTTCTCCGTCACCGCACGGATAAAGAAGTTCCGAAAAGGAATTTCGATCCAATATATCTGTTGCTGGTGTAGTGTTTTTGTCGGTGAGTTAGCTTCCAGGGCTCCACGGGGTAGGGGATTGGATCAGTGTAGGCAACGGCGCGAGAGAGTGATAGCTTTGATATCGCAAACGTACCAATACGACCAAAAAAAAAAGAGATCAAAAAAAGAGCGTACTCCTTCCTTAAAGGCCGGCATCGCATTTGTGATACTCCTGGTGTTGCAAGTGTCCATGGGCGACGGTGATCACCACGGAGGAAAAACAAAGAGGAGCTGGCCTAAGCAACTGTGCACTGTGATTTTCAACTAGGTCCTGACGTCATCATTGTGGGCGGGGCCTAAGTCAGTATGCTTTCAGCGTTCGTCAGGTGCACACTTAACGAGACTCGCATTATAAGTGTTTTTTTGCGTTTTTAACAAGAAAAGGATGAAGTTTTGTGTTTTACTATGTCAAAGTTACTCAGACAGACGTTCTGATAATATGGATGGCATCACATTTCATTTGTAAGTAATTTTATACGTAATTAAATATATAAGTTCTAGAACATTCTCAGCCTCAGCTTTCAGCGTTAAAATTCTACTACTTGACACCAGATGGCGACACTTTTAGGAAGAAAATACACAAGTTTACGTATAATTTTGCAGTATTATATTGTAATAATCATACGTAAATACTGAAAACTGTTATACACTTATTCCTAAATAACTTTTAGTATCTAAAACAGTAATTTTATCAATATATTACTAACTGGCCGCCCTCTGTCGTCATATAGAATAACTTTTTAAACGTTACAAATATCCAGGGCCGTAATACGTATTAAATTATTTACCAAGTACATAAATTTTAATTATTTTTATGTTCGTTTTAGATTTCCATCCAACGATAATTTAAAACAGCAATGGATTTCAAAACTTAATAGACCGGATTGGACACCATAAAAGAAGAAGATATTTCCATTTTAAATGAATCTTCTATGCAAAAAATTAATATTACATCAGAACGTTATCGCATTTTAAATAAAATGAGTTTCGAGTCTTCGGATAGCACGGATGTCGAGCCTATGCCTGACGATATGTTATTGGAATTTGATGAACAATTAAATACAACTATAGGTGACTATTTGCGCCGTCAAATAGTAGCATATATTTCTGGGTATGTGGTCAAATATTTACATTCCAAGATCAAATGTGAGAGCTGTCTCAAAGAATTATATGCTGATAACTACGACGATAGTGACCTTGATTTGATAAAAACTAAAAATAAGGGTGGTCTTACTTTCCCATCTAGAGATGTCATAAAAATATGTATACGGACCGAAGGCAGTATTCGTTGTGTTAAATCGCAATCTTTGAATACTCCTAACTTTCGTAAACATAAAATTGTATCGAATACATTAAAATCACTTATTGACAAGATTGTTTCAAAAAATCGGCCAACCATATGTTTGACCAATCACCTACAGTTAATCATGTTGTATTTCTGATGAAATCGATTGCAGAAAAATATATTGATATTCGTTTTAAGCATTTTGCCACAATACAAAACGATACGGCAACCAACCGACAACAACTAACCAAAACTATTATTTACAGGTAATTGATGTTTTTTAATAAAATTATGTTTGTAATAACATTTTGTCTATTATTTTTAAACTACCTTAAAATTTAAATCTAAAGAAAATATAACTAGAAAAATATCCACGCGGACCAGGCAGCAGACGGGAGCGGGTGCGGGTTCGAGTCCCGTCTGCTGCCTGGTCTGCCTGGATTTTTTTTCATCAAGCAGTTACATGTTTTAAAATAATAAAAATTATAGCTTAAAAATTTTAAAATCGGTCAAATTTGTTAACGTTTATTTTATTTATTTACCTACATATTTCATTTTTTTGAAGCTTCAAGTTCTGAGTACGTCCCATTATATAAAAAACTTTTGAACATCTAGTGTTAGATAGCTGAACTACTACGTAGTAACATAAATATCAACCTAAGCTAGTTTTCCTATTAGCCGATAGATGAAATATTGAGAAGTGGGCGGAGCTGAACACCCCGCATCCCGCAAATTATCACGCGTCGTTTCTTGAGAAAATTTAATCACCACACCTCCTCTTTGTTTTTCCTCCGTGGTGATCACTTACCATCAGGTGAGCAGTCTGCTCGTATGCCCCCTATAACAAAAAAAGAAACGTCTGTCTATAGGCTATGGTAGTCTCGCTTATCATCAGGCAGGCCACATGCTAGTTTCATAGCCATAGTCATAATATTTATTGCTTCATGTTGGTTACATTTAGTTCTTAAATTTAATAACAGCAGGAATTGCAAATTATACTAAAATAATACAATTATTAATTTAAAATTTGATAAAATTACAATAGGATAACAATTTAAGATTATTTAATTAGAAAATTTAATTTCTTAGGTTTTCACGCACATCACTCATTAAATAAAACTAGTTTTTACGGGTTAATGCACGAAACTTTATTTATTTATTGACGTTTCGTAGCCTTTTCAGGTCTGCATCGTCAGAATAATGATTTTTTTTTTTAATGAAAAGGCCTGAAAAGGCTGCGAAACGTCAATAAATAAATAAAGTTTCGTGCATTAACCCGTAAAAACTAGTTTTATAGAAAATTTAAATTAGTTAATAAAAAATATAACTTTAAAATTAATTCATATAATACTTCAATCAATTATAAAATATGAACTAAATTAGTCACTCAGTAATAAGAACTTTATTAACTAAATATACATTGTAATTGCATAAAGTTGTAACAATGAACCTAAAACTAAAAACCTTAAAAAATATAATATAATAACTAAAATTAACATTATGTACAAGAATAATATACAAATACTAATAATATTCAAATATCACCCCGTATCGTTTCTGGCGCAAAGGTGCCCATTATGCTTGCAGCATTGCCACGCTGGATGGCAATAGACAATCTTTGTGCCAGAAACGACCCAGAGCGAGGGTCATTAGTTTTTTGCCTGAGTCGGCGGCCCAGGTCCCACACAAATTGCTTGGCCTCTGCGCTTCAACAACCCGCCGTTTCCACCGCCAAAGGCACGAAAATATATCTTTGCCCCAACGAGGAATATTTTAAGCGCTTCGCCGCCCCAGCCCTGCGTGTCGTGCGGCCGATGTGGGTAGCGGCGAAAGTGCTGACACACGTCGCGTCCCACACCAAACATCGTCCCTTCTCCCACGGTACCAATGTAAGACCATCAGGCCGTTTTCCGTCTGTGCGGCTGAGACCAGTAACTAAAATAACTTATACTTTAATCAATAATAAAATACATTTAGGGTTAGATCAAGAAATGTATGTCAATCAAAACAAAAAATAAATAGACAAGTAATAATAATATTCTAAGTAATAATCCATTCAAAATTCATTCACATAATATTTATTATACTTTAATTTAAAAAATCGGTTTGGGTCAACAAATTTACGTATTAAATAAAACTAGTTCTTACGGGTTAATGCACGAAACTTTATTTATTTATTGACGTTTCGCAGCCTTTTCAGGTCTGCATCGTCAGAATAATGATTATTATTTAATGAGTGATGTGCGTGAAAACCTAAGAAACAAATAAATTTACGTATGTAAAAAAAACAGCATTTTAGTTCAAACTTTTTTTGTTGTTGACAACGCGCTCAGTTTCTCGAAGAATTGTTTCCTTTTCAAATCGGCCATGGCAATAATCCTTCTCACTAATGGATCTTTCTTCAGCGCTGCAAATATCCTGGGCCTGTCAAATATACCCGTCGCTTGTAGTATGTCCTGAACGGGTTTGACGCTTTTCTTAGTGGTTATTCTCTGGTTCATATCATCAGGATTAATTTCTGTTGCGTTTTTGTTCTCTAAATCTTCAAGCATCTCTTTGAAATCGCTGTCGTAAGATCTCACACTTCTTCTCTCGTCTTCCATAACTCTCATGAGGTTTTCCATGAGTTCCGTTTGAGTGTTAAGCAGATTAAAAACTTTGGGGTCTGCGTAAAATGGTAGATAATCGGCTGCGACATTAATGCTGTTCAAATTATCATTTTTTTCGTTATCAGATTTGTCCTCATATTGAACTTTCTTCGTTAGATCTCTTTCAGTTCTTGGCATTTTGTAATATTCAGTTTCTTTATGAAATGGTCGATGCTCAACAGTTTCTTTAAATGGATTCCTATTTATGAGTTCTTCATTATTTTTGTTATAATGGATTACACTCCTCTTTGCGTGTTCATTAATTTTATTCGGTAATACTTTCTGGGTGTTTAGCACGCTTAAAACATTAGGGTCTTCATAAAACGGACTTGAAACACTTCTTTCTCTGAAATAATCATGATCTGAAACCTCTTCGTTGTTTACTTTTGCTTGTTTAACGTTTCTATTAATTTTTATATTCGTGTCGCCTAGTAAATTGAAATGAGTCATTTTCCTTTTCATTACGTATTCATCCAGCCTGTGTTTTACAGTACCACTGCTTATGTTTTTCGTCGATTGTATCGTGTGTTGTTTAAGCGATTCTAACAAGTCATCTAATTGTTCGTTATCATTTAGAGGTCGTGTTCTAATTGTTTTATTGTTGATGTAGGGTTTTATGTTAAAGTTTCTTTCATTCTTAAGGATGTCGTAGGTTTTTCTTATTTTTGTCGCTAATGCATCTGTAAAAGAGTAATTTCGTTAATTTCTTTGTTCTGTGATGCGAAATAAATAGCAAAAACACTTTAAAATTATGAAAATACGTATTGTTACAACCTTTTTTTTATTGCAATTGAAATAACAACTTACGTGTGAAAATAACGATGTACGCAACGCAAATGTGCAGCAAGTTCATTTTGCTATCGGGAAATGAAAAATGTGGTTATTGCTTTAAGAAAAATACGACCAATTCGCATGTGTTGTAGGATGATTTGATAAACCGATTTTTTTGCGTAACTTCTTTTTTTTAGTGTGTATGCTGTTGGTCGCAGATGACCTTTACAGCGTCACAGGGTTTGGGGACGGCGAGATCCTAAGGGGACCTCAAGCAGAGGATTGCGAGTGCCTCTAGAGGTATTCCAGGCGGATGGCATGTCCCCACGGGGGAAGTCCCTTCTCCGTCTGGAGCCTCTAGACCGCTCAAACCTGAGGGGCTTGGCTCAACTAGAGGGCGTTTCTGAGACTCGGACCTCGGCTCTAGTTAGCCGTTGTCCTGGGAGACGGTCGAAAATCCTAGAGCTTTTCGCCTATGCAAAAAGGAATAATTAAAATAAAACGAAATCCTACGAAAACGCGGATAATTAGACAATGGCGATGATATGGCTCAATCGCACTCATATTATTTACATAACTAGTCTGGGATATCATTTTCTTTTTCCATCTTATAATTTGACTAGCGGCCCGCCCTCGCTTCGTTTCGGTGTAGAGCTGAAGTGTAGACTACAGTTTTTGTTTTCACTCTTGTATTGTACACAATGACATTCATCTATGATTCTTCTTATACCTGCATGCAAAGTCTTAGCCCGATCGGTTTAAAATTGACAAAGTTTCATACAAACTTTCATTCCCTATTTTATCCCCTTGGGGGTAGAATTGATCAAAATCCTTTCTTAACGGATAGTCATCCGAAATTTGACATGCAGGTAGATGTTATGACGTAGGCACGTCATAACATCTACCTGCATGTCAAATTTCAGCCCGATCCTTCCAGTGGTTTGGGCTGTGCGTTAATAGATCACTATGTCAGATTCAATTTAAGGCTGGCTCTCTGTTTACGATAGCAAAACTTAGTGAGATACATTAGTTTGTCAATTTGAAAAGTATTCATTAAACGAGTGTGTCATTTATAGCGACAATAACAAATTGATTCTCGCTTGCATGAGAGTTCATCATTAGTGTAGAGCAATTTATTGAATGAGCTGTACGTTTGAAACTCTTAGGCGTTGAGCAGACGACGGGGCGGGGCGGGTATTTTGTCCGCGAAGCAATAAAGACCGCGTCTGCCCGTCGATGTCTGCGGCTGCCCGCGCCGCGTACACAAAGCACACGACGGGCAGAGGCGGTCAGTTTAGGACGTTCGTTCTAGTGAATAGTCCATGACCGCCCCGCGCCGCCGTCTGCGTTACTGCATATAAACTGGTTTCTATGATCCACGGCGGGCAGCCGCGGACATGCCGCGCCGCCACTGCCCGCCGGGCACCTGCGGCGCGGTCTTTTTGCCCTCTGTGTGCGTTTGAAGTATAGGATTCACTTTGTGCTATTATTCGCGGCGAAATTGACCGGCCCGCCCCGCCCCGTCGTCTGCAAAGCGCCTTAACTGTATTAACGTACATCATTCACGTTTCGTTTGATATTTCCGGTAAATTGTAACAATTTTTGTTATCACCGGCTATTTCAGGGCTTACATGAGACTCGAAACTTATTTAATTTATAATCAGGGCGCCGTAATACTGTGATTTGAGGGAGATAAATGAAAATGTCTAAAACCGCAGTGAACAAGATATTATATTGTTAAAAAAATTCAGATCTTATTTCATCATGGTTAAAACTTAATACTAGTCACATTCAAGTTAATAAATACATAGTTATATTTCCTCAAAGATTTTTCTTTTGATTTAAAGATATTCATACATTCAAGATCATGTGCTAATACAGTAATACTCAATTTAAGTTTCTTATATAAACAGATTATTAAACAAGTTATAAAATATTAAGTTTTGAAAATTTAACAATAAAAATTTGTTATGTTCTTATAATGGCTTTACAGTTTACCAATAGAAATCCTTTATCACGTTAAACAGAAATTGTTCTCCGGAGTATGCACTGGTTAAATATCAAGAAGTTATAAGTTTTACTTAGCTTGGCAAGATCATGGGAGCATCAGGATGACTCAAATGTCTTCAGGGATGAAGCAGGACTTGCTGTCATCACGTGAACCCGTCACTTTTTGCTCAAGAAAGCTTCACAGGCTCATATATATATATATATTTCCAAGGAGATTCCAATCAGGATCAAGTAATTGTGATTATTACTGTTATTAATTAGCCAAATTAATGGACCTAGAACCAATTACACATTTTTCTATAATTCAATAAAAAAACTAACTGGACCTACAGCCTAACGAATCAAATGTATTGAACTTACCCGTTAATCCGGGGAGAAATATCAAGTATATAATGCACTGACTACCACTGCTAGTCTTAATGCTATTTTCTAAGTATGGTCTTCAAGGTTCTATCAGCCAAAAGAGACCGAATTTGGTTGTGCACTGCTATTTATAGGCTACTACAACACGTGACAGCGTCATTGCAAATTTCTCTCATATCACCATATTTGGTGTGAGGAATCAAACGGACCGGTTTTGCTGACTCCGCCTCTCAATGTTTCCAGAACATTAATGTGACGTCACATCCAATTTTGCATCTCATTAAAAAAATTTACACACTAGCTCCCTCTAACTTACATTCCAAATGCAACTACTAGGTTCACACATATATTGTACTTGTCCGTTGCTTTTCAAAGTGGACTTCGATATTGAATAATTTATATGCATGATGATAGATGGCGCTGAATAAATAATAATATTTCTACGACTTAATATTTAAGAATTATATTGCTATGTTTTAACGTTATTAAATTTAATTGCTACACAACATCCCCCTTATCTCAAAAAATTTTTTCCCAAAAAAATTTTTTTTTTTTTTTTTTTTAATTAATTAACCTGCAACTGACTTACAGACAAATCAACAATACTAAGTATTAGCCAAGATAAAAAAATTTAAACTTATATACGTGAGTATCCATTTATTTACTCCACGTAATGTTCTAAACTCTAAGTCAATAGCAACAATTAAATATTTGCTGTTTAATGATTTTTCTTTTAGTTTCATGTAAATACCTTTCTTGGATCTAATATCCAGTGGTATAACATGACTTTTCTGTTCATCTTATGAACTTAAGGTAGTTAAGAAAACAACTCAAGATTAAAGAAGTTTGTATGTTTTCAAACTCAAAAGATTAAGATTATTTTCCAACAATCTTCCTATCTTTAATTATCAAGTCTAAAGTATATGTCCACTTCCTTATGCTTATGCCTTTCTTACATCAAGACCTATTTTTCTATTAAGTATTAAAATAAATTGCACGTGCTTATTTTGGAAAAAAAAAACTTTTCATACATCACGCATTTCATACTACTCTCATACTCATATGCATATCAGTAAACACAACTTGACGAAAATAATTTTATCAAAAAATTTTTTTTTTGTGTTAAAATATTAAAATTCCTCGAAATTTCATTTAAGCATTTTTTTTTAACAGTGACCATATAGGTTAAAAAAAAGGTTGTAAATAAATATTTATTTAGTTAAAAGAGAAAAACAATTTAATTTTTAGGCAGGTTTCGAACCGTAGCCCACAGATTTCCATATGCACTCTTCCTATACCATAACTCTTCTTAACCAATCGTTTAATACTGAAAGTGACTAAAATAAGCATCCTATGTGGAATTCAAAGATTTGTTAGTTCTGTTGTTCAGAATATTTTAGTATATCTTTAATATGATAATTACCTAAACATTTACCATTTAAATCGGTTAAAGTATAAACTAAAGGTGATAATTTAGCCGTCACTACACATTTAATAAATTTTGGTGCTAATTTGGAAGAAAAATTCTTTGCCTTATTGGATAAATAATGAGTACGTTTATACACTATTTGGCCAACTCTTAATTCAATGTGTCTTTTTCTGAGGTTATATTGTTTTTCGTTCCGTTGGTGGGCAACAATCAAATATTTCCTCACCTTTTGGAAGATATTATTAAGTTCAAGCAACTTTTTCCCATACTCCAATGTACTGTCTGAGGTAATTTGATCTAATGGACATGGAGGGAAGGAATTTAAATATAAATTACCATCTATTATATACTCTCTACCATGGACTAGGAAATAGGGTGAAAATTTAGTTGCTTCATTCACAGCCGTGTTTAAGGCACATTGCAATTCTATTAAGTGTTCATCCCACCTTCTATGCTCGGATTTTACATAACAGGCTATCGCATGAACTATGTTTCTATTTGCCCGCTCAGCTTGGTTCGTTTGGGGATGATACTTAGGATTGTAATATATGTTTGGTACATTATATTTAGTTAACAGCTGTCTAAAATGGGAGCTAACATATTGTGGACCGTTATCTATAAAGATGGTTTTACAAACGCCATGGACTAAAAATACATATTTTTCTATAAAGTTTGCTACAGCCATGCCTGTTGCTGACCGTATAGGGTGCAACATGACATATTTACTAAAGTAATCTGAAACAACTATTAAATAAGTATTTCTATTCCTTGAGTTTGGAAAGGGTCCCAATAGATCACAACTAATGGCTTCGAATGGCTTGGTCACTTTCTTAGGACTTCCCATGAGACCGGGACGTGCCGTGTTCACAGGTTTGTATTGCTTACACGTCTCACATTCACTCACATACTTTTTCACACATTCGTATAGGTGGGGCCAGTAATAATGTAAGGCGATCCTCCTATGTGTCTTCATGACACCTAAATGTGCACTAGTAGGGTCATCGTGATATTTCCTAAGAATTGCCGATCTATTTTCTTCAGGAACTACCAGTTTCCAATCAAATTCGCTAGTAAGATCATATTTATTTTTCGAATATCTATATAAGTTTCCATCTTTTTCCATGAAATTAGGAAATTTACGTGGGTTATTCTTTACTGCGTTTAACATATAAGAGTACCAACTATCTTTTGATAAATCTATTTCTATTGAATCTAATTTAATACGTGACAAAGTATCCGGGAGGATATGATCCCGACCCTTCCGGTGTTCTATTTTAAAGTTAAATTGACTAAGACGCATGCTCCATCGTGCTAAACGACCTGTGGGGTTTTTTAATTTATAAAACCACAACAGTGAAGCATGGTCTGTGACTATGGTACATTCCTGACCTTCAACATATTGTCTAAATTGTTCTAATGCATAAATAACAGCTAATAATTCTCTCTCTGTTGTACTATAATTAACTTCATTTTTATTAAGTGAGCGGCTACAGTAGGCAATAGGGTGTTCCACTCCGTCATAAGACTGGGTGAGAACGGCCGCCGCTGAGTATGCAGATGCGTCAGTCAAAATACGGAAAGGGCGCGAATAATCTGGCATTTTTAAAATAGGGGCAGAAACAAGGGCAGTTTTAAGCAAATTAAAGGATTTCTGTGCCTCAGAGTTCCATTCAAAATCCACATTCTTACGGGTGAGTTTACATAACGGTTTGCTGATTTCAGAGAAATTATTCACAAATCTTCTGTACCAACCTGCCATTCCAAGGAATCTTTTTACCTCCTTGGGGTTCGAGGGTGTAGGATAGTTAAGGATTATATCTACTTTACCAGGGTCCGTTCTTAAACCATGTTTATCAATGTAATACCCTAAATATTTGAGCTCTTTGCGACAAAACTGTGATTTTTTTTTATTTATTGTCAGGCCTGCTTCTTTCAGGCGCTGATATATTTTCTCTAGGAGCTCAATATGTTCTGAGAAAGTGTTACTAATGCAAATTATATCATCTTGAAAAGCAAATACCTTATTATCGAATTCTGGGCCAAATAATTTATCCATTAAGCGTTGCATGGTTGCTGACGCCCCTACTAACCCAAAACACATCACATTAAATTGAAATAAGCCTCTACGAGGAACTGTGAAAGCTGTCTTTTCAGCAGATGCTGCAGAGTCATAAGGAATCTGCCAATATGCGGCACTAAGGTCAATTGAGGTTAAATATTTAGCGTTGTTAAGATGATCTAATATTTGGTTAATATAAGGCAAGGGATAAGCGTCTGGTTTTGTGACGTAATTAAGTTTTCGAGAGTCTAGGCATAATCTGGTTTCACCATTGGGTTTTTCTACCATTACTACTGGAGAATTCCAAGCCGATTGGGAAGGAGAAACTACCCCCAGGGCTAACATTTTATCTAATTCCTTCTCGAGTGCTAGTTGCTTGATAGGTGATAAGGGATAATAACGCTGTTTAATCGGACTATGGTTACCAGTATCTATTTTATGGTGTTCCAATGAAGTTCTACCAAGACCAACATTTTCTGTGTTAATTAAGTCAAATTTATCAATTATTTTATTAATTATTCGCTTTTGCGCCGTTGTTAAGTTATTGTAATCTTCTAACCCGTTTTTTAATGATATTGAGTTAATAGGATTTTCTGAGTTTAAAGTGATATTACTAAAGTTGGATGACATCAAGTTTTTTGTCAAACCAAAATGGTGCCAAAAATCAATACCTAATATGATTGGTGTAGTAATTTCCGGAACAACATAAAATGTAATTACCTTAAGTATTGAGTTATATTCAATGGGCAGAGACATGTACCCTACGCAATGCAATTCAGTGCTATTAGCGGTTTTTACAATACGCTCTTTATCTAAAGTGTTAAGTTTAAAGCCTAAATTCAGAAAGATGAGGTGCGAGTTTTTGCCGAGTATCGAGCATGACGCACCAGAGTCAGCAAGTCCTAACGCATCTACATTTAATATTTTAAATTGCAAATAAGGTCTATTGTCAAACTTTTTCTTATGGAAGAGAACTTCACGGTTATTTAAGTTAATGTGTGACCTTTTTTTACCGTAATTATATGTGAAGTTCCCACTTTTTAGTTTTTTGAATTATTACTTGGATTACATTGTGGGCACTCAGGTCGTCTTACGCCCTTTTTACCACACTTAAAACAAAGAATTTCTCTCGAATTTATACACTCTCTAGTGAAATGCTCTCGACTCTGACATCTCATACACCTCCTATTATTTGAGACATTTTGAGGTAAAGTTACGGTTGAGATCTGACGGGTTGGTTTGAAATTATTTTTTATTCTTCGTGACTGAAGGTCATTTGAAATAAATAATTTATTCAAATTGGGTTCCGTAAATTTCTCTGCACGGACTTGAGCCAATTCCAAGCGCTTTCCTAATTGTTTTAACGTAAGAATAGAATCAACGTTATGAAGAGCCAACTCTTTCATATATTCCGGACGAATATTATGCATTAAAATTTCTAGCTGTTCTTCTAATGACATGGGAATAGACAATCTCGCAAACATTCCTTGCATCGTGGAGATATAGCTCACAATTGACTCTTGTCTAGCTTGTGTGCGTTGTCTAATTTCGTTTTTAAGTCGATAATCTAAATCCGGAATATCAAAATCCTCTCTTAAGTGTAACAATAGATCAGAATATGAGTTAAAGTTTGCTTTGTTACTTCTAAACCACGCCAATGCAGAATCTTCTAAGAGATCGGAAAATGCTGTCAGCATACGAGATTGCGGAATCTCGCGGGCCTGTCTAAGTTCCTCTAACCTCTCAATAAAACTTCTAACGCAACCTGAACCATTATATTTTAAATTAAGTGAATTTAAGTTAATTGGTTTTTCTTTAATGACGATTAATTCCTCACTTCCATTCTTTTCATTCATCCTTGTTTTCGAGATAGGCAACACATATTCATCCGTCTCTTGTTCCCTCACATCCTTCATGCCGGTTTTACTACACTTGGGAGTACCTTCCTTATCACTTAATTCGTCTGAACTACTTTCCTCTTCCTGTTCTACTTGAGCTAAGATACGTATGAGCCTGTGGCGCAAATCCACAAGAGAAGCATTGTCAACCTCCAATCGAGCAAGTCTATCGATTAGATAATTAGCCCTAACTGACACACGTAAGTGAAGATTACTGTCCTTTCCGAGGTCACCTGATGACAGCAGATCCTCGAGCTCAGCAATTTTCGGCGTACATGCCTTGAGCTCGCTTGCCGGGAGTGGTGTGATCACTGGAGCACACTTGATGCTGCCACGTCTCTTCAGCTTAAAAATTTGGCGAAGCTGCTTTCTCAGTGCATCCACCGATGTGTCAGGAGCTGTGGAAATGCCAAGAATATCCAATTCATATATGATTTCATCCTTTCTTAAGTAGTTTACATATTTTTGTATAGAGAGCATTTTCTCAGATTTTTTTTAAGTTAAAGTCAGTTATTTCTGTTACTAAGTTAATTATTAAATTAATTATTAAATTACGTTTAATCAAGTTTTTAAATCAAGCTACTTATTCAAGTTATTTAATCTAAGAAAGTTAAATACAAAGGAAATTTATAAAATTTTTTTTTTTTGAAGGAGGGTACTTTTATTATTACAAGTTTCAATTCTTAAAGACTATCTTGTTCACTGTTCAAGGTCAATTTTTTACGCATCCAATCAATACGAAAGTGTTATTGTAGTATAAGTTGATTAATTCTAATGTGCTAAGTTAATTAATGCTAGTGTGTTTTTCAGACTGGTTGGGGATTTAAGCATCTATGTTTCCACCAACCTTTTTTATCATCATTTAGACACACTAGTATTCCAAAAGTATTGTTTATTAAAGTTTTTTAAGTTATTAAGTAATTTACTTCTAATGTGCTATTCAGACTGATTGGGGATTTTAAGCATTAAATTTTTCCACCAACCTTTTTATCATCATATCAGCACACCAGTATTTCCCTCAAATACAGTATTTTATTGCTCGGCCCTAAAGTTGGTCGCCATTTTGTAACAATTTTTGTTATCACCGGCTATTTCAGGGCTTACATGAGACTCGAAACTTATTTAATTTATAATCAGGGCGCCGTAATACTGTGATTTGAGGGAGATAAATGAAAATGTCTAAAACCGCAGTGAACAAGATATTATATTGTTAAAAAAATTCAGATCTTATTTCATCATGGTTAAAACTTAATACTAGTCACATTCAAGTTAATAAATACATAGTTATATTTCCTCAAAGATTTTTCTTTTGATTTAAAGATATTCATACATTCAAGATCATGTGCTAATACAGTAATACTCAATTTAAGTTTCTTATATAAACAGATTATTAAACAAGTTATAAAATATTAAGTTTTGAAAATTTAACAATAAAAATTTGTTATGTTCTTATAATGGCTTTACAGTTTACCAATAGAAATCCTTTATCACGTTAAACAGAAATTGTTCTCCGGAGTATGCACTGGTTAAATATCAAGAAGTTATAAGTTTTACTTAGCTTGGCAAGATCATGGGAGCATCAGGATGACTCAAATGTCTTCAGGGATGAAGCAGGACTTGCTGTCATCACGTGAACCCGTCACTTTTTGCTCAAGAAAGCTTCACAGGCTCATATATATATATATTTCCAAGGAGATTCCAATCAGGATCAAGTAATTGTGATTATTACTGTTATTAATTAGCCAAATTAATGGACCTAGAACCAATTACACATTTTTCTATAATTCAATAAAAAAACTAACTGGACCTACAGCCTAACGAATCAAATGTATTGAACTTACCCGTTAATCCGGGGAGAAATATCAAGTATATAATGCACTGACTACCACTGCTAGTCTTAATGCTATTTTCTAAGTATGGTCTTCAAGGTTCTATCAGCCAAAAGAGACCGAATTTGGTTGTGCACTGCTATTTATAGGCTACTACAACACGTGACAGCGTCATTGCAAATTTCTCTCATATCACCATATTTGGTGTGAGGAATCAAACGGACCGGTTTTGCTGACTCCGCCTCTCAATGTTTCCAGAACATTAATGTGACGTCACATCCAATTTTGCATCTCATTAAAAAAATTTACACACTAGCTCCCTCTAACTTACATTCCAAATGCAACTACTAGGTTCACACATATATTGTACTTGTCCGTTGCTTTTCAAAGTGGACTTCGATATTGAATAATTTATATGCATGATGATAGATGGCGCTGAATAAATAATAATATTTCTACGACTTAATATTTAAGAATTATATTGCTATGTTTTAACGTTATTAAATTTAATTGCTACAAATTAAATAATAAAATTCCCGTTATTATTAAAACAGAATCTAATATAAACATATTTAAGAAAAAATTGAAACAGCATCTTATGAAAAAAGCTTATTATTCTGTTGATGAATTTATGAATGAAAAATAAATTTGTTAATATGTAATAATTAAACTTAGTATTTAACTTCATTTAATTTAATTTAACTTAACTTAATTATGCTTGACCTGTTTATTTGATTTGATTAAGTTTGACTTAATTATGTTTGATCTATTAATTTGATTTAATTTGATAAGATATTCAAATTCAAATGATATAAATTGACTTGATTAATTTTTAAAATGGATTGATTTTGTTTAAATTGGTTGGACCTGATGTGATTTAATATGATCAACAATTAAGTGAAATAATGTATTTAATGTTAAGCTCAAGTTTGTTGCAACACCCCAACGGGGGCATGTACCACTCACTATTAAGTATGTAAGACCTTATAATAATATATGTACATGAGCAATGTGATACAAATAAATAAAAAAAAATGGGTGCGTGTACTTATGTAGGCGCGTGAGAAGTTATCCTTCTTTGGCATCGTTTAAAATTAGTTTTTAATTGCATGCAAATAATTAATTACAATAAATTAATAAAAAGTCTGGAAAAGGACACAGTCAATAAAGTTCAGTTTTAATTTGAAAAAATAAATAAATAATCAAAATATTCAATTAAAATCGCTACTGAATA
Organism: Chilo suppressalis; assembly: GCA_902850365.2. Taxonomy (NCBI): domain Eukaryota; kingdom Metazoa; phylum Arthropoda; class Insecta; order Lepidoptera; family Crambidae; genus Chilo; species Chilo suppressalis. The sequence continues at coordinate 1,473,843 of OU963920.1, read as the reverse complement.
TAATTTATTAGAACATATGTGATTTGCACTTGTATGAAACTCAAACACGTATTCCGAATATACAAACTAGAAACATGTGGATAAATATTATAAATATGAATACCTATAACTGTTACTTTATTACAAAAAATAAAGATGTGGTTTTTGGTTCTACTACACCAATGGTCAAGAGATGGCGCTGTAGTCTCCTGAATCGCGCTTTGGTTCCGTTGTTCCAGATTAATAAATACTTTTTGTTACTTTATTACAAAAAATAAAGATGTGGTTTTTGGTTCTACTACACCAATGGTCAAGAGATGGCGCTGTAGTCTCCTGAATCGCGCTTTGGTTCCGTTGTTCCAGATTAATAAATACTTTTGATAGGCCTTCACAATGCAGTCGTTAGCACCCACAAAATAGAGATTCTATTTCTATTTTGTTGGTAGATTTTCTTAATGTGCGGTAAACACAAAAGTAACAGCATGAAGTTGGTCGCTAAAGCGATGGATGGGGGTTATTTCATAAGGCTAAAGTTATATACCCTCGAAACACTAGAGATGGTGATAGATTTGTTTTGAACTTTGCACCAAAAACCTCGGTGTACCAGAAAAGCTCTTATAACATGTGGATTAAGGTATACAATAGAATTCCAAATCAATTCAAGCACGGACCTATAAAATTAATGGCAAAAAAGTTGCGAGACTGATTAATAAGTAAATGTTTTTATAGTACAAATGAATTTTTATTATGAATTAATAATTGAAATTTTGTTGACATAATGAACAAATGGCTATTGACTTAAAAAAATTGACATGTATAATTATTATGAGTAATATAATGTATAGTTATTATATTTATTAATTATTATAATTGTGTTGACATAATGAAGAAATGGCTATTGAATTAGAAAATTTGACATGTATTATATAATTATTGGAATGCAACTATTACTCAATTTAAATTTGAATTTTTAAATAATTGTTGTTTTATCCTAACACTTAGTAATTATTTTTTTCTTTTACTCACACAATTCTAAATATTGTACGTAATATTAAGCAAATTATGTAAGAAAATATAACTAGAAAAAATTCCACGCGGACCAGGCAGCGGACGGGACTCGGGCCCGCACCCTTCGCAATCCGGGCGAATGCACTGCACTGAGATTTAAACATCAAGCAGTTACATGCTTTAAAAATAATAAAAATTATAAATTATGTAAGTTTATGAATGTTTCAGTCTGTGGAAACTTAACTGGTTTATGAAATAGTAATAAGTGTTACTTAATTGATTGTGTAAAACTGTATGTTTTCCAAATGAAAATAAATAAAAATAAATAATTTATTAGTATTTTTTGTGCTCTTCCAAGGGCGAAACATATGGAACTTTTTATATTAAATCTGAGAAATTAGCTCTTACAAAACAAATTAGGGATTACGAATTAACAATAGAGAATTTAACAGTCATTTGTAAATCTCCAACAGATAATGAGAAAAAAAGTGTAAATCACGGACATCTAAATTTTACGTCTCCTTCGGCTTCCAATGAAAATCATTCGAAAAGTTCACGACAATCAACTTCAAAAAGAGAATTTGTAAATGGTGATGGTATATTGGATGGAAATAAACTGAGAAGAAATTACTGTATGGATAAGGGTGAAATATTAGATGGGGAAGCATCAAAACTAAATTATATTCCTAAGAATTCAAGAGAAAATGAAAAAATAAACAAATCACACCCAAGTAAGTTAACAGAAAACTTGACAGCAAGACATCATGTACTTCTATTAGCTGATGAGACTGGACGAAATCTGCGCAATATCTTGGAACAACGTTTAGGCAGTCAATATAATGTAAGATCTTTTATAAAACCACATGCAAGCTTAGAGCATGTTGTCTCTGGGTGTTTGAATCAATGTAGGTATTTTGGCAAAGAAGATTGTGATTGTACTGGCTGGTTCACATGATAGAAATTTGATTAAATTTCAATCGTCTTTATATTGTATGCTGAATAAGTTATCTAATACGAACGTGTTGTTTTGTCAGATTGGTAAAAATGTATATCTAAATGAAATTAATCTTAATAATATTATACATACTATAAGCGTGAATATTGATAATTTGTACTGTTCGAATATAATGTATTATACACACATCAAAAGTGTCTAGGGATCAAGCATTTTTATGCGGATTTCTTGAGATTGAGATGTGGTTTTGTAATAAATTTATGATTTTATAAATTTATATGGATCCTTTTTGGTGCATTTCATAATTTGAATCAGGAACTGTGAATCAAATTCGAGTAAAAGATGAAAATCAGCTGTCAATATTTTCCCTATAAAAACATACAACGCATTGAAGACATTATTAGTGCTACTGTTTCCCTACTACTGATTAAAACCAACGTTATTATGGAGCGGCGACGTCATTTAAGCAGGGAAGAAATGCTCAGAGCCGTGGGAATGATAGAAGCTGGTTCCCGGCAACGTACTGTGGCTTTAGCTCTGAATACAAGTCAGAGTGTTATCAGTCGACTTTGGACACGATACCGAAGCACTGGTACCGTGGCTGAGCGCCATGGAGGACGGTATCGCTGCACCACACGGAGACAAGACCGATACATTCAAATCTTAACTCGAAGAGCTCCAACAATAACCGCCATGATGTTAGCCGTGAGGCTTCATCACTCTTCAGGGAACTTAATTAGCGACCAAACAGTCAGAAACCGCTTGCATGAAGTGAACCTTCATTCCCGAAGACCGCTACGGGTACCACCTATAGCAATGCACAATCGTAGGATTCGATATCAATGGGCTCTTGAACACAGAAATTGGGCAGAAGAACAATGGCGTTTCGTGTGCTTTTCTGATGAGTCTCGTTTTGGTATGAGACCGGATACAAGACGTATACGACACTGGAGAACCCCTGGACGCCAACAGCGATTAAAATCCTGCCAGGAAGTCCATCCTTATAGTGGTGGAACCATCATGGTATGGGCGGGTATTTGGATCGGCGGAAGAACTGAGTTGATTTGGATCAGAGGCAACCTCAACGCTCAAATTTATGCTGAGACGATTGTATCAGACGTCATCGTTCCTCTACAAGTGCAAATCGGTCCCTTATTTCAGTTAATGCATGATAATGCACGACCGCACACCGCAAGAGTTGTAAGACAGACTCTCGCCGCAGCTAACATCAATGTCCTGCCCTGGCCTGCTCAGTCGCCAGACTTGAACCCGATTGAGCATGCATGGGATATGCTACAGAGAAGAGCTCTGCCGAATATGGAGGGTATCCAGTCGCAAGAAGACCTTTTTTTGTTGTTGCAACGAACATGGGCGGCCATTCCACAGCGTGATTTGGATGAACTCATTTTGAGTATGCCAAACCGATGTTCTTGTGTTGTTAGTGTTCGCGGTAGAAATACGGATTATTAATTGTTTAAGTTACCCAATAAAATTTTAGAGAAAACTGTTATTTCAGTCTTTTTTTCGAACTTTTGTGTTAGTGGTTCAAATGTCAAAAATCCCTTTATTAGGAAAATGGCAAATTTCTTTATTAATGCAAAGGTGACTTGGTTTATCGTTACTGTGACAAACGAAAACACTTTATTTGATGAATCCTTAAAGAAAATTTTAATTAATATCAATCAGGAGAAAAGTTATTGCAAAAATATATGTTGATCCCTAGACACTTTTGATGTGTGTAGTAATAAAAGAATTGATAAAATTAATTCTTGTCGAACATTCGTATTGGACATAATTTTGTTGAGTTGTAAAAATAAGTTATTGAGACCATCGCATGTATCTAATCAATCAACGCAGACAGAAACTAATACTTTTTTTCGTGAATAAAATGAATTGTTCTTCCGTGTTATATGAATCTGGTGTTAATGTAGACGAGAACTTGCTTGACCCCTGTATAACTGTGTTTCATCAGAATGTGTGGTATTAGCACAAAAAAGGACGAGATGGACTGTTACCTCAATTTACTACAAAATCCACTGCAATATGTATGTTTTACAGAACATTTTTTAAATAATTAATATTGTTAAGGAATAAATAAATATTATTTACCAGCTGTAACAAACTGTGTTTCATGCAAATAAACTTTCATTTAATTTCATTTCATATTTTCTATTAACTTTGAACTGAATTTGGCATCGGTCTGTCCTGTTCATTCTCTATAGGTAATGGCAGGGATACACTGCTGTCAGGTTTAAGTTTGCATTTGGGGAGTCGTGCCGGAATCAACGCCAGTATAGTACATGTTAAGTTGTATTTATTGTAAGTTGTCTGAATGTTTTTGTTATTTTCTAAAATTATGAAAATAAAAAAAATCTTTAATGCTTACAAGTAGATGGCAAGTCAAGAAGTGGTCGCCCTCGGTCTGTTAGGACTCCAGCAGTGATAAAAGCTGCCAAGGCGCGAATTCAAAGAAATCCCAAACGTAAGCAGAAACTGTTGGCCCTTCAGATGGGGTTAAGCAGAACCACGGTGAAAAGAGTGTTAAATAAAGACTTAGGGCTGACGAACCTTGTGGAACCTGTTTCTTATTCCATGTTCAATAACAGGCACTGGGTATTCCAACAAGATTCGGCGCCAGCTCATAGAGCGAAGAGCACACAAGACTGGCTGACGGCGCGTGAAATCGACTTCATCCGGCACGAAGACTGGCCCTCCTCCAGTCCAGATTTGAGTCCGTTAGATTACAAGATATGGCAACACTTGGAGGAAAAGGCGTGCTCAAAGCCTCATCCCAATTTGGAGTCACACAAGATATCCTTGATTAAGGCAGCCGCCGATATTGACATGGACCTCGTTCGTGCTGCGATAGACGACTGGCCGCGCAGATTGAAGGCCTGTATTCAAAATCACGGAGGTCATTTTGAATAAACATTATTGTCATAAGAGTCTATGTTTTGTTAAGTTCATTTTGGTATATAAATGGTTACATAATGAATAAACTTGTTTCAATTATTTTATATTAAACATGTGACAGAATTTATGACCTGACTAGGTACTAGTGGGTTAGGTTCTTGAAATTGGTCCCGAAAAATTAGGAAAAGAATCCTACCTTAAATGTGGGAGAATAGAGGTGATTGTTCCCTCACAGATTTTGATGTTGAGTTGTATATCAAAAAAAAAACTATAGCCACAAAAATTATAAAATGTAAACTTTTTAATCTGAAATTGATTGAACCTATTTGAATTAAATTCGACACAGATATAGTTTTTTTTACCTGACTGGATTGGCGAATCAGGATAATTTTTTATCCCGGAATTTAAGCCTTTAAGTGTGAACAAACATGCATTTATAATATATTTATGTTCTGTTGTTTCAGGTAGTTAGAGGAGTGCATATAGAACCTGCACATATAGTGAAAAAGCGTAGTATAGATCAACCATTAAGAATAAGTATATTTTATGACGACTCTGTATATAGGTCAGTATTTATTTTAATTATAATATATTTATAATTTTTATTATTTTTAAAGCATGTAACTGCTTGATGGTTAAATCTAAAGAAAATATAATAGAAAAAAATCCACGCGGACCAGGCAACAGACGGGACTCGAACCCGCACCCTTCGCAATCCGGGCGAATGCACTGACCAATTATTCTTGCAGCTTAAGAATGGCTAGAGGAATTTCGATGCGGTCCGTGAGGGCCGCGGTAGCATAATTGTTCAGTGCATTCGCCCGGATTGCGAAGGGTGCGGGGTCGAGTCCCGTGTGCTGCCTTGTCCGCGTGGAATTTTTTCTAGTTATATTTTCTTAATAATATATTTTTAATATAAATAAAGCTTGTCTGGAGATAAAGGATGATGATGAGAGAGAGAGAAGGTTCCATACATAATTGCAAAACTATTCGAATTCGATATTGGTACTGTACCCTTAGCACAAATCATTATCGAATTCGAATAGTTTGCGAGTCCGGAATGTCAGTGTCAAATTTTGTATGGAAACTTGAACAGCAGCGTCACAACGGACGTGACGAGAACTAAAAATCAGTACACATTTGACAATGACATTTCATACACGCAAACGTTACGAATTCGATATTGGTTCGTGCTAAGCTAAGTATTGAAGACATAGTGTTAACAACACTTCTTAAATCATTATAGGAGATCAATGGCGCGGGTAGTTGGCGTATTCGGCCTGCGATCGTGAAAGTTAAGCATCTTTCACAATGGTCGGTCATTGGATGGATGACCAAAACCTTATTATCTCGAGCTCCATCGTGCTTCGGTAGGCACGTAAAGCCATTGGTCCCGGCTGCATCTGCAATCGTTAGCATCCACCAAACCGCGCTGGACACACGTGGTGGGTCACGAGGCCCAGTCTCCCTATTCCGTTCATATAAAAGGCCTGTGCCCCAGCAGTGGGGACATTAATAGGCTGATGGTGTGAAGGTGTATAACAACCAATGCGACAGCAACGAATGAATTTCTCCTCCTCCTCCTTGGCCGAGTGGTTTGTACGCCGGGTTTCATGGTGTCGCCGACACGAGAGGTCCCGGGTTCGAATCCCGGTGGGGCAGATGTTTGTGTGATGAATACGAGCATTTGTACTCCAGTCATGGATGTTTAATATGTATTTCTATATGAATATACTTATATATGTACAGTATATGTATTCTATCCGTTACCCTAGTATCCCATAACACGAGCCACGAGCTAATTGGTGAGTTAAAAAAAAAAACTGGCAAGACAGACATTTTCTTGTAACGGGCAAAAGGTCATTGTACCTGCTTAGATTTTCAAAATACCCGCAAGTTTTTTTTACAAAGCTAAGCGTTGTTGACGCGTAAGAGAGGTCGGGAATAGCGGATTTTCCGCTCGCATTCGAGCGCCCGTCTGGGGAAGTAACCTCCCATCTTTGAGAAGACCAAATCCCACCAACCACCCATGGCCTGGCGAACCTTCTTGGTTATGCAGGCCGAAGCAGCGGGAGATACTCCACCGCGCGTACTTTCTTGACTACCCTACAAATTGTTCTTTATCTGTCTCCTTTGTCCCTATGGTCCCTCTCCCTTTTCTGAGGCGGACGTACACGAAACGCCTTCGTCGCAAATTCCAGCCGTCCCGTGCCCACTATGAAGTGGTACCGCTGACCTCCAGTATTGCTCCCTGTCTTCTTTCTTCGCCTCCCTCGAGTCCACTCCGAATCCTGTGCCATCTACGCGCGAAGTCCCGTAACTGCCTGAAGTTCGCCTCCGATCCCACAAGGTCGCGATAGTAGACCGGCCCAACCTCGAGCACCTTCACACTGCCCAGAAGTTCCCTACGCGCCTCCCGGTAGAGCTCACACTCCCACAGAGCGTGGTATGCGTCCTCTACTTCTCCCTCCCTACAGTAGCACGACCCCACCTCCGCGAGCTTCATCCTGTGAAGCCTACCCCTGAAACAGCCGTGTCCCGTCAGCAGCTGCGAGGTTTCGTGGTCAGGCTCGACCCTAGTATACTTGAGTCGGGCCTCCACTTCCGGGAAAAACCGATATAGTTCCCTCCCCTGTTCCGACGTGTCCCAACGTCTCTGCCATTCAGCATTGACGGACTCAGTGATCCTGAGTTTGGCGCTCCGAAGCTCCTCAATGGTAACCGCGGACTCGCGTGCATCACCTAGTCTGCCTGCCCGAGTTTCCTCGAGGTCGGCCGGTAAGACACCAGCCAAGACCGGCAAAGCGACAGAGCTGAGTAAAATAACACTACCTTTTGGTGGTGTGGTTTCTGCTGGTGAGTATGGTTCCAGGGCTCCGCGGGGTAGGGACTGGGTTCAGTCCGGCAAGTTGAGGATGGCTGGAGCGGCACACCTTCTGCCGCATCAGCTATCTTCGCGACTGGACTCCACTAACACTTAGCACCAGGTGGGGTGGGATAATTTGTTGCGCCACTTATAGAAAAAAAGTTTTGTTTTTTTTGAGTGTGTATGCTGTTGGTCGCAGATGACCTTTACAGCGTCACCGGGTTTGGGGACGGCGAGATCCTAAGGGGACCTCAAGCCGAGAATTGGCGAGTGCCTCTGGAGGTATTCCAGGCGGATGGTGGGGGGAGTCTCCTCTCCGTCTGGAGCCTCTAGACCACTCGAACCTGAGGGGGTCGGCTCAACTAGAGGGCGTCTCTGAGACTCGGACCTCGGCTCTAGTTAGCCGTTGTCGTGGGGCAAAAAAAAAAGATAAAGCTTCTCGTGACGGCGACTACATCTAATGCTTATTCAAGTTCTATAAGTTGTTTGGGAAAAATATCAAAGGAAAAATATTCCTGAGATTCTTTTGGAGCGCGTACTAAATGTAAAACTTTGCTATTTCAAGTTTATTTCATAAGTTACCCTTTGTTCGCAGGTTAGAGTTAGAGAAATTCGTCTTAGTGAATGTAAGTATTTGTTGAAGTATTTAAGCAATGTTTATGAACCCACTAGCTTTTCATATAAAAAATTAAACTCCATTGTGTAACTATATTTAAGAAGCAGATAAAGGAATTTTTCCTTTCACTGTTATTGTTTGTTGTGTTCCAACTTTAATTTCTTTTTTTTGTGCTATTATCATATCATTATTATTTTAATTTTAGTCGAAAAAAATGTATGTTTATTTTTATCTACGTATGTATTTAAATATTTATTTATTAAATATAATATATTCAGCTCTCTATGAGAACTATTAAAGTGTCATTTGGTGTTGAGACTATGGGCCCATTGGGTCCAAGCGCTCGTTCCCTATTTAACGAATTATCAAAGAGACTCACCGAAGTGACTGGTGACCAAAAGGCTGGCAGCTATCTTGGTTAACGGATCTACCTTGCCATTCAACGTGGCAATACTGCCAGCCTATTTGGAACCACTCCTGACAGCGGCGCTGGCAGTGACATATTTTTATTTTGTAAATTAGATATTATTATTCAGCCATGAATATACCTTATTCAAATGTATGTATAAACATTAAGGATTAAGCAAGATTATGAATAAAATAGTGAAGAACCCAGTATCGATCCCTGAGGCACACCCTTAACTACAAGGGCTACAGTAGACTTATTTCTGTTAATGGTATTTAAAATATCCAATCAAACACGATTATTAAAAACATTGAAATATAGCATTCAAATTGTGATTGATATATACCAAATACCATTGTCTTAAGTTAAATACTGTATAATTTTCAGAACACAATTTTACCTGAAGCTGTTAAGTTTTGGGAGCAAGCTTTAAAAGTGAGGAAGACCGGAGGACCAATCAAGTTAAATAGGTAAGTTATTGTTTTCATCACTTAAGTTAAATTTGTTTATTATATTAATAAAAGTGGAAAAAAAATCTAGCAACAAATCGCCTAAAAGCCATTAAAATACTTTCAGTACACAAACTCAGCGTTAACTCAAAATGGACGGCCCTAAAAACGGCACAGGTGAAAAAAACAACCCATCACATCTGTCCAAATTTTAACAATTATTTCTTTACAAACTTATTAATGACCTTGTGGATTCGCCGTTCCTTTTGCAGAGGATTGGTTTCCGTTGTCCAAATAGAACTAGGTCTGAAAACACGTTTGCAATACAATTCAGCAGAACCAAGTTTGCTGCAAATAGTTTCATTTCTAGAGCATGTCACAGCTATAATAAATACTTCAGGGGATTGGATATATTATGCCTTTCTTACAATCATTTCAGAAATGAATGCTATAAGGTCGTTTTACCCTAACACTCAGTAATTATTTTCTTACCATATATTTTGATTATCATGTTTATTCTATTCACATAACTCTAAATATTGTACGTAATTTTAAGAAAATTATATTAGTGTATGAATGTTTCAGTCTGTGGAAACTTAACTGGTTTATGAAAAAGTAATAAGTGTTACTTAATTGAATTGTGTAAAACTGTATGTTTCCCAAATGAAAATAAATAAATAAACAATGGCGGACCTGCTAGGTCAACTCCTACCACCTCAAAAGCTTTACTTGTTTCGATATTTCTTACAATATACATAGATCCAAAAAGAGAACGAAAATGCATGTATTTTGCGTTCCGGGAGACAAAAGCTCTTCCGTTTACGCAAATATATTTCTTCTCATCATCGTTCTCAAATTTTCTTCGGCGCTACACTCTTGACAGAGTGATGGTGGTCGTCACATCAGGCCCACAAGGCCGTGCTAATCTCTGTGTTCTGTCTGTGGCCAAAACCAACGGAAAATTTATAAAATCTAGGACCAGGGTTATTGTTTATTAAAATGGCGTTTGCTTGTGTTCACGAGCTCGATGGCGCGGGTGGTTAGCGCGTTCGGCGGCGATCGTTGAAGTTAAGCAGCTTTCGAAGTGGTCGGTCATTGGATGGGTGGCCAAAAATCTTCTCTCTCGAGTTCCTACGCTTCGGAAGGCACGTTAAGCCGTTGGTCCCGACTGCATCTGCAGTCGTTAGCACTGGGGCCGCGTTTTGGGTCATGGCCATCCCCTATTCCATCCATTGGGAAGGCCTGTGCCCCAGCAGTGGGGACATTAATAGGATGATGATGATGCTTGTGTTCTTAACGTAAATTGTAGTTTTTAGTCTGACCACACAATTGGATATTTCATTTGAGTGATGTGAACAAAACAAGCTCGGTTACTCGTCTAATATTGTGACCAATGGCAATGTAACACAGGTATGTTTTTATTTATTTTTAAGCATTTAACTGCTAGATGTTTAAATCTAAAGAAAAGTTTACTAAATAATAGTTTAAATGCTTAAAAATAAATAAAAACATAACTATAATTGCTATTTCTTCTTTCAAATGTTTAATACTTGAAAAAGTATTCATTTGACATTGTGGGTTACCTACAATGCGAAGAGATGGCGCTGCCTTGCAGCTTAAGTCTAGCAAAAATTCCGACGTGGCGAATAGGGCCGTGGTAGCATAATGGTCAGTGCATTCGCCCGGATTGCGAAGGGTGCGGGTTCGAGTCCCGTCCGTTGCCTGGTCCGCGTGGATTTTTTTCTAGTAAACTTTTCTTTAGATTGGAACACAGGTATTCAAAAACTTACATACGTTTAATACATTATTTTATTAACGTGATATGATACAATTTTCACTTAGGCTGTATTTATTAGCCGTTTAACGCTAAAATAAAAAAAGTACATTATTCATACATATACTTTATACAATTTTCATATTATATTATTATGTAAGTAAATTTTACTTACTATATGGGAAATTTACAATTGAAAGCATATTCATACAATTATTTAATTACATCAATTAACATATACTTATGTCGCATTATTCTAAAACGTGGACTACAGTTTTTCTCGATTTAAAACCAAATTTGTCTCTGTCTTCTTTTTAATAAATAAAAGAGATAGCATCAGTTTTAGTCCAGGTTTAACTTTAGTCTACGTATTGTTATAAGGAAGATTAAGTTTGTTGCGCATGCGTGCACGCTGTCATTCCATCCCATTCCTTTTAAAGAGAGCGCAGGTGCAGAGTATTAAATATATTATACACCACGATTGAAATATACAATAGGGGGCGTCCATAAATTACGTGAGATGTTTAAGGGGAGGGGGTCCAGTCAAATCTCATCTAATCTTACGTTGGAGAGAGGGGGGGTCTCGGAAAATATCACGCAATTTTTTTTCTGACTGAAACAAAAGGCTTAGGGTTTAATCTAAGCACGAAGCGTTTTTTGAAGTTATACTTCTTTAGGCGCGTTATGAAAAAATGATGAGAGTGAAATTTTAAGATGCGCGCGCATCACTGTAACACAAAATTCTTACTTTTGTATTTACTAGGTGTGAGCGTTCTAAAGACGAACCGGTTTCAAGGACCGTTTTGTGTTCCGCGACGATAGAACCGTTTTACGTTTCGGATCAAAACAGTCTTCGTCGAACTAGTCCTCGGATTGTCTGCAAGCCAATATGTTCTTTATGAATAAGCAAATACAGTCTATAATAGAACGCAATGCTAAGAGGCCGTTTCGTTCTATGATAATTAAGCTTTGATTTTACAATAATATAATCTTTATTATCGAACATTTAAAGTCGATTATCGTATAACACTACATTTATTTCGATGTTTAGTCGTCTCGTTCGCAGCAACGAAACGAACGTTAACAAGATTTCATTTAGTTCAGTTTCGTTGCGTTACATTCGTTCGACCGTCGCGTGTCGTTTCGTTGCGTCACCCAGCCGCAACCAAAACCAGTTGCGAACGAGAACCGTTTCGAGGACTAGTTTTCGTTTAAGAGAAAACGGTTGCGTTTCGTCGTCAGAAAATTTGAGAACGACCCACCGCTAGTATTTACCGCACATTAAGAAAATCTACCAACAAAATAGAAACAGAATCTCTATTTAGTGGGTGCTAACGACTGCATTGTGAAGGCCTATCAAAAGTATTTATTAATCTGGAACAACGGAACCAAAGCGCGATTCAGGAGGCTACAGCGCCATCTCTTGACCATTGGTGTAGTAGAACCAAAAACCACATCTTTATTTTTTTTTTCTTTTTCAATAACAATCCAACGCGTTTACGTAAGAAACCCACATTTTGAAAAATCTCGCGTGAGATCGGGGGTTGGGGGAGGGGGTTGAATAAAATCTCACGACATCTCACCAGGAGGGGAGGGAGGGACAGAAAATTCAAAAAAGCACCTCACGTGTTTTATAGTTATAGATACGTCATACACGCTTCTAATGAGGGTTTTTTGGAATGACGGGCACCAGGTGGCAGTACTGAGACGAAAGGTCTAATCATCCGTCAAATCGCATATGATCTCATAGTCTATGAATCTGGTCTATGGAGTTGGCGCTAAAAAATTCATACAAAAGACCTGACGTAACAGTGGTGCCAACTGGTGACGTTAATTTTCATAAACACCCTCATTTGGCAATGCGAAAGTCAGGTAACTAAACTAAAACGCCTTGTTGCTTATGTCCGCGCCCGTTTTGGTGTGAATCGGCTCTTATTTTTATAATAAGAAATTCCTTCAGTTTCTGATCCTGTGGTTATGTGACATAAGTGAGGTCTTTACAGCAGATAGGCAGCTCGTACGATAAGAAATTCCTTTAGTTTATAAACCTGTGGTTATGTGACATAAGTGAGGTCTTTGCAGAAGATAGGCAGCTCGTACGATAAGAAATTCCTTCAGTTTATAAACCTGTGGTTATGTGACATAAGTGAGGTCTTTGCAGCAGATAGGCAGCTCGTACGATAAGAAATTCCTTCAGTTTATAAACCTGTGGTTATGTGACATAAGTGAGGTCTTTGCAGCAGATAGGCAGCTCGTACGATAAGAAATTCCTTCAGTTTATAAACCTGTGGTTATGTGACATAAGTGAGGTCTTTGCAGCAGATAGGCAGCTCGTACGATAAGAAATTCCTTCAGTTTATAAACCTGTGGTTATGTGACATAAGTGAGGTCTTTGCAGCAGATAGGCAGCTCGTACGATAAGAAATTCCTTCAGTTTCTAAACCTGTGGTTATGTGACATAAGTGAGGTCTCTGCAGCAGATCGGCAGCTCGTACGCTATCTTCTTGTTACAGTTCTTGCAGTAGTGATTGTCGTATTTGCAGAAGTCGAAGCAGTAAACGAGAATCAATAAAGGGAACAGTCTGAAAAAAGGGAAATTTATTTATTTATGACCTAATAATACGTTTATATTTTGTGACATGACATAAAAAATGGATGCGTGTAACTTGTGTACGCGCGTGAGAAGTTATACTTCTTTAGCATCATTAAAATATTTTTTAATTGCATGCAAATAATTAATAATTACAATAAAATAATAAAAGGACTGGAAAAGGATAGTTAACGCAGTCAATTAAGTTCAGTTTTAATTTGAAAAAATAAATAAATATTCAAAATATTCAATTAAAATCACTACTGAATTTAAATTATTAGTCCATATGTAATTAGCACTTGTAAGTAACTAAAACACGTTGTGTCTATATAGAAACTAGAAACATGTGGATAAATATTATAAATATGAAAACATAGATCAGAGCGACGAGCGTGCCAACATTGTTTTTGACAACGCGATCATCTTATGGAGCTCCGTGGATCGTTCAAAGTACCTTTCGAACAGATGTCTAATAATGGTTATTATTAGACACTAACATTCATAACGCGCCCGCGGCCAACTTCATGCTGTTACTTTTGTGTTACAGTGATGCGCGCGCATCTAAAAATTTCACTCTCATCATTTTTTCATAACGCGCCTAAAGAAGTATAACTTCAAAAATATTTTTATTATAAACGACATGTGTCATTCATTCATTGTCATTTGCGACGCGTCCCGATTTCTACCTGATCGGGATGCTAAATGAATTAACGAAAAAAATAAATTTAGGTAATTAATAAGATACTATTCTTACACTAGTAGTTTAAAACGCAATAAATTAAACCCTGAGCAGCTCGATGGCGCAAGTGGTTAGCGCGTTCGGCTGCGATCGTTGAAGTTAAGCAACTTTCGCAGTGGTCGATCCTTGGATGGGTGACCAAAAATTTACTAACTTGAGCTCCTCCGTGCTTCGGAAGGCACCGGAAGGCCAGTCGTGTGCCCCAGCAGTGGGGACATTAATAGGCTGATGATGAAATTAAACCCAGACTTAAAAACCCCTTGTTTTTTGTTTCCCGATTTTTTTGACTTCATGTACCGATTTAAAACAAATCGGACCTGACAACACTAGTCATGGTCCAATCTCCCTATTCCATCTATAGGGAAGGCTTGTGCCCCAGCAGTGGGGACATTAACAGGCTGATGATGAAATTAAACCCAGACTTAAAAACCCCTTGTTTTTTGTTTCCCGATTTTTTTGACTTCATGTACCGATTTAAAACAAATCGGACCTGACAACACTAGTCATGGTCCAATCTCCCTATTCCATCTATAGGGAAGGCTTGTGCCCCAGCAGTGGGGACATTAATAGGCTGGTGATGATGATGATGATGATGATGATGACGATGACGATGACGATGACGATGACGATGACGATGACGATGATGATGATGATGACGATGATGCTATCTCACCCGAATATGGCGAGTATGATGGCGATCATGTGCGTGGTGTAGCCGGCCTCCTTGATGACGAGCGTGGGGCCGCGGATGCCGCAGTACACGCAGAACAGGTGCTTCACAATCTTGTCACTGGCCACTGGATGTGAAACATATAAAATAATCATTTAGGGACGTCTAATCTCTAAGAGATAAGGCTCTCATTTTCATACTGTATAGATAATGACAAGAATTAACTGTTGTTAAATCGCATTTAATTTCAAATATTACAGACAATAAAATGGTCCATTAAATCGTTTGTGACAATATTTACACGAACAAAGAAATTTGGTGACTCATTTCTTTGTCGTTCTTTTACCCGCGCACGTGTTCCCTCCTTCCTACAATCTGGGGTCCTTTAAGAGAGGCGTGAAGAAGCATTTTTGCAGACCGGCAAGGTGAGGATGGATGGTGTGGCAGTCATAATTGCTGTACCAGCTATCTTCGCGTTTGTACTTTAACACCACAACATCAGGTGGAGTAGTCATTTGCCTACCTGACTATATAAATATATATATATATATATATATATATCTTAAATGCTATAGTATGTATTATTTTTAGGATTCAATCAATGATGTTTGACTTCAATAATGTGTCTTTAAAATATTGAAATTGTATTATGAACAAAATTGAAAGTAATCTAAACCATATGACAAACCAAAATAAATTTATGTTTATAGGTAATTATTTAATATTCTACATTTAAAGTCATATTTTTAAGACAACGCCATCTAGTCACTCTCTCTAAAATGAATTTTAATTGTTGAATTGAGTTTCGCCACCGCTCCATAGATGGCGGTGGTCGGTTAATTTTAACAAAAACAAATTATAATGTTAAAATCGAGAAATGCAGCACTATCTGAGCTCTGGGCTTGCTTACCCTAAATCCGAACTCTAGGCCAGTGGTTGTTAACTGTTTTGTGATGAGAGAAAATTTGTCAAAATTTCTGTTTTGCCGCGGACAAACAATACGATTGCTACCCCCACCCCCCTAGTATTGAGTAAATCAAATCAAAAACATAGATCAGCAACGATTACTTTATATGGCTTCGGCCTTAGCCCTTTTGGCTTAATGGTTAATATGTCTCTGATTGTTTGAAGCTTTTTTGTAGTGAAATTTCCTTTCGGGCGGGGGGTGTAAATGGCAAAATCCTATGGGAAAGATGAAACGGAAATGCCTCACGAGCGACACACGGAGATATATATATATATAGGGTGAAATTGAATGTTTCTATGAAACTTAGTGAGATTGTTGGGTTACGTGTATAGAGATGCCTGATTTTTTTCGGAAGTGGTCCCAGAGACCACCGGTTGAGAGCCACTGCTCGACTCTAACGTTATTGACTACGTTGAACGGGTGCTGCCAGCGTAGATGAATCTGCCCTAACTACTTTGATATTTAAGATGTAAATGTTTAATTACACCTATTATAAATAACTCTGTTTGTATTTATACTGTGTGACACAGCAATCAAAATGCAGGTGAACAATTAATGTATAATTTCACATTACGGAATGAAAGGTGACTTCATCTCTGAAGTCATTTTTCAACCTGACGACTCTGTAAATGATAAAACAGGGAGAAAAAAACAGCCCTTGCTGAGTTTCTTGCCGGTTCTTCTCAGTACAAGGTCTTCCGCCGTAGATTTACGAACCGATGGCGTAGCTTCTAGACATTCATATGTGCTTGTAACAGCCTAAACTGAATAAATGATTTTGATTATTGATTATTATTCATCGCTTACCTGTTGAAGTAATGATTTGCGTCCTCGGAAGTTCTTGGCGCGAAATCTCCGCGACAGTTACTCCAGGGGAAGTGGTCCCAGAGACCACCGGTTAAGAGCCACTGCTCGACGCTAACGTTATTCATCGCTTACCTGTTGAAGTTATGACTTGCGTCCTCGGGGGTTCTTGGCGCGAAGTCTCCGCGACTGCTACTCCAGGGGAAGTGGTCGGTGTTCCGGTATACCCAGAAGTATTTGTACTCGTGGGACTCATGGTGTCAGTCTCTGTATACGCCGGTGGAGGATCGGGGACGTCGTCACGGTTGTATCCGTTTGTGGGAGTAGATAGGCCGTATATTGAAGTCTCCTTTGCGAATGAAGCTGGCAGGTTTGAGTAGCTGGACGAAGCGTATCCTGAAATGAGATAGTTTAGTTTAGTTTTCAGGGCGGTTTCCGCACTTAGTCCTAATCATTGGACCATTGTGCGTGTCTTGAAACATTCCCCTTTACTCCAGCCAGCCTAGGTTAGTCCAGAAGGAAAGTAGTGTTGGTAGACTGCTGCAAGCTTCCGGAAGCGATGCGGGTGACTGGAGAAGTCGTGCCCGTTGGTCGGCCACACTCCTGCATTCCATAATGACATGCTGTGGCGTTTCCTCTGCCTCCATACATCCTCTGCATAGGGGGCTGTCTGTTACTCCTATTGTGTATAGGTGATTGTTTAGGGGACAATGACCAGTTAGGGTTCCTATAATTATGCGGAGTTTGTCCCTATTAAGTCTGGTAAGGGTGCGGGCAGGTCTCTTGTTTGCCACCGGAACTGCGTTTTTCGTTTGCCGGCATCCTTCACCTGTTTTCCACTGAATGAGATAGTCGCAAACTGTTTATTGCGGAATGGAACATAAAGCTGAGTAAATGGTGAAGAGCTCGAAGGCGCAGGTAGTTAGCGCGTTCGGCTGCGATCGTTGAAGTCAAGCAACTTTCGCAGTGGTCGGTCATTGGATGGGTGACCAAAAATTTTCAATCTCGAGCTCCTCCGTGCTTAGGAAGGCACGTTAAGCCGTTCGTTCCGGCTGTATCTGCATTCGTTAGCACCCGCCAATCCGCACAAGGCCCGCGTGGTGTTTCATGGCCCAATATCCCTATTACATCCATAGGAAAGACCTGTGCCCCAACAATAGGGACAATAATAGGCTGATGATGATAAATTGTCGTTGACAATACAAAATCGCTTCCTCTTATGTTTAGCCGGATCCCTGATCGATCTATCTGCTTCAGCGGTCGGCGTTAAAAGCCAGAAACATATTAACGTGTCGTGTCGTGTCACGGCGCGCCAGAAGCACATCGGTTTCATACATTTACTATGCTTAGAGACATATTTACGTATTTATATTACGTACGTGTCGTGTCGACGCTTTAACCTCTCTATCTCTCTCTAACCCATAATAAATGTATGAAACCTATGCGCCACGTCACGCCGCGACACGTTAATATGTTTCTGGCTTTAATCATCCTTCAACCACGCATAGGGAGCGAGAAAAAGGTATGTGGGACTCCTCCCTGCTCATTACAGCCAGCTCTGGGCCGGGTGAAATGGGCAGGGCCCTACCTACCTAACGCCTTGAACAGGGCCACTTAAAAGGAAGCGCGGGTTTGGTCGCGGCAACGTTTGCCGACTGTCCGCGCACCCGCAAGGTAATTGTCCGCGAATGGACACACCCCGATAATAATAATCATAATATAATAATATTTCCAACACTCACACCAATTAGCCTAGCCCCAAAGTAAGCACTATAAGGCTTGTGTTATGGGATGCTAGGGTAACGGATAGAATACATATACTGTACATCTATAAGTATATTTATATAAATACATATTAAACATCCATGACTGGAGTACAAATGCTCGTATTCATCACACAAACATCTGCCCCCACCGGGATTCGAACCCGGGACCTCTCGAGTCGGCGACAGCCATGAAACCCGGCGTACAAACCACTCGGTGGCCGAGTCGAGGTCGTCATTTCGTCATAGGTCGTACTATTTTGATCAATACCTCTGTTCGTAGAGCCCAGGGTCAGTGTGTTCGGCGGTGTGGGTCTGACATCTTCCTGATCGGCGCTGCCGCTGGTGGTGCTACTGTCCGATTCTGATCGTTCTACTATCCTCCTGTCCTTGAAAGGGTCGTAGAATATCGTCTCCTGTAAGCAATATACGAGATATTTGGTTATAAACTCTCGTGGTCACTTGAATCTCTTATCTATTAGACAAGTCCGTCCGTCTGTCTGTGGTGCTGTTTCAGCGGCCAAACCGTAAGAGATAGATAAAGAGAATGTTTAAGTTATAAGTTAAGAATAGTCTGATAAGACTACAAACCGGATTTGAGTAACGTAACACGTCCGGTTTTCGAGAAATCACGAATTTCAAACGAAACCACACAAAATCTCCGAAGTTCTCAATTAATTAAATACATTTTTTTTTAAATCAGGTTTTGGTGAACATTTGGTTCACTGGTTTGCTAGTTATAGTTATTAGCGGGATTTACTACCGTGTATCTTTCTTTATCAGTTTTCTGCGAGTCATTGGTATTTCGGCACTGTGGCAAGCAAGTGCCATGATGACTGAATAACTGAAGTAATTGTGGGTATAAGATGTTAATAAGGTGGTGACGACCTCCGTGGCCGAGTGGTTTGTACGCCGGGTTTCATGGTGTCGCCGACTCGAGAGGTCCCGGGTCCGAATCCCGGTGGGGGCAGATGTTTGTGTGATGAATACGAGCATTTGTACTCCAGTCATGGATGTTTAATAATTATGTATGTCTATATAAATATACTTATATATGTACAGTATATGTATTCTATCCGTTACCCTAGTATCCCATAAAACAAGCCTTATAGTGCTTACTTTGGGGATAGGCTAATTGGTGTGTGTGTCTGAAATATTTATTATTATTATTATTAATTATTGGCAGACATAATGGTCTTCCCTCTGACTTAGTCTTCTATTCTTACGCTCGACACCCGTACCACTGTTCACAGTATTAGATCAAAGATTGCGCTGCTCCATTCCCCTATGTCTTAAGCCAGAAACATATTAACGTGTCGTGTAGTGTCGTGACGCGCCAGAAGCACATCGGTTTCGTACATTTACTATGCTTACAGACATATTTACGTATCGTGTCGTGTCGACGCTTTAACCTGACTATCTCTATATCTATAATAAATGTATGAAACCGATGCGCCACGTCACGCCACGACACGTTAATATGTTTCTGGCTTTATGCACCGCCTGATGATAGGTTATTTAAGAAAAAAATTTCAACTTCAGATGTTTACCAGTGTAAGTATTATTACCTGCACAAATGACTCGTCGTTCTCAACTCTTCTTCTCTCTGCTACGTCGCTGCCGCTGCTCTCCGGCAGGTCGATGTAGACCACAGGATTGTCACCAGGATCCTGCTTGTATGTGGACTGTTGGGGCCTCGGACCGGCGGTGGAGTTTGGCTGGAAATATTGATTTGCGATTAGGGAACTAAGCTGTTTAGCTGGGATTTTAGAAATGAAATTTGAATAGTGTCCAGATCAAGTTAAAATTTAACCCCTGTATGATTAAACAAGTTTTTCCTGCTTTTTGTATAAATTATGGAGCGATTATACTTGGTTGTTAGCCCGAACACAAGTGCCAATGGAATTCGGGTAAGCGACAACGTGTAAATGACCGAAGTCGAGAACGCCAGTATTCAGGTAGATTTCGTTATGGTTACTCGATACCGTTTTCCAGCCTGTATTCCAGCAGCAAATATTGCTTCGGGTGCCCGAATTCGACGCGAAGATAGCTGGTACAGCAGTTATAAACTGCCACACCAACCATCCTCACCTTGCCGGCCTACAAATATGCTTCTTCACGCCTCTCTTAAAGGACCCCAGATTGTAGGAAGGAGGGATCACGTGCGCGGGCAAAGAATTCCATTTACGAATAGTACGACAAAGAAATGAGTCACCAAACTTTGTTCGCTTAGGAATAGTGACCACAGTAAGTCAGTATATATATATATATATATATATATATATATATCAGTACGTGGGTATATTCATGAGTGGTTAAGATTAGATGCAACCCGGACTGACGACAGCTTAATGAGCCTTCCGAAGGTAATAAATTATAGGTTATGTGTCTTTCGCCCGGGTGAAGTGAAGTGAATCTAACGAGCAACTACGCAACGCATGTAACTACGTAATCGACATGCATCTGCGTACATCGCATGTAACTGCTTGATGTTTAAATCTAAAGAAAATATAACTAGAAAAAATCCACGCGGACCAGGCAGCAGACGGGACTCGAACCCGCACCCTTCGCAATCCGGATCCGAATACGGGCTAACGACTAAATGTAATTGCGACATTAGTCAGAGTAATTGAAGTTTTAGTAATGATGTAAAATCCGCACCCTTCGCAATCCGGGCGAATGCATTCGTCCGCGTGGATTTTTTCTAGTTATATTTTGTTGAGATTTAAACATCAAGCAGTTACATGCTTTAAAATAATAAAAATTGTAGCTAGATGTAAAATCGATTACGTAGTTACATGCGTTGCGTAGTTGCTCGTTAGATTCACTTCACTTCACCCGGGCGAAAGACACATAACCTATAATTAACCTTCGGAAGGCTCATTAAACCATCGTCAGTCCCCACTGCATCTAGTCTTAAGCACTCATTTATATACCCACGTACTGACATATATCTATATATATAAAACTCAAAGGTGACTGACTGACATAGTGATCTATCAACGCACAGCCCAAACCACTGAACGGATCGGGCTGAAATTTGGCATGCAGGTACATGTTATGACGTAGGCATCCGCTAAGAAAGGATTTTGATCAATTCTACCCCCAAGGGGATAAAATAGGGAATGAAAATTTGTATGAAACTTTGTCAATTTTAAACCGATCGAGCTGAGACTTTGCATGCAGGTATAAGAAGAATCATAGATGAATGTCATTGTGTATAATACAAGCCTGAGCACAAAAACTGTAGTCTACACTTCAGCTCTACACCGAAGCGAAACGAGGATATATATATACCGACTTACTGTGGTCACTATTACTATATTAGCGAACAAAGAAATTTGGTGACTCATTTCTTTGTCGTACTATTCGTAAGTGGAATTCTCTGCCCGCGCACGTGTTCCCTCCTTCCTACAATCTGGGGTCCTTTAAGAGAGGCGTGACGATGCATATTTGCAGGCCGGCAAGATGAGGATGGTTGGTGTGGCAGTTTATAACTGCTGTACCAGCTATCTTCGCGTTTGGACTTTATCACCACTTTACATTAGGTGGGGTAGTCACCTGGCTATTAAAAAAACGTGGTGGGGTCATGGTCTGTTGTCTATTCCTACTGCCATAGGGAAGGCTTGTGCCCCGCCAGTGGGGACATTAATAGGCTGATGATGATGATCTGTAAATGGCCAATTCCGGGTACATTAATAGCATAGCCCTTAAGCTGAAAGAGGGCAGGCTCAGAAGGTGTGGTCATGTGCTGAAGCGAGAAAACTAGTCCGTGAAAACTGTGCTCAACATCAACACAAAACAAATAACAAGAGGCAGACAAGAGAAAGAGATTTAAAATCCCAAAACCTATCACCGTTGACAACCTGGGACAGAACCATGTTGAATAGGGAGATTGGGCCATGACCCACCACGCGGGCTCAGAGCGGATTGGTGGGTGCTAACGACTGCAGATGCAGCTGGAACCAATGGCTTAACGTGCCTTCCGAAGCACGTAGGTACTCGAGATAGAAGATTTTTGCTCACCCATCCAAAGACTGACCACTGGGATGGTTGCTTAACTTCAACGATCGCAGCCGATCGCGCTAACCACCTGCGCCTTCGAGCTCCTCGGGACAGAATATCCTGACGCAAATGCACAAGAAGGCCCGACCCTAATTAAAGATGGCAGGAAAAAAAGAAATAGCATAGCCCTTATATATATATATATATATATATATATACTCGTATATATATTTCTTACTTGAGACACTGAAGACTGACTCCCGCTTGGTATATCAATATACACCATCGGCTCATCTTTCTGCCACTGCCGCCGCGGCAGGTCAGCATACCGCCCGGCAGTTACTGCGTCGATGGTCGGCACGTCGGTAACGATGGCGGCAGTATAAGGGTATCCTTGGTAAGCCCTGCCACTGCTGCCGGCAGCGACGCCTTGAGTGTTGTTCATGCTAAAATTATAATAAAATAAAAATAATCTTTATTGCTTACAAGTTACAAGTATTATATAAGACCTCAGTGGCCGAGTGGTTTGTACGCCGGGTTTCATGGTGTCACCGACTCGAGAGGTCCCGGGTTCGAATCCCGGTGGGGGCAGATGTTTGTGTGATGAATACGAGCATTTGTGCTCCAGTCATGGATGTTTAATATGTACTTATATATAAATATACTTATTTATGTACTGTATATGTATTCTATCCGTTACCCTAGTATCCCATAACACAAGCCTTACAGTGCTTACTTTGGGGCTAGGCTAATTGGTGTGAGTGTTTAAAATATTTATTTATTTATTATATGTAGTAATCGCCGTCCGTCAGTACAAATTCCAGATCTGTCAATAAAAAGTCTTAAGTTTTATCTATGCCCGATTAAGCGCTGTCATTTTTTATGTGTGAGTGTCGTAATTCCAATTTCGGTTTTGCGATAGTATGTTGGACTGGATTTCAGTATTGTAGGAAGGTCAAAGGGGAAGATCTTCCTCCGAGCTGGGTGATGGTAGCTCGGGGGCCGCGGCCCGACTGATATTGGTCGGGCATCGTATATATGGAGTGTTAGGCTCCGAATTTCTCTTGCGCGTTGTAGGCTTCCATACGTTGTGAACGCAGCGCTGGTAGCGCCATCTCTTAAGGAGGCGAGTGACTATTTCCTCTATGTTATATTATATGTGGGGCATGTAGATGTCGCCGCCACAGTATAATGATATCAATAGTATTATGTCATTATGGCTACTCCCCTGCTAGCCGCGTCGGCTGTGTTGCTCTAAGCACTGCCGGATTTAGGGGAGGGCAACCGGGGCGAAAACCCCGGGGCCTCCACAAACGGGGGGGCCCCACAATAGAGACTTCGGAAAAAGAAATCATTCAAATTCCAACTAGTAAACACTAGTAAACATCTTTTCCTTTGATATTTTTTTTGCTCTTTTACCTTTACCTACAGCCTACAGTACTTTGCACATCTAACATACATAATTATTTGATTATATTAATCTTAAATAACAGATACATTGATCTATATTTGTTCACTCCAATCAGGCAATCAGTGAAATATCAAAATCTCAAATGGCCCTGATAAGCACTTCCGATTCACTGCCCATCTTGAGGGAGTACCCCAATCGCTTAATGGCTGAGTGGGGTGGTACTTGCCCGCCGGGCCGAATTTAAGGTGGGGCAGGTGGGGCTGTGGCCCAAGGGCCTCCACAACAGCTTAATAACAACATTTCGATGGGTTAACAAGAATACAAATCCTAAGTGGGCTTCCAAATGGGCGTAGGAGGGTCATCATCATCATCATCATCAGCCTATTAATGTCCCCACTGCTGGGGCACAGGCCTTCCCTATGGATGGAATAGGGAGATTGGGTCATGACCCACCACGCGGGCCCAGTGCGGATTGGTGGGTGCTAACGACTGCAAATGCAGCCGGGACCAACGGCTTAACGTGCCTTCCGAAGCACGGAGGAGCTCGAGATAGTAAATTTTTGGTCACCCATCCAATGACCGACCACTGCGAAAGTTGCTTAACTTCAACGATCGCAGCCGAACGCGCTAGCCACCTGCGCCATCGAGCTCCTCGGTACTCGGTACTCGGCTCTCATCGGTAGGAGGGTACCGGTGAGTTTTAGTGGGTAGGACCAGCGCTGTATCCCACGCCGGGTGAGTCCCACATACGACGTGCGCCTCGCCAGCGCACGGTACGGTGCGTCAAGGGATTTCTCATCGTTAAAGAAAATAAAAAATTGTTTGTGTCAGCTCCGACGCACGACTGGAGTTTACTCCTTAAGTTCGATAGTCTAACCAGACGCAAAAAGAGTTTATTTAACTTAAAAAAAAAATGGATGCGTGTAACTTATGTACGCGCGTGAGAAGTTATACTTCTTTAGCATCATTAAAAATATTTTTTAATTGCATGCAAATAATTACAATAAAATAATAAAAGGACTGGAAAAGGATAGTTAACACAGTCAATTAAGTTCAGTTTTAATTTGAAAAATTAAATAAATATTCAAAATATTCAATTAAAATCACTACTGAATTTAAGTTATTAGTCCTATGTAATTAGCACTTGTAAGTAACTAAAACACGTTGTGTCTATATAGAAACTAGAAACATGTGGATAAATATTATAAATATGAAAACAGTGATCAGAGGCGACGAGCGTGCCAACATTGTTTTTGACAACGCGATCATCTTATGGAGCTCCGTGGATCGTTCAAAGTACCTTTCGAACAGATGTCTAATAATGGTGGATTATTAACCACTAAGTGGTTAATAATCCACCATTATTAGACACTAACATTTATAACGCGCCAACGCGGCCAACTTCATGGTGTTACTATTGTGTTACAGTGATGCGCGCGCATCTCGAAATTTCACTCACATGATTTATTCATAACGCGCCCGCGGCCAACTTCATGCTGTTACTTTTGGGTTACAGTGATGCGCGCGCATCTAAAAATTTTACTCTCATCATTTTTTCATAACGCGCCTAAAGAAGTATAACTTCAAAAAGATTAATGTCAATCCGTCATCTTTGTTTCTCAAAGTTGCGCACCAAAAACGTAACGAGGCCATTCATCGATAGATTTTACTCCTCACATTTTTCTCATACCGGACCCCTTATATATGCAAATCGATTCTTAAGGAGTAAACTCCAAAAAAAGGCTTAAAGGGGTAGGGGATTGAACGGTGGCTGCCGCTCGGTGTATCAATAATTCAATATACACCATGGCTTGTACTTTTGCCACTGTATTAGCTAGTTTAAATGATATGTTTTAATGACATTATAGTAATACTAGCTGTCCCAGCGAACTTCGTACCGCCATAAAAAAATAGGGTTTGTCCAGCGGACAAAATTGTGAATCTAAACCATTCTCAGATCCCCTTGAACACACACAAAAAATTTCATCAAAATCGGTCTAGTCGTTTAAGAGAAGTTCAGTGACATACACACTCACAGAAGAATTATATATATAAAGAATGTTATTTACGGGATTGCTACCATCTGCCTTGTTTTAAGCGAGTTTCCGATATTTTGGCACTGTTGCAAGCGCCATGATCACAGTACAGGTCGCGGCACATAACTCTAGCGCTGAACAAAACGCGGAGGGGATAGCTCCGCATGGGTACGACTGGAGCAGTGTTGCCAGGTCTCCAGATTTTACAGGAGATCTCCTGTTTTTCTGAAATTTCTCCAGTTCTACTGATTTTCTACATGAATCTCCTGTTTTTCTTAGAATACGATTTTCTTTTTTAAATTACATGTTGAGTTGCATTTTCGCCCATTAATAATGTAGGTAACCTTATTAATTTTATAAAAAATGTTATTGTAAAACAAAACTAGCTTTAAGGGGCGGCAGAAGCCACAGAAACACATTCGTTACTGGTCTTTATATAGATTTGATTTACCTATACTTATTTACTATATTTGGGGGAGGGGGGTGAAAATGGCAAAAAGCACGCCTCTGTATCTGTACTGTTTTTCTTGTAGCTCTTTCCATCCCGAATTTTAAAAATCGGACCTGGCAACACTGGACTGTAGAGCCAATCGGCGCAACGCACGCCCACCCGCGCCAGTGTTACCAACCCTTACCAAAATTTTACCCTAAGTCCTTTTTAAATTCCCCTAAAATCTCCTAAATATAGAAATTTCTATGTACCTACTTATTACCTAAAATTTTGGTTGCTCATAAATTAAAACGTTACATATTTAGTTACAGTAAATTATTTTATTGAATAAATACATTTTCCGAATGGAAAATCAAAAGAAAATGAGCTGACAGGCTGTTAAATCTTATTTGGCTGTTTTGATTGGTGGAAGGCAAAGAACTCTAGTCCATACAGCCTTAAGAAACAACCTGCCACACAGTGAGTTCAGTCGTTTCATATCGTGGTGCGTTCCATTCTACGCACAAAACTGAAAGAAAACACACGCTTTATTTTTCGATTTAATTGCAAGTTTTGTTAAAAGACCCTAAAAAAACCCCCAAAAAATTCCAGCCCCTAAAAAAGTCCGTTTTAACCCTTCTAGCCCCTAAATCTGGGGGCAAAACCCTTAAGTTGGGAACCGTTTCCCCCCAACACCGAACTCGTTTCCCCCCAACACATCTTAATTTTTACTTCTGCATTAACACGCTCAACGGTCAGCGTTTAGAGTTTCTTGCCGTGACTTATAACTTAAAGTTACTCCGTAATCATGGCGCGCAATCCGCATCATAGGCGATGAGGAGGCGACTAAACACCTCGAGCCTCTTCAATTACGCCGTGACGTGGCGTCACTAAGCGCGTTCTATCGTCTGTACCACGGCGAGTGTTCTGAGGAGTTATTCTCTCTTATTCCACCTTCCCCTTTCCTTCAGAGGACCACGCGGGCTGGCTTACGTTGTCACCGTCTAACTGTGGCTACAATTCCAACGCGTACAAAGAAATTTGGTGACTCATTTCTTTGTCGTACTATCCGTAAATGGAATGCTCTGCCCGCTCACGTGTTCCCTCCCTCTTACAACCTGGGATCCTTTAAAAGAGGCGTGAAGAAGCAACTTGCAGGCCGGCAGGGTGAGGATGGCTGGTGTGGCAGTTAGAACTGCTGTATCAGCGCGTCGCGTCTGGACTTCACCTTCTCTTAACATCAGGTGGGGTGGAGTCATTTGTCGGATCTAACTAT
Organism: Chilo suppressalis; assembly: GCA_902850365.2. Classification (NCBI taxonomy): domain Eukaryota; kingdom Metazoa; phylum Arthropoda; class Insecta; order Lepidoptera; family Crambidae; genus Chilo; species Chilo suppressalis. Next base: position 1,446,186 of record OU963920.1, on the reverse strand, counting down.
ATAAAAAAAAAGGTTACAATCTACTTTTTAATGATATGTTCAGTGCAATATGAATTTTGCTAAGAATTAAATTGACGATTGATTGATAGAATGCTGCCGCGGTAGGTCATCATACCGTGTGCGCGGCCATTCGGAGACGGGTCCGCGACCACACCTGCCCTCTCGGCGCGCACTAGGGGGACCGCGGTCCTCATAGTGCGTGTCGGGTGACGGTGCAGGAGTATTGTCTGGTTTTTAGTGGCCTTGTTCACATCAGCGAGCTCCAGGGCTGGCTGAAGAGGACAGGGAGGAGTCCCACATACCTTATTCGCGCTCCCCCAGTGGTTGAAGGATGCGTAAGGCATTTTCCAGAAACAAAAAAAAAATGTGTGCGTGTACTAGTGTACACACGTAAGAAGTGAAACTTCTTTATGGCCTTATTTTTCGAAAAATGATCTACATGCAACTTTCCAGAAATTGGTTAAATAAAGTTAAATTAGATAAAGTTTAAACAAAAGGATTTTATTATCATAGACATGAATACAAATTACTGCCTATGAAACTGTTATGATTACACGGCTCAGTAATCTAAGGCACATGTTCCACCTCCGACGATGAACGATAAGCGAGTAGAAACTAGAAACGAATTGGCAGTCCTGAGTTAAAATGCACGCGCACGGCTTTTGACAGCCAAGCCAGCTTAACCGAGCGAGTATAGCTGAGCGAGTATCGCTATGCGAGTTTGGCTGAGCGAGTCTTATCTTTAATAACTATTGTCACTCAGCTACAAACGAGTAGAGAGAGTTCTCGCCGGCGACAGTGTGATCATTCAGCTATCAACTATTAATATAAAAAAAGATGGCGCGTAACGGAAAAATGTGACGCGTAACCGAAAAATGTGACGGTAAATTTTTTTCCAACGCCGATAAAGAAGTTTCACTTCAAAAATAAAAAAGGTCATCATACCGTGCGGCAGGTACTGCGGCTGTGGTCGGCACGTCGGTAACGATGGCGGCAGTATAAGGGTAACCTTGGTAAGCCCTGCCACTGCTGCCGGCAGCGACTCTTTCACTGTAGTTGTTCATGCTATACCTAAGTAAATAAAATTTTATATTATTGTGGGTTACCTACAATGCGAAGAGATGACGCTGCCTTGCAGTCTAAGAAAGGCAGACAGAAAAATTCGACAAGCCGTCAGGGCCACGGTAGCGTAATGGTTAGTGCATTCGCCCGGATAGCGAAGGGTGCGGGTTCTAGTCCCCGTCTGCTGCCTGGTCCACGTGTAATTTTTTCTAGTAAATTTTTCTTTAGATTAAAACATGTAGCAGTTAAATGCTTCAAAAATTAAAAATAAATATTTTTTTGTTACGGAGTAATGTAATTTTTACGTTTTAATAATAAATTAGTGATTAAATTTAATGCTGTCATTTTCTTTGCGGTGAAATAATAGTACGACAGCATATTACTTGATATGAATTGAAGTGTCTCAGAGTGTTAGGGCCACTTACAGGAAATTTGCTAAACCTCGAATCAACTAAAACTAGATTTAACTATGGTGCCACGCATTGCGTGTTCGTGCGCTCCATCCAGAGGCGGCATAAGGCGTGGGTGACGTGGGCCACCGCCTACGGCCTCGCGGTACAAGGGGCCTTGCGCCTCAAAATTTTTTATCCATTGCTTTTAAAAGCGTATTTCTTTTTTTTTATTAATTTATTAAATCCGTCTTCAGGTCGCCACACAACAGGAAATCTGAACTCGCGAAATCTGTCTTGCCCACATCAAATTTAGGTCCTGCCCCGCCACTGGCTCCATCTGTACCCCTAGCACGAACTAATATCGAATTCGTATCGTTTGCGAGTCCGAAATGTCATTGTCAAATGTATACTGATTTTTAGTTCTCGTTACGTACTTCGTGCCGCTGCTGTTCAAGTTTCCATACAAAATTTTACAATGACATTTCGGACTCGCAAACTATTCGAATTCGATAATGCTGCGTACTAAGGGTACTGTACCCCTAGCACGATCCATTCTAGAAAATTTCCTAGCCTTAAGCTGCAAGGTAGCGCCATCTCTTCGCATTGTTGGTAGACCACGATGTCAAATTTCGACGCAGCCATCAAGAGCCTTCATAAATTACGTGAGATGTTTAAGGGGGGGAAGGGGTCGAGTCAAATCTCATCTAATCTTACGTTGGAGAGAGGGGGGAAATATCACGCAATTTATTTTCTGATTGAAATAAAAAAAAATGTACTATTTTGGTCCATTTAATCCAGATTGTACATGCTTAAAGGACACCCGGCATTTTGTGCCAAAGTTGTATACTTTTTTAATTTTTTTATCTGTGTTTCATAATTGGGTAACGTAGTCTGGCAATATTTGTCATCAGAAGCTAGCTGTCTGTCAAATACGTAGGTTTGTCAATATAACCTCTATATGTAGCCGGGTCGTCAAGAGAATTAACGGATAAAAAGGCAATCACAGCAGAGAACATTCACAATCACAGTACGCGGGAGCGGATGCGAAATGCGAATGATTTTTTTGTTTGTATTTTAGGATTGTCAAATTGACATTTGGTTTTTTATTTAGAAAAAGCAAAGGAATAATGGTTTTTACAGTCACTTGAGTAATATTTTGAAGTAAAATTCTGTCCCTTGAAGATTTAGGGTTTCCATATCAAAAAATATTAATCATTATATAACTTCTTTCCACGATTTACTAAAAATAAGCCAAAAGTAGTTTTATTTAGCAAATAATTTCGGCTTTATTTTGAGACCAAATTCAATTGTATACAAGTTTAGCATTTTTTCTATGAAAAGTGCCGGGTCTCCTTTAATCTTAAGCGTAATCGTAATACGATTAAGATCATTCACTATTTCGTTCGAAAGAAATAACTCTCAGCAATATTGATTACTAGTCTTAACTAGTCGTAAATAAAAGCACGAAGCATTTTTTTTTTCTTTTTACAATAACAATCCAAAGCGTTTACGTAAGAAACCCACATTTTGAAAAATCTCACGTGAGACTGGGGGATGGGGGAGGGGGTTGAAAAAAATCTCACGACATCTCACCAGGGGGGGAGGGAGGGACAGAAAATTCAAAAAAACACCTCACGTAATTTATGAACGCCCCCATAATTCAAGTCCTGGCCTGGCCCGCGTGGATTTTTTTCTAGTAAAACTTTTCTTTAACTTTCTTTTCTAATGATTTCGTGGAATTTCGCTTATCGTTTATTATAATGACATTGTTATCTTATCATATCAAACGGAAAAGGTTTATACATTTAATATGTTGACGTGTGGAAAGTCTTATCTACGATTTATTGACGTCGCGTCATAATATTTACTATCGATTAGGTTAAGAGGATTGAATTTGGAGAAAAAATTGAATTTGGAGAAAAATAGCTTGAATCTTTGAGTTTCAGATTATAGAACAAAACGCAGATCAGTACCCTTAGCACGAACCAATATCGTATTCGAATAGTTTGCAAACCGAAATGTCGTTGTCAAATTTTGTATGGAAACTTGAACAGCAGCGGCACAAAGTACGTAACGGGAACTAAAAATCAGTACACATTTGACAATGACATTTCGGACTCGCAAACGATACGAATTCGATATTGGTCCGTGCTAGGGGTACCGTGGCTAACGCTGAAAATTGCGTATAAAAATTGCAAGGTTTGGTTCTCGACATTTTCCACCACGAAAATTAGATATTGTTGTAGCCCATATATATATATGTATAAAGAAATTTTACCCATTGAATAAGAAGGCCTCTGTGTTATGCTCTTTTGTTAATGCTTATTCTATGTCTACACTAGACATCTTTAGTGATTATGATTTTATTTATTTTTTAAGCATTTAACTGCTAGATGTTTAAATCTAAAGAAAAGTTTACTAGAAAAAAATCCACGCGGACCAGGCAGCGGACGGGACTCGAACCCGCACCCTTCGCTATCCGGGCGAATGCACTGACCATTATGCTACCACGGCCCTATTAGTCGCGTCGAAATTTTCCTAGCCTTAAGCTGCAAGGCAGAGCCATCTCTTCGCATTGTAGGTAACCCACAATGTCAAATGAATACTTTTTCAAGTATTAAACATTTGAAAGAAGAAATAGCAATTATACTTATGATTTTTTTTATTTTTTAAGCATTTAACTGCTAGATGATTAAATCTAAAGAAAAGTTTAATAGAAAAAAAAATGTGATGACAAGAAATTGATTATTTTTGTCATTTTTGAAGGCTTCTAGTTCCTTTGAATCACAAGTTATCGTAAATAGGAAGACATGAGTATAAGAATGAGTAAAATTATATTTTATGTATGAAAATCGTTTCTTTAGTGATAAACCTCAAGGAGATATCAGTTGAGAGCGTTTGTATGGGTAAAAACGAGCCTTACAGAAGTCACGTATGATGTGCAACATTTGAAACCTCACCATAGATTAGTAAAAAAAGAAATAAAACCTACTACAAAAGGATAATGACTTAATGACCCCACTACGTGGGCACAGGCCTGTCCTAAGGATGGAATAGGTAGAACCTCCGTGCTTCGGAAGACACGTTCAGCTTGGTCCCGGCTGCATCTGCAGTCATTAGCACCCGCCAATCCGCACTAGGCCCTGGCGGGTCATGGCCCAATCTCCCTATTCCATCCTTAGGGAAGGCCTGTGCTCCAGCAGTGGGGACATTAATAAGCTGATGATGATGATGAAATAAATAATTATTAAATTTCTCTCCTCCGCATTAATTTTACGCTAACACCAAATACTCTTCCGTGTGCAAAAACAGTTTCCCAACGTTATTCTTCCACGTATTTATAACAAGATACAATGAGGAGCTCGATGGCGCAAGTGGTTAGCGCGTTCGGCTGCGATCGTTGAAGTTAAGCAACTTTCGCAGTGGTCGGTCATTGGATGGGTGACCATAAATTTAATAACATGAGCTCCTCCGTGCTTCGGAAGGCACGTTAAGCCGTTGGTCCCGGCTGCATCTGCAGTCGTTAGCACCTACCAATCCGCACTGGGCCCGCGTGGTGGGTCATGGCCCAATCTCCCTATTCCATCCATAGGGAAGGCCTGTGCCCCAGCAGTGGGGACATTAATAGGCTGATGATGATGATGATGACAATGAAGATTACCTTGAAGGAAGAAGTCACTAAACCTACAACACTACACAAAACGTAAAAACACTTGTTTTTCAACACTTTCTCTCCTATTATGTGTCCATTTTGATTTTTTTTTCGCACTCCGCTACGTGACGGTAACGTTTTCGCAGTACAATCGGGAAAGTACTAAACGTGATAAGAAATAATACTAGTCGAGAATTCTGTGATTAGATACACTACGCTTATCATGTCACATTATGTAGGGACGATCAAAGATAAGTGGATAGGTTTTTATAGCTCAACTAGCAAACCCGGCGAACTCCGTTTCGCCACCAGATGGCTTCGTTTTATGTAACATTTCGTTTGGTGATTAAAAGATTTTTTTTTTTAATTTTTCCTGAATTTTCTTTGCTATAAACCTCACGGAGCCCGAGACCTTTCCAACGAATGCAAAACCGTGGAAATCGGTTCGTGCGTTCTGGAGTTATAGCGTCAGGAAGGAAAACCCGACTTATTTTTATATAGTAGATTTACCTATCTGTTATTTTATTTATTCACAAAAATATGAGGCTGCCAAAAAATATAAATACCTAAATAAATATTTCCAACATTCACACCAATTAGCCTAGCCCCAAAGTAAGCACTTTTAGGTTTGTGTTATGGGATACTAGGGTAACGGATAGAATACATAATATATACTTATACATATATAAGTATATTTACACCGCCGTCTCTCCCACTTCCTTCTAACCCTCTCCATCCAAAGGTTACCTGAAAGAGATCGCTTTAAGCGATAAGGCCGCCTATTGCACCACGTGTACGTGTTTTTTTGTGGTGTACAATAAAGAGCTTTTGTATTGTATGGTATTTATATAGAAATACATATTAAACATCCATTTCTGGAGTTCAAATGCTCGTATTCATCACACAAACATCTGCCCCCACCGGGATTCGAACCCGGGACCTCTCGAGTCGGCGACACCAAGAAACCCGGCGTATAAACAACTCGGCCACAGAGGTCGTCAAAAATTTTGTGACTTTCTCAAAGGATGATGAGTCATGTATTGAATGGGTGATGTTTTGATACTAGATCAGGAATGGGCAGACCTCAGATTATGAAAAAAAGGGCAGCTAAATCTCACGGAACACGCAATGCACTAGCATTTTTTTCTAAATTGCTTCGCACGGTTTGTGCATTTAGCCAATGTCAAGTGTTAAAATGTTTACTAATACACTATAGCACTCGAGGTTAAAGTAATAAATCAAGTCAAAGTAAGTGGCAGTCAAGTTAATCCCCCTTTCCCTATGTTTCAGTAAAAGTGTGGGGTTTACTGGAACCTCCCCGTGGACTTCTTGAGGGAACGTCGAAAGACACTTTCCGCTATTTTGTTTCACTTGCCAACACTTGTGCATGTTCCCGAACACTTAGTGGTTAATAATCCACCATTAAGTATTAGACACTAACATCCGCCACAACACAATTTTTAACAAGAAAAACAAAACTGCTAAAATGACGCTCCCCGATTCCGCCAAAAAAGTCCGCAATGCACTATGCGGGTGCAAATTAATGTTGTTGACATGTTCAGAGAAGGACCACCTCGCCACGGTAATATTATCTATACAGTATTGTGACTCCGCCCTGTCCTTGAAATAAATGCCTACGGCCGAACGCTGCGTTAGCACGCGGTAGGGCCGCCCGCCTACAGTATTTTAATTTCATCTACATAATTGAGTATCTTTCTAGTTTTGTGATTGTAAATATTTTATTTTATATGGAAAGATTCTCCGCAAGCCCATATACCCATATCGTAGGAATGCATTAAAAATAACTAACGGCAAACTGCATATAAAAAACAATTCACACCGTTCGGTCGTCGTTGCGGCGCGGCGGCGCATTCGCGACTGGGTGCCCGCCGAGAGCACATCGAACTCGAGTGGCGTAGGTATGACTCGCTTTCCGACCGTTTGTATGAAGATAGAATACTGTATAGATATTATTACCGTGACCTCGCTGCCGAAGCAACAACAGTACTTTTTGGAGAGAACTAGAGATGCGTCGAATGTAGGTTCAACCGAAGACATTCATTCGGCCGAATTTCGGTCCAAAATGTACCGAACGGAATATTCGGTCGAATGATTCGGTTCAATTCTGCGCCTTCAACGGGTTATTACACGTTGTCATTCATTGTTAATTTCACAGAATTTTATTTGAATTACACTGACATTTACTTGAAAAAACTTAATTCAAATGTATAATACTTGAAAAAGTATTCATTTGACATTGTGGGTTACCTACAATGCGAAGAGATGGCGCTGCCTTGCAGCTTAAGGCTAGGAAAATTTCGACGCGGCCATTAGGGCCGTGGTATCATAATTGGTCAGTGCATTCGCCCGGATTGCGAAGGGTGCGGGTTCGAGTCCCGCCCGCTGCCTGGTCCGCGTGGATTTTTTTCTCTAGTAAAACTTTTCTTTAGATTTAAAAATCTAGCAGTTAAATGCTTAAAAAAAACTTAATTGGATTAATTCGACAAATTCATAGTTTTCATGTTACAAATTAATATTTGTTACTTAAGATTTTTCTCTATTGTTGATTTCATAAATTTTATTTAGCGTGAGTAGACATTAATTTAAAAAAAAACATACTAATACCTACTTGTGTTGGTTCATAAAGATAGTAGTAATCTATAGAATACTAATAAATATTATTTGATTGTTTGTTTGTTTGCATTGAATAGGCTCAGAAACTACTGGACCGATTTGAGATATTCTCTCACGTTTAGAATCCTACATTATCCCTGATGAACATAGACTATAGAGTTTTTCAAAAAAAGTTAAGGTTCCGTATGAAAACTTCGTTAACGTAACGCAGGGTGTGAAAAAAAATACCAAAATATAACCTTATATCGCTTGCGTTATTCATTGACAGTAGAGCAAAGTGATGTACTAAAGTTTTAAAGAATACATCAATATCTATAAAAAAGTCCGCGATAACATATATCTGACTATCACAGTTATGTCACAACTGAAGGTCCCCTGCGGTTTCACCCGCGTTAATTTGAGGAAATCAGAAATCAATATATCTTTATTGAAATTGGATGTATAGTACAACTCTTTTGAATCGTCCAAAAATTTTTTTCCCTACCATTCGTTATGGACATATTTTTTAGCTGCGAAAAAACGACCGAAAAAAACTCCACAACATTAAAAATCTAATTTAACAACATTTACAAATCATTATGTTGTTACAACGTCAATACAATTATGATTTATTTAATATAGAAAACCTGTTGGAATGATTGGAACAGTTCAAACCCAAGCATTTTTGTCTGTAATATAATCAGACACTTTGTAATAAGCTTTTTTAATAAGTGCTTTTTTTATCATCTCTTTAAATTTACTTATGGTTAACTCTTGGATATTGCTTGGGATTTTATTGTATAAGCGAACACAAAGACTTTTAAATGAATTATTAATTTTGTGAAGCCTAGTAGCAGGTAAAGTTAGTTCAGTTTAAAAGGAAAAAGGTTATACTGAGCCAAACATAAAAGATGGGCATATGCTGTCGCGGACTTTTTTATAGAACTTTTAAAGGGGAACAATTCCGCCATACATGATTTTGATGTAACTTTAATCATTTACGCAGCGCACGCAACCGAAGCTCAAAAATGGAATATACTTACCCGTTTTTGCAATATTTTACATCGATGATACGCTCCGAAATAATACTTTAACGTCGACAGTCGAGTAGTCAACTCGGAACCGGCACTGCAACTAAATATCATTGGTTTTACCAGTTTTTTATTATTAGTTACATATACACATCAAAAGTGTCTAGGGATCAACATATATTTTTGCAATAACTTTTCTCCTGATTGATATTAATTAAAATTTTCTTTAAGGATTCATCAAATAAAGTGTTTTCGTTTGTCACAGTAACGATAAACCAAGTCACCTTTGCATTAATAAAGAAATTTGCCATTTTCCTAATAAAGGGATTTTTGACATTTGAACCACTAACACAAAAGTTCGAAAAAAGACTGAAATAACAGTTTTCTCTAAAATTTTATTGGGTAACTTAAACAATTAATAATCCGTATTTCTACCGCGAACACTAACAACACAAGAACATCGGTTTGGCATACTCAAAATGAGTTCATCCAAATCACGCTGTGGAATGGCCGCCCATGTTCGTTGCAACAACAAAAAAAGGTCTTCTTGCGACTGGATACCCTCCATATTCGGCAGAGCTCTTCTCTGTAGCATATCCCATGCATGCTCAATCGGGTTCAAGTCTGGCGACTGAGCAGGCCAGGGCAGGACATTGATGTTAGCTGCGGCGAGAGTCTGTCTTACAACTCTTGCGGTGTGCGGTCGTGCATTATCATGCATTAACTGAAATAAGGGACCGATTTGCACTTGTAGAGGAACGATGACGTCTGATACAATCGTCTCAGCATAAATTTGAGCGTTGAGGTTGCCTCTGATCCAAATCAACTCAGTTCTTCCGCCGATCCAAATACCCGCCCATACCATGATGGTTCCACCACTATAAGGATGGACTTCCTGGCAGGATTTTAATCGCTGTTGGCGTCCAGGGGTTCTCCAGTGTCGTATACGTCTTGTATCCGGTCTCATACCAAAACGAGACTCATCAGAAAAGCACACGAAACGCCATTGTTCTTCTGCCCAATTTCTGTGTTCAAGAGCCCATTGATATCGAATCCTACGATTGTGCATTGCTATAGGTGGTACCCGTAGCGGTCATCGGGAATGAAGGTTCACTTCATGCAAGCGGTTTCTGACTGTTTGGTCGCTAATTAAGTTCCCTGAAGAGTGATGAAGCCTCACGGCTAACATCATGGCGGTTATTGTTGGAGCTCTTCGAGTTAAGATTTGAATGTATCGGTCTTGTCTCTGTGTGGTGCAGCGATACCGTCCTCCATGGCGCTCAGCCACGGTACCAGTGCTTCGGTATCGTGTCCAAAGTCGACTGATAACACTCTGACTTGTATTCAGAGCTAAAGCCACAGTACGTTGCCGGGAACCAGCTTCTATCATTCCCACGGCTCTGAGCATTTCTTCCCTGCTTAAATGACGTCGCCGCTCCATAATAACGTTGGTTTTAATCAGTAGTAGGGAAACAGTAGCACTAATAATGTCTTCAATGCGTTGTATGTTTTTATAGGGAAAATATTGACAGCTGATTTTCATCTTTTACTCGAATTTGATTCACAGTTCCTGATTCAAATTATGAAATGCACCAAAAAGGATCCATATAAATTTATAAAATCATAAATTTATTACAAAGCCACATCTCAATCTCAAGAAATCCGCATAAAAATGCTTGATCCCTAGACACTTTTGATGTGTGTATTTAAAGCCAGAAACATATTAACGTGTCGTGTCGTGTCGTGGCGCGCCAGAAGCGCATCGGTTTCATACATTTACTATGGTTACAGACATATTTACGTATCGTGTCGTGTCGACGCTTTAACCTCTCTATCTCTCTCTAACCAATAATAAATGTATGAAACCGATGCGCCACGTCACGCCGCGACACGTTAATATGTTTCTGGCTTTAAGAACAATTTTAAGCTAGAATGTTACACATAGATTGCTAATTTGAATCACACTTAAGCCAACATAGTTTCCACGTATAGCGAATCAAAATATTTATATAACTCTATATGGCAGATATTTTTTTAAATAAACTCGAAAAATAGTTCTTTTTTGTGATACTAATACTAAACTAAAACATTTTAGTTAGTACATAGTCATATCTATTTTTATTTATTAAAGAAACAATACTTTTACTGTATGACATTTTTTTTAATAATTAAATTAGTTATTATACCAATTACAAAAGCTTAAAACTACCTAAAACTAACTAAGAACTTAAATAATATACAATTCACAAAAAATATAAATAATAATATAATTAATTAATTGTTTTATTTTTTTAATTATTTTTTATAATTTTTACTCTATATATGAATCGAGCGAAGACTGATAAAAATTCAATGCAAATCGGAAAAAGTACGCCTCTGCATCTACTGTTATTTCTTGTAGCTCTTTCAATTAATACATATACTGTTTATTTCTATAAAGCCTCCCGATTTTTAAAATCTGATCTGGCAGCACTGGTGAGAAGATAAGCGGCTTTTTTCCCCCATAATTCCTATTTTGTAAAAAACCAGCCAAGTGCGAGTCGACTCGCGCACCGAGGGTTCCGTACAAACTCAATTTAATACCTCTACGCGTTCATGAGAAAAGAGGTAGTAAAAGTACTTTAAAATTTTCAAAAACTTTTTTTTATATGATGTAACTAATTAATTCACGGTTTTCGCAATTTTTCCTTTATCTGTACTATAAGACGTTACTTCGTACCAAATTTCAAGATTCTAAGTTCACGGGAAGTGCACTGTAGGTTTTGATTCCCTTGCGAGTTTCGAAAATTTGCGGCATAAACGGCTGTATCTTTTAATTGCTTTGGCTTAGCAGTTTGATGTTTTCACAGCTCCAAGGGACAGTAGACATGAGTATTAGATATGAATTTCAGTTTGATACCTCCACGCGTTCCTTAGAAAAACGGTCTTGACAGACGGAAGGACGGACAACAAAGTGATCCTATAAGGCGCTTTGCAGACGACGGGGCGGGGCGGGCCGGTCAATTTCGCCGCGAACGATAGCACAAAGTGAATCCTATATTACAAAAGCACACAGAGGGCAAAAAGACCGCGCCTTGGGTGCCCGGCGGGCACTGGCGGCGCGGCATGTCAAAAAATCATACAAACCAGTTTATATGCAGTAACGCAGACGGCGGCGCGGGGCGGCTAGCTCACTCCGCGCCACGCGCTTTTTAGTGATGGACTATTCACTAGAACGAACGTCCTGAACTGACTGACTCTGCCCGTCGTGTGCTTTGTGTACACGGCGCGGGCAGCCGCAGACATCGACGGGCAGACGCGGTTTTTATTGCTTCGCGGACAAAATGCCCGCCCCGCCCCGTCGTCTGCAAAACGCCTAAGGGTACTGTTATTTCCTTTTGAGGTACGGAACCCCAAACACAAATGAAATACATACATCAGATAACTACAACGTTTGTAAATATGTTTAGTACCTCCTTCAATTTAGTGTCAATTAATTCCATTTCTTTTTCCTGCGTCCAGATTGTAAAAATTTTTAGATATATAATAATTTTTAGCACACAAAAGTACGTCACAAATATCACTGCTCCTTGTGATACAACTTGTTTAGTGTCTTAACTTGACACATTTACGGAATTGACACATTTACGTAGCGCGTCAGAGCGTTTTTCTCGTGTTATTTATTTTTATGTGAAACGACCGGTTTTCGTGTCGTATTTATGCTTCAATAGGGTATTTGACAAGTTTTAGGAAACGATCTCACGTTATTGAATAATGTTTATGGAGTCCGTAAAAAGTGGATATTCATCATTCTGTTGTGTATTTCAGTAAAAATAACCAATTCAAAAACTCCATTTTCAAGTTGCCGCGAAAACGATTTTCTGGACAATATGGCGTCTTACTAGTGTGTGACGTCACACGACTGTTATTAAAACGTCCAACGATACAATTTAATGTCACTTTAACTGAAAGTTTACTTGCGTGTGACGTCATTTTAGGCTCCGCCAATCCCAAACTATTATCTTTTTCGTGGGTTTATTTTTGTTGTGGATTAGTAAAATTATGAATATTTTTTTGTAAAAATAGTAAAAACCCCTGCCTATATTCATTCTAAACACAGATGCTAACAATTGGGACTTTATTTTTAACACTGTCAAATACCCTATTTGTAAACGAATTGACATCGGAATTTTAACCGACTCCAAAAAGAAAGAGGTTTCAAACTAGACAGTAAGTTTTTGATGTGTAACGTCTTTCCTCTCGCTTTCGTGCAATTTGTGGGAGTGATTACGTGAAGTGGGACGGAAGTGTGTAACAGGAAGTTTGGGAAGCGCGCGCTATTTGATTTGATTTTAGAACATAATGTTTGAATGACTTATTCCTTTTGTAGTAGGTTTTTTTTTTTTTTTAACTAATATAAGGTGAGGTTTGAAATGTTACACATCATACACGACTACTGTAAGACTCGCTCGTTTTTTTGTATGTTATAATTCAATATCGTTTATTCACAAGCACTTGTAAATGTCGAAAAGCTACGCCATCATTGTACTGAGAAGAACCGGCAAGAAACTCAGCAAGGGCTGTTTTTTTCTCCCTGTATTATATACAGAGTCGTCAAATTGAAAAATGACTTCAATATGAGTTAACTCATAAAGTCACTTTCCATTACAAATGCAAATAATATAAAAATTATGACTATAAAATAAAAAATATATAAAAAACTGGTTTAACAAAGTTTAGGAATGCCGTGTCCTACAGTTTAGGCAAAAAAATAATAATGAACGATTAAAGTTTAGCACAACGATTAATAGTATCCAATGAAGCAAGAGCAGAATCATCTCAGCTGGCAGCACCCGTTCACGAGCATGACGTATGAACCAGCCATCGTTTCGCTCAACAATTTTTTAGGGAACGCAACGACCCGCCTCATACGACACCGCCGAAGAGACTTTGTTTCGCTATTATTTTTGTTCGATTGGTTTATTTCATTTCCTGATCTTCCATTTAGGGTTACATTTAAAAAGTTTGAAAGATCCGGATAACAATATGGACGTTAATTATTAACACAATGTTTTACTATAATTGCTATTTCTTTCAAATGTTTAATACTTGAAAAAGTATTCATTTGACCTTGTGGGTTACCTACAATGCGAAGACATGGCGCTGCCTTGCAGCTTAAGGCTAGGAAAATTTCGACTCGGCTAATAGGGCTGTGGTAGCATAATGGTCAGTGCATTCGCCCGGATAGCGAAGGATGCGGGTTCGAGTCCCGTCCGCTGCCTGGTCCGCGTGGATTTTTTTCTAGTAAACTTTTCTTTAGATTTAAACACAATGTTGCTTCTTCTGATAATGCTAATGAGTTTCATGCACCCATTCTTCTCATCAACTAAAGATGTCCAGGGCCATTCGCTTAATGGAAATGCTTTGGAAAACGCTAACGCTTACGATTTCATTTTGTTATTTCTAGCCGCCTGAGGTTTTCAAATGCCTCGCGCTCTTTTTTTTTTTTTGCATTGGTAATAGCAATATTAAATAAAATTAAGATTAAAAAAACCTTTTTAAAAACAAGCTTTTATTCAAATGCGCTAAAAAGAAAAAAAAAATATCCGCCAATTTGGGTGTTCCGCCATCTTGGATTTAGAATGACGTCACACAATTAACTATGCATTGTCAAACAAACTGAACGCGTTTAAAAGTCCGCCATATTGGATTGAGAGTGACGTTACATTTTTATCGAGTTACTCTCAGCAAGCCCTTTAATTTGATACCCATATTGTAGGAATGCATTAAAAATAATTGGTCCGCCATTTTGGGTATGCCGCCATATTGGATTTAGAATGACGTCACACTGTTAATCATGCATTGTCATCCGAATTGAACGAGCATACCAAATTTCAGCTTAACCGGTTGAGGGCAAGTGCTTTAAAATTGAGTTGTAAGATTTGACCGTAACAAACATACATAGCAAGTTAAATAAAAGCTTGTAAAAAGAGAGCGTGAGGTATTTGAAAACTCAACAAAACAAAATAAAATCGAAAGCGTTAGCGTTTTCCAAAGCATTTCCGTTAGGCGAATGGCCCTCAGGTAGGACAATATATTGGACGTGCCACAAGAACGTTCAATTAGTCAAATTAGTATTTTTTTTAACCGTATATTTAATCTTGAATGACGTTTTATAAAATGAAGCTGACATTTTTTTGTAATTTCACTGAATTATTATTTATTTGATGAATTTCAATTTATTACTATTGATATTGAAAAATGATGTCACAATGTAAATGAATATCTATTAGGTTTAATAATATAGTGTGAAATATTTGCATGCTTCAAAATTGTAAGATCACCAGTGTACCCTATTCAAATACAAGTAAATGAATTCTAATTCTAATACTAATTCAATCTGAATAAAGTATACATTTAATTTAGCGGTGGGTCGTTTTCAAATTTTCTGACGACGAAACGCAACCGTTTTCTCTTAAACGAAAACTAGTCCTCGAAACGGTTCTCGTCGCAACTGGTTATAGTTGCGGCTGGGTGATGCAACGAAACGACACGCGACGGTCGAACGAATGAACGCAACGAAACTGAACTAAATGAAATCTTGTTAACGTTCATTTCGTTGCTGCGAACGAGACGACGAAACATCGAAATAAATGTAGTGTTATACGACTTCAAATGTTCAATAATAAAGATTATATTATTGTAAAATCAAAGCTGAATTATCATAGAACGAAACGGCATGTCATATCATTACGTTCTATTATAGACTGTATTTACTTCATCATAAAGTACATATTGACGTGCTGACAATCCGAGGACTAGTTGTTCGACGAAGACTGTTTTGATCCGAAACGTAAAACGGTTCTATCGTCGCGGAACACAAAACGGTCCTTGAAACCAGTTCGTCTTTAGAACGCTCACACCTAATTTAATTTCAATAAAAAATACAGGTTTGTATTAAGATGTCAATTTCTCCATCTTTCCAGGAAATGTCCGACGCGGCAGGTGTTTGTGAGAGGCGGCAGGTCGCACTGTATCGACGCCTGCAACACGGAGACCATGTGCGGAGAGGTCAGGGTGCCGGAACACCATTTAAATGTGAGTTCTTCTATTTTTCTTTTATTATGGCATGACGGCTAATGTTGCCATCTATATATATAAAACTCAAAGGTTACTACTGACTGACATAGTGATCTATCAACGCACAGCCCAAACCACTGGACGGATCGGGCTGAAATTTGGCATGCAGGTAGATGTTATGTCGTAGGCATCCGCTAAGAAAGGATTTTGATCAATTCTACCCCCAAGGGGATAAAATAGGGAATGAAAGTTTGTATGAAACTTTGTCAATTTTAAACCGATCGGGCTGAGACTTTGCATGCAGGTATAAGAAGAATCATAGATGAATGTCATTGTGTATAATGCAAGTCTGAGAACAAAAACTGTAGTCTACACTTCAGCTCTACACCGTAGCGAAGCGAGGGCGGGCCGCTAGTTGGTCATATGCAAGCTTCATTTCATGTAATTGAGTAGTACATCGTTTAAACTTGATCGATTAAAGGAGCGGAATGTGGATAGTTTATAGTCGGATATGTGGTGATTACAGATGGTAAAAAGTAGGAAACGATATGAACAACACAAAAAAGGGAGATTTTAGATTTACGACGAACAACAACAAGGAACAACAGGTGAGTAGGTAGGGGAATATACCTACTAGAATTCCTAAACGGGAATCCCGCGGCTTTGCACTACATTCGTACATTTTACGAGATGACAGCCAAGGGTTTCTCGGTTGTAATGTAATCCAAGGATTTTAACCAATCCCTAGTGATTCTCTTGCAATCATACTTAGATAGCAAATATATGTTAGTTTCTTTGTTAATTTCGTTATATAATTAACAGCTTATATAACCAAAGAATCTTTCTGAAAAGGCAGTTGTCCATTGAGTATTACGAGGACAAACTTTATGTTTGTGTTAATTGAGGTCTTACGTGGTAGTAGAGTGTTGTTTTAGCACTGTATTGAGAATAAAAAGTTGACGATCGCTCAGGACATCAGCTAAAGCATATAGCTCTTTAGTCGGAAAAAGAAAAGATTTGAAGTAACATACATTTAGTTCTGCACGCTGAGCTCTTTCTAAAGTTACAAGTCTGGACTTGCATGTAGCTCCCCACACTGTTATGCAGTAGGTTAAAATCGACTGACAGAGAGATTGGTATACTGTTTTGATAATAGATTTTTCTGCAATGTTACGGAGGTTCTTGAAAACAAAAATTAATATCCGGATTCTACTTGGAAGTCGATCTATATGATGGTTCAGAAATCAGCAATCAAATCAAAAATCAATATATCTTTATTGAAATTGGATATATCATCATCATCATCATCAACAGCCTATCCTAGTCCACTGCTTGACATAGGCCTCTCCAATTGCACGCCACTCAGATCGATGTTGAGATCGATTGGATATATAGAATGAAATAATTATAATAACTAGGAAATAAAACAATTTATTGAATTTATCAAAACCATTCAGTTTGCGTTTTGGTCTGCTCTTCTGCGATCGCATTTGAAACTTTAGGTAACGCCACTGGACCGCTTGTAGCTACAAAACGCGACTTAGGGTACTTAGTATAGTCATACTGATCAAACTCCGTTTTAGTTTTACGACTAGTTAGTCCACTCTTATCAACGATTAAACTCACAAATCTACGCGTAGAAGAATCTGTACTATCCGTATCTTTCGATATTGCGCTGGTTTCATCAGCGTCCACCGATGTAAATTTATTTCGATTTGAACGTGGGGTTTTATCAAATTCAAAATTTTCTGTGTGTTCAGAAATAGACTCCGTGCTGAGTGGTGCAATATTATTCTGTTGGATGTTATGTGAATTTTGGTTTTGGTTAGCCGCTTTCATGATATTCGCTATCTTGGCTTCGTAATCTGCTAGGTAGGAACCTGCATTTGGTGTATCTGGATGACTTTCTGTTGTGGTAACCACTGCAGCTACCTCTTTAGTATAACCATGATCACCAGCTCCGAAATTTCGTTGCAATTTTTTGGACTCGTGCAACTTAGTTTGCGCTTTGAATGTATCAAACTTATGCTCGTACTTCGTAGGCTTTTTTTTGTGTTTCTTGGATTTTTGTTTAATAGCTTTTTCGACTTGCTCATTGTTGTTCTTTAACAAGTTTTCATCAGATCTGGCTTGAGCTTCTTCGTTTTTTAAGTTCTCTTCAGAGATATTGTCGTATTTGTTGTCGACTTTAGCTAGGAATTCGGATATTTGCAGGGCCACTGGCTCGGAGACCAACTTCTTTGCAAGTTTTTTTAAATCGTCGAAATTGGCGGTTATGAGAACGTAAGACTGAACTGTACGCTTCAAAACTGTTGTGTGCAAACCTGAAATACGTCATTTTTTATTAATAGTAAATCTTCAATACTTATCCACACAAAAATCTTATACACATTTCAAATTATGTCGACTCTATGTGGTTCACTATTACGAATGTTTCCAGTTAAAACCGAGCAATTATGCTTGCGCGTCAATTGCAATGCAGTGTTGTCTCATAGACGAGTTCTGGAGTGGAGACCGCGTCCAGGCAAACGTAGTGTAGGACGTCCTGAGGCGCGATGGAGTGACGATTTGCGCAAGGTGGCTGGCAGGAGCTAGATGCGAGTAGCCCAAGATCGATCTAAGTGGCTTGCATTTGGAGAGGCCTATGTCCAGCAGTGGACTAAGATAGGCTGTTGATGATGATTGATGATGATGATGATGTTGTCTCATATATAATAATATAAAAGATCCAGATGGGAGTCTACTGTTTTTTTTTCTATTTTGATCATAGTGTGGTATTTTGGAGTTGGTCCCTATCTCTTGGCTTTAGAGGTAAAGTGTTTTTGTTCTATGATCACGTGACCGAAGTCGCCTGGGATTGGCGAAGACTAAAATGACGTCACACGCTAGTAAACTTCCAGACAAAATGTCATTACATTGTATCGTTTGAAGTTTGAATGACAGTCGAAAGACGTCACATACCAGTGAGAAGCCATAACGTCTAGAGAAAAGTTTTTGCGGCAACTTGAAATAAAAAATTTTATTTAGTATTTTTTTACTGTAATACTCAACAGAATGATGAATATCCACTTTTTATGGACTCCATAAACATTAGTAAATAACGTGATATCGTTTTCTAAAACTTGCAAATACCATATTCTTGAAGTTCTCATTACACTCACCCAAAATCAGTAAGAACTTAAATAACTCCATATTTTATCTTAGAAACGATTCGTTTTCCATATGGAAATGTGTAACATTTATTATTTATTTTACTGCCCGTGTGTTTTATGTGTGTTTCATTTTTATTAGCTTCCTTCTCGAACACGAAATTTTATAGTTCAAGAAAGCAGTCATGCATTATGCATACTGATATTTATGGGTCGCCGCCTTCTTTACCAATTTTATAAAAAGGAAATTGTTTGGAATTCCAATGCAAGACGGAACGCAAATGCCACCATCAAGTTAAGGTTCTGCTCGATCACCAATCCGTATGATGCTACATGACGCGATATTCAAATCGACGCTGCCATTGGTCGCAAAATATTGTCCCCAACCCCTCTTCCTCGAATTTTGTAACTGCAATTTTTTGAATGCAATATAACACACGCTATACGGATTTCAAAGGTATCACATCTTTTATTTAAACTTCCACAATCTTAGTCTCAAACTCTGCATCTAAGCTGCGACTATACGAAACCAAGTACCGGTGGTCGCTATCCGACACAATATATTTGTATGTTTTACCAAATAAATTAAAAGACTACTGGACCGATTTTAATAGTTGTTTCAAACATCTGCCCCCACCGGGATTCGAACCCGGGACCTCTCAAGTCGGCGACACCATGAAACCCGGCGTATAAACCACTCGGCCACGGAGCTCGTCAAATCATGAATATTTTCATCTAAAAACAGCTAGGGGCTGTTTTTTTCAGTAAAAACATTTGTAAACCATGTTTTTATTTCGTCATTTCAGTATTTTAAATATCGCAATAGTGCATTTTAAATATCCGATTTATAATAATACTAGCGGCCCGCCCTCACTTTGCTTCGGTGTAGAGCTGAAGTGTAGACTACAGTTTTTGTTCTCAGGCTTATATTATACACAATGACATTCATCTATGATTCTTCTTATACCTGCCTGCAAAGTCTCAGCCCGATCGCTTTAAAATTGACAAAGTTTAATACAAAGTTTCATTCCCTTTTTTATCCCCTTGGGGGTAGAATTGATCAAAATCCTTTCTTAGCGGATGCCTACGTCATAACATCTACCTGCATGCCCAATTTCAGCCCGATCCGTCCAGTGGTTTGGGCTGTGCGTTGATAGATCACTATGCCAGTCAGTCACCTTTGAGTTTTATATATATAGATGGACCGATAACAACGCTTATATTATTATATTTTTTTCTTTTCAATAAATGTTGTATGTTTTTTTGTTATTACAGCCATGTTACGTGTGCAACAGTACCGGCCACAACTGCAGGGCATTGCCCAGGATTCGAACCCGGATATCCGAAGAAGAAGATCCGGACGGGAACTTGCTGTCGAATACCACTGAATCTGGTGAGCGTGCATTATCAAAGGCTTATCTTTACTTTTCGGCGGGATCGGGAAGCGTCACTTTAGCAGTTTTGTTTTTCTTGTTAAAAATTGAGTTGTGGCGGATGTTAGTGTCTAATAATGGTGGATTATTAAACACTAAGTGTTCGGGAACATGCACAAGTGTTGGCAAATGAAACAAAATAGCGGAAAGTGTCTTTCGACGTTCCCTCAACAAGTCCACGGGGAGGTTCCAGTAAATCCCCACACATTTACTGAAACATAGGCAAAGGGGGATTGACTTGACTGCCACTTACTTTGACTTGACTAATATTTTGACTACGAGTGCTGTAGAATATGTAAACATTTTACACTTGATATTGGCTAAATGCACAAGCCGTGCGAAGCCAAATAGAAAAAAAAGGCATATCTTGAATAAGATATTGTTACGTGTCGGAGATGGGGTTCGAAATTATATACCAGTTCACGCTTTACATTTCTTAATTCACCTCACGGTACTGTAACATCCGTGACGTTACAGCCTCCTTGTTTAGGTAAACTCTTTGCTATAGTACCCTTAGCACGAACCAATATCGAATTCGAATAGTTTGCGAATGCGAAATGTCATTGTCAAATGTTGTATGGAAACTTGAACAGCAGCGCCATAACGGACGTAAAGAGAACTCAAACTCAGTACACATTTAATATTGACATTTCGCATTCGCAAACTATTCGAATTCGATATTGGTAGTATTCGATAGTGCTAAGGGACCGGTTCTTTCTGAAACGCACAATACAACACTTACTGTGCACTGTACAAGACTTTAAACAATCCCAGCGAACTTCGTACCGCCATAAAAAAATAGGGGTTGGTGGTAGAAAGGTGAAAATTTAAGGTTGTATGTATTTTAGTATGATGTATGTAAATAATTTAAAAAAAAAATATCTAAATTTTTTGCATTAAAACACTTTACTTATAATTTGATAGCCTTTGTATTCGTTCCGAAATCGCTGGTGATATGATAAAATTAAAAATGCGCACAGTGCCATGTATAGTAGCGTGCGGTAAATGTTTTACCGCACACTCCGCTCAATGGCCCGTAATTTTGAACTTTGAATGACTGAATGTGTTGACATATATCTACAAGAACTCGATAGCGCGGGTGGTTAGCGCGTTCGGCTGCGATCGTTAAAGTTAAGCAACTTTCGCAGTGCTTGGTCATTGGATGGGTGACCAAAAATTTCTATCTCGAGTTCCTCCGTGCTTCGGAAGGCACGCTAAGCCGTTGGTCCCGGCTGCATCTGCAAACGTTAGCACCCACCAATCTGCACTGGACCCGCGTGGTGGGCCATGGCCCAATCTCCCTATTCCATCCATAGGGAAGGCCTGTGTCCCAGCAGTGGAGACATTAATAGGCTGATGATGATCATCATCATATCTCTACAAACTCTTGAGAACGAAGCCTGTAAAGGATCCGAAATATTAAAAAATTGTTAGAATAGAAGTCATTTGAACTCGTTGAAACAGTGTATTATTTATTCATTCTCTTCATGGCATAGATTCCTCTGAAGTGGAAGAGGAGCCCGTCGGTGTGACAGAGACAGACTTCGTGTTATACGTGAGTGCGGTAGAGACGGAACGATGTCGACGAGGGCTCACAGTCGCGTACGCTTCTCACTGCCAGCAGGACGCCGCGTTAGACAGGTATATTCTGTTTTTTTTTATAGATAGGTCCGACAAATGACTCCACCCCACCTGATGTTAAGTGATGGTGAAGTCCAGATGTGAAGATAGCTGGTAAAGCAGTTCTACCTGCCAGCCATCCTCACCTTGCCGGCCAGCATGTTGCTTCTTCACGCCTCTTTTAAAGGATCCCAGGTTGTAAGAAGGAGGGAACACGTGAGCGGGCAAAGCATTCCATTTACGGATAGTGCGACAAAGAAATGAGTCACCAAATTTCTTTGTACGCGTTGGAATTGTAGCCACAGTTAAGACGGTGACAACGTAAGCCAGCCCGCGTGGTCCTCTGAAGGAAAGGGGAAGGTGGAATAAGAGAGAATAACTTTTCAGAACACTCCACGTCAGGGCGTAATTGAAGAGGCTCGAGGTGTTAAGTCACCTCCTCATCGCCTATGATGCGGATCGCACGCTGTAACCTATCCAAAGCATCGATCAAGTACTATATACACACATCAAAAGTGTCTAGGGATCAACATATATTTTTGCAATAACTTTTCTCCTGATTGATATTAATTAAAATTTTCTTTAAGGATTCATCAAATAAAGTGTTTTCGTTTGTCACAGTAACGATAAACCAAGTCACCTTTGCATTAATAAAGAAATTTGCCATTTTCCTAATAAAGGGATTTTTGACATTTGAACCACTAACACAAAAGTTCGAAAAAAAGACTGAAATAACAGTTTTCTCTAAAATTTTATTGGGTAACTTAAACAATTAATAATCCGTATTTCTACCGCGAACACTAACAACACAAGAACATCGGTTTGGCATACTCAAAATGAGTTCATCCAAATCACGCTGTGGAATGGCCGCCCATGTTCGTTGCAACAACAAAAAAAGGTCTTCTTGCGACTGGATACCCTCCATATTCGGCAGAGCTCTTCTCTGTAGCATATCCCATGCATGCTCAATCGGGTTCAAGTCTGGCGACTGAGCAGGCCAGGGCAGGACATTGATGTTAGCTGCGGCGAGAGTCTGTCTTACAACTCTTGCGGTGTGCGGTCGTGCATTATCATGCATTAACTGAAATAAGGGACCGATTTGCACTTGTAGAGGAACGATGACGTCTGATACAATCGTCTCAGCATAAATTTGAGCGTTGAGGTTGCCCCTGATCCAAATCAACTCAGTTCTTCCGCCGATCCAAATACCCGCCCATACCATGATGGTTCCACCACTATAAGGATGGACTTCCTGGCAGGATTTTAATCGCTGTTGGCGTCCAGGGGTTCTCCAGTGTCGTATACGTCTTGTATCCGGTCTCATACCAAAACGAGACTCATCAGAAAAGCACACGAAACGCCATTGTTCTTCTGCCCAATTTCTGTGTTCAAGAGCCCATTGATATCGAATCCTACGATTGTGCATTGCTATAGGTGGTACCCGTAGCGGTCTTCGGGAATGAAGGTTCACTTCATGCAAGCGGTTTCTGACTGTTTGGTCGCTAATTAAGTTCCCTGAAGAGTGATGAAGCCTCACGGCTAACATCATGGCGGTTATTGTTGGAGCTCTTCGAGTTAAGATTTGAATGTATCGGTCTTGTCTCCGTGTGGTGCAGCGATACCGTCCTCCATGGCGCTCAGCCACGGTACCAGTGCTTCGGTATCGTGTCCAAAGTCGACTGATAACACTCTGACTTGTATTCAGAGCTAAAGCCACAGTACGTTGCCGGGAACCAGCTTCTATCATTCCCACGGCTCTGAGCATTTCTTCCCTGCTTAAATGACGTCGCCGCTCCATAATAACGTTGGTTTTAATCAGTAGTAGGGAAACAGTAGCACTAATAATGTCTTCAATGCGTTGTATGTTTTTATAGGGAAAATATTGACAGCTGATTTTCATCTTTTACTCGAATTTGATTCACAGTTCCTGATTCAAATTATGAAATGCACCAAAAAGGATCCATATAAATTTATAAAATCATAAATTTATTACAAAGCCACATCTCAATCTCAAGAAATCCGCATAAAAATGCTTGATCCCTAGACACTTTTGATGTGTGTATATATATATATGTATATATATATCTTCTTTTTCTTTTGTACGGTGGGTGTTTTAAGCAACTCGTCACCAGGTGCCTATTTTGCGTGCTTTAGTCATGCTATCTCAACTCCCCCAAGAAGCTCACCAGTCTCTTGGTGTCTGCGCAGACCTCGAGTAGCGTCTGCGGGCTACCCAGGTGTGTCATCCGTTGTCTGGTCACGCCTCTGCACTGTAGCAGGATGTGAGTGCTCATCTCCTCTTCCTCCATGCAGGCTCTGCACAGAGAACTGTCCGAGACACCTATTTTAAAGAGATTTTTATTAAAGTGTCCATGTCCTGTGAGAATGCTCACAATAGGGTATTTGACAAGTTTTAGAAAACGATCTCACTTTATTGATTAATGTTTATGGAGTCCGTAAAAAGTGGACATTCATCATTCTGTTGTGTATTTCAGTAAAAATAACCAAATCAAAAACTCCATTTTCAAGTTGCCGCGAAAACGTTTCTCTGGACAATATGGCGTCTTACTAGTGTGTGACGTCACACGACAGTTATTAAAACGTCAAACGATACAATGTAATGTCACTTTATCCGGAAGTTTAGTTGCGTGTGACGTCATTTTAGGCTCCGCCAATCCCAAGCGTTTTGGGTCAAGTGACCATAGATAAGAAAACTATTATTTTTCTCGTTAGTTTTTAGTAAAATTATGAATATTTTTTTTTTGTAAAAATAGTAAAAACCCCTGCCAATATTCATTCTAAACACAGATGCTAACAATTGGCACTTTATTTTTAACACTGTCAAATACCCTATTTGTTTCAAAGCATGTCGTGGTAGCTTGCAAAACTTACTTGCTAGCCGTGGATCTACCTTAAGCATCCCTGGCATGCCTGCAGTCTGCAAGTTATTAATTAAAATAAATGTAGCAACGTGGCTGAAATCAGTAGCGTTGTGGCGGCTGCATCTACATGCCCCACATATAACCAACAAGGAGGAAATAAGCACTCGCCTCCTCAAGAGATGGCGCTACCGGTGCTGCGCTCACAACGTATGGGAGCCTACATCGCGCAAGTGAAATTCGGAAGCTAACACTCCATATATGCAATGGTCGACCAACATCAGTGGGGCCGCGAGCTACAATAACCAAGCTCGGAAGAAGATCTTCCCATTTGGCCTTCCTTCAGCGTTATTCAAGGTTTTTAATGGCGTGGATTAGAGGGCGAGGAGAGCTTAATTCAACGAAATATACAGCACTATGGTATGATTGCGCAGGTGGCTAGCGCGTTCGGCTGTAATCGTTGAAGTTAAGCAACTTTAGCAGTGATCGGTCATTGGATGGGTGACCAAAAATTTATTATCTCGAGTTCCTCCGCGCTTCGGAAGGCACGTTAAGCCGTTGGTGCAAGCTGCATCTGCAGTCGTTAGCACCCGCCAATCCGCACAAGGCCCGCGTGGTGGGTCATAGCCCAATCTCCCTATTACATCCATAGGAAAGACCTGTGCCCCAACAATGGGGACAATAATAGGCTGATGATGATAAGAAATATTTAGTTCTGTTTTAAGCATTTAACTGTTAGATGTCTAAATCTAAAAAAAACTAGAAAAAAATTCACGCGAGCCAGGTAGCAGACGGGACTGCCTTGTAGTCTAAGACATACTAGAGAAAATTCGACACGGTCAATTAGGGCCGCGGTAGCATAATGGTCAGTGCAGCCGTCCGGATAGCGGAGGGCGCGGGTTCGAGTCCCGTCTGCTGTCTTCTTCAAGAATTTTTTCCAGTATCTCTTATCTATTAGATAAGTCCGTCCGTCCGCCCGTGGTGCTGTTTCAGCGGCCAAACCGTAAGAGATAGGTATAGAGAATGTTTAAGTTATAAGTTAAGAATAGTCTGATAAGACTACAAACCGGATGTGAGTAACGTAGCACTTCCGGTTTTCGAGAAATCACGTGATTTCTATTTCAAACGAAACCACACAAAATCTCCGAAGTTCTCAATTAATTAAATACATATTTTTTTTTTTTTTTGTGAACATTTGGTTCACTGGTTTGCTAGTTTTTTTTAATAAATTTTATTTATTCCCTCAGACCGGTGGCCGGCCACGCTAACTTCTGTCCTGGCGAGTTGTCCACGAAGATCAGGGACCTGCCATCAGTGATGTCGACTGTTAAGCACGAAATGTTGCACGCTTTGGGGTTCAGTGTATCTCTATTCGCCTTCTACAGGTAAGTGATTTTGGTGTACATCTTTTTTTTTTAAAAAAAGCGGCCAAGTGCGAGTCGACTCGCGCACCGAGGGTTCCGTACAAACTCAATTTAATACCTCAACGCGTTCACGAGAAAAGAGGTAGTAACTTTAAAAAAATTCAAAAGTATTTTTTATTATATGATGTAACTTAAAATTTACGGTTTTCGCAATTTTTCCTTTATCAGTACCTCTAGCACGAACTAATATCGAATTCGTATCGTTTGCGAGTCCGAAATGTCATTGTCAAATGTGTACTGATTTTTAGTTCTCGTTACGTACTTTGTGCCGCTGCTGTTCAAGTTTCCATACAAAATTTGGCATTGACATTTCGGTTTGCAAACTATTCCAATTCGATAATGGTTCGCGCTAGGGGTACAGGTTCTGTAGGTTTACTTATATTTAAAACCGGCTACATATATCCACTAAAAATTAAGAAATAATAGATATTATACCTAAAGTACATTAATCTTATATAAATAAATATATATTTCCAA
The DNA here is from genome assembly GCA_902850365.2 of Chilo suppressalis. Lineage (NCBI taxonomy): Eukaryota > Metazoa > Arthropoda > Insecta > Lepidoptera > Crambidae > Chilo > Chilo suppressalis. Next base: position 1,419,395 of record OU963920.1, on the reverse strand, counting down.
CACTCACACCAATTAGCCTAGCCCCAAAGTAAGCATTGTAAGGCTTGTGTTATGGGATACTAGGGTAACGGATAGAATACATATTCTTTACATATGTAAGTATATTTATATAGAAATGCATATTAAACATCCATGACTGGAGTACAAATGCTCGTATTCATCACACAAACATCTGCCCCCACCGGGATTCGAACCCGGGACCTCTCTAGTCGGCGACACCATGAAACCCGGCGTACAAACCACTTGGCCACGGAGGTCGACAATATATAATTTATTCAATGTAGTAGTATATATATATATTGTTTTTGATTCGTTTGACGACCTCCGTGGCCCAGTAGTTTGTACGGTATGTTTAATATGTATTTCTATATGAATATACTTACATATACGTACAGTATATATGTATGTTTTCCGTTACCCTAGCATCCCATAATACAAGCCTTACAGTGCTTACTTTGGGGCCAGGCTAATTGGTGTGAGTGTTGGGAATATTTTATTTTATTTATTTTTGTTTAAAATGTTTATTTTTTTTGAAGTTATACTTTTTTAGGCGCGTTATGAAAAAATGATGAGAGTGAAATTTTAAGATGCGCGCGCATCACAGTAACACAAAATTTTAACTAAAGCGACCAACTTCATGCTGTTACTTTTGTGTTTACCGCACATTAAGAAAATCTACCAACAAAATAGAAATAGAATCTCTATTTAGTGGGTGCTAACGACTGCATTGTGAAGGCCTATCAAAAGTATTTATTAATCTGGAACAACGGAACCAAAGCGCGATTCAGGAGGCTACAGCGCCATCTCTTGACCATTGGTGTAGTAGAACCAAAAACCACATCTTTATTTTTTGTAATAAAGTAACAGTTATAGGTACTTATATTTATAATATCAAAAGTATTTAATAATCTGGAACAACGGAACCAAAGCGCGATTCAGGAGACTACAGCGCCATCTCTTGACCATTGGTGTAGTAGAACCAAAAACCACATCTTTATTTTTTGTAATAAAGTAACAGTTATAGGTATTCATATTTATAATATCAAAAGTATTTATTAATCTGGAACAACGGAACCAAAGCGCGATTCAGGAGACTACAGCGCCATCTCTTGACCATTGGTGTAGTAGAACCAAAAACCACATCTTTATTTTTTGTAATAAAGTAACAGTTATAGGTATTCATATTTATAATATCAAAAGTATTTAATAATCTGGAACAACGGAACCAAAGCGCGATTCAGGAGACTACAGCGCCATCTCTTGACCATTGGTGTAGTAGAACCAAAAACCACATCTTTATTTTTTGTAATAAAGTAACAGTTATAGGTAATATGAATATATTTATAATATCAAAAGTATTTATTAATCTGGAACAACGGAACCAAAGCGCGATTCAGGAGACTACAGCGCCATCTCTTGACCATTGGTGTAGTAGAACCAAAAACCACATCTTTATTTTTTGTAATATAGTAACAGTTATAGGTATTCATATTTATAATATTTATCCACATGTTTCTAGTTTGTATATTCGGAATACGTGTTTGAGTTTCATACAAGTGCAAATCACATATGTTCTAATAAATTATATTCAGTAGCGATTTTAATTGAATATTTTGATTATTTATTTATTTTTTCAAATTAAAACTGAACTTTATTGACTGTGTCCTTTTCCAGACTTTTTATTAATTTATTGTAATTAATTATTTGTATGCAATTAAAAACTAATTTTAAACGATGCGAAGAAGGATAACTTCTCACGCGCCTACATAAGTGCACGCACCCATTTTTTATTAAAATATATCTCGCGTTCCTTTTAGTTCACAGCTAGAGTCTGAGGATACAATAAAAAAATATATTCTTCGATTATTAATGTAAAGATGAAAATTGTGTTACTAATATAAACATTTTTTTATAACAGGGACGATCAAGGTGAACCTTTGACTGAAAGGCGACCGGACACTGGCAATCCACCTTTAGACGAAGAGTGAGTGGAAATGTAATTGTATACAGGGTGTTACAAAACTACAAATAAAGCTTGAAGGGCGTTGAAGTACATAATATAAGGAGTGTTCTCTAATTTTCTTAAAATTTTTGCATGAAGTTTTTACTTTTTATAAAAACATTTATTTTTAAAGATTAATAAAAATATCGATAATTTTATGACACGTCACTAGTTCGAGGATCATTAAAAATAACTGTTTTTATAAAAAGTTAAAACTTCATGCAAATATTTTAAGAAAATTAGAGTTGACTCCTTATATGATGTACTTCAACGCCCTTCAAGCTTTATTTGTATTTTTGTAACACCCTGTATATTTATTCAAGAAATATGCTGACTTCAGTGCCGTCTTTGACCTATTGGAGGCCCTGGGCATATTAGGATAATGGGGCCCTTATGACTTCCGTTTGGTGATCTAACAGGAACTAGGGACTTTGTATTTGATCTGAAGTGGGCCCATTATCGATCGTGGGGCCCTGGGCACTTGCCCAAAGTGCCCACTGGGAAAGACGGGTCTGGCTGACTTACGGAACTAGTTCCAACGCAATAAATTGAAACTGTAAATTAAATTCAAATTATACATTACAATAACATAAAAAAAATATTCAGATTATAAATGAACAAATGTGTTGAAAATATTGATATTTTTATTTTGTGCGGAATTGGTGTTTACAAACTCATGACTATGGTAAGCCTTCGACTTCATTCACATCATCAGCCTATTAATGTCCCCACTAGAGATTAGGCCGTGACCCACCACGCGGGCCCAGTGCGAATTGGTGGGTGCTAACGACTGCAGTTGCAGCCGGGACCAACGGCTTAACGTGCCTTCCGAAGCATGGAGGAGCTCAAGATAGTAAATTTTTGGTCACCCATCCAATGACCGACCACTGCGAAAGTTGCTTAACCTCAACGATTGCAGCCGAATGCGCTATCCACTTGCGCCATCGAGCTCCTCTGTATATATTGTACACACCTATATGCAGATGGAGCTAAAGAAGTTTTACTTCAGTCGTGTGGTCATAAGCATAGAGTATGTGCGGAAAGAGAATGGGATTTAGATTGGAGGGCGCTGTAGTGCTTTTCTACCGTATTTGTAAGATTTTACCCCTTTTAGACTTAATGGGATCTAAAAGGGGTAAAATCTTACAAATACAACAAAACCGCAAGAAATCACAACAACAAACAAATCCGTATCAATACAAAACTTTGACGTTTTACAGATTGCTGGGTTTGATTGCCAAATAAAAATCTTAATGTCAGTTCCGTTTTTCGCCACGCCCATTCTCTTTCCGCACAGATTCTACTCGTTTCATTTTTTATAGAATACTAGTGGCCCGCCCTCGCTTCGCTTCGGTGTAGAGCTGTAGTGTAAACTATAGTTTTTGTTCTCAGGCTTGTGCTATAAACAATGACTTTATTTATATAATTACACGTGTTATTGTGAGTCAACCATAAAAGATAGACATATGCTGTTGCGGGATATTTTTTAGTCAATTTTATGTAGAATATTTCCGTCATAAATGATTTCTATGTAACTTTAACCATTAAGGCTGCACACGCGATGGAAGCTTAAAAAATGGAGTAACCTCTCCCGTTTTCCCAACATTTTCCTTCACTACTCTGCTCCTATGGATTGTAGCGTGATGAAAAGTATACTATAACCTGCCCAGGAGTATGAAGAATAATTGTACCAAGTTTCGTTAAAATCCGTTGAGTAGTTTTTGTTTCTATAAGGAACATACACACAGACAGACAGACAAAAATTTTACTGATTGCATTTTTGGCATCAGTATCGATCACTAATCACCCCCTGATAGTTATTTTGAAACTATATTTCATGTACAGAATTGAGCTCTCTACAGATTTATTATAAGTATAGATGAACGCCTTTTGACAGGTTACAGATCCACAAGTGGTCACCGCGGGTAGTCAAGAATATAACACGTAAAGATTGGATGATCCGCGGCGGGTACATGGAGAGGACATTCCATATGGTGGTCACTCCGAGGGTACTCAAAGAGGTCAGTTCACTAAAAACTGGGAAAAATATTAAAGGAAATGTAACTAGGTAAAAATACCACGCGGGCCAGGCAAGGGCGGATCCAGGGGGAGGGTCATGGGGGTCATGGGCCCCCCCTGGGCTGGGTACAGATGGACCAAACCCAGGGGGATTTTATTTAAGTACTTTCAATATTTAATATACCACGACTATATGACCCCCCCTGGCGCCAAAGCTGGCTATATGACCCCCCCCCCCCTGGCGCCAAAGCTGGTTCCACCCTTGGGGCCAGGCAGCCTTTGATTGAAGCAGGCAGCAGACGGGACTCGAACCCACACCCTCCTCTATCCGGGCGGATACACTGACCATTATGCGGCCGTGGCCTTAAACATCTAGCAGTCAAATGCTTAAATATATATCTATATCGACGTTATTTACGGAATTAGGCACTGTTGCAAGTGCCATGATGATGGAGTCCTTTAATAGAAGCAATCCCGTCATCATCATCACCATAATCAGCCTATTAATGTCCCCATTGCTAGGGCACAGGCCTTCCCTATGAATGGTATAGGGGAGATTGGGCCATGACCCACCACGCGGGCCCAGTGCTGACGACTGCAGATGCAGCCGGGACCAACGGCTTAACGTGCCTTCCGAAGCACGGAGGAACTCGAGATAGAAATTTTTGGTCACCCATCCAATGACCAACCACTGCGAAAGTTGCTTAACTGCAACGATCGTAGCCGAGCGCGCTAACCACCTGCGCCATCGAGCTCATTCCATCGAGCGCCATCGAGTTCACTGCATTAATACTGGGAGAAAGATTAAAGAAAATGTTATTATCTAAAGAAAATATAACTAGAAAAATTTTCATTGTGGGTTACCTATAATGCGACGAGATGGCGCTGCCTTGCAGCTTAAAAATGGCTAGAGGAATTTCGACGCGGTCCGTGAGGGCCGCGGTAGCATAATTGGTCAGTGCATTCGCCCGGATTGCGAAGGGTGCGGGTTCGAGTCCCGTCTGCTGCCTGGTCCGCGTGGAATTTTTTCTAGTTATATTTTCTTTAGATTTAAACATCAAGCAGTTAAATGCTTTGGAAAAAAAAAATTATAGCGAAAATGTTAGTAGTGTGGCGGCGACATCTATATGCCCCACAGATATACAACGGATGGAGGAAATCATTACTCACCATCCTCAAGAGATGGCGTTACCTGCACTTCGATCTTAATAGTATGGAAGCCTACATCGCGCAAATGAAATTCGGAGGCTAACTCTTCATATATACAATGCCCGACCAACGTCAGTCGGGCCGCGGTCCCCGAGCTACCATCACCCAGCTCGGAGGAAGATCTTCCCCTTTGGCCTTCCTACATTAGAAAAAAAAAACACGCGGGCCAGGCAGCCTTTGATCGAAGCAGGCAGCAGACGGGACTCGAACCCACACCCTCCTCTATTCGGGCTGATGCACTGACCATTATGCTGCCGTGGCCCTAAACATCTAGCAGCCATATGCTTAAACATATATATGATACTAGCATCCGCCCGTGTCTTCGTACGCGTGGAGTTAGTTAGAAATAAAGGTTCACTGCTCGTCCCCCGTAGGTGATAGCGTGATAATATGTAGCCTATATGTTGACCCGACTTCTTATTAATATTCGTGCCAAATTTGAAGTAAATCCATGCAGTACTTTTTGAGTTTATCCCGGACATACATACAGACAAACAGACAAAAATTCTAAAAACTATATTTTTGCTTCGGTATCGATTGTAGATCACAACCCAAGTATTCTTTAAAGAAAATATTGAAAATACAGTTTTGACTTTCCTAGCATTTTATTAAGTACATATACATTATGCAATTCGTATCGTATATCATCTCGTATCATATATAGATGTATAGATCATAATCAGCCTATTAATGTCCCCACTGCTGGGGCACAGACCTTTCCTATGAATGGAATAGGCCATGACCCACTACACGTGCTGACGACTGCAGATGTAGCTGGGACCAGCGTCTTAACGTGCCTTTGGGACGTACGGAGGAGCTCGAGATAGTAAATTTTTGGTCACCCATCCAATGACCGACCACTACGAAAGTTGCGTTACCTCAATGATCGCAGCCGAACGCGCTAACCACTTGCGCTAACGAGCTCCTCAACTCTGGTTTCCCTTCATTACGCATTAATATATCTTTATATATATAATTCTTCTGTGAGTGTGTATGTCACTGAACTTCTCTTAAACGACTGGACCGATTTTGATGAAATTTTTTGTGTGTGTTCAAGGGGATCTGAGAATGGTTTAGATTCACAATTTTGTCCGCTGGACAATGTTTTTTTAATTAAATTTTTTTATGGCGGTACGAAGTTCGCTGGGTCAGCTAGTATATATATATATATATATATATACTAGGTGACCCAGCGAACTTCGTACCGCCCTAAAAAAATAGGGGTTGTCCAGCGGACAAAATTGTGAATCTAAACCATTCTCAGATCCCCTTGAACACACACAAAAAATTTCATCAAAATCGGTCCAGTCGTTTAAGAGAAGTTCAGTGACATACACACTCACAGAAGAATTATATATATAAAGATACATATATATTAATAGAAGTTATTGTTGTTTCCATAGGTGAGAGAGCATTTCAATTGCTCAGAGCTCGAAGGTGCGGAACTAGAAGACCAGGGCGGAGATGGAACCCACCTCACACACTGGGAGAAGAGAGTATTTGAGGTATAATAATATAATTTATTAATATGTATAATTGCGACGACCTCCGTGGTCGAGTGGTTTGTACGCCGGGTTTCATGGTGTCGCCGACTCGAGAGGTCCCGGGTTCGAATCCCGGTGGGGGCAGATGTTTGTGTGATGAATACGAGCATTTGTACTCCAGTCATGGATGTTTAATATGTATTTCTATATATATGTACGGTATATGTATTCTGTCCGTTACCCCTAGCATCCCATAACACAAGCCTTATAGTGCTTACTTTGGGGCTAGGCTAATAGGCTAGTTGACCCTTTTTGGAAAAAGGATTTAAATGGTTAATAAATGTTCTATTAGACCGAAAAAAAATGTATTGTATTTTTTTAAACCTAGAAAGCTACAAATCTTTAATTTTAAAATAGACTTTTCATGGACATACAAAAACGCTGTCGGCCATTTTAGTCTATAGATTATCTATGCTATGACGTGAACTGTGGTAAATAAAAATTCGTAAACACGTAGAAAATTACTTTTAACTGAGTATATAATAAAAAAAAACATGATTTCTAATAAATACCACGAAAAATAAAGTAATTATCATTACTGTACTGTACGAGAATATAAAAACACATCCTTGAAGACTCCAGGAAAGTTGTGGATTAAAGTGCCGAAAGAAATTAACCTACGCAACTTTATTACACTTATTCATATGTTGTATCAGTTTTATGTTTATTACTACATTGTAATACTAAATGCACTGTATTTACATAGATGCCTTGTCGGTTCTCTGCTCCGCAGAGCAGAAATCGGGGTTTAGTGCAACAAATTCACCAACCATCAATGCGTCAATTCTTGGCAGATTTGTGCTTTCTGCTTTCACAAAGCCGGCATCCATAAGTTTACTGTTTTTTTCTTTCCTAAAGTTAAAAGTGTTTTAAGATAAATTTAGTCAGACGAAAGAATCCACCTACAGTAACACGCGAATGACATTTAGTTGTTTACCACAAGAGACGTCAAAATCATGGCGTATGTGGCGAACAGCGTTTTTAGTGTTTAAAAAATATAGACTAAAAAATATTTTTTTAAATTAAATTTCTACAGCAATCTTCTGCTTTTATGAAGTGAAATCGATATATTAAGGTTCCTTAGACTAAATACTTTAAGAAATAAACATTTATTTAATACAATTCGACATGAGTAAACTAGCCTATTGGTGTGAGTGTTGGAAATATTTATTTATTTATTATTTATAATTATTATTATAGTACATTATCCATAATCTTTATTTGCTAAAAACACGGCATATAGCTATTACATGAAGTGGATTGAGCACGTGTTTTACCATTTTAAAAATAACAAAAAATAACAACAATATGGAACCAATAAAAAAAGAGATTAATTAATTATGATAAACTAACATTTTTCTGCAGAACAAAAACTGTTTGAATCTTCAAAAATATATATGTATATACCTTTGTATCTTTATATATATAATTCTTCTGTGAGTGTGTATGTCACTGAACTTCTCTTAAACGACTGGACCGATTTTGATGAAATTTTTTGTGTGTGTTCAAGGGGATCTGAGAATGGTTTAGATTCACAATTTTGTCCGCTGGACAACCCCTATTTTTTTAGGGCGGTACGAAGTTCGCTGGGTCAGCTAGTATATATATATATTTCTCATAAACGGCCTATTAATGTCGCTTCTGATGGGGCACGGGCCTCCCCTATGGATGGAATAGCGCCGTGTGAGTGGCGAGAGTTGCTTGTGTAATTGAGTCGAATCATATTTTATTTGATGCTAGTATGGGCGTAGTACCGTATCTTCCCTTTGTGTTTTAATCTAATAATATTTTGTGATTTCTCCTTTCTATGATAATTCGTGACATTTCTTCCTCCTCTCTTGTAATATTACGTGATTTTTCTTCTTCCAACGCCTCTCACTCTCACAGATAATAAAGTTTTTTTTATTTATTTATTCCTCAACAATATTAAATTGTGTTGGAAGTACTTAAGGACCCTTTCACATTTTTTGCAAAAAAACGAAATTTTTGAGCGCCTCGTTTACCCCCTTAGAAAAGATTTTGACTATTTCCAATAGAAACAAACAGTAGATTTATTTTTCCTATTGTAAGTTAATGTAGAATATTTGCAAATACTATTTTCCTTTTTTTGTACTGATCGTTCTTCCGCGCCTAGTTTACGGAAAAAACGATGCACAACTTCAAACGCCTCAATCTCTTAATAATGTTCAATAATTTAGATCAAATTAATTACTACGAGATCAGAAATATGTTTTTGTTGTAACATAATGTATTAGAATTTTGATTTTCTATCTCATTAATTATCAAAAAAAAAACATCTAACCTCCATGAGTTTTCCCAAAAAATAATGCAGGTTTACCTCGTATTTTGATACTGAATTAAATAGAATTACTATCAAAAACTTTCATAAAACTAATCTACCATTATTGAACTACTGAAATATGTATATATTTATACAATTAGTTCATTAATAATTATTTTATAAGACTCGAAACATCACCCGTAAAATGCAATATATACTAGTGCAAATCTACCTACGCGCCGATCAGTATGGCAGCGGCGCAATTTTGTAAAAGGGCTTTTATGATAAAACTAGCGGCTCGCCCTCGCTTCGCTTCGGTGTAGAGCTGAAGTGTAGACTACAGTTTTTGTTCTCAGGCTTGTATTATACACAATGACATTCATCTATGATTCTTCTTATAACTGCATGCAAAGTCTCAGCCCGATCGGTTTAAAATTGACAAAGTTTCATACAAACTTTCATTCCCTATTTTATCCCATTGGGGGTAGAATTGATCAAAATACTTTCTTAGCGGATGCCTACGTCATAACATCTACCTGCATGCCAAATTTCAGCCCGATCCGTCCAGTTGTTTGGGCTGTGCGTTGATAGATCACTATGTCAGTTAGTCACTTTTGAGTTTTATATACAGGGTGTTACAGAATTCCGAAATAAAATTTGTAGGTATGTATTCCGAAATAAAAATTTGTAGGTATCTGAGCGGGGCGCAGGGGCGCCTGGGGGAGAGAGGGGGTCTGTGTAGGTAGTAGTAATCGTACGCATTTATAGGGTTGTCATAGGCAGGTGTAAAACGATATTTTTATTAATTTAATTAGAAAATAAAAGTGGTCTGAAAGGAGTCAAACTTTCGTAGGTAATTCTATACAAGAAACACAACCAAACCCTAAAGTTTTATTTCGGACTTTTGTCACACCCTGTATATAGATTACTATTATTAATTTTTGCGTATTCATAAAACAAATAATAGACGATCCCCTGCGAATATTTTCTCGAGTTCCTTATAAAAACTGTTCATTTGTTTATTGTTATTCTAGAACGAAGCGATGACAGGCACCCACACTCAGAACTCCGTGTTCAGTCGCATTACATTCGCTTTATTAGAAGACACGGGATGGTATAAGGCGGATTATTCCCACGCAACCCCCCTCGATTGGGGGAGGGGGTTGGGCTGTAACTTCGCCATGAAATCGTGCAAGCAATGGCTCCAGGCACGTTCTTACAGGTAATAATATATTAGTAATATAATTTATTTCGGCACTGTTGAAAGCGTTTATATTGGACTAGTATATTCGGCAGTATATCAAATACCGAATATTCGGCGAGGCCCCTGACCGAATAGCCGAATATTAGGCAAAAGTATTGCGGCTGGATTTTAGCGCCAAAACCTTGTACAGACGTGATTGTTTATGGCTCCTTTGTTTTGTTCTAATCTGCCGTCCTCAAGCTAAAATGCGGCTAAATGACAAAACCAACTTTTGAGATATGGCCAAAAACGGCGCGTAAACTTTAAATTATTGCTATCATGTAACCATTCATCACATGACTGAATGAATTAAAAACTGTTAACTTCTTTAATACCGAAAATGATTAAATTATGTACCTGTTTTATGTACCAATGACTACTTAATAAATGATTATAAAATAAATGAGAACCTTACCCTTCTAAATTTTGATTACCACAATAATTCAAATACATAGAATCCTCAATTTTTCCAATTCAGAAGATGATTATGTACCTGTATTATGTGCCAATAACTACTTAAATGATTATATAACAGAAATGAAAATATGAATTTATACGTAATCAATCGATTTTAATTTTTCATTTTACCAATTATTTCTCTATGACAAAATATATTATTTAGGTATTGCCGAATAATATGTAGATATTCGGTATTCGGCCGAATATAATAAAAGCTGCTGAATAGGCCGAATACCGAATAGTAACCGAATATTCGTTGCAAGTCTAGTTTATATATGTAACTTTTTAATAGGAGTATATTTTTAGAAAAATATTATTTTATGAATATGAATTACTTTTAATGTCGCTACTTCTTATTTACAATGAGTTATATGATTTTTTTTTGTAAATAAATGACTTTAATCGTCGTACTGGTGAAGTTACTAAAGTGACATTTAAACGATTTGGCTTTTCGACTGTCATAATTAATTATTGTCTTCAACGTGCTTTCTCACTTTCTTGTTTACTAACAAAATATTTCCCATTTCAAGCAACCATTCGGATGATTCGAAGTAAGTATGAATAAAAATTGGTGTGCTTTTATCAAACCATTATGCAAGTGAAACTTTTGTTATCATTAATAATAAGTCCTTCTTCGATTGGGAACCGAACCCGGGCCGTCGGTGTGCGTAGCAGGCAAGCTTTCTACCAACCACAGATGACTGTTAATAAATAAATGTTAATAAGAAATAAAATTAATGTTGATAATCAAACAATTAAGCACGGAGACCGCATCAGAAGTGAAATTTGTTTTCTTATATAATAAATAAATAAATAATAAATAATATTTCAACACTCACACCAATTAGCCTAGCCCCAAAGTAAGCACTATAAGGCTTGTGTTATGGGATGCTAGGGTAACGGATAGAATACATAAACTGTACATATATAAGTATATTTTATATAGAAATAGATATTAAACATCCATGACTGGAGTACAAATGTTCGTATTCATCACACAAACATCTGCCCCCACCGGGATTCGAACCCTGGACCTCTCGAGTCGGCGACACCATGAAACCCGGCGTACAAACCACTCGGCCACGGAGGTCGTCATAATAATATATATAATATAATCTAACATTAGGCGGTGCATAAGGCTTACGGGAATGGAGCAGCGCACACATCACTCATATATACAGGGCGTCCCACGGTTACCTCACACGGAGGAAAGGTATATTAAATATTGGAGATAGGATATTTTACTGAAAGAAGACATCATTTTATTTTTAATAATAACTAGAACAGCATTCACAGATTTTTTAAAAATTGCCTGCTACAACTGGGAATCAAACTCGTGAAATTTCGAAATAAAACACCCCTTATTTTATGATAACCATCGAAAGGGTTAATCATATCGGATCGGATCGGATTATTTTTTGCTAAATAATATAACATTTTAAATGAAAGAAAAGTCATTTTATTTTTAAATTAATTAACATAAACTAATATAAAAACGAAACGGTGCAAGATTAAGAGTACAATTATTTTTATTGCACCGTTTCGTTTTTATATTAGTTTGTATTAAATAATTTTACATAAAATATTAAATTTAATGACTTTTCTTTAATTAAATATGCTATGTTATTTAGCAAAAAATAATCCTTATGATTAACCCTTTCGATAGTTATCATAAAATATGTCGTTTTTTTTCGAAATATAACGAGATCGATTCCCAGTTGTAGCAGGCGATTTTGAAAAAATCTGTGAATGCAGTTCTAGTTATTATTGAAAATAAAATGATGTCTTCTTTCGGTAAAATATCCTATTTTCAATATTTAAAATACTTTTCCTCCGTGTGAGGTAGCCGTGGGACGCCCTGTATATACAGTCTTTATAACACCTTTCCTAAATTAATAAAATTGTCGTTTCTATTCGCAAGCATTACCAATACGGATGAAGTGAATGATGAGTAAGTACCAATTACATAGATGTGTGGTTGTTACAAAAATATGTGGCAAAAAAATTAGATGCCGGGGGACCACGTAAGTTCGTGGGAATCATTTACATCATCTCTTTAAATAACACCATCTACTTCCCACTCTCTATGTAACAGTCCAGTTAACATTAGGGATGTCGGAAGTTGAAAAAAATATCGATATATCGATACATCGATCTTTTAAAAAATATCAATATCGGCTTCGTTTATCGCCAAAATAACATCGATATATCGGACCAATTTTGCCAAAAATATCGTACAGTAGCTCACGAAATATGACACGCGGAATAATAATGGAACGAAAATTATCGCCCTAAAAATAGACCCTATTTTCCGACATAGACAATACTAAATACAGCACAGATCATAGATATGTTGAATATCATTAATCTGAGATCCAGTTACGATTTTTCCAGATAGGAATTTAGTTAAATCGTGATATGCCGCTAATAATTAAAAAAATATCGTTTTTGATACGAATTTCGATATTGGTTATTTTGTATCGATGTATCGATATATCGAATCAAAATATATCGGCAAAAAATATCGATATATCGATACATCGATATATTTTCAACAAGCCTAGTTAACATACGGTTTTTTTTTCTAAATGGCTTCGCACGGCTTGTGCATTTAGCCAATGTCAAGTGTTAAATGTTGGTATACAAATACTATAGCACTCGTGGTCAAAGTAATAAGTCAAGTCAAATTAAGTGGCAGTCAAGTCAATCCCCCTTTCCCCATGTTTCAGTAAAAGTGTGGGGATTTACTGGAACCTCCCCGTGGACTTCTTGAGGGAACGTCGAAAGACACTTTCCGCTGTTTTGTTTCACTTGCCAACACTTGTGCATGTTCCCGAACACTTAGTGGTTAATAATCCACCATTATTAGACACTAACATCCGAAACAACACATTTTTTAACAAGAAAAACAAAACTGCTAAAGTGACGCTTCCCGATCCCGCCAAAAAGTCCCTAACATACGGTCGCCTGGAAGAAATTGCTTTTTTTTAGTTTATTTTGAAAAACAAACAACTGTACAATAAATTTTGATAGCAAAGAAATTGATATAAATCCTTCGTTGTATTCAAATGCATTATACATTTAAATACTTAGCTTAAAAAAAATAACAATAATTATTAGAAAAAAATCCACGCGGACCAGGCAGCGGACGGGACTCGAACCCGCATCCTTCGCAATCCGGGCGAATGCACTGACCATTATGCTACCACGGCCCTATTGGCCGCGTCGAAATTTTCCTAGCCTTAAGCTGCAAGGCAGCGCCATCTCTTCGCATTGTAGGTAACCCACAATGTCAAATTAATACTTTTTAAACATTTGAAAGAAGAAATAGTAATTATAGTATATTCAATTGTTTAATACTTGTAAAAGTATTCATTTGACATTGTGGGTTACCTATAATGCGAAGAGATGGCGCTGCCTTGCAGCTTAAGAATGGCTAGAAGAATTTCGACGCGGCCGTCAGGGCCGCTGTAGCATAATTGGTCAGTGCATCCGCCCGGATAGCGAAGGGTGCGGGTTCGAGTCCCGTCTGCTGCCTGATCCGCGTGGATTCTTTTCTAGCTATATTTTCTTTAGATTTAAACATCAAGCAGTTACATGTTTAAAAAATATGGGTGCGTGTACTTAAGTACGCGCGTGAGAAGTTATACTTCTTTTTGGAATTATTAAAAAATAGTTTTTAATTGCATGCAGATAATTAATTACAATAAGATAATAAAAGGATTGGAAAAGTATAGTCAACGCAGTCAATAAAGTTCAGTTTTAATTTGAGAAATTTAATCAATAATCAAAATATTCAATTTAAATCACTACTGAATAAAATTTATTAGCACATATAAATTTCGCATTTGTATAACATTATAACACGTGTTAAGAATATAGAAACTAGAAACATGTGGATAAATATTATAAATATGAAAACAGTGATCAGAGGCGACGAGCGTCCCAACATGTGCGACTAAGAGATCCTATTACTATTTTGTTGGAAGCTTTTTTTCGAGACTTACGAGTAATGTGCGGTTTAGCGGCCGACTTCATGGTGTTACTTTTCTGTTACAGTGTTGCGCGCGCATCTTAAAATTTCACTCTCATAATTTTTTCATAACGTGGCTAAAGAAGTATAACTTCAAAAATAAAAAACTATAAGAATATATCATATTTATTTCTGCGCAGACGCAAGAACACGGCTCCATTTTGTTCGCGCGTCAAAGGCAGCCCGCTGCGTACCGAGTGCTCGCCGCGACGGAACGCTGTAGTATTATGCAACCTGGTGCGGCACTCCACCATACTGCCGAGACAGTACCAGGTATAGTAAATAAATAATAAATAAATAAATAAATATTTTCAACACTTACACCAATTAGCCTAGCCCCAAAGTAAGCACTGTAAGGCTTGTGTTATGGGATGCTAGGATAACGGATAGAATACATATACAGTACATATATAAGTATATATGTATAGAAATACATATGAAACATCCATGACTGGAGTACAAATGCTCGTAATCATCACACAAACATCTGCCCCCACCGGGACTCGAACCCGGGACCTCTCGAGTCAGCGACACCATGAAACCCGGCGTACAAAAGTCGTCAAAGTGACTTAGTATCTGTTGATGTGTAACATCTTTCCTCTCGCCTTCCTGCAAATTTGTGGGAGTGATTTCGTGAAATGGGACGGAAGAGTGTAACAGGAAGTCGCTAAAGCGCGCGCTATTTGTTTTGATTTTAGAACATAATGTTCAAATGGCTTATTCTTTCTGTAGTAGGTTTTATTTCTATATTTACTAATATAAGGTGAGGTTTCAAATGTTACACATCATACGCGACTACTGTAAGGCTCGCTCGTTTTTTATAGATAGGTCCGACAAATGACTCCGCCCCACCTGATGTTAAGTGACGGTGAAGTCCAGACGTGAAGGTACAGCAGTTCTACCTGCCACACCACCTGGTATCACATAGTAATGGGTATTGTAACGTACAAAAACGTCAATACCAGGTATTGTAAAAAACTATAACGTCGAAACCAGGTATTATAACATACTTCCATCCTTATGTTGTCGAAGTTCCTCCCATTCGCACGAAGCGATTTGCTTCGGCCTTCATTATGCGAACGGCTAGGGAGTGGAACTCCTTGCCGAGGTCTGTTTACCCGGACCAATATAATCTGGACATCTTCAAGGCCAGAGTGAACAGGCATCTTCTAGGCAGGCGTGGACCATCCTAGGCCTCATCATCGCTTTCCATCAGGCGAGATTGTGGTCAAACGCATTGCCAATTATGCATAAAAGAAAAAAAAATGTGTGTGTCAGCTCCGACGCACGACTGGAGTTTACTCCTTAAGTTCGATAGTCTAACCAGACGCAAAAAGAGTTTATTTAACTTAAAAAAGATTGATACTGTGTAAAGGGTAAATTAACAAATCAATGAAAATAATAAACATATATAAATATATATTTATTCATTTCATATACATTTATTATAACTAATCGACGAAATATTTTACATTAAACTTTTTACAATAATCAATTTCAGATGTGCATAAATAAAGGTACGCTACGATACTGTGCTACGGTGTAGGACTACTACAGCGTAGACAGTAAAAACGTAACAAGGTCATTCATCGATAGATTTCACTCCTCACATTTTTCTCATACCGGGCCCCTTATAAAATATATGCAAATCGATTCTTAAGGAGTAAACTCCAAAAAACTGCTCGTCAGTACCAGGTATTGTAACGCACTATCACTGGCAGGCTCGTGAACAGTCTCATGTAGGATACCACGTCAGCCTGCCCTCCTGACACATATATGAGAAACCGCGGCTTGAGATATGTTAAAGGCTTAGATTAAAACAAAAAGGGTAGATACGGTACGCTCATACTTGCATCAAACAAAAACTGATCCCACGGCAGCGCACGGACGGTGGGATCCGCGTCACTGCATTACCGACCCGAACGAAACAGCACGTTAAGTTTCAACGGCAGCGCGAACGAGACGGCGAGATCCGCGCCACTGCACTACCGACCAATCACGCGACCAGTACTCGACGTCACTACCGAATAAGATTCAAAACAAACAGCAATTTTTATGAAAAATTATATTTTATAGTACTTACGAATGAAAAGTGATGCCGTGGGTTTTATTTTTAGTTCTTGAGCAATTTGAGCACTTTTTAAAAACATACTTAGGCATTGTTTTATCATATAAACACAAAATATTATCAATATTTCTTTTTGGCGTTCACATGTACGTCGTTTGCATGTCAAGTTGTGACTAAAGCGATTAGGGTCGTGGACCACAATTTGTGCGGATCACTTTTGTGAGGCTAGTGCCGTATCTACCCTTTTTGTTTTAATCTAAGGTTAAAGGTGCCGGAGTATTTACTGGCTTTTACTGGTAAGAGCCCTGTTCATTTCACGGAGCCTGTGGGGCTGGCGGCGGGTAGCGAAGGGTGCTGGATCGAGTCCCATCTGCCGCCTGGACCGCGTGGATTTTTTTCTAGTTATATTTTCTTTAGATTTAAACATCGAGTAGTTTTTTTTTTTTTTCTAATTATTCCCCGTTTTGTTACAGGTCTTTATATTCTGTTTTGTTTTCCATTCTTTTGCTTTCTTTTTTTTTTGTTTTTTTTTTATCTCTTATCTTTATAATTCTATTACATATTTTTTCTTATTATGAATATTTTACATTTTCGTATCTCTGAGTTTTTAATTTCTTATATCTATTTTACAATCATTTCTCTTGTTTATTTATTTCTTATGAATTAACAACAACACAATTTACATCGAGTAGTTACATGCTTAATAAATAAAATTATTTAAATTCTAATAATTCCCTAGCATTTCGACCTCCTGCCAACGGTTCCACCTGGTGAAGAAGCCTTCTACGGTGGGTCCGTATCGCTGGCCGACTACTGCCCTTACCTTCAGGAGTTCACGTGGAAACACAAAAGCGTGCTGGTCAGAGGGAGCCGGTGCTCTTACGAGGAGAATACGCCAAGTTAGTTGACCAACATTACCTACGTATAATGCGATTCAGAGGAGCTTGATGGCGCAAGTGGTTAGCGTGCTCGGCTGCCGTCGTTGAAGTTAAGCAACTTTGGCAGTGGTCGGTCATTGGATGGGTGACCAAAAATTTACTATCTCGAGCTCCTCCGTGCTTCGGAAGGCACGTTAAGCCGTTGGTCCCGGCTGCATCTGCAGTCGTTAGCACCCACCAATCCGCACTGGGCCCGCGTGGTGGGTCATGGCCCAATCTCCCTATTCCATCCATAGGGAAGGCTTGTGCCCCAGCAGTGGGGACATTAATAGGCTGATGATGATGATGATGATGAATGCGATTCAACTAACAATAGGGCCGACTGGGCGCCATATTTTGACGTCATAGCTGTTAATTAAAATCAAATAGGTAGAGTGTGCAAAAAAAATTTGCTATTCAATAAAACTTATTTACTAAGATTAAGTGAGACAAAACATCAGATTTTTTAATAAAATTAATTTACTAAGGTTGAGAAACAACACAACCGATTTTTAATAGTATTTCTTTATTAATACTGTGTGAAAAAAAAAACATTAATCAGAATCTAGCTCTTCAATTTCGCTCATCTTTCTATTACCGCCGGATAAGTTATGAATAATCATGCAGGTCACATACGAACATGCATCCTATATGTAAACGAAAGTTTTAAATCGAGTTTCTGAACGCAACATAAAGTGACATTTGGTTGACGATTTAGGTTATCAACTATTCATAGCCAATACTCAATAAGTGAAAAAAACACAAATAATATTAATTATCAACATTTTTTATTGTTTGTTTAAAAATGTTTGGTTTTTATTCTAGAATCAGCTGAGTGCTAAAAAAGTGTTCCGAGATTTTTTTGCAAACCGCACTTTTCAAGCGACATTTGACAGATGGAGGTCATTGGCTTTCCTATTATTATTTGAATCGCATTATACTGTTCTAAACAGTGCCGTCTTTGACCTTTTGGAGACCCTGGGCATATTAGGATAATGGGGCTACTATGACTTCCGTTTGGTGATTTAATAAACTAGGGACTTTGTATTTGATCTGAGGGGGGCCCCTATCGATCGCGGAGCCCTGGGCCCTTGCCCTAACTGCCCACTGCGAAAGATGGGTTTGGGTCTAAATCATCATCATCATTGGCCTTAATATCCCCACTGCTGGGGCACAGGCCTTCCCTATGGATGGAATAGGGAGATTGGGCCATGACCCCCCACGCGGGCCCAGTGCGGATTGGCGGGTGCTAACGACTGCAGATGCAGGAACTGGAGATAGAAGATTTTTGGTCACCCAACCAATGACCGACCGCTTAGAGTTGCTTATCTAGCTCCTCAAGTTGTTCTATAATAATATGTTGTAAAAAAGAGAGAGGAAAGAGTATGAAAGAGATAGAGATTGCTCCCACCAGGAGTTTTTTTTTAAATATTTTCTAGTGGCTTATACAGGGTGGAAATTTTGAATGCCACCCCTAGGGAAAGTACTCTAAATACTGGAGATAGATAATTTTACTCAAAGGAAACATGCCTTTATTTTTAAAAAGAAACACAACTGCATTCACAGTTTTTCGAAAATTTGCTTGCCACACCCGGGAATCGAACTGGCAAAAATTCGAAAAATGACAGCCTGTATATCTAAATATTTCTTATTAACCTAGCCCCAACGTAAGTACCAATCTGATATATTTCTCTCTACACATCTCTTACATTCACATTTGATAAACAATATCTCTTATCTATTAGACAAGTCCGTCCGTTCGTCCGTCTGTCTGTGGTGCTGTTTCAGCGGCCAAACCGTAAGAGATAGATAAAGAGAATATTTAAGTTATAAGTTAAGAATAGTCTGATAAGACTACAAACCGGATTTGAGTAACGTAGCACTTCCGGTTTTCGGGAAATCACGAATTTCAAACGAAACCACACAAAATCTCCGAAGTTCTCAATTAATTAAATACATTTTTTTACAATCAGGTTTTGGTGAACATTTGGCTCACTGGTTTGTTAGTGTTTCATTAATAATTGTTTGTTTCAGAGACTGACGTGAATTTTGCTTTGGAGAATTACGGGCAGAATTCCAAATGCTTCGACCACAGCGATAAAGTGTGGGAGCAGAAATCTTGTAGACAAGTAAGTATAAGAATTTAGACAAACACATTTTTATTTATTAATATTTTGTTAAATATTTTCTAGTGGCTATAATTTATTAAATATTTTCTGTTGATTTAAATAAATAAAAAATAAATATCACGATCAAGATCTTGACGCATCAAATGCTTATAATAAATAAAATAAAAATCCTTGTTTTTGATCATTTTATACACACTTTTATTTTATTATTATTTTATTAAAGTTATATCAGTTATTCGGAAAAAAATATATTTTTATATTTTTTATTTTTTAAGCATTTATCTACTAGATATTGATCTAAAGAAAATTTTGAGTCCCGTCTAATTCCTGGTCCACGTGGAATTTTTTCTAGTAAAAATTTTCTTAAGTTTGTTTTTGTTACAGATTAGAGAATGGCAACATTGGGGCTCGGGTTGCTATAAATATAAATGTGAGAGTGGAAGACTGCATATAATAGTAAGTTTCAAAGTAAACTTCGATTATTAGATAGAAAAAATAAATAAATTTACTTAAATTACGGCTCGTTGAATTAAATTTCGTGTTTCGCCGGTTCTGCTCAGAAACTAATAATTTCATACATAGACAATAAAACTTTAAAAATCTAACAATGAAATAACCGAACGCTCAATAAAAGTCTTTCGAAGGTAGCTCGACAAAATTAAATAAAAAATGGGTGCGTGTACTTATGTAGGCGCGTGAGAAGTTATCCTTCTTTGGCATCGTTTAAAATTAGTTTTTAATTGCATGCAAATAATTAATTACAATAAATTAATAAAAAGTCTGGAAAAGGACACAGTCAATAAAGTTCAGTTTTAATTTGAAAAAATAAATAAATAATCAAAATATTCAATTAAAATCGCTACTGAATATAATTTATTAGAACATATGTGATTTGCACTTGTATGAAACTCAAACACGTATTCCGAATATACAAACTAGAAACATGTGGATAAATATTATAAATATCAATACCTATAACTGTTACTTTATTACAAAAAATAAAGATGTGGTTTTTGGTTCTACTACACCAATGGTCAAGAGATGGCGCTGTAGTCTCCTGAATCGCGCTTTGGTTCCGTTGTTCCAGATTAATAAATACTTTTTGTTACTTTATTACAAAAAATAAAGATGTGGTTTTTGGTTCTACTACACCAATGGTCAAGAAATGGCGCTGTAGTCTCCTGAATCGCGCTTTGGTTCCGTTGTTCCAGATTAATAAATACTTTTGATAGGCCTTCACAATGCAGTCGTTAGCACCCACTAAATAGAGATTCTATTTCTATTTTGTTGGTAGATTTTCTTAATTTGCGGTAAACACAAAAGTAACGCATGAAGTTGGTCGCTAAAGCGACCAACTTCATTATGTTAAAATTTTGTGTTACAGTGATGCGCGCGCATCTTAAAATTTCACTCTCATCAAAATTTCATAACGCGCCTAAAGAAGTATAACTTCAAAAATCATTCTGACGAAGCCGACCCAAAAAGGCTGCGAAAAGTCAATAAATAAATAAAGTTTCGAGCATTAACCCGTTAAAACTAGTTTAATTTAATGAGTGATGTGCATGAAAACCTAAGAAATAAACTTGTTTTTATTATAGATCCAGCAAAATGAGTTTAACTTTACCTCACTTGATTGTTAAAGAGTGTAGTAGGCAAAGACGTGCCTCAATATACCTCAAACAATTTGAAATGCGAACTTTGAAAATAAGAAACAAATAAATTTACTTAATACTTAGATCTACTGATAGACCTAATCATTGTATTCGATTTGATGGCAATTTTTACAATAAACTGAATAGGAAACTTATTTGCTTAAAGGTTGCAAAAGATCCATTCTGTTTTCCGTACAACTCTACCCAATTTTGTACCTGTAGTTAATACTTGAAATTATGTGGAGAAAAATATGCCGAATTCATTAAAAAATATAAATGACATTTATTATACACTTGTATCACATAAAAATGTCGTTCAAACATTAAAATTAATGGCAACACAGATTATGGTAGGGTTTAATAATATGTTAAAAGTGCATCTTTAAATCAATAGCAATCAGCCTCAGAAATCACGTGATTTTTGATGTAACCAATCACAATCAAGGATATGAATTTAAACCAATAGAACTAGCTGTCATTTGTTAGTTAACGGCCAATAGGGTATTTGACAGTGTTAAAAATAAAGTGCCAATTGTTGGCATCTGTCTTTCCCAAAAAAGTGGGTGCGTGTACTTATGTAGGCGCGTGAGAAGTTATCCTTCTTTGGCATTGTTTAAAATTAGTTTTTAATTGCATGCAAATAATTAATTACAATAAATTAATAAAAAGTCTGGAAAAGGACACAGTCAATAAAGTTCAGTTTTAATTTGAAAAAATAAATAAATAATCAAAATATTCAATTAAAATCGCTACTGAATATAATTTATTAGAACATATGTGATTTGCACTTGTATGAAACTCAAACACGTATTCCGAATATACAAACTAGAAACATGTGGATAAATATTATAAACTAGCGGCCCGCCCTCGCTTCGCTTCGGTGTAGAGCTGAAGTGTAGACTACAGTTTGTGTTCTCAGGCTTGTATTATACACAATGACATTCATCTATGATTCTTCTTATACCTGCATGCAAAGTCTCAGCCCGATCGGTTTAAAATTGATAAAGTTTCATACAAACTTTCATTCCTTATTTTATCCCCTTGGGATTTTCTTTATATTTTTTTCCGTAAGAACCTTGTACGTAAGAGTATTAGAAAACTACAAAAAAAAAACAGCCAAATCGGTCAAGCCGTTTTCATGTTATGTCGTGACAACGGAAAACGGGTTTCATTTTTATATATATAGATATGAAAACAGTCTCTGTTCTAAATTCAAAACTCGTAACTTTTCCCGATGTTTGTTGTACGTGTTTCCCGCGCTAGGACCGCGAGTGGCCGCGCATGCGTACGGTGCGGCGGGCATATACTAGTATACTCTATGCGGCGGGCGACGCGGTAATGGCAGCGCGGCACATGAACGGCGGTCGCTAAAGCGACCAACTTCATGGTGTTAATTTTTTGTGTTACAGATGCGCGCGCATCTTAAAATTTCACCCTCATAATTTTTTTATAACGCGCCTAAAGAAGTATAACTTCAAAAATATTCATAATTTTACTAAAAACTAACGAAAAAGATAATAGTTTTCTTATCTATTGTCACGTGACCCAAAACGCTTGAGATTGGCGGAGTCTAAAATGACGTCACACGCAAGTAAACTTCCGGATAAAGTGACATTTTTATTTAGTTTGACGTTTTTATAACAGTCGTGTGACGTCACACATTAGTTAGACGCCATATTGTCCAGAGAAACGATTTCGCGGCAACTTGAAAATGGAGTTTTTGATTTGGTTATTTTAACTGAAATACACAACAGAATGATGAATATCCACTTTTTACGGACTCCATAAACATTAGTCAATAACGTGAGATCGTTTTCTAAAACTTGTCAAATACCCTATTGCGTCTAAGATAACGTTTCTTTATACGCATATTCCCTATTTTCATTCAGAATTTCAGCAATTTCTATTGAATGTGTTTGAGATTTTTAAAAGTGAGTCTTTTTAGGTATAATTTTAGCTGTTGTTTGAGATAATTTGTACCAAGGTACAAATTATTGCATCTGTTCATCCCATAACACAAGCCTGTGTGTGAGCTTCGGAAATATTTATTTATTATATATTGACTCCCGTCTCGTGGAGCTCGATGTTGCGGGTGGCTAGCGCGTTCGGCTGCAATCGTTGAAGTTAAGCAACATTCGCAGTGGTCGGTAATTGGATGGGTGACCAAAAATCTTCTATCTCGAGTTCCTCCGTGCTTCGGAAGGCACGTTAAGCCGTTGGTCCCGGCTGCATCAGTAGTCGTTAGCACCCGCCAATCCACACTGGGCCTACGTGGTGGGTCATTACCCAATCTCCCTATTCTATCCATAGGGAAGGCCTGTGCCCATTGTCGCCTTTGACCTATTGGAGGCCCTGGGCATATTAGGATAATGGGGCCCTTATCACTTCCGTTTGTTGATTTAACAGGAACTAGGGACTTTGTATTTGATCTGAGGGGGCCCCTATCGATCGCGGGGCCCTGGGCACTTGCCCAAAGTGCCCACTGGGAAAGACGGGTCTGCCTGTGCCCCAGCGGTGAGGATATTAATAGGCTGATGATGACGATGATAATGATAATGGTGATGTCGACTTCATCATCAGCTTATTAATGTCCCCACTGCTGGGGCACAGGCCTTCCCTATGGATGGAATAGGGAGATTGGGCCATGACCCACCACGCGGGCCCAGTGCGGATTGGTGGGTGCTAACGACTGCTTAACGTGCCTTCCGAAGCACGGAGGAGCTCGAGATAGTAAATTTCCGGTCACCCATCCAATGACCGACCACTGTGAAAGTTGCTTAACTTCAACGATCGTAGCTAACCACTTGCGCCATCGAGTTCCTCAACATCTTCTTCCCTCTTCCCCAGGTGGGTAACTACACGTACGTATGTTACCACGCGGGGCAGGTGCTTCAAGTAAGAGTGTTGCGTAAGGGCTGGTTGCATCGTGGCGGGGTCGTGTGCCCGCCTTGTAGAGAGCTTTGCGCTACTGAATTCGCGGTAAGTAATAATAATAATAAATAATAATAAATTCTTTATTTATTTCTTCACATAAGTAGAAAAATTTACAATAAAGTGCTTAATTACAACACCTCACCACTTAATGTGAAGACTGGTGCTTGCAACAGGATAAACCTGTTCTACAAGACACCAGGCCTCCACTCCCAAAACTACATGAACAGAGTAAGCCACCCCTGTACCATTTATGTGATTAATGTGTTAATTAATATGAGAAGTGCTAAAGAAACAACTTAAACACAATAATAAAAAAAAAAAAAAAAAAATGTAATTGTATGTGTGTGTGTGTGTGTGTGTGTGTGTGAGTGTGTGTGAGCGTATGCGCGCAAGTACTGTAACGTCCGTGACGTTACAGCCTCCTTGTTTAGGTAAACTCTTTGCTTTTGCAATGCCTACGGTTAGCAGTTATATTAAAAAGTTTATGTCATGATTTTAAGATTTGAAATAAGGAATCGTCTGTCTTTTGATAGAAGGTTCCATTCAAGAGTAGATCTTCAGGCACCAAGCAAACTCCTCGTAGTTAGATAAAAATAATTATAATCGCCTGAAATCTAATATAAAATAATAAGTATCGTCAAGTTGTTTTAATGAAGAGCCACGTCCCCAGGTTTTATCCATTCTGGTTAGAGCTCCTCAGTACACTAGATTTAAGTAGTCTTAACAACAAAACAACACTTGTGCTCTGTATTTATGTCTTTTTAACATATTATTAGGTTTATAGGTGAAACAGTGTGTTTGTGTCGAGATCTATAATAAAATCCCTCCCGACATGAAAATACCAAATATGAACATGTTTAAAAATATAAATGGCTAAATGAAAACAATTTTTATGCCTTAGTAAGTTTTTTCAATTATAAAAAATAATGATATGTTTTAACTTATCCTAAAATAACTAGCAAACCAGTGAACCAAAGGTTCACCAAAAAAAAAAATGTATTTAATTAATTGAGAACTTCGGAGATTTTGTGTGGTTTCGTTTGAAATAGTAATCACGTGATTTCTCGAAAACCGGAAGTGCTACGTTACTCACATCCGGTTTGTAGTCTTATCAGACTATTCTTAACTTATAACTTAAACATTCTCTATACCTATCTCTTACGGTTTGGCCGCTGAAATAGCACCACGGACGGACGGACGGACTTGTCTATTAGATAAGAGATTATGATAAATGTATCTTTTAAATTTTTTTTATACCTATCTGACATTAAGAAATCTTGTAATATTAATATGTTGACATTGTATATTTTATTGACATGATATTAGGTAACTCTGACATTCATAATTCTACAAAAAAATGTTATAATTAATTTATCTCTTTTTTTATTGGTTCCATAATATGTATTTACATGCTATTTTAAAAATGGCAATACACGTGCTCAATCCGTTATGTAATACCTATATCACAGAGTATATACACTACGCGAAAAGAAGCGACACTTAAGCATGTGTGCTCGTAAAATCGCCCGCGGCTATGTGTGGGTGTCTGGAGGTGCTGCCTCGACCGTAGGCATGGCAGTAGCGAAATAGTAAAATAATAGCGTTGCACTGCATTGCACACACAGACTGACTACGCTACGCAATCTTATTATTATTTAGATAATAATAAGACTTATAAAACGAATCGAAAAAGGAGAAAATATATAAAAGTTAGCAATTTGTTATAGTACCTACATTAAATGATTAAAAATTGATTATAAAATCAAACCTATCCTTCATTATTTACCCCAGTATCCTTAAATCAGTTTACATTTGATAACTTACTATGCATAAATATTTATTGGCACAAGTCTAAATTCCAAGTTCAACCGTAGCGCATACACGCTAATGCTCAAGGTCACTGACGCTGGAACTCTCGCGTACAGAGAGTGTCACCGCTGTGCCTATATACCGTGTTTTTAGCAAATAAAGATTATGATTAACAATTTGTATCTCGTTATAATTGGGTAAAATAGGGGATGAAAGGACATGGCTAAGAAACTGCCCTTAAATGGTATTATTATTTCGCACTGGCCCCGTAACAGTATAATCTTTTTTTTACTAATTATTACGTGTTTATCATTCTCGTCCAACTTTCGTGAAATAATGAAATAGTTAAAAGTATAAAAATTTACTTCAAGTCTTCTACAAAAGGGAAATGTTCCGTTTTACAAAAACAAATAAACGATAAATGGACAGAAAAGAATACTTTACTATATATATCGAAATAAACAATATTAATTCCGAACTCCTAAAAGCTATGACATATTTGGCCCTAATTTTTATTATAACAAATCACTGAAGGCCTAAAAAATAGATTTTATTTTTCTAATCAGGCTTGAGACAAAGCTGTAAGATAATTAATCCTTTGATTTCTGCACAGATTTCCTGTCAGGCCTTCGACAACAAATTATTTGTATTTTTATGTTTGCTATAAAAATACTTTTTTAAAGCGTTAATCCGAGAAATGGGAGGAAAGGTTCTAAGAAAATGCGAAAATGCTGGTTAAGTAAATTATTGGCAATATCTTTTATCAAATGTAGCAATGTAATGACGTAGTTGAAGTTTTCATAATTTTCAAGATCGTAACTTTATTAAAAGTTCCTGAGCCTTCTTTCATATAAATTATAAATATTCAGCCATCCAGCATTAAATATTACTAAATACAATATTGATACATTGCTAGGGCAGTTGCTTATACAAAATTATACCATGTCCTTTTGTATAAAATAATCTATATGTAAAAATAAACAATTATCTATTAAGTATAAAATTTTTTTTTGACAAGAATCAACGGCCTGTTTCTTTTCGCAGAGTCGCAACGAATATTGCAAAGGCGGCGAAGAAGCACCCCCACCGAATCTATACCCCAACGACGTTTTAAAATGTGGCGCGATAACTGCCACACCAACCGCCATCTTGTCGACGGCGGCCATCTTGTGGATTTTGGCGCCACGATTTTCCCGCCTATAGCACTGATGTTTTAATAAAATAAATCGTAACTTAATCAAAGACTTAATTGAAACTATTGTAAAATTGACTTTATTCCGTCAGTATTTATTAAGTATATTTTCGGGAGAGCTGTGGTGTGAAAATGTCTTTTAAATGTTTTTTTTTATTGAGAAATGGCCTCTTCCCTTCGAAGATAAGAAGCTGGGCTTACTTAATATTCTTATATGTTACGGATATGACATTTCTAAAAAAATATATTGTATCGGATGTATGATTAAAGATGTGCTTTAATTTCTAATCACCACAGAGTTACAGAATAAAATGTATATGTATATATAACAATAATAAAATTTAAGTTTTTTTGTTTTATCCTTAGTTCGAAGTAAATTTTAAATACATTCCTAGATATTAATATTGAATATTACTAAAGAAATTTTGTAAATTAATGACGTCTACCTACAAACGTCAAATTATTTAGTTTTTCTTTTTGAAGTTATACTTCTTTAGCCGCGTTATGAAAAAAATATGAGAGTGAAATTTTAAGATGCGCGCGCATCACTGTAACCCAAAAGTAACAGCATGAAGTTGGCCGCGGGCGCGTTATGAATAAATCATGTGAGTGAAATTTCGAGATGCGCGCGCATCACTGTAACACAATAGTAACACCATGAAGTTGGCCGCGGGCGCGTTATGAATGTTAGTGTCTAATAATGGTGGATTATTAACCACTTAGTGGTTAATAACCACTTAGTGGTTAATAATCCACCATTATTAGACATCTGTTCGAAAGGTACTTTGAACGATCCACGGAGTTCCATAAGATGATCGCGTTGTCAAAAACAATGTTGGCACGCTCGTCGCCTCTGATCACTGTTTTCATATTTATAATATTTATCCACATGTTTCTAGTTTCTATATAGACACAACGTGTTTTAGTTACTTACAAGTGCTAATTACATATGGACTAATAACTTAAATTCTGTAGTGATTTTAATTGAATATTTATTTAATTTTTCAAATTAAAACTGAACTTGATTGACTGTGTTAACTATCCTTTTCCAGTCCTTTTATTATTTTATTGTAATTATTAATTATTTGCATGCAATTAAAAAATATTTTTAATGATGCTAAAGAAGTATAACTTCTCATGCGCGTACATAAGTTACACGCATCCATTTTTTATTAATTTACTTAATAGTTTAATTTACTTAACAGTCTGTGTAATTTATTACGTAAGAATCTCAATGAATTAATTTTAAGCTTTATTAGATATTTGCCTATGGAATTATCCAATCTATATATAAACATAAATAAATATCATGATTTCCAACACTAACACCAATTAGCCTAGCCCCAAAGTAAGCACTGTCATGGCTTATGTCATGGGATACGAGGATAACGGATAGTATACATTTCTGATACATATATACGTATATTTATATACCTCGAGTAGGCGACACCTTAAAACCGGCCGTATAAACAGGTTCGAGTGGTCTAGAGGCTCCAGACGGAGAGGAGACTCCCCCCGTGGGGAGACGCCATCCGCCTGGAATACCTCTAGAGGCACTCGCCAATTCTCGGCTTGTGGTCCCCTTAGGATCTCGCCGTCCCCAAACCCGGTGACGCTGTAAAGGTCATCTGCGACCAACAGCATACACACTCAAAAAAAATCTCGGCCACGGAGTTCGTCCAATCCAATCTATATATCATAATTTTTTAATTAATATCTAGAAGAGAACTTAATTTTAAATTGAAAAATGCTTTGGAAAATTATGCTGACATCCGAATTTTTTGAAACTTAACATAGGTTTTATTACTTTTAACAAAATTTTGCCGTAAATTACTGTAATTTTTGATTAAACAATTTATTGAAAAAAACAATTAAAAGAATATCATTCATATTTTTATGTTGAGTTTAATAAAAAAAATATATATATGAAGCAATATATTAAGAAGTGCTTCGAATTAAAAAATAGGTTTAATTCGAAGTTTCGAGGAAGAAGAGAAGAAATTCATAGGTAAAAATCTAGTAAGTTCCTTACCAAATTATGGACTTTGTCTCAACTCCCAGCTCACAAAATTTATGATTGGGACATTTATTTTATACAAGGGTGAAATTTTATTAAATAAAGTGATCTTTATATACATTCAAAAACATGTTATCAACAAAATGTCTACTAAAATCCATCTTAAAAATTTTAGTACTATTAATAATTCGGATTTAGTTACACACTGGTGTCAATTCCTGCGTGATTCTCTAAACTTAAAACTTAATTTAACATCAGTCTCTCCTTCTCATTATGTATAGAGAATGACAAGGATACACTACTGTCAAATTTAAGTTTAAGCTCAGAAAATCATGCCAGAATCGACACCTCTTAAAATTTAAAAAAAAAATTAGTAATTTTTTTACTTTTTCTTAATGCCATAACCTAATTTATTAACTATTACTTAATTAATAATAGTTAAGCTTATTATTGTATTTTTATTATTATTAATAAATAATACTAATTATTTTTGTAAATGTAACTTAATTTATATTTTGACGACCGTTTCATATAAATTAACGTTTAAATCTAAAGATTATGTTAATAGAAAAAAAAATAAGGTAGACTTACTAGAAAAAAATATAATTCCACAATTTTTTTCTAGTATCATTTTCTTTAGATTTAAACATGCTTAAAAATTAAAAAAATATCTAAATTAATGTTTTTTAATTTCCTTATTACACAAGCAGACTTAGGCACCTCGTGCACTAGACGGAGCGGCCACTGGCCGTGGTCGTGGCCGTCTAGTGTGCGAAGTGCTTTTGGTTTGGAAGAAAAATAATTGTTGTACTTTTTCTAAACTAAATATAACTACTACCATTATAATTTTTTTTCCTAATTTAAAATGTACATTCATTCAACACACAAAACAACGTCAAATTCATTAACCTAATTATCTGTACAGCCTTATATACATACAGACAATAGGGATGATGACTATTTTTTTTCTTCGTTTATCAGG
The DNA here is from genome assembly GCA_902850365.2 of Chilo suppressalis. NCBI lineage: Eukaryota > Metazoa > Arthropoda > Insecta > Lepidoptera > Crambidae > Chilo > Chilo suppressalis. Next base: position 1,388,905 of record OU963920.1, on the reverse strand, counting down.
TAGATTATCAAAAAGTATTAGACACATATTTTTTCTTTTTTCACATAATATGAACATTGCAGAGATTATATTGATTTGAAAAGTCGCATGACGTCACGTTTAAGCTCTAAGCGTTTAAATACACTTAAAAGTGAAAATTCACTCAAAAGTGACGTCACGAGCCCCTACTCCCAAACTTTGACGCGCTATAACTTTGCCATTTTTTGGTTAATTGCCCAAAGAAAAATTATTTTTTGATCATCTAACTGACAGACTAAATAGAATTTCGTTTACTGTACCCCGTCATCACCCCTATTATATTTGAATTTGAAGAATTTTGTGTATCAGTTAGCCCTAATAAAATAACATAAAAAATATGAATTTGACACATTCTATTTTTTTGATCTTTAAAAAAAATCTTTTTATGCAGAAAATTGCTAAGATTTAGATAAGTGTATAATTAATAAGTGAATTGTACACCTTAAGACGATGCAACAAGAACCATTTTCACATGCTAGTGCGTAGAGTGATATAAAAAAACCTATATATAAATACGTAATTAAGCGAAAATCGAATGTAAATATATTAATTTAAGGTTTTAATTTGAAAGGTGCTTTAAATGATTTAATTTCTTTAATCTATGTTTCGAGCAACTGTTTTTTTATCAAAATTAATTTCTATCCAATTGTGTTTGTTGTTATTTTATTTTGATATGTAACAAATGATGTAATTTTATTTTGTTATGTTATTTTGAAAATGCTTGGGATTTCAGAAAAATATTTAATTATATCCTAACTTGTTCATAAATGGTGCAACTCTTACTCCCTTATTAATAAACGAAGAATTTAAATAATGTTTTCCCATATTTATTTAAAAGGTCTTTTGGTTGGCAGTACAATCAAGGTATCTCTTTTTTTATGTCTGTTGTCCTTTTCTAGAGTGAGAAGACAAGATTGATCTTATACAAGTCTAAGCCACCCCATTAGCAAATAATTTGATTAATGATAAAAATATTTATTTTTTACTCTTTCAACCCAATTGGTTTGAATAAGACTATCTCTTCCTAGGTATAGACGCTTCCACCGAACACTGAAAGAGGTTAGAAGGCCTTTGTACGCGGGGCAGGCGCGCTACAGTTATATGTGAGCAAATGCTCATAACTTGACCAAAACTTGGTTCTGATTGCGTCGTTGCTATCGGCTGTGAGCGCTGATTGGTTAGATTGTTTGATGTCGTGTGGTTTGATTGGCTAGTATCTATTAGGTGGAAGTGTAGTGGGGGAGAGACGGCGACATCGGTTCCCGAACAAACGGTATACGATCACCTTTCTAATCTTTTTATGTGTTCTGTGAACGCTTCTATACGTTAGAAAAAGATAATTAAGCGCTTGTAAAAGAAATATAAGGCAAACTTTGAGCAAACCCACAGACAAATTAACTTGCGTAGTAGACGATTTTGTATGTAAATTTTTTACAGCGCAGTTCCTTCCTTCCTTGTCTATTTTCAATAAGTTTTCCGAGGTGTATGCTCGTGTAGTCATGTCGAGTCATAGGATTTGTATGTATTGATTCATATGTGTATGTGTAATAAAGACTATTTTGAAATGAAGTTTTATTTTTTGTTTTCTTCCGAAACTACCATTTTCCATATAGGTAAGAATCAAAAGAATCCACAATGGACTGAAAACCTATGGTAGGAAAGTCAAAACTGTACATTGAAATATTTTTTTTAGAAGAATACTTGGGGTGTGATCTACAATCGACACCGAAGCCAAAAATATAGTTTTTAGAATTTTTGACTGTTTGTATGTATGTCCGGGATAAACTCATAAGTTACTGCATGGATTTACTTCAAAATTGGCACGAATATTATTAAGAAGTCGGGTCAACATATAGGCTACATATTATCACGCTATCATCTACAGGGAACGAACAGTTAACCTTTATTTCTTCTACGCATGGGGTCAAAAAGTATAGTCTTGTGACGTTGCGCAGTCGTGTGATTGGTCGGTATTGCTGCGCAGTCGTGTGATTGGTCGGTATTGCTGCGCAGTCGTGTGATTGGTCGGTATTGCTGCGCAGTCGTGTGATTGGTCGGTATTGCTGCGCAGTCGTGTGATTGGTCGGTATTCATCCGTAGATTTTTGTGAGAGAGAGACCCTTAATTGCCTTCTTAATTACTTATGATGTGTGTAGGCAAGCAGGCGCAATTTACTAAATTGGCCCTGCGACAAGACGGCAAGGGCGCGAGACCACCCTTGGTCCCTAGATTGTCCCTGCCGCCGTTATGCAAATAACTAACGCAACGCATACAAAGTCGCGGGCGGCCGCTAGTAATAAAATAAATACGCTTTTAAAACAAGTCCACGTTTATTACACACTCAGAACCCTTTGCCTTTAGCAACAACTAGTACAGAGACCGGGTTTCGCAGACGTTTACTGAGAGCGATATTCAATTTGTGGAACAAGGACGCGAATGATACGCGCGTATCATGAGTAGGTGCGCCGGTGACATTAACGCAGACAAAACTAGTCATCTGTCCTGGTGTATTCTGGAAAAGAAAAGAAAATGTTTTAAGCGGGCTACTGACAGGGACGTCTAAAGAGGCGTTGATCGCATCATGACACAATAAAATTGGAAAGGTTGTTGACTTTCAATATATTGGACGAAACATACTTAATATTTTATTTTACCGTATTAAATAATAAGTCTGTATCTAGGACGTTCACGTGGCAGCTTTATTGCGAAGAAAATGCCTTTTTTTACAATAGATGTCGCTAGGTGCGCTTAAATGCGATTCATGTAAGTTGATTTCTTTACAATAGATGTCGCTAAGTGCGCTTAAATGTGATTCGTGTAAGTTGATTTCTTTACAATAGATGTCGCTAAGTGCGCTTAAACGTGATACATGTAAGTTGTTTTTTCTGAGAGATAAACTTTTTTAATGTAATATAAATTGTCATGTTTGTGTACGCTAGCGCAATAAATAAATATTGTATTATACCACATACATGATAGTAACTTTATACTGATAATGAAAGCAATTCGTGCCAAATTATTCCCTAACCATTCCAAAATATCAAAAATGCACAACGTTAATATTCAAGTTTTCACTTCTGCCGGCACTTGTTTGTAAAAATATAGTTAAGCACAAGGATAATAGTGGTAAGTTTACTCTCACTGAATGTAATATCAGCAAGGCACTATTATTAATTAATAATTTGTGTTGTGGGTTATAATATTACCTTAGATTTAACGGTACCATGGTACCACATATCGTAGTCGTAAAACACATATTATAACCGTCTTTTATCCTCTTTTATCCCATAATAAATAAATAATAACATAAAAACAGTTTTCGGCTATAAGTTGAGCAAAACACACGCTTTTGTTTTTTTTTTGGTTGTGTATGCTGTTGGTCGCAGATGACCTTTACAGGGTCACCAGGTTTGGGGACGGCGAGATCCTAAGGGGACCTCAAGCCGAGAATTGGCGAGTGCCTCTGGAGGTATTCCAGGCGGATGGCGTCTCCCCACGGGGGGAGTCTCCTCTCCGTCTGGAGCCTCTAGACCACTCGAACCTGAGGGCGTCTCTGGGACTCGGACCTCGGCTCTAGTTAGCCGTTGTCGTGGGGGGTAAACACACGCGTTGATAATGGCCCCAGTATTATCAAAAGATCGGTAGGCAGGGCCTTTGCTCTTTCTATGGTGTTAGCGCAAAAAAGGAAATGCTGGATGAAGAATTGGCAACAGACAGAAAGGTATTGTAAATAAATAAATGTTTGTGTTTTTCTTTATCCCACATGTGGGGCCGATCTTTATATTATGTACTTTTATCATTTGAGACCAAACTTCATGCTTATTATGATCTGCCGCCATCTTGATCGAAATACGTGCGCACCGTGTGACAGTTGCCAAACAATGAGGAAAATTTTTGGAATGACAGGCACCAGGTGGCAGTACTGAGACGAAAGGTCTAATCATCTGTCAAATCGCTTATGATCTCATAGTTTATGAATCTGGTCTATGGAGTTGGCGCTAAAAACTTCATACAAAAGACCTCACGTAACAGTGGCGCCAACTGGTGACGTAAATTTTCATAAACACCCTCATTGAAATTACCCCGATCGCGCTACACACGCGGCAAGTGCAGGTCGGCTGGGACTATCTACGGACCAAGGGTGGTCTCGCGCTCCTGCCGCGCTACCGCAGGGCCAATTTAATAAATTGCCCCTGCTTGCCTACACACATCATAATTAAGGAGGCAATTAAGGGTCTCTCTCTCACAAAAATCTACGGATGAATACCGACCAATCACACGACTGCGCAACGTCACAACAGAGAGAGATAGCTCGCCTTCTCTCATTTCTTTCTCTTTCTACTAGACGGACACTTCCACTTGTAGTAGAGTACATATCTCCCCTACTCTATTCTTATACCTCTATGCCTACAAATGACTTCACCCCACCTGATGTTAAGTGAAGGTGAAGTCCAGATGCGAAGATAGCTGATACTGCAGTTCTACCTGTCACACCAGGCATCCTCACCCTGTCGGCCTGCAGGTTGCTTCTTCACGCCTCTTTTAAAGGATCCCAGGTTGTAAGAGGGAGGGAATACGTGAGCGGGCAGAGCATTCCATTCACGGATAGTGCGACAAAGAAATGATTCATCAAATTTCTTTGTACGCGTTGGAATTTTGGCTACAGTTAGACGGCGACAACGTAGGCCAGCGCGCGTGGTCCTCTGAAGGAAAGGGGAAGGTGGAATAGGAGAAAATATCTCCTCAGAACACTCGCCGTGGTACAGACGATAGAACGCGCTTAATGACGCCACGTCACGGCGTAATTTAAGAGGCTCGAGGTGTTTAGTCACCTCCTCATCGCCTATGATGCGGATCGCGCGCCGCTGTAACCTATCCATGGCATCGAGCAAGTATAGGCCAGGGGGCCATTCGCCTAATGGAAATGCTTTGGAAAACGCTAACGCTTTCGATTTTATTTTGTTATTTCTGACCGCCGAAGGTTTTCAAATACCTCACGCTCATATTTTTAATATTAATATTACCAATGCAAAATAAAAAAGAGCGCGAGGCATTTGAAAACCTCAGGCGGCTAGAAATAACAAAATGAAATCGTAAGCGTTAACATTACATACTCAATATTTTTTATTTGGTTATCAATGGCGTTAGTACTAATTAAATTAATTGAAATTATTGTATCTCGGGCTTTTTTAATTTACCGGTATATTAACGTCCAAATTTGCCAATCCAACTGGCATTGTGAAAGTTTCGACGAAAAACACCTTCGCGTAGTTCCAGTTCTGACTGCCTGAAATGTAAATCATCATCATCATCATCATCATCAGCCTATTAATGTCCCCACTGCTGGGGCACAGGCCTACCTATGGACGGAATAATAATAGGGAGATTGGGCCATGACCCACCGGGCAGAGAGCGGATTGGCGGGTGCTAACGACTGCAGATGCAACCGGGACCAACGGCTTACCGTGCCTTCCGAAGCACGGAGGAACTCGAGATAGAAGATTTTTGGTCACCCATCCAATGACCGACCACTGCGAAAGTTGCTTAACTTCAACGATCGCTAACCACCTGCGCCACTGAGCTCCTCCTCCTACAGACGGAATAGCAGGGAATGTTTCAGACGGGATAAGAAACTGCATAATCCGCTATTTGCCCGGATAGAAATCCGCGACTTCAAAACCCGCTTTCAAAAACTAATTGACGATCTACGTATTTTTAGAATATATACAGTGCCGTCTTTGACCTATTGGAGGCCCTGGGCATATTAGGATAATGGGGCCCCTATGACTTCCGTTTGGTGATCTAACAGGAACTAGGGACTTTGTATTTGATCTGAGGGGGGCCCCTATCGATCGCGGGACCCTGGGCACTTGCCGAAAGTACCCACTGGGAAAGACGGCTCTGAATATATATATGTGTATATTAAGGTAAATAAGGGCAAAATAAATTAATGTAAAATAATATTGCGGAGAAATTTTCCTCGCTTCCTGACAAAATTAGAGAGTAGACACTATTGTTGTTAACTACTAACTAAGTTTTCAGATCCCAAAAAGTCTGTGAAATAGTTGCGTAATTGAAACACCGAGGACAAATTAGGATCCTCATATACATAATTGTTTATTAATTAATAAGAATTTAATTAAATTCTTTTGTAATTTTTTTCTTTAAGACTGTATATTACATTATTATTTTTTGCATCAATTTGACATACATTATTAATTTTAAATCATTGATTATTAATTACATTGTACTTTTCTCAATTGAATGTTGTGTGTGCTTGTAAAGGCTTGCATATATGTCTTAGAATAAGTATTATTTTATTTTTTTCATGTTTTTATATGTTTAGCTGTAAGTACACCTATTAAATAAATAAATATTGCGATACCCTGACAGGGTTCATGTTAGGTACTATAAGCATTTTGTAAACATTTATGTAACCACATGAGTGCAATAAAATTGAATTGAATTGGATCCTATACGGACCCGCGCATGACAACGGCACGGCAGTGGTGTTATTCGCGTTCACGCGCGGATCTGATACGGTTAGTACTATACCAGGTACAAGTACGTACCTGAGCGTTTTACCCCGCCCCCCACGACAACGGCTAACTAAAGCCGAGGTCCGAGTCTCAGAAACACCCTCTTGTTGAGCCGACCCCCTCAGATTCGATGGTCTAGACTAGAGGCTCAAGACGGAGAGAAGATCCCCCCCGTGGGGAGATGCTGTCCGCCTGGAATACCTCTAGAGGCACTCGCCAATTCTCGGCTTGAGGTCCCTTTAAGATCTCGCCGTCCCGAAACCCGGTGACGCCGTAAAGGTCATCTGCGACCAACAGCGTACAAAAAAAAGATACGGAAAAATTTCCGTCTTCACAGTATAGCACCGCTGAACCGACTGGGGTTTTTGATTTCAAGTAAAGAAAACTTTAGATTTAAACATCTACCAGTAACTGCTTAAAAATAATAACAGTAGTCTATTAGTTACAAACGGACCAGACTTTTTGGTAAATGAATTTTGAATTAAAAAAAAGGTACGTACCAAATTCGTAGTCGCATTTCAGTTTAATCGCGCAACTTTTGCAGATGGCGATGGTGAGCGCCAACAATATATGTAACTTCATAATTTCAGAGCGACGGCAGCTGGAGAAGTGTCATGTAATGCACTCTCATTCACTTTATGCTTTCTTGCTTGTTAACTTTTCTTAATAAGGTACAGTGCAGTATTCAGGGTATCAACATGAGAAGCATCCTCTTGAATTCGTTTTATATTAAAAGGGTGGTAAACTAGCATATGGCCTCCGTAATAGACTTTGATAAACTGTATTAATGTCCCTCAACGTCATCTGGATCTTGTCTTCAAGGCTTAGTGATAGACGAGTTGGAGGAGTACCTAAGAAAACCAGGAGCTGCCAGCTCGGAAGATATTTTAGATTGGTGAAGGACGCATGAGACAGAGTATCCGAATTTATCGCAGATGGCCCATGATTTTCTCTCAATACCTGCAACTTCAGCACCTGCTGAGAGATTATTTTTTAAAGCATCATTAGTAATTAGAAAACGTAGAAATAGGTTAAGTGATGAGTCAGCCAGATGGTTACTTTGTATTAATTTTTTGTCAAAAGAATTGATATAAAGTAACAGAACGTAATGACAAAACTGTTGTGTACTGTTATGTTATTTGATTTGATTTGTGTTGTATTTTATTTTTTATTGAATTAAATGATAAATCGTAAAACTCTTTCATTAAATTTCATATAAGTTGAGGGTTCAATCTCTTTCTAGACAGATACTGTTCTTTAAAATACAGTCAAGGTAAGTAGTTACAGTTAGTTATTGTAATTAATTTGTTTTTTACATGTTTTAGCACATTTTATTTGTTTATTAAGAAACAGTTACTCCCATGGAAAACGGCATATAGCTCAGCTGATAACCATGTGGCAGTTGATTTTTCGAATTTCTTATCAAATCTTCAGATATTTATTAATCTGATTGGTCTTTACTATGGCTATGTTAATTCAAGCTCACAATGTTCAAATTCTAATACGTTTTTCTAAGATCTAAAGTAAACTTTAATAAATAGCAATAGTCTAATAGGTAATTGCAAGATTTGCAAGAATCCAATATATTGAAAGTCATCAACCTTTCCAATTTTATTGTATGACACACAATAAAATTGAAAAGGTTGATGACTGATGCGATCAGCCCACGTGTTTAACCTGACGCGAGTTTAACATTTTTTACCCATACAAGAAAAAGTGTACAACGCGTTTTCTTTAGCGGCGCGCCGCTAAAGAAGTTTTCACTACAAAATATTTGCCTAAATCCATTGCTGTTGCTATTTGTAAAAGGCAAGCTTAAATTGCATGGTTTATTGCTTATCTAATTTCACACTAAATCGTTGAACTAATACTTATTATATGAATTATTGAATACTGGGAGTCCGCGACCTCGTGTGCGTGGAAAATTAGTTATTCGTACTTTCCACTATTACTATTGTGGGTTATCTAGATGGTGCTGCCTTGCAGCTTAATAAAGGCTAGAAAGAATTCGACACGTTCATCAGGGCCGCGGTATAACGGTAAGTGTATTCGCCCGGATAGCGAAGGGTGCAGGTTCGAGTCTCGTCTGCTGCCTGGTCCGCGTGGAATGGAATTTTGTCTAGTAATATTTTCTTTAGATTTAAACATCGAGCAGTTACATGCTTAAAAAAATATCAATTTGCACTACCTTTATGGGTAACTGGCGGCCCGCCCTTGCTTCGCTTCGGTGTAGAGCTGAAGTGTACTACAGTTTTTGTTCTCAGGCTTGTATTATACACAATGACATTCATCTATGATTCTTCATATACCTGCATGCAGTCTCAGTCCGATCGGTTTAAAATTGACAATGTTTCATACAAACTTTCATTGCCCATTTTATCCCCTTGGGGGTAGAATTGATCAAAATCCTTTCTTAGCGGATGCCTACGTCATAACATCTACCTGCATGCCAAAGGACATCGACGAAATCGGCCCTAGCATGCCCAAAACAATGTCCTTCACTATTATTTTTCTATTATTTTTTTAACTTATTAGCAATTAAACAAAGTAAACGGACAATCTGTTTGAAAAAGTAAAAAATAAAAGTTCTGTTACTAGACACTACAGTCTGTTCATCCAACTTGTCCTATTTGGTAAACAATCTTGGTGCTCCTTTTTATTGAAAATACAGCATTAAAAATCAACTGATAACTGGATTCAATAGGTTTCAGTCTATAATAACGATTTATTTTAATAGTTTATTGGCTTCGTTAATATTTTATTATTAAATGGGTGATTCTGTTAAATAGTTGTGCCTTATTAAATGCAATATAGGCGACCATAGGTATATATCAACATAAAAATAGAACTAGGTACCTTAGGTAATACTACTTATTACTAGTGTTTACATTATATTTATAAAAAGATTATTTCTGATGTAAAGATAGTTTATACTCCCATCCCATGTAATATCTGTTTATTTTTATGAAAATCATAATGATAACCAGGTACATACCTAATTACCGATAGTAAAATATAGAAACAGGTAAATGGAAAGACTTTGAACATTTCATTTGAAAAGAAATCTTTTATTACTACAGGTAGGTATAGGGTATAGGTATCATAGGTGCCAACTGCCAACACTCATAAATCAATATGAATATAAGCATTTATTATTTTTATTATTAATTGCATTTTATGTTCATTTAATGCATATTATTTAAGTGCTTACATAGAGATAAACACTAAATCTATTCAGAATATATAATGTACACACATCTTTTACGATTAAGTACAATAATTATAACCTCAAAATCTAATACATTCTGTGGTAGGCCACGGTTCCTCAAGTTGTCCGTATCTCAACAAATGCCTAACTAGAGTGCATGAATGATTCCGAACACAACTAGCATTTTCTCATTGCTGGGCGTTCTAGGGCATTCAATGTATGGGGAACGAGCAATGTCCTTTCAGCCCGATCCGTCCGATGGTTTGGGCTGTGCGTTGATAGATCACTATGTCAGTCAGTCACCTTTGATTTTTATATATATAGATTTCCAGGCTAATTACTATCTTATGTCCCGGGAGAAGTGTCTTTTTATAGGTAGCGGCAAATTCAAGCCTCCTTATTAATAAACGAAGAATAAGCTTGGATTAGCTACTTCATGTTTTATCTCTGTTCATCGGATGACATAAGGCATTTGAGTGACACGAACAAAACACGGCGTAACTGGTCTAAGCTTCATCTTCAGCCTATTAATGTCCCCACTGCTGGGGCACAGGCCTTCCCTATGGATGGAATAGGGAGATTGGGCCATGTCTTAGTAGAACGGCGGGCTGTTTCCGCAACTCGACACCCAGTGCCTATTTTGCGTGGGGATTGGCATCAGTACTGCCATCCCAGCTCCTCCAGAAAGCTCAGCAGTCCCCGAACGTTACTGCAGGCCTCTACTATTGTCTTCGGGCTTCCCATTAGAGAAGTCCTTTGTCTTGCAACGCCCCTGCACTCCAGCAGCACATGGGCGCTCGTCTCCTCGTCCTCCAGGCAGGCTCTGCACAGAGCGCTGTCAGAAATACCTATATTCCAAAGGTGTATACCTACCTATATTAAAAAGATTGGGCCATGACTCGACCACGAGGGCCCAGTGCGGATTGGTGGGTGCTAACGACTGCAGATGCAGCCGGGACCAACGGCTTAACGTGCCTTCCGAAGCACAGAGGAGCTCGAGATAGTAAATTTTTGGTCACCCATCCAATGACCGACCACTGCGAAAGTTGCTTCACTTCAACGATCGCAGCCGAACGCACTAACCACTTGCGCCAACGAGCTCCTCAGTCTACGCTTATTCTTTGTTTATTAATAAAGAGGGAAGAAATTTCCCGGCGTGTATACAATCTTTCGGCTAAGTAAATCGGTTCAGCGGTTTGCAAGCGTTGAGTGGTACAGACAGAAAAACTTTCGCATTAATAACATTTGTATAGGATAAAAATGCTGCCAACCATTATTACCCGTAAAATTGATTATGTAGCTAAAGGACAGCACATTACGTAGGTAATTTACGCATTAAAATACATATGGAAAATAATGTATTTTATATATAAAACACATTTGCTCGTAAAGCGTCTCTTATTGCACCAATTTCAATATCATAATCTATCACATTACACACGCGTGCGGTAATGTAAAGTAAAACGCACGGCTTATTATGTTCCGTCTAAAAACGAACGATACTTTTTTAAATCTTAGCAAAGACAGCGGCCGACATCTAGCAGTAATACTAAATGTAACAGTTTTGCAATAAAGAATTATTCTATTCTATTGTATTCTACTAAGGTAAGGGAGAGAGGGGTGGGGAATCGCGCGAGAGACGTGTGGCGGCGTTTTGTATCGGTGCATTAAGTGTCCGGTGCAGGCCACAAGAAGCGAGCAACGACGATTTGTAGCGTGTGGCGGCCACCGGCGTACCGTGTGTAGCGAGTCCATATAAAATGTATGAAAACTACAAGAAATATGCCGGTGGAGGCGTTTTGTGGTTGTGGTCGGTGGCCCGTGTGCGGCGACACTAAGATGTGCTCGGGCATCGCCCCGACGGTAGCGTGGTTTGATTCCCAATAAGGAACCCACGCCGTCATGTCTGCCAAAGAGGGTACATCCAGGAGTTTTAGTGGGTAGAGCCCCATCCCAAGCAGCGACTGCCCCATCCCTTTGGGTGGCTGAGTGGGTGCTCGGGAGGTGGGAGGGAGGAGTATGCGTCATGCATTTCTCCGGGTTAAAAAAGGGTAGGCAGCGGTGCGATGGTTTAATATTGCAAGCCTCTATAGGCTATGGTAGCCGTTTACCATCCGCGATTTTTCTTAGTTTTCGAGTTATATTTTTTTTTGTGTATTTTTAATGATATCTGCCAGCGAGGTTTAAAAAATTCGTATCTTTTTTCGTAGTAGGTATTTTGCAGACTTTTTTTTGTGACATAATTGTCTTGAATGTTGTTTTAATAAAAAAATAACTCAACTTCCTACAATTACTTAAAGTTACACAAAAAAGGCTTGAAAGCTGGAACTTTAGTTTTTAGTAGGATTTACTCAAACATTCAACTTCAATTAAGAAGTACAAAAAGGAGTTTCCATAGGTCCTCGCGAAAATTAAAACTCCGCATGCTTCTAAACTACCAAAAATCATAAAAAATGTACTTAAGTAGCCTATTTTTGTTGTAATTGGCTTTTGAAGGAGGATAGGCTAAAAATCATTGAATAAAGCATTAGACTTTATTTTATCTACTTTTTTTCATTGTTATGGTAAATTAAACCTAAAAATGTAAAATTTCTAGCAGTTAAATGCTTAAAAAATAAATAAAATCATAACTAAAAATGTAATTTCTAATTAACTTTAATTGAAATTTCTATAAAATCACTTTAGAATGTTGAATTATACAATAATTTCGGTTTCACCACTAAGATTTAAAATGCGAACAAGAATTGATACAAAAACTTACAGAAGCGGAAAGAACAATAAAGCAAGAATATTCAAGTAGCTTTAGACAATTAATAAATAACTTTTTAAGACATTGTCAATAGTTGGAGTTTTGAAAATTTACTGTAATAAATAGTAATTTTTCAGAAATGAAATGAAATGTCATTTATTCGTCTGAAGTCACCTTCCATTACATCATTTAGGATATAAATATAAAGTTACAATATTACTGGTATAAAAATGACTAATACCCATCAAATAATAAATTATAAGAAACACTATGTCCATGAAATACGATCATTTAGATAATTTTCAACTTTATAATACCTAGCCCTTATTCATAAGAGTAGTTTTGATCTGAGATTAAAAATTTAGTTAGTGGAAGCTCAATCAGATCTTGGGGAACTTTGTTAAACAATGCAATACTAAGTACATCCCAGAAATTAACCTCTTGTTTTTTGGAGTCTGAAACATAGAACGGCAAGCTTGTTCTTAAATCTCGTAAAGTTATGGGTTTGACTTTTTTTTGCAAATGCATCATGGTTTTTTCTTACATATAAGTATTAAATTTTCATAAATGTATTGCGACGCCAGTGTTAAAATATTTCTTTAAATTTTTCTCTAAGGGATTCTCTTGCCTTTAAATTGTATGTCGCGCGAACAGCTCTCTTTTGCAGTATGAAAATACTTTCGATATTAGCGGCTGAGCCCCACAACAAAAGGTCATATGACATAACACTATGAAAGTAACTAAAGTAAACTAATATTGCCGTTTCCACATCAATTAAGAGTCTTATTTTTGAAGTTATACTTCTTTAGGCGCGTTATGAAAAAACGATGAGAGTGAAATTATAAGATGCGCGCGCATCACTGTAACACAAAATTTTAACAGCATGAAGTTGGTCGCTAAAGTGGCTAAAGCGACCAACTTCATGCGTTACTTTTGTGTTTACCGCACTTTAAGAAAATCTACCAACAAAATAGAAATAGAATCTCTATTTAGTGGGTGCTAACGACTGCATTGTGAAGGCCTATCAAAAGTATTTATTAATCTGGAACAACGGAACCACAGCGCGATTCAGGAGACTACAGCGCCATCTCTTGACCATTGGTGTAGTAGAACCAAAAACCACATCTTTATTTTTTGTAATAAAGTAACAGTTATAGGTATTCATATTTATAATATTTATCCACATGTTTCTAGTTTGTATATTCGGAATACGTGTTTGAGTTTCATACAAGTGCAAATCACATATGTTCTAATAAATTATATTCAGTAGCGATTTTAATTGAATATTTTGATTATTTATTTATTTTTTCAAATTAAAACTAAACTTTATTGACTGTGTCCTTTTCCAGACTTTTTATTTTAACAGCGAAAGCTGCATAGCTCGATCTACTTGATAAGGCATCAATATGACGATCCCATTGCAGATTGGAGTCTAAAGTAAAAGAATGTGTACAAAACCATAAGTATAGTTGAAAGTTTGGGAATAGCCACAGTTATAGGTCTTTTTAATGTCACTTTTTGAAGTGTCGGTTTCAAGAAATGTTTTTATGTTGGAACCCAAAATATGTTTTGCATTTTAATATTATTCTTTCCAATTACCAATCTAACTGCGTATATTCGCCATAAATGTTATCAAGCAGTAAAAAAGCAAATAATAATAATCTTTACAACGAAATATTTTAGTAGGTACCTAAATATTTTTTTCATACCGATATGAAATCGTCGGAAATTTTGTTATGTTCGTGTTTACTAAGTGAGTAGGTACAATGAAAAGAGACACAAAATTAAGTGCCAGGAGCAGTGCCGTCTTTGACCTATTGGAGGCCCTGGGCATATTAGGATAATGGGGCCCTATGACTTCCGTTTGGTGATCTAACAGGAACTAGGGACTTTGTATTTGATCCTATCGATCGCTAGGCCCTGGAGGCCTACTCTATTTCAACGAAAAACGAAATTTCGATCGAAATTTCGCACGTTCCCTACTCTGTTTCTATTTCATTTCGAAAATTCGTTCGTCCCAAAATAGTTTGACATTTAAATTCTCTAAGCCTACTCTAATTCACAAAACTTTTGAACTAAAAGTTGAATTTGACAGATAATTGTTCGAAATTTTAACCTCAAATTGACGAAATGAAAAGTGTTACCTTTTCATTTTCGTTTTGGGATTTTTGTTTAAATTAAACCTATAATTACTACTAGAGTATTTTTAATTAAGGCTGCTTAGCGTGAGAAACATTTTTTAGTAAGAAAGATTTACAAATAAATCTAATTTTTGATTATTGAAGTTATACTTCTTTAGGCGCGTTATGAAAAAATGATGAGAGTGAAATTTTAAGATGCGCGCGCATCACTGTAACACAAAATTTTAACAGCATGAAGTTGGTCGCTTTAGCGACCAACTTCATGCGTTACTTTTGTGTTTACCGCACATTAAGAAAATCTACCAACAAAATAGAAATAGAATCTCTATTTAGTGGGTGCTAACGACTGCATTGTGAAGGCCTATCAAAAGTATTTATTAATCTGGAACAACGGAACCAAAGCGCGATTCAGGAGACTACAGCGCCATCTCTTGACCATTGATGTAGTAGAACCAAAAACCACATCTTTATTTTTTGTAATAAAGTAACAGTAATAGGTATTCATATTTATAATATCAAAAGTATTTATTAATCTGGAACAACGGAACCAAAGCGCGATTCAGGAGACTACAGCGCCATCTCTTGACCATTAGTGTAGTAGAATCAAAAACCACATCTTTTTTTTTGTAATAAAGTAACAGTTATATGTATTCATATTTATAATATTTATCCACATGTTTCTAGTTTGTATATTCGGAATACGTGTTTGAGTTTCATACAAGTGCAAATCACATATTATGTTCTAATAAATTATATTCAGTAGCGATTTTAATTGAATATTTTGATTATTATTCATTTATTTCAAATTAAAACTGAACTTTATTGACTGTGTCCTTTTCCAGACTTTTTATTAATTTATTGTAATTAATTATTTGCATGCAATTAAAAACTAATTTTAAACGATGCCAAAGAAGGATAACTTCTCACGCGCCTACATAAGTACACGCACCCATTTTTGAAGTTATACTTCTTTAGCCGCGTTATGAAAAAATTATGAGAGTGAAATTTTCATCACTGTAACACAAAATTTTAACATAATGAAGTTAGCCGCGGGCGCGTTATTTGTAATATTTTATTTTCCAAGAGACCGTGGGGCAGATTTGAACAAAGCAAACAGGGCAGATTTGAAATGAAATGAAATTTATTCAGTCTAGGCTGTTACAAGCACTTGTGAAGGTCAAGAACACAACGTGTTTTAGTTACTTACAAGTGCTAATTACACATGGACTAATAACTTAAATTCAGTAGTGATTTTAATTGAATATTTATTTAATTTTTCAAATTAAAACTGAACTTAATTGACTGTGTTAACTATCCTTTTCCAGTCCTCTTATTATTTTATTGTAATTATTAATTATTTGCATGCAATTAAAAAATATTTTAATGATGCTAAAGAAGTATAACTTCTCACGCGCGTACATAAGTTACACGCATCCATTTTTTTTTATTGTATTGCCAATACTTCAAAGTGTTACACGACAAATTTAGGTTGACATACATTCGATTGCATCAACTCTACAAATTAGTCGGCTAACAATGTCAAAAGGGGTTGTTTTAATGTAATCAAAAATGTTGTCATAAACTAATATTGTTTTGAAGTAAAAGACGTTATCTAAAAAGTGTAGATGAAAAGAACTCACAAACATAACTCATTCCATTCGTTCACTATAATTGTCTGTGATTCCGAACTTTATGTGCGTGTTCGAAGATGAAATAGTACTCTATATACTCTACTGAGTCACTGGCGAAATTTCGTTTAAAATTCGTTCGTTGCCGAAAGCAGCTCTCGCAGTGGTCGCTCGAGCTCCTCCGTGTTTCGGAAGGCACGTTGAGCAGTTGGCCCCGGCTGCATCTACAGTCGTTAGCACCCGCCAATCCGCGCCGGGCGTGGTGTGTCATGGCCCAAAACTCCCTATTCCATCCATAGGGAAGGCCTGTGCCCCAGCAATGGGGATATTAATAGGCTTCTTCTTTTTTTATAAATACCGAGGTAGGTAAATGACTCTACCCCACCTGATGTTAAGTGGTAATAAAGTCCAAACGCGAAGATAGCTGGTACAGCAGTTATAAACTGCTACACCAATCATCCTCACCTTGCCGGCCTGCAAAAATACTTCTTCACGCCTCTCTTAAAGGACCCCAGGTTGTAGGAAGGATAGAACACTTGCGCGGGTAAAGAATTCCACTTACGAATAGTACGACAAAGAAATGAGTCACCAAATTTCTTTGTTCGTGTAGGAATAGTGGCCACAGTAAGCCGGTGGCAATGTAGGCCAGAGCGCGTGGTCCTCTGAAGAAAAGGCGATGGAGGGATAAGGGAGAACAACTCCTCAGAACACTCGCCGTGGTTTAGTCGGTAGAATGCGCTTAATGATGCCACATCGCGGCGTAATTGTAGACTCGAGTTTCTTGGTTACCTCTTCATCGCCAATGATGCGGACAGCGCGCCGCTGCAACCTATCCAAGGCATCGAGTAAGTACTTAGCGGAGCCATCCCAGAGGTGCGAGCAATATTCCTATAGGCTGATGACATACCACCTTTCTATGCAAGAATCTGCTAGATATACCAAATACTTCATACTGACGGTCCAATTCCAGGTATCCTCTCCAGCCTGGCGCAAAGCTACGTTCTCCTACAAGTAAGCAAAGATGAGCAGAACCGATCCAATGTCGACGCGTTAATTCACAAAGTGCTACCTTCAGATCAGTACGACAAGATTGCAGCGAAGATAGCCAGGAAACAACTGCCTTCAGCCTATGAGACGCATGCGCCACAGCCCATATTCAAATCGCGTGATGTACCTAAAGAAGCGAAGCTCGTTGCAAAGACAAACGAGTTATCAGGCGAAAGAAATAATAGCAACATCGTGAAAAGCATAAAAGAACTGTTTGATGCAAAACCTGTGCTGAGAACAGACTCTTTTCAAATAGGTATGTTTATGTATGTACCGTTGAAGATAAGCAACTTTCACAGTGGTTGCTCATTGGTCATTGGTCTGTTAGTCGCAGATGACCTTAAGGGGCTTTAAAGACGGCGGGGCGGAGCGGGCCGGTCAATTTCGCCGCGAACGATAGCACAAAGTGAATCCTATACTACAAACGCACACAGAGGGCAAAAAGACAGGTGCCCGGCGGGCACTGGCGGTGCGGCATGTCCGCGGCTGCCCGCCGTGGATCATACAAACCAGTTTATATGCACTAACGCAGACGGCGGCGCGGAGCGGCTAGCTCAGTCCACGCCACGCGCTTTTTAGTGATGGACTATTTACTAGAACGAACGTCCTGAATTGACTGCCTCTACCCGTCGTGTGCTTTGTGTACGCGGCGAGGGCAGCCGCAGACATCGACGGCCAGACGCGGTTTTTATTGCTTCGCGGACAAAAAGCCCGCCCCGCCCCGTCGTCTGCAAAGCGCACTTACAGCGTCACCGGGTTTGGGGACGGCGAGATCCTAAGGGGACCTCAAGCCGAGAATTATCGAGTGCCTCTAGAGGTATTACAGACGGATCGCATCTCCCCACGGGAGTCTCCTCTCCGTCTTCAGCGTCTAGTCTAGAGCAGAGTTCCCCAAACTTTTTTGTGTCGTAGACCCCTTGGCATGTTTTTACGTGTTGGGTAGACCCCCTACTTACCTGATATTGATTTTTTTTCGCTGTCATAGACCCCTAGGGGTCGATATAGACCACTTTGGGAATCACTGGTCTAGACCATCGAATCTGAGGGGATCGGCTCAACAAGAGGGCGTTTCTGAGAATCGGACCTCGGCTCCAGTTAGCCGTTGTCGTGGGGAGCGGGGAAAAATGCTCAGTGGTATAGTGTACCGCCTGTAGGGGTATAGTGTGAACGCGAATAACACCACTGCCGTGCTATTCTGTAAAATTGTCATGCGCGGGTCTCGGGTATAGAATCCTCGGTGTTTCAAATGGGTGCGTCCATAAATTACGTAAGATGTTTAAGGGGGAAGGGGGTCGAGTCAAATCTCATCTAATCTTACGTTGGAGAGAGGGGGGGTCTCGCCAAATATCACGCAATATTTTTTTTTAATGAAATAAAAAAAATATACTATTTTGCTCCATTTAGTCCAGATTGTGCATGCTTAAGATTTAAACTCTCAGCAATATCTCTTATCTATTAGACAAGTCCGTCCGTCCGTCCGTCTGTCTGTGGTGCTGTTTCAGCGGCCAAACCGTAAGAGATAGATAAAGAGAATGTGTAAGTTATAAGTTAAGAATAGTCTGATAAGACTACAAACCGGATTTGAGTAACGTAGCACTTCCGGTTTTCGAGAAATCGCGAATTTCAAACGAAACCACACAAAATCTCCGAAGTTCTCAATTAATTAAATACATTTTTTTTTAATTGGTGAACATTTGGTTCACTGGTTTGCTAGTTGATTACTAGTCTTAAATAGGTAGTCGTAAATAAAAGTACGAAGCATTTTTTTTTCTTATTACAATAACAATCCAACGGCTTTACCTAAGAAACCCACATTATGAAAAATCTCACGTGAGATTGGGGGATGGGGGAGGGGGTTGAATAAAATCTCACGACATCTCACCAGGGGGGGAGGGAGGGACAGAAAATTCAAAAAAAACACCTCACGCAATTTATGGACGCCCCCAATAACGCAACTATTTCACAGACAGATTTTCATTGGGAGCGGGGGGCCAATCGCCTAACGGAAATGCTTTGGGAAACGCTAACGCTTACGATTTTATATTGTTATTTCTAGCCACCTGAGGTTTTCGAATACCTCACGCTCATTTTTTTAATATTGTTATTACCAATGCAAAAGAGTAAAAGAAAGAGCGCGAGGCATTTGAATACCTCTGTCGGCTAGAAATAACAAAATAAAATCGTAAGCATTAGCGTTTTCCAAAGCATTTCCGTTAGGCGAATGGCCCCCTGGGCTGGGGAACACAGGCCCGGATTAAGAGCTGTGAGTCATTTACGCTTTTCACCTACCCTGCCTTAAATACGGCCCTAGTTTCACGACACTCACACTCAGAACCGTAATTTTCTTTCCAGCTCCCAAAGTAATCGATTTCAGGAGTAACAAAGCATCTCTGCTTTATGTAGTCTCGTCTGACACCCTAGTTCAAGCGTTAAAGGATATATTATCTTCTAATACTGCTGCACATTACGCTGACGAGATCGCGAGAAGAGCAGCAGCCATATACAAAGTTATTAAGAACCATAAGTAGTATAATAAAATACGAAATTATTTAAACAGTTTTGTGGTTTGTAGAATTTGGATCATTTCCAGCAGCGACGTCGTTTCCAAAAATGTAGTTTGAACCTTTAAATTAATGACAACAGATCATTATGGTAAATGTGCGTCTTTAAATTCATTAAAATAAGCTACGGAAATCATGAAAAAATAAACCCGATCGGCAAAACCTGAATATAACAAAATATTATTTATTTATTAGAAAACACATACAGCTATTTTTACAGGAATAATCCTAATGCAATAGTGTAATTTTTAAAATTACAATTAATAAAATAAACATAATAGGGATGATGACTAATATTTTTTTTCCTTTATCAGGTAGATTATCGATTATCTTTTCTTTTTTCACATAATATAAATATTGCAGAGATATATTGATTTGAAAAGTCGCATGACGTCACGTTTGAGTACACTAAGTGAAAATTCACTCAAAAGTGACGTCACGAGCCCCTACTCCCAAACTTTGACGCGCTATAACTTTGTCATTTTTTGGTTGATTGCCCAAAGAAAAAATACGTTTCCATTATTTTTTGATCATTTAACTGACAGACTAAATAGAATTTCGTTTACTGTACCCCGTCATTACCCCTATTGTATTAAAAAAAGACAATAATACTAATTTCATTTTGTTACATATAAATTAACGTAACATAGTATACATGAATTGAATTATACTATTATTATTTAATATTGTCATCTCTATTACAAATTCCGATTACCACCGATCTTTTAAATAAAGATAATGGACAGTGTAACAAATCAATTCTTACGGCAACTAGATTCAAGGTGTGCAACGTACGCATCAAAGGTGACTTGACTTGACTATTATATTGCAAGCCCGTCAAAATGCATATAAAATAACTGAAAGGGTTGCCTAAAAAGCCTTGTTACAATGTGACGAAAACAGTCACGTGATTTTTTACATAGACATAGTATCAAATGGACGGAGCCAGAAGTGTGACAGCCTGAATGACGGATGCAACTGTTTCCCATGCATCTTTGTCTTACCTGTAGATTGTACCTATGAGTGAAAGAGTAGTAACCGCAGTTGACGTAAGTTTGACAATGCTGAGTAAATCGTGTCCTACGAGTATCCTAGTAAACTGCTCACAACATTGCGGTCAGTATCGGCGCTAGGCGTCGGCGACGTCGGCCATCGCCGACGGCCTCGCGCCTGAGGGGGCCTCGCAAAAAATTTTTACAAGTTACCTATTTATTTTCGTTTCTCCTGGCTTGGCTTAGATAGCCGAATCCGAACAATTCGGGGAAAATTTTTTTCGAACACGTGCGTGATGGAAGCGAGTAGTACTTTACGGGTATTCAGAATCGCCTGTCTGGCAACACTATTTTTGTAATTAAATTTCTATGTTTGTAATTATTTTGACGTGACAACGTCTTAAATTAGGTTGCGGCTGGGAGTCACTTATGAAAAAGTGTAACGCTCGGTAACGTTACGATGAGTTTAAGTTTACATGTACAATGTTTTAGTAAACAAAATATATTTCTATAGTTAAAATTTGTGCAATTCTTATTTTCATTCAATTCCTTGTTCCTATTGTGCAATTTAATTATATTCATATCAATAAATATTCTACCGAGAAAAAGACGTTGTCACGTAAAATCTTCGCCCGTAAAACCGACTTTACAGGCAACCATTTTTTTGTCATCATTTGATTAACAACAATAAAACTCGTTTACTCATATGTTATTTTATAATTTGGCTCACTTAATTTAACGGGTTTTTTTCTGCGAAGTACAATAGGCCTCGCGATCTTGATGTCGCCAACGTACACACATGTGGTCTAGCGCCGCCACTGATTGCGGTGACGGGTGATATTTTCATAAATTGAAAAGAATTCATAGTGTTAAGCCAGAAATTTATATAGAAGTATATGATAATGCCGTGTTCAGCTGTGTTCTGTTTATCGAGTACCTACGATAAAAGAAAGAATCAAAAACTCGGAATTATCATTTCATGTGTAAGTCGTCATGATCATCATTGACCTGTTTTTCAAACTAATTAATTAACAGTATATAACTAAAGAAAATATAACTATAAAAAAATCCACGCGGACCAGGCAGCAGACGGGACTCGAAGCCGCACCATTCGCAATCCGGGCGAATGCACTATTGCGAAGGGTGCGGCGTTCGAGTCCCGTCTGCTGCCTGGTCCGCGTGGATTTTTTTCTAGTTATATTTTTTTAGATTTAAACATCAAGCAGTTATATGCTTTAAAAATAAATAAATAAATATAAGTATATAACTACTTAAAGGCGAAAAGCCTGTTTGTTAAATTTGATTTTACAACTGTTGTAAAATATGCGTACGATTGACTATTTTCTAAATGCGGACCTGGGGTCCATTCGCCTAACGGGATTGCTATGGAAAATGCTATCGCTTACGATTTCATCTTGTTATTTCTGAACCTCACAGTGACCTGACCTGACCTTCACAGTGGTTATTTCTGACCGCGCCGAAGGTTTTCAAATACCTCACACTCATTTTTTTAATATACCTAGTTATCAACAATGCAAAAGAAGAAAAAAGTGCGCGAGGCATTTGAAAACCTCAAGCGGCTAGAAATAACAAAATATAAGCGATAGCGTTTTCAAAAGCAATCTAGTTAGGCGATTGGCCCGCCTGATCGCCTATTGTAATTCTTATTCCCGCCTATATCCATCCATACTGTACCTTAAGCACGAAACAATGTCGAATTTGAATGTCATTATAGCTTTTATTATTTTAAAGCATGTAACTGCTTGATGTTTAAAGTTAAAGAAAATATAACTAGAAAAAATTCCACGCGGACCAGGCAGCAGACGGGAATCGAACCCGCACCCTTCGCAATCCGGGCGAAGGCACTGACCAATTATGCTACCGCGGCCCTCACGGACTGCGTCGAAATTCTTCTAGCCATTCTTAAGCTGCAAGGCAGCGCCATCTCTTCGCATTGTAGGTAACCCACAATGTCAAATGAATACTTTTACAAGTATTAAACATTTGAAAGAAGAAATAGCAATTAGGTAGCATAATTGGTCGAATGTCATTGTCAAATATCTACTGATTTTTTGTTCCCGTTACGTCCGTTGTGGCGCTGCTGTTCAAGTTTTCATACAAAATATGACATTGACCTTTCCACATGCAATCTATTCGAATTCGATATTGATTCGTGCAAAGGATACTGATGATATGAATCCAAGTGTATCGATATGTCAAAACGGCGATTAATAAAAGCACTTTTTAAAATCAGAAGATTTAATCAAGTCAAAAACAATTATCATATTTGTGCGTGCGTAAATATAATTGATATCAATAATTTCGCTTTGGTAGGCATCTCAAAAATTTAAAAATACTTTGAAAATTAAGTACTACTAATTTTCATATTATAAATTACAATAAAAAGTTATAGTTAATAAATGCACCTTTGTTTTTTTAAAGCATATAAAATGTCTCTGTGTAATATAAAATAAAATATAACATACATAAAATTCCTTTTAAATTTTCCAAAAAAGCGCTCTTAGAATATAGGTACCTACTTCGATGTAAGATATTAAAGATATATCAAAGATTAAAACAATAACAATAGGTTTTTGTAAGCAAATTATTGGTGTCGATTCTGCCAGAATTCTCTAAACTTTAAAACTAAATTAAACATCAGTCTGTCTTTTTCATTCTGTAAAGAGAATGACAGAGATACACTGTTGTCAATTTTAAGTTTAGCTTTAGACAATCATGCCAGAATTGATACTATTGTATATTTATAATAAATACCTTCACAAACTAACAGTGCTGGTTTATTGAAATCTTTCAAACAGACTCTAAATTGTAAATCCCGGAAACAAAAACAAAAAGAAAACGAAAACAAAAAAAAAAACAAAAAGAGTTATTTTTTTAACATTTACAACAGATAAAATAATTGCGCAAAATCAGTTATTTTTAATAATTAATAAAAATATCGATCATTTTAAGACACGTCACTAGTTCGAGGATCATTGAAAATAACTGTTTACACAAAAAGTTAAAACTTCATCAGAATTCAGAAAATTAGAGAAGACTCCTTATATGATGTACTTCAACGCCCTTCAAGCTTTATTTGTATTTTTGTAACACCCTGTATAAGATAAAAAGGTATATAACTATTAAAATCTCAAATAGGACAATAATTCGAATAAAGGCAACCCATTACACAGACACGTATTAACCCCCCAGGGCCATGGTCTTTAGAAATAAGTAAATATGGTTTTTATAAGATTCATAAAATAAAAGTTATAACATCTCTTATCTATTAGACAAGTCCGTCCGTCCGTCTGTGGTGCTGTTTCAGCGGCCAAACCGTAAGAGATAGATAAAGAGAATATTTAAGTTATAAGTTAAGAATAGTCTGATAAGACTACAAACCGGATTTGAGTAACGTAGCACTTCCGGTTTTCGAGAAATCACGAATTTCAAACGAAACCACACAAAATCTCCGAAGTTCTCAATTAATTAAATACATTTTTTTTAATCAGGTTTTGGTGAACATTTGGTTCACTGGTTTGCTAGTAATTAAATATTTAGTTTGGACAAGAATTATAAATAGAAGATCAAAATTTTGATTCCCATAACTTATAATTTAAATTATAAGCACTTACTGCGTTTAACTAACCTGGCAGATGTGAAACATCGACATTATTTTCTAAAAGTTATTAGCAGAAAAGATCAGATGGCGATAGGAACTAAATATGTCATAAAGATAAAATAAAATGCAAAGATTTTTCCCCAGAAAATGATGACTGTTTATTTAATAAACATTTTCATTAAATATAAAAATCGAATTCGATTGCGCATGGCGCCGAGTCGCCATACTGTACACACTACTGCATATGGACTGTATATACAGGGCGTCCCACAGGTTTGTCACACGGAGCCAAAATATATTAAATATATTGAAGATAGAATATTTTACTAAAAGTAGACATCATTTTATTTTTAATAATAATTTGAGCTGCATTCACAGTTAAAAAAAAATCGCCTGCCAAAACCGGGAATCAAAGTCGTGAAAAGTGAAACAAAAGAACACATGTATTTTATGATAACTGTCGAAGGGCTGGTCGAAACCCATGAGGATTATGTTTTCCTAAATCACATAGCATTTAAAATGAAAAGTCAAGAAATTTGTCTTTTTTTTTTTAATAATTAAACACAAAGTACAATTAAGAAGAAACGGTGTTAGGTTTGTATAAGTATCGCTTTATTATTTGTTTCACGTACTTTTAGTAAGGAAATCCTGTATTATTAAGTGAGCAGGTACTTGTTAGTAAAAAGCACTTTGAAATGATAACACTAGCTGGTTGAAGCACGGAAAAGTAAGAGTAAATTTTTCAGATCAAAATTTAGATGTCATGATCTTTCTGTCATTAGCTGTTGGAAGCAAGGAAAGTTAAGAGGACTTTTTCCTGACCAAATTGTAATTTCATTTAAAATACTATGTTATTAAGGAAAAAAAAATATCCTTATGATTAACCGTTTCGATGGTTGTCATAAAATACGTCACGTGTTTTTTTTTTCAAATTTCACGAGATTGAGTTCCAGTTGTAGCAGGCGATTTAAAAAAAACTGTGAATGCAGTTCTAGTTATTATTAAAAAATAAAATGATGTCTTCTTTCAGTCAAATATCCTTTCTCAATATTTAACATACTTTCCCTCCGTGTGAGAAACCCGTGGGACGCCCTGTATATACCATCATATAGCGCACGGCATAAGTCGCCACGCCAGAAATCGGTTTTACGTGCGAATTACAAAATAAACTGTTGTTTTTGGAGTTTACTCCTTAAGAATCGATTTGCATATATAAGGGGCCCGGTATGAGAAAAATGTGAGGAGTGAAATCTATCGATGAATGACCTCGTTACGTTTTTACTGTCTACGCTGTAGCAGCCGTAGTGCTATGCCGTAGCACAGTATCGTAGCGTACCTTTATTGCCTACGACGACAAAGAAACCGCGTCGGTGTACCACCGCGCCATTCGTTGAACACAAAACCATTGAGCTTTAGAAGTAAACGTGGATATGGCATTTACAGTGTCAATCTTTTTTAAGTTAAATAAACTCTTTTTGCATCTGGTTAGACTATCGAATTTAAGGAGTAAACTCCAGTCGTGCGTCGGAGCTGACACACACAATTTTTGAAGTTATACTTCTTTAGTCGCGTTATGAAAAAATTATGAGAGTGAAATTTTAAGATGCGCGCGCATCACTGTAACACAAAAGTAACATAATGAAGTTAGCCGCGGGCGCGTTATGAAAAAATGATGAGAGTGAAATTTTAAGATGCGCGCGCAACACTGTAACAGAAAAGTAACACCATGAAGTCGGCCGCTAAACCGCACATTACTCGTAAGTCTCGAAAAAAAAGCTTCCAACAAAATAGTAATAGGATCTCTTAGTCGCACATGTTGGGACGCTCGTCGCCTCTGATCACTGTTTTCATATTTATAATATTTATCCACATGTTTCTAGTTTCTATATTCTTAACACGTGTTATAATGTTATACAAATGCGAAATTTATATGTGCTAATAAATTTTATTCAGTAGTGATTTAAATTGAATATTTTGATTATTTATTAAATTTTTCAAATTAAAACTGAACTTTATTGACTGCGTTGACTATCCTTTTCCAATCCTTTTATTATCTTATTGTAATTAATTATCTGCATGCAATTAAAAACTATTTTTTAATAATTCCAAAAAGAAGTAGAACTTCTCACGCGCGTACTTAAGTACACGCACCCATATTTTTTATATTTTAAAGGGTAAAACAAGCATATAGCTCGCCTGATGGTAAGTGGCCACCATAGACGCTTGCGATACCAAAAAAATATCACTCGCGCCGTCGCCTTCCCTGACCCAATCCCCTACTCCGTGGAGCCCTGGAACCTAACCGACAGAAACACAACACCATTAACTGGTAGTGTTATTGTCAATATGTCCTTTTCTCTGTCTTATAAATTCAAGAAAACAGTGTAGAACGCAATAAAGTGTTTTATAATGAGATTCATAGAAGAATAGGAAAGCCAATGACCTCTATCTGTCAAATGTCGCTTGAAAAGTACGGTTTGCAAAAAAAAAAACTTGGAACCCTTTTTAGCACTCTGCTAATATAAAACGGTAATGCAGTAATGAGCGGAATAGATGAGCTAGATTCTGATTAATGTTTTTTCTTTCAGTCTTAATAAATAAATATTATTAAAAATCGGTGTTTTTTTTACTCAATCTTAATAAATAAATGTTATTAAAAAAAATCTGATGGTTTTTCTCACTTAATCTTAGTAAATAATTGTTATGAGTGAAAACTTTTTTTGCTCACTCTACCTATTTGGTTTGAATCGACAGCTATGACATCACAATATGGCGCCCAGTCGGTCCTATTCTTAGTAGAATCGCATTATAAGTCGTATGAAAATTCCGTTCTTCAGAGTCCGTTTGAGAATTTCAATAAATTGCACTAACTATAAAAATACTATCTTTAAAAGTGTCATAGAAAAACTTGAAACTTTTAAGGCACCCTTAATGGCGTATTATTATATTTTGTCATAAGTACTTACTTACTAATACAAATTTAAAGGCACTAATTATGGCTTGTTCGTAGCTTAATACAAAAGACCTCGTCGAAATTACTACAAAATATGTATTCAGAGTAGAGATGCAAAAGGACAGAAAATAATAATTCTGAGTGCAGTGAAAATAACACTGAAAAGAAAATTTACAAATAATTAAAAAAAAACTAAAAAACTCGTCGAGAAATAAAAAATAGGCCATATTTATAAACGATAGAGAGAGATAGCGATAGTTTTAAACATATTTTGCTTTTATTGACTGTCGTCTTACTTTCTATAATTTATATACATATATAATCTTTTCACGATTATGATGTATAAAACAATAACTATTAAACTATACTAATGATGATAAATAAACCGTTTACAGAATAGCTTTGCTTAACAATAATATGTATATTGGTAACAATAAGTCAAATAATATATCAAATTTAATAAAATAATATTTTTTAGAATGCGTGTATCACTTATTTGGAGATTTTCCTTTGGTCTTAGCTTAAATGGTTCATACTAGAGATGGGCCGACTAGCCGCCGACTAGTAGGGAAAGACGACTATTCGACATCGTTTATAGTCGGCGACTATTCGGCAAAACATGCCGATTCTAATCGGCACATAACAATGAAACAAAACTCAAAACTAAGGTTTGTTTTGAATATTTAGACAGTACTAAAGTATGTATTTAAAGTTACCTACAGTTTTAAAATATTAAAAAAAAAGGTAACATAATAAGAATTAGGAACTTAAGAATCTGTCAGTAATTCGGATAACTTAACACAATGAATATCGTACATAACAAATTAGTAGTGGGAAGTAAGTACGTTTTACTTAAGTGAAATCTTAAGTGCTAGCGCGAGTCTTAAAGAAGTCCATAGGTAAAAATTTTTTTCCTTAGAGGAAAATTGTGATGTTGGAACATGAATATTTTGGCTCGTTTTGGGAGACTCGTGTCGTGCGTGAGCATGCCGAGTAGTGACGAAATCTTCCGAACATCTTCCTAAGATAGGTATTAGAATGATCGGCATTGCAGAATAGTCGGCCGACTAGTCGGCAATTCGAAAACCGATTAGTCGGCTAGTCGGTTAGTCGGCAAATACTATAGTCGGCCCATCTCTAGTTTTCATATTCATAATTTTAATAGTTAAAGGTCCTATATATTCAATTATAAAAATATCGTAAATCTAAGCAAATTTCAATTATAAAAACAATAACCTAGAATATATCTAGTACATAATCACCTTTGATGAACACAGCTATCACAAGTAATTAAATATGCAAAATAATTGCTAGCAAATCATGTTTATGTATTCTCAATTTATCAATCGATTTAATTCTACTAATTTAAGACGTAATTGACTTTCACACACGTCTAATGGCATAATTAAACCCATTTACAGGTTTAATAGTCAAAATGGAATGCAATACTTAAAAATTAAGATTAAAAATGGTCTTAGTTTATCTTGACGACTTTGTTGTGACGACACATACTTTTTAAGCACTAAATAAAATCAGGATGGAGACGCCGTTAGTGGCGCTGAAATTATTACAAATTCACAATTGTAAAAAATCACTATCACAATCTGAGTAACTATTTGTGTTCGCGCTGAATTCTTTAATGAATATATATTTTTTCTTGTGCTTCTTCCCGCCGATGTGTGTTAATATAACGTTACTGACATTAGCAACTTCTGCGTTACATATAACGCAATGTAGAATGTTATTGTTAACCTGTAAAAAGGTACATGTATTACAAGAAATCCTACTAATACAACGATATTAAATACCGTGCCCGAAACTTGTCCAAAAGGTACATTGTAAGATCCACGGAGCTCCGTAAGATGATCGCGTAGTCAAAATCAATATAAGGCATTAGTTAAACATTGAAAGTCACCTTTAATGCATAGTGTATAAGGTCTTAATTAAAACGCATGCGTCAAAGAGTTATGACAGTTCGAAATGTAAGCTAGTAATTTTTTACGACTTATTGCTATATGTGGAAGAATATAGACCTTATTTCTTTGACTCTAAGCGCAATTCTGAATACGCTGTTAGCAATATAGCAAATATTTTCTATTAAATCAGTTTATAGTAAGTATTAGAACAAAATTTGTTTTAAATACGTTAAATTAAAAAACCATGATTAGATTCCTGTCGAAAAAACGACACTACGTACTATAAATATTTTTTTCGCATTGTTTCACAGAGCCCTGCGGCAACTTGACTTTTCAATGGTCCGTGCGTGACTGCGAACCAAAAAGTGCTTGCGTGGAGTTTAAGCACTTCTTGATTGGGACACATTTTGAGCGCACGTGGAGAATCTAGGGTATTTAATATTATAAAGGTAAATGTTAGTATGTTTGTTACCCGCGCAAAACTACTAAATGGATTTGAATGAAAGGACCTCGCGCATGATACATTGTATTTTGAGTCCAGTAAAAACGTGCCGAAACCTTTCAATTAGTGCTGAGAAAAAGTTCAAAAGGGCGGAAAGCCCCATAAACCGCTAAAAGGATCCCAGGTTGTAAGAAGGAGAAAACACATGAGCAGGCAGAGCATTCCATTTACGGATAGTGCGACAAAGAAATGAGTCACCAAACTTCTTTGTACGCGTTGGAATTGTGGCCACAGTTAGACGGTGACAACGTAAGCCAGCGTGCGTGGTCCTCTGAAGGAAAGGGGAAGGTGGAATAAGAGAGAATAACTCCTCAGGACACTCGCCGTGGTACATACGATAGAACGCGCTTAGTGACACCACGTCACGGCGTAATGAGGGCTATCGCGTATGAATCCGCCGCTAGAGGCGCTTGTGTAGCGTGAGGTCTCCGAAATGTCAAATGTTATTGGTTGTGGGTTGACTACGCGGGTTATTTCTAATTAAAGTAATTTTGTGAATATTTAGTATTAATATATAACTCGGCTTAATTATAGCAAATATGAGTTACGTGGTATAGAATGTCAGTTATTTAAAAGCGGAGCTAAGAAAAATAATTATGTCCTCCTTTTTGCCGTACAAAACGGAGCTGCGCAACACTGTGGTATGGCCAATTATGTTTAGGATACGGTTCTTTTGTATTAAAATATGATTTAAATGTATACTTTGATTTCACGCGCGTATTAATAAACATTAAAAGTTACAATTCAGGGCCTCACTCAACAGTGGCGCCATTTGGTGAGACAAAAAACGGTAGCCCTCATTGAAGAGGCTGTTACGTTACCATTTACCTACCTCTCTTATTAAATCAGCCAAGTGTTTCTTCACGAAGGGATAGTGGACACGCTTAAGGTGCTCTTGCGTTTTCACGTGCGCTTTCTCGTCTTTCATCTCTTTCTGACACATCGAACACCTATAGCCCTGTTTCACTCTAACCACGCTATGCCAACTTGACATAGGCACCTTGAGTATATCCTCGTTGATACTTATCATTTTGTATTTCTTCTCAATGTTTACTTTATCGACTATTTGAATGTAACGCAATATTTTCGATGCTGGCTCCTCGTGGTGTTCATAAGCTATTTCTTTGGCGATTTTAACTTCGTGGACTGGTGTGCCGCTTTTGATTTCGATTTTCCTAACTCTTTTTGATAATTTTGTTGCCTCCATTTTTATCGTATGCTCGGTCCAAACCAAGTGGTCTTTGATGTTACTACGTGGCATTAGAGCGTTGCATATGCCGCAGTGAAAAGTTGTGTATACCTGCAATATGTTCGACGATTTAACACCAAGGTATAATACTTGTGTTAAACGAATTTTGTACAATCATCATCATCATCAGCCTTAATGGGGCACAGGCCTTCCCAATGGATGGTATAGGGATTTTGGGTCATGTACCACCACCGGGGCCCATATTAGATTGGCGGGTGCTAACGACTGCAGATGCAGACGGGACCAACGGCTTAACGTGCCTTCCGAAGCACGGAGGAACTCGAGATAGAAGATTTTTGGACACCCATCCAATGACCGACCACTGCGAAAGTTGCTTAACTTCAACTATCGCAGCCGAAAGTGCTAACCACCTGCGCCATCGAGCTCCTAAACTACTTAACTGATTTAAATCTAATTTGCACACCGTCTGCAGTTTGATCCAACTTGAAAGACAGGATAGCTTACATCTCAATTTATAGTCGCAATATTATTTTATTGCAAAGTATTACCTTTGGGCTGCACGAAGATCGCCGAATCAGCTAGTATAGTTACATATGTATCAGTATATGTATTCTAACCTTTTATATACCACTTACCTGTCTCAAAGGCACTCCTTCGCACATATCCAAGAAATAGCATTCATTTATATTTTTCACATGAATGCGACTTTCCACATGTTTCTTGATACTTTGAGGGTCCACTTTGGCGTTGCAAACGAAGCAATGCCTATTGCCATCACCTATAGGCACTAATGTATTAAAAGACGTGAAAGTGATTTTCAAATAAGCACTATTAAGTTTCAAATAAACAGCACTCTCTAAATCAACCACGGATTCTAAACTATCACAGCTCACATTAAAATTGTCTGCTTTATTTTCTTCTACATCCACAATCTTTTCTTTTTTGTATTTAGCTTCTGTAGTTTTTTGTGTGTTTAACTCTTTCTTCAAATAAACAGCACTCTCTAAACAAACAACGGATTCTGAACTATCACTGCACACATTCAAGTTTTCTGCTTTATTTTCTTCTACATCAACAATCTCTTCTTTTTTGTATTTATCTTCTGGAGTTTTTTGTGTATGTAACTCTTTAGTTTTACTCACTAAATCGGGCTTCGTTTGGTCTTTACCTAAAGTTTTATCATTTACATTCTTATTTATGCTAGCCACGCAAACAGTAGTATTGTTCGGAGTATTTAATATTTTATTCATCATTTGAATATGATAAGGGTCTTGTATGTGAATATAAATTAAGTTGTTCAATACAAATACGTTGCATAAAGCACAATGGAATGCACCGTTTATCTGTAAAATTTTATTTTATTAAAGTCAGGTGACGCACATGATGTTATTTGTCAAAGGCCAAATGTTATGTATTGTTAAAATGCTAGACACAAAAATAACTATATTTTGTCAATATTAATTTACACACTTTTTATGTATTTGACGTGACATTAACTGTAGTTAAATTTAACTATAGATGAAACAACGCAGCCTTAAGGCCCAATTAATTTTGTCGCTAGCCCGTACACGAAAGACATTACTCGAATTCGGACACCCGAAGCAATATTTAGAAGAGTGGAAAAGGAGACAAAGGAGATATAAGAAGAACAAAGAAATGGGATGTTAAATGAATTTAAGATAAGGAAAGAAAATAGCTTTAAACTTTATTGGTAAATTAATTAAGTGAACGAGCCTTCCTGCTACCTTCAGGGTGAGAATTCTACAGTCGAGCAGCTTACACAGAAAAGGAATAAACAAATAAGCCAGAAGAGTGGCAGGAAATCTCAAGAAGAAGGTTAGAAGAGGAAGAGAGAAAAGGATAGAATAAAGAAACATTGCTTAAGGTGGAGAACACGGCAGGAAAAATAAAGAATAGAGAACTGAAAGAGTGTGTAATTCCGTGTGTTTAATATTCTAAGATCCGAACCTACATCGACCTTCACCGAGCTGATAATATAATGAAACATATTTTATCATGAAGTTAGTATATTAGAAAATATATTAAAAATGGGTTACCTCAAAAAATCTTGGACATACTATTTTTAATTAGTTTAAAAAAATATTTAAAAAAGGCACTAATTTAAAGAGGCAGTTGTAAATAGCAGTTTTGGTATAAATAGCACGTATAATAGCTAGTTCAGCAGTTCAAACTAAACAGTAAAGAAAACAAAAATGAGTAATAAAAAAGAATTAAATGTACCAGTAAATATATAATTGAGCAGGAAAATAATTAAATGGGCGGTAAAAATTATTGACGAGCGGTTACGTGTGGGCAGTAATAAATCGGAATTTTGTCGGTAACAAATCTCATTCTAAGCAATTCTATAAACAATGAGGTGGTGAAATATAATAAAAAGCAGTACTTAAATAGTAGTATTTAGCGAACCGCTCATTCCATCATTTTTACCAATCATTCAGTTATTGGACTGCTCAATTATTTTTAGAATAGACATTGTATGTTAAAATAACCGACTATTTGACTTTTTATTACTGTCCATGTTTTACAGTTGCATTAATTAATTAACCGCCATTAAATTACATAACTGCTTAATATGTTTTTCAATTTATCATAATAACATCTCGAATATTTAAATAACAGCTCAAAAAATTAATTCCCTTTAAAAAACAACATGCTGCAACATCAAGATAATAATAAAATGGTCTCCTGACTTAAAGTATAAAACGTATAGAATGTGCATACTGGCGTCGACATACATGTTTATACCTGGCAACCCAGTGGTTCACGCAGATAAATAATCATCATCATCATCATCATCAGCCTATTAAAGTCCCCACTGCTGGGGCACAGGCCTTCCCTATGGATGGAATAGGGAGATTGGGCCATGACCCACCACGCGGGCCCAGTGCGGATTGGTGGGTACTAACGACTGCTAATGCAGCCGGGACCAACGGCTTAACGTGCCTTCCGAAGCACGGAGGAGCGCGAGATAGTAAATTTTTGGTCACCCATCCAATGACCGACCACTGGGAAAGTTGCTTAACTTCAACGATCGCAGCCGAACGCGCTAGCCACCTACGCCATCGAGCTCCTCGATAAATTATAATAAATAAATAATAGACAACAATTTTATACTTTAAGGCAGGACAACATTTACTTATTATCTTGATTTTGCGACATTAAATTAAAAATGTTTTTTTTATGAATTAAAAATAGTCTGTCCAAGATTTTTTAAGGCAACCCATTTTTATCATAATAAATTATTTGATCTTGTACACATAATAATGTGTCAATAGGGATGATGACTAATTTTTTTTTCTTCGTTATCAGGTAGATTATCAAAAAGTATTTTGGAAACGTATTTTTTTCTTTTTTCACCTAATATAAACATTGCAGAGATATATTGATTTGAAAAGTCGCATGACGTCACGTTTGAGTACACTTTTAAGTGAACATTCACTCAAAAGTGACGTCACGAGCCTCTACGCCCAAACTTTGACGCGCTATAACTTTGTCATTTTTTGGTTGATTGCCCAAAGAAAAAAAACGTGTCCATTATTTTCTGATCGTCTAACTGGCGGACTAAATAGAATTTCGTTTACTGTACCCCGTCACCATCCCTATTCGACACGGTCAATTAAGGCCGCGGTAGCACAACGGTCAGTGCATTCGCCCGTTTAGCGGGGGGGCGGGCGTGAGTTCGAGTCCCGTCTGCTGCCTAGTCCGGGTGGAACAAAGTTTCCATTTTTTAAATCAGGCAACAATTATATATTCGAGAACAAAAAATATTGTAAGCACACCAATCTACTTTGCTAAGAAAAAAATTAAACATCAATTAATGAAACATCCATTTTCTGTAAATTTCAAACGTGTTGTTTAAGACTTTTTTGATGTGTGTATGTATGTCTTAGATTAAAACAAAAAGGGTAGATACGCTACGCTCATACTAGCATCAAATTAAATATGATCCGACTCAACTACATAGGCAACATTCAATCGAGCGAGCGAGACAGAACTGTACGCTTCCGAGTCCGTACGGCTGAGCTGTATTGTTGTCCTTTTCTTATTAACAAAATGGCGATTACGTAAATAACATTCACGACAAATCGTGATTTTTTTAAGAAAAAAATAGTCTTACAATTTTACGAATGAAAAGTGTTGCCGAGGCATTTGTTATTTGATTTTGAACTATTTCTGTTCTTTATAAAAGCATCGAAGGCATTGTTTTATTTTTACAACACAGAATATAGACCATATTAACTACTAATTTAACAATTTGTAAATTCAGCAGGGTCATTTAACACAACAACATAAAGTAACTGTAATTTCCTTTTTCATTTTAAAAGTTGAAGTGGATTTTTAAGTCGAATGAAAAAAACAAACTGTTCTTTCAATGTTACCAACCCAACCAATTAAGTTTGACAGCTACGTTGACATAAAGCGGTTCGCTATCATAGACAAAACAGCTGTCCCACGTGTGTCAGTAATATGAGTGTCAGTGCCACGCCCCGCTCAAAAACAAACATTACAACATGCAGCGTGTTTGAATGTCCAATTGTAACTAAAGCGGATTGTGGTCATGTACCACAATTTAAGCGGATCACTTTAGAGCCGCGAGTGCCGTATCTTACCTTTTTGTTTTAACCTAAGGTGTAGGTATATAAATGTAACATGTAAGCTGTCTACAAAAGCGGAATTGAAGTGTGGCGGCGACATCTATATGCCCCACAGATATACAACGGATGTAGGAAATCATTACTCACCATCCTCAAGAGATGGCGTTACCTGCACTGCGATCAATATTAGTATGGAAGCCTACATCGCGCAAATGAAATTCGAAGGCTTCATATATACGATGCCCGACCAACATCAGTCGGGCCGCGGCCCCCGAGCTACCATCACCCTTTTTTCCTTGGGCTTCCTACACACTATGTCGTGTAGGAAGCCCAAAGGGGAAGATCTTCCTCCGAGCTGGGTGGTGCACCCTTTTTTCCTTGGGCTTCCTACACACTATGTCGTGTAGGAAGCCCAAAGGGGAAGATCTTCCTCCGAGCTGGGTGGTGATGGTAGCTCGGGGGCCGCGGCCCGACTGATGTTGGTCGGGCATCGTATATATGAAGAGTTAGCCTTCGAATTTCATTTGCGCGATGTAGGCTTCTATACTAATATTGATCGCAGTGCAGGTAACGCCATCTCTTGAGGATGGTGAGTAATGATTTCCTACATCCGTTGTATATCTGTGGGGCATATAGATGTCGCCGCCACAGAAGTTTGAAATGAAAAACACAAAAGTTGCATACTCACATATCTAATCATGTTTAAACTATATGGAAGAATGAATGGTGACTGCTGAAGGCGTTGAATGTGTTGAACGGTCTGCGTGTGCGCAGGTATACAACGTTCGTTGCAAAAAAAGTCGCACAGAGCGCAGCAATAATTTAAACCCAAAAGATTAAAGTTTTTTAAGATGACATGGTAATTGAGAAACGGTAGAAATATTCTCAAATCAAAGTAATTCACTAGAACATCTTTGTATAAGTGAGGGCCATTTAATACGGCCATTTTGCTTGTGCTTGGGCCAGGTGCTGTGTCAGTTATTGCTTTTGTCGCGTGACTTATATTTTTCGTTTCTTTGCCTGAACTTTCGGAATTTGTTTCGGGTGGTGCGAAAGTTGTTTCGGAAACCTTTCTCGGTTTCCGATTGTGTCTATACTCTAAGTGTTCTTCTATGTTACCTTTCAATTGCAAACTGTTGCAGCGACCGCAATGATAAAATTCGTCGACCTAAAGCACATCATTATCATCATCAGCCTGTTAATGTCCCCACTGCTGGGGCACAGGCCTTCCCTATGGATGGAATACGGAGATTGGGCCAGGATTGGATTGGCGGGTGCTAACGACTGCAGATGCGGCCGGGACCAACGGCTTAACGTGCCTTCCAAAGCACGGAGGAGCTCGAGATAGTAAATTTTCGGTCACCCATCCAATGACCGACCACTGCGAAAGTTGCTTAACTTCAACGATTGAAGCATCTAAACTAAATGATTTAGTCAGTCAGAAGCCACACTTCTTCCGATTTAGGATGCTAATTAGGATCCTAACTTCCGAAATGCTATTTCACTTCACTGAATTAGTTACTGAATGATTTAGAACGTCTGAATTTAGACAGGTGGAATAAGCGCTTTACTCTTCTCTGGTCCATATGTAAAAATAAGAAAAATATATGAGTCGAATTTATATGTGTTGAATTTAAACCTTTCCTATGCTTCAATTGTTGCTCTGAGGCTTTCCAAACTAACAAAACCCGCGGGGTTTGTTTTTGGCCGAACGGAGTTTCAGGTGAAAACCAATCTGATGGGCACGATCACAGATGAGCAAGCATGGTGTAAGTTTTTGAAATGCGTAAGGACATTAAAAATTACAATACAAATAAAGAGATAATTCTGTACTGCTTCAATTAATTAAATTAAGTTACAAACGTAGGAGAGAGCGGAAAGAATAATAATGTCATCTACGTATTCCAAGCATCTAATAATGTCATCTATAATGCGATTCAAATAAGAATAGGAAAGCCAATGACCTCCATCTGCCAAATGTGGCTTGAAAAGTACGGTTTGCAAAAAAATCTCGAAACACTTTTTCAGCACTCAGCTGATTCTAGAATAAAAACCAAACATTTTTAAACAAACAATAACAAATGTTGAAAAATAATATTAGTTGTTTTTTATCACTTATTGAGTATTGGCTATAAATGGTTGATAACCTAAATCGTCAACCAAATGTCACTTTATGTTGCGTTTAGTAACTCGATTTAAAACTTTCGTTTACATATAGAATGCATGTTCGTATGTGACCTGCATGATTATTCATAACTTCTCCGGCGGTAATGCAAAGATGAGCGAAATTGAAGAGCTAGATTCTGATTAATGTTTTTTTTCACACAGTCTTAATAAAGAAATACTATTAAAAATCGGTTGTGTTCTTTCTCAACCTTAGTAAATTAATTTTATTAAAAATTCTGATGTTTTGTCACACTTAATCTTAGTAAATAAGTTTTATTGAATAGCAAAATTGTTTTGCTCACTCTACCTATTTGGTTTGAGTTGACAGCTATGACGTCAAAATATGGCGCCCAGTCGTTCCTCTTGTTAGTTGAATCGCATTATACGTATTCCAAGCATCTAATAATGTCATCTATGTATTCCAAGCATCTAATAATGTCATCTACGTATTTCAAGCATCTTATTTAACACGTTTACAATTGAGAAGCTGGCGAACATAACGGTAATTACGCATCTGGTCAAACTACTTTTACAGTCCGGAGGTTTCAGGCCCTTTGAATTTGAATCTTAAATAATTTTCAATCAAAACCACCTAAGACAGTGTTAAAATAAGGTATTTGACAAGTTTTAGAAAACGATCTCACGTTATTTACTATTATATTCATCATTATGTTGTGTATTTCGGTAAAAAAACCAAATCAAAATCTCTATTTTCAAGTTGCCGCGAAAAACGTATCTCTGGACAATATGGCGTCTCACTGGTGTGTGACGTCACACGACTGTCATTAAAACGTCAAACCATACAATCAAATGTCACTTTAACCGAAAGTTTACTTGCGTGTGACGTCATTTTAGGCTCCGCCAATCTCAAGCGTTTTGGGTCACGTGACAATAGATAAGAAAACTATTATCTTTTTCGTTAGTTTTTAGTAAAATTATGAATATTTTTTTTGTAAAAATAGTAAAAACCCCTGCCAATATTCATTCTAAACACAGATGCCAACAATTGGCACTTTATTTCTAATACTGTCACATTCCCCATTACTAAATTATAAACTATGCCAAACCTCACTGTAGTAATGTCATTCAGTTGTATACAATAAAATATTTTTTTAGATTTAATTTTATGTAATTATACCGTTTTGTTCGCCAGTTCCTCGCCAACATATCAAATTTGAATTGGACAGACGCAGAGACCACGATAACACATACCTGCCTGATGAAATATTCTCCGAACCTGTCAACTATGGAGCACCTCTTCAGTTTGTCTAAATGCTCAGCGTTGGCGCAGTGTTCGTTTTTTAACGTGCTACGATAGTACTCCTTACACACCATGCAATAGAAGCTGTTTTCCTTTGGTTTAATTATCATATGCCAACAGTCGTGTGTAACTCTAACTCTTTTACCGCCCAAATCCACCTTGTAATAAGATAAGACATAAT
Source organism: Chilo suppressalis (assembly GCA_902850365.2). NCBI lineage: Eukaryota > Metazoa > Arthropoda > Insecta > Lepidoptera > Crambidae > Chilo > Chilo suppressalis. Next base: position 1,349,595 of record OU963920.1, on the reverse strand, counting down.
TTTTTATTCTTTTTTACCAAAATACAGTAAATAGCTGATTTATTGACATAGGCACTCTCTACCAGTCAACCAGTTAGGGTGTAGGAAACGATTGTAATGGCAATAGAGAGTGAGCTAGTAAAATTAAAGTTTCATCATCATCATCAGCCTATTAATGTCCCCACTGATGGTGCACAGGCTTTTCCTAAAGATGGAATAGGGAGATGAAAGTTAAACTTTACTATACTATAAAAAAAAAACAATAAATATATATTATTTGTTTTTGTCTTGTGTCCTTGGTTGTGTGCAATAAAGAATATTTATTATTATTATTTGTAGAGTATTTTTCTTCTCAGCTCTTTCGCTGGTTTTTACTACAATTACGGGACCAAACCAAGTAAGTGCAGCATGTGTTGTGTTATGTTGTAGTGCTGTGATGATATGTATTTAAAATTGCAGCTTTTTGGAGGGTGATATAGAGGGTTTCTTTTAGTTTTATTCATTTAAGGCTATGAATAGAAGGTGATTTGGAATGACGCCTGTTGTGGAGAGGACTATAGGGACCACGTAAACTTTTGTTGACGCCATATTCTAGTTACTTCATCTTTGAGTTCTGAGTATTTACTATTTTTTTCACATATATTCTTCTGAATGTTATGTGTGTTGGGAACGGCTATATCTATTAGTTAAGTAACATTATTTATTTTGTCCTGTAAGGTTATATCCGGTCTATTGTAGTGAATTGTTCTGTCGGTGAGAATAGCGCGGTCGTAGTTAAGTTTATGTGTGTCATTTTCTAAGATAGTTTATGGTGTGTAGTTAGTAAGGAGTGTTTGTGTCTTGTATGAGTATGTTATTATTTTTATTATTATATATAAATAAAATATCATAAATACTTAAATATATATGATAAACATACACATATAATTCTATACTTATATAGACTAAATTAGTTACAAATAACTAAATATGATGATATAGTTGACCAAAGATTAGAAGATCAGATAAGATAAAAAACTCTTTATTGCACAACACAGTAACAAGACATCCAGAAAACTAAGTAGAATAATCACATTGCACAAAGGGCGGTCTTATCGCTAATGAGCAATTTCTTCCAGAGAACCCAAAATAGCTTGTTTAAAGACTGATATAGCGAAGTACAGTGTTTAGTGCGTGTATTGTGATTAACATTGTATGTAAACTGTGTAGTGAATAAAGTACTGTCAAGCGTGAACTTGCATATAATTTCGAACCCCATCCCGACACGTAACACTACGATCTTTTCGGACAGGGAATAGGGATGATGACTATTTTTTTTTCTTCGTTTATCAGGTAGATTATCAAAAAGTATTGGCCACGTATTTCCTCTTTTTTCACATAATATAAACATTGCAGAGATATATTGATTTGAAAAGTCGCATGACGTCACGTTTTGGTATAATTTTAACAGATCAAAAATGACGTCACGAGCCCCTTCTCCCAAACTTTGACGCGCTATAACTTAGTCATTTTTTGGTTGATTGCCCAAAGAAAAAATACGTGTCCATTATTATTTGATCATCTAACTGACGGACTTAATAGAATTTCGTTTACTGTACCCCGTCATCACCCCTATTTCGAACCCCATCCCGACACGTAACAATACGATCTTTTCGGACTGGGAATACCATAGTTGAATAGATACCTACATCATAATATTCCGGAGCGTTGTAGCTTTTCTTAAGTTTATTCGCGTAAGACGCACCAGGATTTTCAGCGAGCGCTTTCACCCATTCATTATCACAGTTTTCGTCGTCAGCGTCAAAATCGCTACCGTCATCATGTTCATCTGCACTTTCATCACTGTCTTTTTCGATATCATCATCATCATTCACGAAGTCGGAGACTTTATTTATTGCAGTCAGCATATTGTTTTCGTGCGATTCGGATTCGTAGTGGAGGGTCTGGTCGACTTTTTCGACAATCATGTTACATGTGCCGCAGTGATATTTGTTACGTATCTGCAATTGGAAGATGTGAAATGAAATAACACGAAATAAAATAAACTTTATTCAAGTTGACTTATTGAGAGCTGTTTTGAATCGTCCTAATTTTTTTCCTACTGCCTATTTTTTAGTTTTTCAGGGCGTTTTCCGCACTTAGTCCTAATTATTTGACTATTGCGCCAACGATATTAAATACCCTAGATACACCACGTGCGCGCAAAATGTGTCCCAATCAAGAAGTGCTTGAACACGACTCAAGCACTTCTTGGTTCACAGTCACGCGCCACATTGTGTTATTTCACCTCAAAATTACCACTCCCTTGATTAAAGGTGAATCAGATAAAGCTCTTCATTCTAAGCGCAAGAGTAAAACTCCCACGATTCTAACTATAATAGTTTCGACGAAATCCCGGTTTTTCTTTTTTTGTACCACATTGTGAAAAAGAAATAAAAAAAAATTGTCTAAACTATTACAGTTATTTTATTTTTTACATTGTTTTTCAAAAGGTATTATTTTTATCCATATTATGAATCTTCTATGGCTGCCCTAGAGCTTGTAGGAACCGAGAAATCGGCGATTTAGTGATTTTCGTTTTTAATTTTTGTGCTCATGTTATGCAATATTAAAGCTTATAATTTAGTTCAAAATGTAGCTAATAATGTAGACTATCAACTCAAAAAATAACAAGCTTTAACTCAGTGGTATATCGGAAATATTAAGAATTTAAATTTGTGGGACAATGTCCCACATTTTGAAGACTTAATTTTGAAAACGTAGTTATGCTACTTTTTAAATATTATACTATAATAACTATATAAATACGTTGTTATTATATTATTTACTATTTATATAAGATTATAATGTGTTTGGTATGTTTGTTACATAATCATCCACTTTTGTGGGCCAACTTGTTTGGATGAAATGTGGCACACAGGCATTAAGTTCTTCCCTATTAAGTGCAAATAAACAAATAAATCTGTTTAAACATTATCTGTCGTAAACACACTGTCTTCGTTATGAAGAACAGTTGTGAATTTTTTATATATGTCAGAATTTTTTATTACTCGCCACTGTCTGACTTTTGGGTCATTTTTTCACTTGGGATACAAAAACTTTTTGTAAAAATATAGCTAAAAAATACGTAGAAAACTCCAACTGGCACCCTATGACTACTACCCTTAAAAAAAATCCTAATTCACGGAGAGAAAATTATAGAGAATTCAGCGCTACCCATTGGACTACTCTCCGAACAGGCAGGAGAATCCAGGAACAAGTTTGGGCGTCAGGACAGAGAACATCACAGCCGGAAAGATTCTAGGGTTCATACCATGACCGACTTATTTCACAGGGCGCTCGAGTCATCCGACCCTGTGATATCGGCTATACGGCTAAAACATCGTGAAAATGACCGAATGAGAATGCCACTGCCACAGGCTGTAATAAATTTATTAAAACCGGACAGTTCGGGATGTTCACAACTGTTCTTCATAACGAAGACAGTGTGTTTACGACAGATAATGTTTAAACAGATTTATTTGTTTATTTGCACTTAATAGGGAAGAACTTAATGCCTGTGTGCTACATTTCATCCAAACACGTTGGCCCACAAAAGTGGATGATTATGTAACAAACATACCAAACACATTTATAATCTTATATAAATAGTAAATAATATAATAACAACGTATTTATATAGTAATTATAGTATAATATTTAAAAAGTAGCATAACTACGTTTTCAAAATTAAGTCTTCAAAATGTGGGACATTGTCCCACAAATTTAAATTCTTAATATTTCCGATATACCACTGAGTTAAAGCTTGTTATTTTTTGAGTTGATAGTCTACATTATTAGCTACATTTTGAACTAAATTATAAGCTTTAATATTGCATAACATGAGCACAAAAAATTAAAAACGAAAATCACTAAATCGCTTATTCCTCGGTTCCTACAAGCTCTAGGGCAGCCATAGAAGACTCATAATATGGATAAAAATAATACCTTTTGAAATACAATGTAAAAAATAAAATAACTGTAATAGTTTAGACATTTTTTTTATATTTCTTTTTCACAATGTGGTACAAAAAAAGAAAAACCGGGATTTCGTCGAAACTATTATAGTTAGAATCGTGGGAGTTTTACTCTTGCGCTTAGAATGAAGAGCTTTATCTGATTCACCTTTAATCAAGGGAGTGGTAATTTTGAGGTGAAATAACACAATGTGCGCGCGGACCGTTGAAAAGTCAAGATGCCGCAGAGCTCCATGAAAAAATGCGAAATAAATACTTATAGTATGTAAAGTGTCCCTTTTTCGATAGGTATTCTAATAAACGTTAGTTAATTTTGAAGCAAATTTTGTTCCAATACTTACTATAAACTGATTTAGTACAAAATTATTTGTGATATTCAAATGCATGGTCGATAATATAATAATAATAATAACTTTATTTGGAACAAGTGCAATGTACATAAAATTATGAATCCTTAAATCTGCTTTAGTTTTACAAAAACTGTGTTGCAAAATTAACGCCCATTCCCGTATAATATGAAACAGCGTTCCTATCAATGTATAAAATTAAAACAAACTGTATTATTACTAGAGAGGAAAATTAAAATGAGACAAAAATATCCACAATTTACAATCCATCGAAGGTAATTTCAAAACAAAAAAGTATTTCCGAGTGCATTTTTATCAATATTTTAGCAAACCAATATTAAATTTTATAGTATAGTTGTCTCATTTCCTCGCATTCCGTACTTGCTATATTGCTAACAGCGCATTCAGAATTGTGCGTAGGGTCAAAGAAATAAGGTCTATATTTCTCCGCATATAGCAATAAGTCGTAAAATTTTACGAGCTTGCATTTCAAACTGTCACAACTCTGACCTATGCGTATTAATTAAGACCCTATACAGTATGCATTAAAGGTGACTTTCAATGTTTAAATAACGCCATATATTGTTTTTGACTACGCGATCATCGTTCTCGAGCTCGAGAGATGAGGATGAGGAGCTCGATGGCGCAAGTGGTTAGCGCGTTCGGCTGCGATCATTGAACTTAAGCATAACTTTCGCAGTGGTCGGTCATTGTATGGGTGACCAAAAATCTTCTATCTCGAGTTTCTTCGTGCTTCGGAAGGCACGTTAAGCCGTTGGTCCCGGCTGCATCTGCAGTCGTTAGCACCCACCAATCCGCTCTGGGCCCGCATGGTGGGTCATGGCTTAATCTCCCTATTCCATCCATAGGGAAGGCCTGTGCCCCAGCATTGGGGACATTAATAGGCTGATGATGACCATCGTTCGGAGCTCCGTGGGTCGTCCAATGTACCTTTTGGACAGGTTTCGGCCACGATTTTGTTCGTGTCGGTGTATCTAGGGTATTTAATATCGTTGCATTGCGCGTGTCTCAATACATTTCCTTTTACTCCAGCCAGCTTATATTAGTCAAGAAGGAAAGCAGCCTTGGTAGACAGTGCCTACCACCTGTTCAGGGACATCTTTATTTATTTATTAGCAACACTAACCTTGCGTTTATCAAACATAGATATACATAATTCATATTAGTTGTTTACTTGTACACATAACAATTATAAGTGTTGATGTCAATCATAACAATTATCTAGCAAATATAATTTTAAGGATTGAACTTTAACTCATAATATTACATATCAAATGAAGTTAAATTAGATTGCAATTGGTGCCAATTCTGGCGTGATTCTCTAAACTTAAAACTAAATTTAACATCAGTCTCTCCTTTTCATTCTGTATAGAGACAGACAAGGATATACTGCTGTCAAATTTAAGTTTAGGTTTAGAGAATCATGCTAGAATCGACACCAATATTACATTAAACCAAATAATGCTCGATAAAAAAATTGCAATTTTACATTTCAATAATAATAACACTAACATAACAAAATCAGATTTTGAAAATCAATAAAAATAACAAAATCAGATTTTGTCACAGATTACAACAACTTCCGTTTAAATGTTGACAAAGTATTACAAAATACATCAATACCAGTATTTCTCCCACATAGTTTGTGTATTTTCACATTGTATTTTCTATATATTCTTGGCAGAGTGGAGTCCGACATCCGTTCGACAGTATGGGATATTAAATATACTCATAATTGGTTTTCGCGGGTATTTATATCTTTTAGCTGACGAGAAGAACGGGCGTGGAAGATTTAAAATGAAATGGAAATAACACGAAATAAAATAAACTTTATTCATGTTGACTTATTAAAAGCGCTTTTGAATCGTCATTATAAATTTTTTCTACCACCTGTTCAGTGACATCTTTTAGCTGACAAGAAGAACAGGCGGAAGAACGTTTTTGTATGTAAAATTGGTACCGCGCGGGTTAACTTATATAATTATGGTCGTTGCTCAGGAGTTTGTCGGGGTGTTTAATACCAATTTCACTGACCCCTGTCACACAGGTCTTTATCCTATTATAGGGGTCAGGGATAGTATTGCCAGGTGTCCCGATTTGCGCGGAACGTCCTGATTTTCAGAGGTCTGGGGACTCGTACCGGTTTGTATGTTCATTAATCAAAAAATTAAATTTAGGTAATTTGCAATCATTGTGGTTAGGGCTGCCATCCGTCCGGGTTTCCCCGGATTTGTCCTAGTTTAGGGGGCGGGGATTTCATTTGTAGTCCGGGTTTAAAATTTCCTGTTTTGGGTCGCCAATTAATCCGTCAATTTAAATGACTTTGAAAATAAATAAATCTCTTCTCTCTCAAAGATCAGCTCTATCGCGCACGCTGTACGCAATAACACGTTCGTTGATATGTGGATATCAGCACTGACACTTTTTACACTGGTCGGTCAAACATCCCTCGGATGGAAGAAGAAGGGTATAAAGACAGACTTGTGTCCGAGATTAAGATGTTACTGGATCAAGTCTCAAATTGGAGCCAACAAAATTTGATTGGATTAACCCAGCAAAGACACAAGTGAGTGTGAAAAAGCTTGGATTCTTAATAGGTCTAGTAAGTACCTCAAGCCTAAATATCGAGCGTTACTTTACAAAGGACTGGTCCTCTGGAGGAGCACCCCTATACCAGCTCCTTCCTCGTGACCGGATACAAAAGCGGGCAGTTTAACTTATCGATGATCCTGAGCTCACTGACGCGTTGCAACCCCTTAGCATGCGCAGACGGTACAACATGCACAAGATCGCAACTCCTTATACGTGTTGTACCGTCTATACAATGGAGAGTGTTCCGAGGAATTATTCAACCGTATGCCAGTGGCCAAGTTTCTCCACAGCACCACACACCGCAGAGAAGTTTAACGCCCACCATCTGGACGCCTGGCGTTCGAGCACCATGTGTTCCTTTCTTTTGCGTACCAGCAAGATCTGGAACGAACTTTCCTCAGTATTTTTTTCTTATAGCTATGATATGGTTATCTTAAAAAGGCGGATGAACCTTTTCGTTCAGAGCCAGCATCGCATGAGTGGCCCTTAGTGCTGCAAGTGTCCATGGACAGCAGTATGAGGTGGAATGCTAGCCCTTTTGCCTACATCAACATAAAAAAAAGTTGATTTGTGACATTTTTAACTGTTTTTTATAGATCTGTCCGGGTTCTGGGCTCCAAAATCCGGGGTTATCACGCGTCTTGTTCTGGTTGCCACATTTTAGAGGTGGCAGCCCTAATTGTGGTTACAATGATGTTTTTATAAATGATTAGGTCAGATCGCACAATTAGCCGTTTCCAGCATGCAAAAATTAATTGAAATATAGATTTATAATTATGTTATGACTTTTTTGTACTTAGAGCATATCTCTTAGTCTATGTAAAATACTTATTTGCAAAATAAAAATTGTAATACATTAATAAAATAAAATGTCAAAAGAAAATCACAAAATATAATACTATACTTCCACTAGTAGTTTAAAACGCAATAAATTAAATCCAGACTTAAAAACCGCTTGTTTTTTGGTTACTGTCCCGATCTGCAACCCTAAATCCCGATTTTTTTCACCTCATGTACCGATTTAAAACAAATCGGACCTGACAACACTAGTCAGGGACTACATTATATTCAAGTATGTAATAAATGGTGTCGATTCTGGCACGATTCTCTAAATCTAAACTTTTTGACAACAGTGTATCCTTGTCATTCTCTATACAGAATGAAAAGGAGAGACTGATATTAAATTTAGTTTTAAGTTTAGAGTATCACGCCAGAATCGACACCAATGTATGTGACAATAAATAATGCTTACCTCCCTAGTAATGCTCAATTCGTATTTCACGAGTGGCTTGCAGCTGTTCAATGCTTGTTTATGATCATTACTTTTTATATGACTATTGAGGGAAATCTTACTAAAATAGTCATCACATACAAAGCAGTGGATATAGACGTCACCAGGTATAAGGGTGTGCCATTGGTGTAAAGTGAGATATACGTTGGAATTAACAATAACTCCATTGGGAAAATCCTTGACATGTATGTCCATAAATCCTTCGCCATTTTCTGACTCTGTAATTTAAAAATAATGTCTTAAGGTGCTGTCCCACGATCAGCTCCTATAGCATGACCACCGAAACGGGATATGATAAAGCTTTTTGTCGAATCTCAACTGTCAAATTCCACTGTAGTCTGACAGTTAATGTCGATATATCGCTTTATCATATCCCGTTTCGGTGATCATGCTAGACGGGCTGTATTGTCGCGGGCGAGGCTGCGCCGCGGAGGGTTGCCAAACGTATGAGAACTATAACGTTCGAGATACTATAACATGTACAATAAACTTACCGTCATCTGACGATCCATCTGGAGTCCAAACATACTGTTGTTCGTTGCTTAATTTCCCGACAAATAAGTTTTCCTCTATATTACTTCTCCTCCATGCACGCATTTCGAACTGTACATAATCGTTGTGTAAATTGTTTTCAGGCAGTTCATAAAATACTTCATCACCTATACAGTAAGAATTCCACTGCAACCTGGTAGTATTCAATGTCGACGATAGTATTGCACTATCTACTAGTAACGAAGGCACCGTTTCACTTGGGCAGTCTTCTGTCTCCATTGTATATCTGGATGAAATCAAAATAACAGGAGAAAAGTAATTACAGTGTAAACTCCACGTAACGTCACTAGAGGTACTTAATTCCATTATATGTAATTGAATTTCGCGGTAATTTGTAGGGGAGGGGGAGGGGGGGCTCCCCCCGCACCCCCCGCCATAAAAGATTTTTGGCGGAAATGCAGTTTTTTTTTTACCTAACCTAAAAATTCATTAAATCTGTTTTAAGTAGTGAAATTTCAGGGGGATAGGTATTAGGGAAGACCCCTCAGAGGGAAGGGTCGTTTTTTTTACAGAAATGATAATTATAAAAAATTAGAGGGGTTTTAAAGGTAAAACTGTACTTCCAGGGCCTAGAGGTGATATTTGATTTTTTTGTAGAAAAAGTCTTTATTAACGAATTTTTCTTTCTGGTTAAGGTCACAACACTAACCTAACCTAACCTAGTGTGAAGTATCACCACACAAGTGGCTCATTAGAGTCCAAAACTCGCACTACACTCGACTCTTCAGGCGATGGGACAGCAGAACTCGAGGCCGAAGGCTTTGAGGATGCCATGGTAGTCAGACGATGTTAATATCAACAGGAGTACGAAAAAGCTCTCAACTGCGACGAACACAAACACTGACTGACAGATCTCATTAATGGCGGTAAATTGTCACATTTTGACAATAGTACCAACATAATAAACTTATATTTACCATAGACAACGAGAATCATGTTATTTTTGCATAAAAAAATGGCAGCACTGATCAAAATTGCTGTCAAAATTGACTCATAACCTACAAAAATATTAATTTTCAATAATTTTTTTCTCGAGTTCTATTCGTTTCCGCCTAAAAAGATTTCGTGTACGTGTTTTTAATAGTTAATACTTTGCATGACAAAAATTTCAGCTTGCAACTCAATTACATATAATGGAAAGCTGAGCCTCACTAGATTTAACGACAAACTCCCTAAAGCATTGAAATCACTCATCTGTAGTTGGTTTAGTTTGTTTTCCATACAATGATACACTCCATATAGCATTACACCCACTCTCAATAACGACAACAATTAAGTAATACATTGCCAAAATTAGTGAAATGGAGCAGCTGTGTATATCCTTTTGTCGCTTTATTATCCTAGCCTGTAATACACTCGACTGCCGGCATCATGCAAACCAAACTTTCTAAGAAATTGGGATGGGATTACACGTGTAGACTGTTGTTTGACCGTGATTTAAAAAAAATAAAAATTTTGTGTCATTATATAGAGTTTACACTGTATATGCATGATATATACCTGAGCAGTAGAATGTTAGAAGAACGACTATTGTATTCAATTATAAATTTACATTTTATTGCATATTAGCAGCAAATAAGAAATAATATGGAAGCATTACTCTCTAACAAAGGCCACTAAAACATGACTCCCAACTCATACAACTAAACTTCAATACAGTAGATCCGCGGTAATCCGACAAACGTTTTGCAGGGCGATGTCGGATTATCGAATTTGTCGGATAACAGAGTACTGTCTAAGCCTACTCTATAGTCTCTATAGACCGGATTTTTTTGGAATAAGAGTACCTTGTAATCCGACAAATTACAAATCTAAAAATGTATTTCAATTTATTTTATGTGTAAATCAACAGTGATAAGAGTGTCGAATTACAGGGGGCTCCGGATTAGACAGGGTCCGGGTCTACTGTACTAACACGAACAAAACAAAACACTTTGACAAATCACAGATCTCCAAATGCTTTTTGGCTATCCATTCATTGGGTAAGTAAAACAATCTTATACTTCAAAGTACTTAGAGATTTATCAGAGTTATACTGATTTGCATATGTACGTAGTATGCTAATTAATGTTTAAGGTTCTTTTTGTTCTGTACACTACCTAAAAATTTGTACCTTGTTTTTGTAGTTTGCATTTACATTGTTACTGGTCATTACCTATAAATGGTTTTCTGCTATTTTTATGTTAGGGGCCGTTCAAGTATTACGTAAGCAGATTGATTACAATTATTTACCCCCTCCTCCCCCTTGTCAACAAAAGTAAGCATAGCTCCCCCCCCCCCCTCCGGTGCTTCTGTAAACATTGGTACCTATATGCATTTTTCCTTTGATGTATTCTATTTTGTTTTATTGATTCATGAGCTTTCATGAGCAGCAGTACTTTAATTTAAACAAACTTTCCTATTACGAATAAAACAAACTTCTTTCAATTTTTTGGTATACATATTAATTTCAATTAACAGTCTTCAGTCCATGGCACCATAATCCAAGATGCTAACGTAATCACTATCTCGACCCGCCACCCCCCCATGTCATCAAAAATAAGCAAACCAAAGACCCCCCTGCCCCCCTAAAGTGCTTACGTAATACTTGAACGGCCCCTTACCTAATAATATATTATCTGCTGTTGCTCTTCCTAGCTTAAATAAATAAATCACAACCAATCCCATGATCGTCATGTTCATTATTCGTATTCCATCTCATTTCTAATTCCTTGCACACAAGTATTGATTGAGTTGATTCACTATTGCGGAAAGGGATCACTTTTTTCTTACATAAACACATTAATGCTTTTTTGTGAGTTGTTTGCTTTTGCTTAAATTAAATAATTAATAATAATAAATAAATAAATAATAAATATTTCCAACACTCACACCAATTAGCCTAGCCCCAAAGTAAGCACTATAAGGCTTGTGTTATGGGATACTAGGGTAACGGTTAGAATAAAGATACTGTACATATATAAGTATATTTTATATAGAAAATAAATAAACATCCATGACTGGAGTACAATTGCTCGTATTCATCACACAAACATCTGCCCCCACCGGGATTTGAACCCGGGACCTCTCGAGTCGGCGACACCATGAAACCCGGCGTACAAACCACTCGGCCATGGAGGTCGTCGACTTGTTCCATAGGGACGGCATCAGGCTGATGATAATTTCATGAACTCTATTTGTACCTCCAGATACAGAACTTATAGTACAACAAAACTAAGCAGCAGCAGTCCAGCAAAAAGGACCAATATTTTATTTAAATTAATCGCCTTGCCATTTCAGAGTTATTAAGAGTGGACGCGAGCTGAGAGACATTTGAGAAATAAATATTTGAAAAAACTATTGCCTTCGAACAATGGCAAATACCATGCGATAGGGACAACAGCAGCTTACTCTGAAAATTGCATATAACAACTGCAAAATTTGAGGTTTGGCCCTCAACAATTTCCTCCTTCAAAATTAGATATATGTAAAAGAAATTTTACCCGTAGAATAATAAGTAGTAATAATACTAAGCCTCTATGTTTTACTTTTCTTGTAAATGCTTTTTGAGTCTCCACACTAAGGCCCGTATTACAGAATTTCTTTATTTATTTAATAGGTGTACTTACCGCTAAACATATAAAAACATTAAAAAATTAAATAATACTTAATCTAAGACATATATGCAAGCCTTTACAAGCACACACAACATTCAATTCAGAAAAGTACAATGTAATTAATAATCAATAATAATAAATGGAATCAATAATCAATGAATAATCAATACAAAATAGTGCAATTAATAATCAATGTTTGATTTAAAATTAAAAATGTATGTCAAATTGATGCAAAAAAATAATAGTTTATTTTGGCTTTTTTGAGGGCTAGTTTCTTTGAATAACAAGTTATCAAAAAGAGAAAGACACAGGAGTAAAGAATGGCTAAAATTATATTTTGTGTATGGAAATAATTTTTTAAATTATAAAAATCAAAGAGGAATTAGTTGAGAATGTTCCTATGGAATAAACATTTCCTGCCTCCCCTCTTAACAAAACATCTGTAGTTAATTCCGTAATTAATAACAACTTGATGATAAAAATAAAACAAAATATTATCTTAAACAATACAATTCTAGAATCTCTTTGAAAAAATATAGATATAACTTGGGATATAAAAGTTTATAAACCTCTTTATACGATGAAATCTTTTCTTTAAGGTTACACTTCCGGTATATTATACTACTCTTTGGGTTACACTGACTGATTTGTAAAAACAAAATTTAAAAAAAGAACATCAGAAATACGTGGGTACTTAAAAAGCATTTTTGCGAATTTTATGGACAATTTTTTTTTTCACATACCTTGATTTCTGGTGTGGAGAATCGTTAGCAACTAAATATAAATACAATGTCACCACTGCCACACAAATTATTAGAAACATTTAAGGTAACCAAGTGCACTTCATTTTCATTTTACTTCTTTGAAGCTGGAGACATTTAAATTGTGTTGGTATGCAATTCGTGGAACTAAGAAGTCGGATAAACTTATAGAAATAATAAGTAGAATTCACTAAACAAAACAATAAACAAATGACAAATTGTTCCTTTTTGAAATCACCGGTTCCGGTTTTTCCCAGGACAAAACATTCAGTGTGACCATTGTTGATAAAAATGGTCCGGTACACAGATAAGCGATGTCCGGTCGCTATCTATAGCATGGACTACAGATTACAGCAGGCTAATTAATTGTTTTGATGTCAATTTCACATTACGTATTATGCTCTCCGAAAAATGCGATATCAAAATGACATCGACTTTTATGCGTACCTATTATGATCAACTCTTTAAAATGATATCAACTTAACGAAAACAGTATCGCATAAACGTCAAAAATGTGATACAGGATATTTGATATGATCTTGATGTGACATAGGAATGTTTCTTAATACTAATTTAAAAACAATAATGTCAAGTTGGCATCAACATCATATTGACATCACATTATGATTATATCACTAAAGCATAATTGACCCGCAAATATTATGGCATGAACGCTAAGGCGCCCTTTCACGGCAGTCCAACGCTATATGCAGGGATTGTGAATGTTGTCGCAGCCTGCATGGCGTCCAGCGGCACCGAACAGGATACGTCTTGAGTCCTGCATGTCGAACTGCAATGCAGGATCCTCTCTAAGGGCTAATCAGGCTGCGATAACATTTCTGCATATAGCGGTGGCCGCTCTTAAATGGGGGTTTTAGATTCTTGGAGCCTTGTTTAGTCCGATTAGTATCTGGAATATGATGTGATGAGAGAAAAATCTAAGTGAAAAATAACTTTATTTGTTAATTGGAAGAATGGTTCAAATCCGGCAATTTTTAAAGGATAATGAGTACTTCTCTGGTAATGCTCTGGTGCCATGGACATGAACCATTTATGCTGCACTTTTTATGTGAATGGAGATCTAACTCGGGCTCAATGAGATATCCATAACAGAAGCTATTTATCTCATACTTTCAATATAAAAGTCTAAAAATTACGTTAATAGATATAAAGATACAGCAGACCTTTTCGCTAATGGTGTTTGCAGACTGAAGTGATAGCCACTGAGCTGCTTACATACTTATTAAACGCGTTTAATATTAATAACAATCTACATTAGGGCTGTGTCTGGCATGATTTTCTATACTAACTTTTGACAACAGTTTCTCCTTTTCATTCCGTTTAGAACATGACAAGGATGTAATGGTGTCAAATTTCAAAATGTAACTCGCGCTTGTTTTCTGAGTCTGAATCTGAATCTGAGTGCACTCTGGCCGTATCCTAAGCAGGTTGCCTGCTGCCGCTATGGCCACCCTGCTTTAACTACACTGTATTCTCACGCTTGTTTTCTGAGTCTGAATCTGATTCTGAACCTGTGTGCACTGTGGCCGTATCCTTATGTGTCTTCCATCCATCCTGCCCATCTGCCAGCGTCCCGTACTGAGAGCTTAGAGCATATACCAATGGAGATGCCCTACCGTTCACTCGCCGAACAAAATTTTTCTCCATTTTTAGTGGGGGGCGAGGTACACACGGATAACACACTACACTAACGAAAATATGCAATACTCGCACAAGTACGACCGTGTTGTTGCTTTAAACACATACTTAAAATAATCACGTCATACACACAAAAAAACGCACACACGCTAAAAATGTTTATGTAACTATGCAATAAGGATCATTACTAGATCAGCAAATTAATTCAAAATCAACACTATAATGAGCTTTTTAATTATTAAACTTTTTGAATCGTAACGTATATCGAAATATAGGAAATAATCGAATATATTATTTATCATATATATATAATCGAAACGTATGACGTCATAGAGTTCGATCGTGGTTCACTATCACTCCGGTTGAACTTTAATAGCTTCACTACGCACACTCGCACCCAAGCGAAATTTCGTTTAGTTATTTCGGTCATAACTTCGTGAATATTTGTCGTAGAACAAAAAAATTAAGCACTGTATTTTATGGAATCCTTATTCTCAACTAAAATCGTTTTTGATCAACTTCATTTGTTACGAATAAAAAGCACATCCCTAACTTCACTGCCGAGTGGTGTCCGCATAATTTTTTCGGTGACTGCGCGGGTAATAAGGGCTTTGTCTTGGTGTCTTGATGACACGCGAGGTTTTTTGTTTGATTTTATCGCCGATTATAATAACTTAAAAGAGCCAAGAGGGATCTTCTGCCTTCCCATCCCTTTCTATCTATTTCTATGACAGATACCACAGCCACAAACGACTTACATTACATACAACTCGGTAAGCCCTCAGTTAAGAAATCCCTGCGATATCGCAGGAGCTGTGTTTTAAGCCCCAGCTGAAGTATTTGTTGGGACAATATAATCAAAACTTCCACTGCGTGGTCCCCTCGCCTTGGGCTTGTAGTGAACATAACATCATTAGAAACGGCATACTTTGCTAGGGAATCTGCACATTCATTTCCTGAAATGTCCGAATGACTAGGAATCCAAGCAATGGAAACGGTCAAGTGTTTTCTTTCGCATTTGAATAATTTGTTTTTAATTTGGATGACTTTGGTGTCGATTCTGGCGTGTTTTTCTAAACTTTAAACTTAATTTAACATCAGTCTATCCTTTTCATTCTGTATAGAGAATGACAGGGATGCACTGTTGTCAAATTTCAGTTTAGCTTTAGAGAATCATGCCAGAATCAACATCAATATCTCTTTTTATTTTGCTGTTAAGGGGGTTTTTATGCCTGAACACTGTACGAGTCCTAAAAGATAACAGAGTTTTAACATTAGGTCTTTCAATATATTCCACGGTTTCCAATATTCCTACGCACTAAGACCGACGTTTCTTGGGACGCTGGAACCAGTGGCGGCGCTAGGCGTCGGCGACGTCGGCCACCGCCGACGGCCTCGCGCCTGAGGAGGCCTCGCAAAAAATTTTTACAAGTTACCTATTTATTTTTGTTTCTCCTGGCCTGGCTTAGGTAGCCGACCCCAAACAATTCGGGGAGAAAACTTTTGTTATTTTCGAATACGTGCGTGATGGAAGCGAGTAGTACTTTACGGGTATTCAGAATCGTCTGTCTGGCAACACTATTTTTGTAATTAAATTTCTATTTTTTTAATTTTTTTTTGTCATCATTTGATTATCAACAATAAAACTCGTTTACTCATACGTTATTTTATAATTTGGCTCAATTAATTTAATGGTTTTTTACTGCAAAGTAAAATCGCGAACTTGATGTCGCCGACGTCCACATGTGGTCTAGTGCCGCCACTGGCTGGAACAGAAGGGAAATTCTGGAATTCTGAAAGTAAATGGCAATTCCTGTGCAGCTTGTATCCGACATTTTAGAAGCATCAGTGAAGAAAAGGTTTCAACCTTGCCATCTGCTGTTAACTATTGACTGAACTCCATTTAGTTTTAGTTACGTACGTAACGTTTAAGTTTAGAGTAACGGCTAATGCGTGAACTGGAGCGCTTAAGCTCCATGTATTTTTTATTTTAATCAAGGAAGGGACCGATTTTTTATGCCAGTAAGGGTAGCCCTCCATAGAGGCCACAAGTTGTTCCATTATAGGCAACAAAAGTTGTTCTATTATAGGATATTGCCTGTAATGAGAATTGAGATGGGAACCGAAAAGCGGCTCAAGTTCGGTTGACGAGCGGCATCACACTGATTGCAGTGGTGCAATCGGAGAATGAGCGGCGTCATCAGCAGTAGGTGTTTTTTTTTGTGAAAGATCTTCTCGTGTGTCCTCTTCAACGGTTCGGTAGCGAATAGCCCCCATTGAACCTGTATTAACACTTTTATCACTAAAAGTAGCGCAACTAGTGCCTTTTTGAGGAGCAAAATTGGCATTTTTTATAAAGTCACACTTGTGGTATCAAGCTCAACTTTAACTCCGATTTTGGCTATCAGTAAAACAGGTTAGGGTATTTTTTTAAATTCTCGAAATCTAGGGTAAACTGAGCATGTAAAGGGTAAAATGAAATTGAAACCTGGCAAAACTTATGACACCGATTTTTGTCAATTTTCGGCTGAAGAACAAAGTCTCCAAGGCCAGAATAAATAAAAAAGAAACTATTTTTGACAGAAGAATATAAACGGAGAGAGAAAGTTTCATTTCAGAATTTCAGTCACTCGCCGTCCTTGTACCTGCACAACACCCCGCTACACTTTAAGCAGAGTTATTAAATTTCATTTATAAATATACCGAACAAGCATAGAATAGACAATCCCTGCTACATACACTAGTCATTGGCTTAATCTTTAAGGAGCCATTAAAGAAGAAATTGAATTGAAGAGACAGTTAAAAGGTGAGTACTATGTTTTTTTATACATTTAATAATTCACTAGAATAACAAAAAAGTGGTGTTTTCTATGAAAATCTCTTAGTTTCAGCTCAGCTCACTAGCCTATCATGACTTTTAGCTCTTTTGACGGTGTCATATCTGAAATACCAGGAATTGCCGTGGACAACTTTGAGAATGCGAACAAAAGAGCATATTTCTTGAGTCACTGCCACCGAGACCACACACAAGGCTTATCAAGTCTAAACTTGTTAAGACACCTGCGGGAAGACAACGTACACATTTATACTTCCGTAGTATCATCGGCGATTATTTCATCGACAGCAGATTTTGCAGCTGTGAAAGAATATGTCGTACCTCTTTCATTAGGTATGTACGTCTCTTTAATGCGATTCAGCTAAGAATAGGACCAACTGGGCGCCATATTGTGACGACATAGCTGTCAATTCAAACCAGTTAGGTAGGGTGAGCAAAACAGTGTTTCTTAAGCTTATTTACCAAGATTAAGTGAGAAAATATCATAGTTTTTAATAATATTAATTTGCTAAGACTAGTGAGAAAAAACATTAATCGGAATCTAGGTCTTGAATTCCGCTCATCTCTGCACTATATTCGGAGTAGTCATCGACATCGTCATCATCATGACTGCTGCTTTCGGCTATAAAATAAAATATCCATTATTGTAGGTTTCAAAACGACAACTTTATTTGAAATAAAAACGGTCTTTATGTTACCTGTATTTATAATAAAACTAAAGTTCTTATATTTCCCTTTTCCAGTACTCGTTTTCTATACGTTTCATATGATTTATTTCCTTCTTTTGTTTACAAATGTTTGGTATTTATTCTAAGGTTAGATTAGAGCTAAAAAAAGTGTTCCAAGATTTTTTTGCAAATCGTACTTTTCAAGTGACATTTGACAGATGGAGGTCATTAGCTTTCCTATTCTTAATTGAATCGCATAGTACTTCCACGTGTGCTTGTAAAAGTCCAAACCAAATGAATAAGTTGGAGAGTTTGAATATTTTACTTAAAATGTAGCATGTCAAATTGAGCAAGTCAGGTGAGCGTTGATGCGTATCTCAAAGGGGGCCTACTGCTCAAAGTTACTCCCGCTTCACACAATGGACCCGGCACCCTCATGGTGAATCCATGAATTGCTAAGAAGTTTGTTTCTCTCTTGGCTGTCTAGTCGTTAGTATGGCAAATTGTCTGTTATCAATACAGTACTAAGTGTTCCGCTGACTTCATGCTTCGCATTCGAGCCCCCTCCCGTAGTAAATCTTGGTCGAAAGAAGAGAGTTTTGGTAAAGGTAGAGAAGAAGGAAGTGAACACCTCTCAGTTAACTTAAGAGTTTCTCTATCTCCCACATGATGAACCCGGCACCTGTACGGTGAATCCAGGGATTGCTAAGAAGTTCGTCTCTTGTTTGCGACAAGGTTATCCTACTAATATTGTAAATGTGAAAGTTTGTATGTTTGTTACTCAATAACACTAAAACTACAGAACAGGTTTGGATGAAATTCGGTATGCGTATAGTTTATGCCCTGGATTCAGACATAGGATATTTTTTTTCTGAAATTAATGTTAATGCTGGCGAAGTCGCTGGCAACCACTAGTATACTATAAAAACATTCATTAATTTGCAAGAACACGTGTTATAATGTCCACTGACACATTTTTATTATGTACCCCTGCAACTTGGTCCCTGTTATGTCTTTTTGAAAATATCGCAGAAATAGAAGATAGAGAAGTAGACCTGACATTATTATAACAATATACTAAAGAAAGTTTTACTAGAAAAAATTCCACACGTATCATGTAGCAGACAGGACTCAAATCTGTACCCTTCTCTATCTGGGTGAATGCATTGGCCATTATGCTACAGAGGCCCTGATGGCCATGTCGAATTTTCTCTAGTGTTTCTTAAGTTGCAAACCAGCGTCATCTCTTCGCATTGTAGGTAACCCACAATGTCAAATCAATACCTTTACAAGTATTAAACATTTGAAAGAAGAAATAGTAATTATAGTAATATTTTTATTTTTTATGCATTCAAATGCCTGTTGAAATTAGTTTGAGTTCTGTCTGCGTGGAATTTTTTCTAGTAAAATTCTTTAGATTATTTAGATTTCTTTAGATTTAAACATCTAGCCATAAAATGCATAAACAATTAAAAATATAAATATTATAAATTTTCAGGTACTAAAACTGTAAAGCTTGAAGAGACAGAACAGCATAAAGAGTCTTACATACAAGTCACCACTATACCGGCTGGACACTGCTTCGGTTCCGTAATGTTCCTATTCAAAACACTCAACAAGACCATTCTCTTCACTGGAGACTTCCGGATAAGTCTTAACGATGTCTCCAAATTGGGACAACTGCATGACCGGAACGGGGACCCAATTAATATTGACAGAATGTATGTTGACACAACTTTCTTCAATGCAAAGTATGAGAATTTCCCTAAAAGAAGTGAATGTGTCAATTCTGCTTTGGTGGAAATTAAGAATTGGTTAGAAAGCAGTAAAGATAATTATGTAGCTTTGCATCCTTCCGCAAGATTTGGGTACGAATTTGTGTTCAATGAGATTTTCGAACAGCTGGGAATGAAAGTGTATGTCGGTGGAGATTGGACTTTGTATAGGTATGTATGAATATGTTTTTGATTATGCTAGCGCAAGGATAGGCAAGGAGCTCGATGACGCAAAGGGTTAGTGCATTTGAAATCAATGTATCTTTTTGTTTGAAATTGTTTATTAGACCTATTCTAGATGGATGTAATCCAGCGTACCAACCAAGGTGACCTTGCCCGTTGCCATCCATCTCACCACTTTCTCTTTTTGTGTTGTTTTTGTCGTCACAAAACTGTTAAGGCAAAGCCCACGTATTGAAATTTAGACAAACTTGGAACCATTTCTACAACACGGTTACTAATACAATCCGCGCATGATACAAGTGCATACGTGTTTTCATGCCAGAAGACGGCTCGCGACCAGTGTTTCCACTTTAATGATTTTCTTTCCCCACGCCTCAATTCAGATTTCCGCTTCTTAGGACATTTTTCCCCTCAAAAATTACGCTAGTGTAGTAACTAAAGAAAAAAAAGGTCTTAATCTATCTTATTCTATAACAGATAAATAAAACATATAAAATCTGCACGTGTTGCCACATTTTTTTTATACGGCAACACTTGTTCACGGTATAGTCCATAAAAAATTTGTTCCGTGCCGCATTATTTTAGGCTAGGCTTTATCCATAATTTCCCGCAATTTCCCCTTTTCATGTCTTTCCCCTTTTTCTTCCCCTCTGGACCCTAATTTCCCCTTAAAAGAGGAATTTCCCCTCATTGTGGCAACACTGCTCGCGACTGCGTGTTGGCGCGTGGATTACATCCGTGTAGCCGAAAATGATAACGCGGATGGAAACCAACTTCCCGCCAAGGTCACCTTGGTTGGTACGCTGGATAACATCGTCTGGCATAGGTCTTAATATTTATTTCCTAGTTTTGGAACAGTTTATTTCAGTGGGGATTGGTGGGTGCTAACGATTGCAGATGCAGCCGGGACCAACGGCTTAGCGTGCCTTCCGAAGCACGGAGAAGCACGGATTAAATTTTTGGTCACCCATCCAGTGACCGACCACTGCGAAAGTTGCTTAACTTTAACGATCGCAGCCGACTGCGCTAACCACCTGCGTCATCGATCTCCACTAATCTACTAGAAATTTAGTGATTGGTCACACTAATATAATGTACTAATAAAATTGTCATCTACCCAGATTGTTCCCGAAAGAAGTTCCCGGTGTAACCGACGATCCGATAGTGACAAGAATCCACAGTTGTTCTAATCGAAACGACAGACATTTACACAGATGTCTCCCTTATGACACTAGCAACAAGAGCTATCTTTACGTGCACCTTTCAGCTATGAAATGGGATAATTTTAGCATAGAAGATATGACCTTCCAAAGAATTTCGGAGAACAGAATTGATATATGTTTTCCTACGCACTGCAGTAGAAGCGAGTTGGTCAATTTTGTTAGTTACTTTTCACCAAAACAAGTGACAGGTTTCCCCAATAAGTATGAAATGGAGACTGTTAAGAGACGTAGTAATGTGGTTTTTAGACCACCCAAGAGAGTGACTTGTAGAGAAAGAGATGTGAAGAGAATGAAAAGAGATAGTTGATACTGGTAAAATAGATGGTTCAAAATGCTAAAATTTTGTATCTTTTATGTTAGGTTTTAAAGTTATTTTTTGTGAGAAATGTGACTTATTATGGCATTTGAAGCTCCTAAGAGAGTAACTCAAGTAGAAAGTAATGGAAAGAGAATTAAAAGAGACGTAGAAAGTAATGGAAAGAATGATATAAATGACTGGTAGAATTGGTATTTTGAAATTATTTATTTTTGTCGTATATTTTTTATTAAGAAAGGTTACGTATTGTGAAATTATATGACTTGCAGAAATTAACATTTGAAATCACAAAACATATGTTTAATTTCTTTAAGTTATTTAAAAAATGATACTTTTGTGATATCTAAAAATCCTAAGAGGATAACTTGCATAGAAAGAGAATTTAAAGGGCTAGGTGACTGTTAGAAAGTGATTGTTAGTTATATTGAAATAGTAAACATTATTTGGTTTTTATTGTTACTAAATAAGTCTTATCGTAGTTTTTGAAGGTGCTAAAAGTCTGATAGGGAATACGAGTGTAACTGGTATAGAAAGAGACATAAGAGAACGAAACGAGAAAGATAAGGTTCTTTTTTTATAAATATTTATTTTTTTGTGTTTTTTGTTATTATTATAAAATATGAGTTATTCTAGTAGGCTTTAAAACACTGAACTACTAGTGGTAACTGTTAGTGAAAGTGATAGGACGCTATTATTAAGTATGCTATTATTAAGGTTTTTTTCATAATAATGGCCGTTTACCATGTAACTATAACTACATAAATATGAAGTAATTTTGCATAGAGTTACAAGTTTTCAATCTATTTTTATTACTTTGTTTATCATATGTATGGTATCATATTATGGTAAAAAAGAACATAATTGTTATATATTCGTATTAGAAATACGGCAAGTTATGTGGCCATTTAATAAATAAAACTTTACTAACTGTCAAAATTCACTTTCTTTACAAGTTATTCTCTTATTGAAACTAGTAAGAGAATAACTTGTATAGAAAGTTATTATCTAATTGAAACTAATAAGGGAATAACTTATAAAGAAAGAGTTAGAAAGAGAATGAAAAGAGATATTCATGACTGACAGAAATCTCATTTTTAAAATGCCAAGTTATGCCCTACTTTTTTGCTGTAATGCTATATTGTTGAGAACTACTAAGTATAAGGTGCTCTTTTGGGGAAGTATTCTCCACCTTACAGAAGACTGATGTGTTTCTGTTGATGAGTAAGGTTCCAGTACCCCTAGCACGAACCATTATCGAATTCGTATCGTTTGCGAGTCCGAAATGTCATTGTCAAATGTGTACTGATTTTTAGTTCTCGTGACGTACTTTGTGTCGCTGCTGTTCAAGTTTCCATACAAAATTTGACATTGACATTTCGGTTTGCAAACTATTCGAATTCGATAATGGTTCGTGCTAGGGGTACAGGTCTTCACGGGGTAAGAGTCTGGGTGAATAGATACTATACTTATTGAAACGATGAACTGAATTTATATTGAAATAAAAAATTAATTTTAACATTGGCTTGGTGTAAAATTTGTGTTTCTTTTTCAGTTATTGTAATGTTACTGCCATATACAATATGTTGGTATGAAGTCATCGATATATAGTCATTAAAATAAGATAATTATATTTTTTTTATAATTTATTAGTATTGACATTATATATGTACCTAGTTTTTCACATTGTTTAATATGTAAGTACTTTTAAGATGAATTTTATGTGATAATGTTTTTTTATTGATGAATTAAATATATTGTGATACTATAATTTTTGCTTTTTATTTAAATGTGTTTTTTGATGTGAAACATGTTTTGGCGCACTTAAAACCGATTTCTGGCGTGGTGACGCTCTTCCGTAAAATGCAATATGTACCAGTGCTCAACTACTCGCAGATCAGTACGACGCCAGCGCCCCTCGAGGAAGGATCTGTATTTTTTTTTACCGCACGCATCCCGAGCAATTCTCCGAGTGTATCGTAAAAGCGCCTACTGACATGCCTGCCGCAGGGACAATCTAGGGTGTAAGAGTGGGGATGACCCTTAATTGCCTCCTGAATTGTGATGTGTGTAGGCAAGTTGGGGCAAATTTATAAATCGGGCCTGCGGCAGGGCGGCAGGAGCGAAAGACCACCCTTGGTCCCTAGATTGTCCCTGCCGCCCTGCACGTTGCCGAGTGTGTAGCACGATCGGGGCAATTTCTCAATCAGTCGGTTGGTAGCTGTCACACGCAGCGCACGTATTTCGATGAAGAAGGCGGCAGATCATAATGAGCATGAAGTTTGGACACGAGTGATCGAAGTATATAAAGACCGGCCCCACATGTGGGATAAAAAAAAACAAAAGATATTTATATTTTTTTTTAAATATTTTTAATTTTTAAGTATATATAAGTAACGGCTCGATGAAAATATTACTAGAAAAATAGTTTTTTCTTTTATTTATTTTTTGTGATATTTTCCTTAGATTCAAACATTGAGCAGTTACATGCTTAAAAAATAAAATTATAACTTTAATTGCAATTTCTTCTTTCAAATGTTTATTACTTGTAAAGGTTTTTATATAAAAGGAAAATTAATTTGACATTGTGGGTTACTTATAATGCGAGGAGATGGCGCCATCTCTTCGCATATTGTCGCGTGTGATGCTCGTAGCGTTTCAGCTTTACCGAGTTACCCTCTAACTTTCATGCTCGTCGGGAAGAGCTGCGCACGCATCCCACACACACACACACACACACAGATATAATATATATACATGCGTGACGCTCGTGACGCATTTCCGTTTCATCTTTCCCATAGGATTTTTCCATTTACACCTCATCGGAAAAAAATATTTATTTCAATAAAAAAAAGAAATAAATTTCAGTATATGTATTTTTTAATGTCACATCAATTATACTCCGAGAGCTTCACGAACTCCTGCAGATAACACACCCCATTCGCAGCTTCCACGTAATCTGCAAATAAATATCTAGTTTAAGATAAATTTAAAAGAGGAAGGGGTAGCGGATTTTCAGCTCGAATAGGGATGATGACGGGGTACAGTAAACGAAATTCTATTTAGTCCGTCAGTTAGATGATCAAAAAATAATGGACACGTATTTTTTCTTTGGGCAATCAACCAAAAAATGACAAAGTTATAGCGCGTCAAAGTTTGGGAGTAGGGGCTCGTGACGTCACGTTTGAGTACACTTATTAGTGAAAATTCACTCAAAAGTGACGTCACGAGCCCCTACTCCCAAACTTTGACGCGCTATAACTTTGTCATTTTTTGGTTGATTGCCCAAAGAAAAAATACGTGTCCATTATTTTTTGATAATCTACCTGATAAACGAAGAAAAAAAATTTTGTCATCATCCCTATTGGAGCGCCCTTCTAGGGAAGTAACCTACGCTTTAGGGGCGTCCATAAATTACGTGAGATGTTTAAGAGAGGGAGGGGATCGAGTCAAATCTCATCTAATCTTACGTTGGAGAGAGGGGGGGTCTCGGTAAATATCACGCAATTTTTTTTAATGGAACAAAAAAGAATTATACTATTTTGGTCGATTTAATCTAGATTGTACACGCTTAATATTTAATCGTAAGCATTAAGATAACCTTAATACGATTAAATCATTCACTTATTGGTTCGAAAGGAAAGTAGTCGTAAATAAAAGCACGAAGCATTTTTTTTTCATTTTACAATAACATTTCAACGCGTTTACGTAAGAAACCCACATTTTGAAAATTCTTACGTGAGATTGGGTAATGGGGGAGGGGGTTGAATAAAATCTCACGACATCTCAACAGGGGGGGAGGGAGGGACAGAAAATTCAAAAAAATACCTCACGTAATTTATGACCCTTTTTTTTGTTGTTGAAGTTCTCCCGTTTTAGGGAAGGCAAAGGGAACAATGCCCATACAGCCTGGTCTTTAATAAAATTAATCTTCTTTTTGTTTTTACATTAGAATGTCAGTGTGACGCATTCTAATGTTTCTTGGAGTGTTTGGCACGAAATGTATCGAGTTGGCTTTTTCGATAAGCTTCTGTGAGGTAGTCAACACTACAATAAAATTCTCACGTCCACTTGACCGGAATAGCGTATATTTTAACGATTCCACTAATTCTTCAGTTACGCAGACGGTTGTTACACAAAACCACACCAATTTTATTTCACAATATCCACTATGAACGAATTTAAGAATATTTAAAATAAGACGCCAAGCGCACTCGATGAAATCCCGCCAAAAACTCCCATGGGCGCCCCCTTACAGGTAGGGTTGCCATATGCTGGCTTATCAATTCCGGACCCCTCCCCTTTTTATGCCTTTATATGGCATGCTTCTGTCGCCTCTCGCAGGTAGGTGTGGGTACAGTAATATTGTAAAACGCGTGTTAGCGGATTCCGGGACAATAAGGTCTAATTACTGGACATGGGACAAGACGCAAAATTCCGGGACAATCCTGGATTTCCCGGGCATCTGGCAAGCCTACTTAGGCCACAATAAAATAACACGACCTTTTGGTGGTGTTGTGTTCCTGTCGTTGATAGGGATGAAACGATACCATCTAGGTATCGATACTTTTACTCGATACTGTATCGGTGATAAAGTATCGATGCCTATTCGGTATCGAATGAAAAGTGTCGATACTCACTTGTATCGAAAAAAATTTGACGAACGATATTACAATTACAAATTCAGTTAGTTTTAAACAAAATAACTGCTCACGCCACGCGATAAATGTATGACTGATTGAATTAACTGGAAAAAATATAAATCATACGCAAGGCTGCCAATTGAGCAGTAGAAAAGATGCATTCGCGAAACATAAATTCCAACTAGACACCCTACCATAGAGTAAATAACCTGCCTATGGGTACGGCCAGAGTGCACTCAGATTCAGATTCAGATTCCGAAAACAAGCGCGAGAAATAAACAGTGTAGTCTAAGCAGGTTGCCTGCTTTTTCTCGCGCTTTGTTTTCTGAGTCTGAATCTGAATCAGGAGTGCACTCTGGTCGTACCCTTCGGGTGCGGCCAGAGTGCACTCAGATTCAGATTCAGATTCAGATTTCGAAAACAAGCGCGAGAAATAAACAGTGTAGTCGAAGGGTGCGGCCAGAGTGCACTCAGATTCAGAGTCAGATTCAGATTCTGAAAACAAGCGCGAGAAATAAACAGTTTAGTCTAAGCAGGTTGCCTGCTTTTTCTCGCGCTTTGTTTTCTGAGTCCGAATCTGAATCTGAATCAGGAGTGCAATCTGGCCGTACCCTTCGACTACACTGACTTAGTATTAAGTCTTGAGAGAGCCCAGAGAGCCGCCTTGAAGATTTCTTCTTTCCTTCCATTTCTCTATCCCACAAATCTTCTGTATAAGTGTTGTAAAGTATTAACTGACAGGCAATTGTATATAATGCACACAGTCTTAAAACAACATACCTACCGCACTCCCATTTAATATTGACACAACTAACAAAAGACGGAAAGATAAGTATAGTTTGCCCGCAAAGTTTTACAAAGCATAGTTTCTCTTCCAGATTATATTTATTTCAAGGACCATTTTCATACAACCGGCTAAATGTTAAACTAAATATATATAGTCTAAATTATAAACACGCCAAACTTATTATTCACGATGCCTTACTAAGTATGTCCTACGATGATACAGAGATGTTGATGTCCATTACAAAATAAATAGTACCTTATCTTAGAGTATATTTTATTATATGGTATATTTTAATGCTCGCTTTAGTCAATTATTGTTTTGATTTTATATCAAAAATTATAGTTTTGATAATTATTGTATAAATTTAGTTGTAGAAAACTTTTGCCTGAAACACAGGTTAACCTAGTTCAGGCTATAGTAGGTATAAGTTCCATATCTTTTGTTATTCTAGAATTAAGTAATTTAGTGTAAACTCAAAATCAAAATCCGTTGCGCAATTACTAAGCACATACACATTTTAAAGAAAAATCATCAGTAGTACACTCATCAGTATGACTTGCTCCATTTCAAGTCATAATCCACATCGATGTCATAGGGGCCCCATTATCCTAATATGCCCAGGGCCTCCAATAGGTTATAGACGGCCCTGGGTACAGGCCTTACTTACGGATGGAATAGGGAGATTGAGCCATGAACCACCGCGCGAGCCCAGTGCGGATTGGTAGGTGCCAACGACTGCAGATGCAGCCGGGACCAACGGCTTAACGTGCCTTCCGAAGCACGGAGGTGCTCGTGATAGTAAATTTGTGGTCACACATCCAATGACCGATCACTGCGAACGTTGCTTAACTTCAACGATTACAGCCGAACGCGCTAACCACTTGCTCTATCCAGTACCTCAAACTCACCATACAAAGATTCCAGTTTACAATTGGCTTTCTGCATGGCGCATTTGTTCTTGAACTTTACCAACTGTTTGGTAGTGACACTGATGGCGCACACGGGGTTGGTGGAGGCGTCTTCACAGTCCGCGGGGCACAGCCTGCCGCGTAAGAACATTACGTAGGCGGTGCAATATTCGGTGTCTACCTTGTCGAACTCTGTAAATAACAAATATTGCTTAAGAGGCACTCCCTGGCACAGCTAGGGTTACCATTTAGGAATTTACTAATTTTGCAAAGTTTAGGCATACGCACTAATTGTCGTTTTGGTGGAGGTTCTTCTGTCAGTATTCAATCTTTTTGACATTTAAATTAATATTTATATTTCATATTATAAATTACACACATTTATTTATTATTGTCTACACAATTTTGTTTTTATTTTAATGATTATTTACATATATTGAAGTTATACTTCTTTAGGCGCGTTATGAAAAAATGATGAGAGTGAAATTTTTAGATGCGCGCGCATCACTGTAGCCCAAAAGTAACAGCATGAAGTTGGCCGCGGGCGCGTTATGAATAAATCATGTGAGTGAAATTTCGAGATGCGCGCGCATCACTGTAACACAATAGTAACACCATGAAGTTGGCCGCGGGCGCGTTATGAATGTTAGTGTCTAATAATGGTGGATTATTAACCACTTAGTGGTTAATAATCCACCATTATTAGACATCTGTTCGAAAGGTACTTTGAACGATCCACGGAGCTCCATAAGATGATCGCGTTGTCAAAAACAATGTTGGCACGCTCGTCGCCTCTGATCACTGTTTTCATATTTATAATATTTATCCACATGTTTCTAGTTTCTATATAGACACAACGTGTTTTAGTTACTTACAGGTGCTAATTACATATGGACTAATAACTTAAATTCAGTAGTGATTTTAATTGAATATTTTGAATATTTATTAAATTTTTCAAATTAAAACTGAACTTAATTGACTGTGTTAACTATCCTTTTCCAGTCCTTTTATTATTTTATTGTAATTATTAATTATTTGCATGCAATTAAAAAATATTTTTAATGATGCTAAAGAAGTAAAACTTCTCACGCGCGTACATAAGTTACACGCATCCATTTTTTTATTATTATTTAGAGAATTTATTAACAGGTGTTGCTATTTACATTGATAGTGAATAACATAATGTTCGTATTTCTATGTGGGACTAGGGCAGCTTTGTACCTAAATCCTCGCAGCTCCTAGGGGCAGTTGCTGGAAATCAGTATTTTGCCTATTAAGGCAAAAACACTGCTGAGCTTCTGCCTACTTGCATCACTGTCACTTACTTGTTTGACGACCTCCTTGGCCGAGTGGTTTGTACGCCGGGTTTCATGGTGTCGCCGACTCGAGAGGTCCCGGGTTCGAATCCCGGTGGGGGCAGATGTTTGTGTGATGAATACAAGCATTTGTACTCTAGTCATGGATGTTTAATATATATTTCTATATAAATATACTTATATATGTACAGTATATGTATTCTATCCGTTACCCTAGTATCCCATAACACAAGACTTATAGTGCTTAGCTTGGGGCTAGGCTAATTGGTGTGAGTGTTGTTATTTATCTTATCTTATCTTTATCTACTAATGAATGTTGTTTAGACTTGATATTTAACAACTTATAATTATCTATGTTTGCAGTGAACATGTATTAATTGTATTAATTTGTGATGCAAATAAATGAATGCATTGAATTGCAAAAATCCTGACATTTTGAAAAAAAATCCGAATTTTTAGTCACAAAATTGTACCCTTACTTACTTAGTTACAATGATATGGTATGTTTTAATCAATATGTACTTTTATTATTCATATCCAAAGAATTTAAAAAGTCCATAGGTAGTCTAAAAGTTCGGACATGTCCGGATTAATCCAGACGGATGGTAACCCTAGGTACAGCGGATTTCCCGCGGGCGCCCGTCTGGTTAAGTTGTCATCGGCTTTTTTGCCATCTGCTACACGACGAGGAGCTCGATGACGCAGGTGATTAGCGTGTTCGGCTGCGATGGTTGAAGTTAAGCAACTTTCGCAGTGGTCGGTCATTGGATGGGTGACCAAAAACATCTATCTCGAGTTCCTCCGTGCTTCGGAAGGCACGCTAAGCCGTTGGTCCCGGCTGCATCTGCAGTCGTTAGCACCCACCAATCCGCACTGGCCCCGCGTGGTGGGTCATGGCCCAATCTCCCTATTCCATCCATAGGGAAGGCCTGTGCCCCAGCAGTGGGGACATTAAGGCGCTTTGCAGACGACGGGGCGGGGCGGGCTTTGTGTCCGCGAAGCAATAAAAACCGCGTCTGCCCGTCGATGTCTGCGGCTGCCCTCGCCGCGTACACAAAGCACACGACGAGCAGAGGCGGTCAGTTCAGGACGTTCGTTCTAGTAAATAGTCCATCACTAAAAAGCGCGTGGCGCGGAGTGAGCTGACCGCCCCGCGCCGCGCCGTCTGCGTTACTGCATATAAACTGGTTTGTATGATCCACGGCGGGCAGTCGCGGACATGCCGCGCCGCCAGTGCCCGCCGGGCAGCTGCGGCGCGGTCTTTTTGCCCTCTGTGTGCGTTTGTAGTATAGGATTCACTTTGTGCTATCGTTGGCGGCGAAATCGCCGTCTGCAAAACGCCTAATAGGCTGATGATGATGATGCTACTCGATGATACGGGGCGAGTTTGCAAGCTACTAGCGAATTCGCTGGGCTTATAATTCCCCCCGTGTCATCGAGGTTTAAGGGGTTTTTTGTTTAATAATTGTGAAAATAAATAGTGTAATATCTTCTACTGGTGCATATTATTGAAATCAGCGCAAGCTCCCTCAGTATATAGTAGTTCTGCCTAGGGTTGCCAACTTTTTTTACAAGAAAAAAAGTATATTTAGGTCTGAGAATAATATTAAACAGTATTTTAGAAAAGTTAACAGTATTTAATGTTTTGTGTGAGCGTCTAATACTAAAACTTTTACCCGCTTATTAGTAAACGTGAAATGAGCTTAGACTAGTTACGCCGTCTTTTGTTCCTATCACTCAAATGCAATTTGTCATTCAATGAACAGAGACAAAACATAGAGTAATTAAACCAAGCTTATTCTTCGTTTATTAATAAGGGGGTTGGTGTTAAGCATTTTTATGCTGAAAACAGTATTTCGTATACTTTATTTTTGTTCAACAGTAAAAAGTATAATAAACCTAGTTTTTACGGGTTAATGCACGAAACTTTATTTATTTATTGACGTTTCGTAGCCTTTACAGGCTTCGTCGTCAGAATAAAACTTTTTAAAGTTTTATTAAAAAGTTTTATACGACGAAGCCTGTAAAGGCTACGAAACGTCAATAAATAAATAAAGTTTCGTGCATTAACCCGTAAAAACTAGTTTTATTTAATGAGTGATGTGCGTGAAAACCTAAGAAACAAATATAAAAAGTATAATGTTTTGAAAAACAGTACAATACTGTTTTTCACAATGTAGTTAGCTACCCTGGTTCTGCCATAAGTTTCACTCACTCAAAGCTCCCCTATACGCCGCGCACTGGTTATTCAATATAATATGGCACTCGCTCTGAAACCATTTGAACCGCATCGTCCTGCGGTTCAGACCGCACGCGATCTTGTGGTAATCATCGCAATGGTACGGGTCGCAGTAGTCCATCCAGCTGGGACTGAAGGGCCTCTTGAATCTGTTGATCCAGGTTTCAGGCATTTCGGGCTTGACGATGATCTCTGATGCAAGATTAAAGTAAAATAAAACCTTTTCGGCATATTTGCGAAAAAGAATATGTAGATGACGCATACACACCAAAATATTTTCAAATAGTTTTCATATAAATAATTTATAATTACATAACTATAGAAAAAATAGACATTGTTAAACACATAAATATTGTTCATGCATTCCAATGTTATTTGTTTTTTTTTATTAATATATTTTTAATGCGGTAAGCTGCCTACTACTATTTTATTAAAATAAACGGGTAGATAATAGCTTCGTGTTCGTACGTGCGAACCGGGGCCTCTCCCGCCTTCTAGTTGCTTCCTAACCGCGATCGCATAGACAGCTTTCGAATGCTCTGGATCTAAAATACATTGTCTCATTGCCATCCCTTATAGAGGATATTATACCTCTGTAAACAATCCGCAAGGCGCCTAGCCTATAGTCTTTAAAATAAAACCTTAAACTATAAAATTGATTCCATACCTTAGTTTAAAACAAAAAGGGAAGATATGGTATGCTCATACTGCATCAAATAAAATATGATCCGACAACTACATAAGTAACTCTCACACACGCAAACGTCTGTATATATATATATATATATATACATTCAATCGAGCGAGCGAGACAGAACTGTACGCTTCAACGCAGCGCGAGCGAAACGGCGAGTCCGCTTTCGAGTCCGTACGGCTAAGCTGTATCGTTGTCCTTTTCTTGTTAACAAAATGGCGATTATGTAATTATAACATTCACGACAAACCGTGATTATTGAGAAAAAACGTTTTTACAGTTTTACTATTGAAAAGTGTTGCCGAGGCATTTGCTATTTGATTTGGAACTATTTGTGTTCTTTATAAAAGCATCGTAGGCATTGTTCTATCTTTATAACACTCACACGCAATATTATTATATTGAGTGTGCTAGCAGCGTTTGAATGTTCAATTGAGATTAAAGCGACTGTGAATTGCTACCCTTTGGTAGTGTGAATGCCGTTTTAGCATTTTAAACAACACAAAAACACGCACTGATGTAAAACGAAAGTAAGTTTTGCCTTATAGCAGTCGAGCTAGGGCGGGCGACGCTCCAGAAAATCATATAAGCGCTCGTTCCCTTTTTGAGGAAATGTCAAAAAGGCTCACCGAAGTGACTGGTGATCAAAAGGCTGGCAGCTATCTTAGTCAACGGATCAGCCTTGCCATCCAACGGGGCAATGCTGCCGGCCTATTGGGCACCATTCCTGATAAAGGCGCTGGGTGTAATATATTTTTTATTTTGTAAGTTATTTAAGTAGGTTAAGCTAATTATAGTTTTTAAGTTTATGTTCTTAAAATATCTTAAATGTCATTCCTAGAATCATACGCGAGGCTATTGAGATTAAAAAATATCCAAATTTCAATTGGTATATACCACCAGCTTGGGAACCCATTATACAAGAGATAAAATCCCAACCCCGAGCACACACTGCAAGACCAACAGATACTATTATTTGTTTGATGATTTAACATAAGAAGGAGATAGAAAGCCTCTCTGAGTTTGTTTCGCCGGTTCTTCTCAGAAAGGTCTCAAAATTTTGGAGCCGGTGGTAGTTTACGGTAGTTAGGGTCAAATAAATAAACTCAAAATTAGAAAAAAGAATTTTAAATTAAGTACTTTATTAACTAATAAACTCTTACATAGACAATAAAAATTTAAAAATCTTCTAATGGAATAACCGAACGCTCGATAAAAGTCTTTCGAAGGTAGCTCGACAAAATTTAATAAAAAGTCATTATTCTGACGATGCAGACCTGAAAAGGCTGCGAAACGTCTATAAATAAATAAAGTTTCGTGCATCAACCCGTTAAAACTAGTGTTATTTAAGTATTGTTAGCTTCCCTTGAGCGAGAAAATAGCTGATACTTAGTCCAGTGGCGTAGCATAGGTCACTAGCACCCGGTGCGGATTCCAAATTTGCCGGCCTCTTATTTTTGCAATCCATTATAAAAAAATTGAGGCATGGTAAAAAGAGTACTTTTATTGAATAACACTAACCTAAGAGTGAAATTATCATTTTGACGTGACAACGTCTTAAATTAGGTTGCGGCTGGGAGTCACTTATGAAAAAGTGTAACGCTCGGTAACGTTACGATGAGTCTCTCGTGTTAAGTTTAAGTTTACATGTACAATGTTTTAGTAAACAAAATATATTTCTATAGTTAAAATTTGTGCAATTCTTATTTTCATTCAATTCCTTGTTCCTATTGTGCAATTTAATTATATTCATATCAATAAATATTCTACCGAGAAAAAGACGTTGTCACGTAAAATCTTCGCCCGTAAAACCGACTTTACAGGCAACCATTTTTTTTTCTCTATCTGCCACCTCCGGTGCGGACCGCACCCCCCCCCCCCCCCCATGCTACGCCACTGACTTAGTCGTAGTAGTATAAATACACCTTGTTCTACTTACTTTCAAAGCGATCCTTGACAAAGTCGGGGTTTCCATATTTTTGATGTGGCCTGACAACAGAAAAGACACAATGATTTGAATAAATCCTTAATATATTGTTTGCCTATTGCAAAAGTCCAACCCTATTTCTTTCAGAGGACCACGCGCGCTAGCCTACGTTGTCACCGTCTAACAATTCATTCATTTCTAACAATTGTGGCCACAATTCCAACACGTACAATTAAATTTGGTGACTCATTTCTTTGTCGCACCATCCGTAAATGGAATGCTCTGCCCGCTCACGTGTTCCCTCCTTCTTACAACCTGGGATCCTTTAAAAGAGGTGTGAATACGCAACATGCAGGCCGGCAAGGTGAGGATGGCTGGTGTGGCAGGTAGAACTGCTGGACCAGCTATCTTCACGACTGGACTTCACCGTTACTTAACATCAGGTGGGGCGGAGTGAGGGAAAAAAAAGTTAACACGGAGGCGTTCACTTCCTTCTTCTCTACCTTTACCAAGACCCTCTTTTGACCAAGATTTACTATGGGAGGGGGCTGGAATGCGAAGCATGTAGTCTGGAGATACAGCAAAACACTAAGTACTGTATTGATAATAGCAGTGGCGTCTTTGACCTATTGGAGGCCCTGGGCATATTAGGATAATGGGGCCCCTGTGACTTCCGTTGGATTTAGCATGAACTAGGGATCAAATACCTTTGTATTTGATCTGTGGGGGCTCCCTATCGATCGCGGGGCCCTGGGCACTTGCCCAGACTGCCCACTGGGAAAGATGTGTCTGGATAATAGACACTTTGGCATTCTAACGGCTAGGCAGACAAGAGAGAGACGAACTTCTTAGCAATTCATGGATTCACCGTGCGGGAGCCGGATCCATCTTGTGGAAAAAAGAGAGAGAGAATCTCCGAGCAGTACCCTTAGTACGAGTTGAAGCTCACGAAAACTATCATAGTTTTCGTAATTGTAAATTACGTTTCTATTTCCATTTTAGTGATAAGAAACCAAGTATACTTAAAATTTAAGAAGACGCAAATGATTTTATGATGGAATTTAAACACTGTTTATTTGTATTCTAACAAAACCAAAAAAAAACACTACCCCTAGTACGAGTGCGAGCTCACGAAAACTATCATAGTTTTCGTAATTGTAAAACTAGTAGTAATGGTACAGTTCCTGGGACTTGCGACCCAGCGGGTGCGCGGAAATTCGGAGAGACGGGTTCCGCGACCACACCCGCCCTCTCGACATGCACTAGGGGGACCGCGGTCCTCATAGTGCGTGTCGGGTGACGGTGTAGGAGTATTGTCTGGTTTTTGGTGGCCCTGTTCAGGGCGTAGGTAGGGCCCTGTTCACATAAGTGAGCTCCAGGGCTGGCTGAAGATGACAGGGAGGAGTTCCACATACCTTCTTCTCGCTCCCCCAGTGGTTGAAGGATGCGTAAGGCATTTTCCAGACACAAAAAAAAGTCGGAGGTTTAAGGAGGCCCCCTTTGAGATGCTTATCACCGCTCACCTTCACTGCTCGAGTTGCCCGAAATTCACTCTTCCTAGCCAAATAAGATAGGGACCTATTCAATTCCTAAAATGTTACTGTTTTTAAAATAAAACACTACTAAACTAAGATCTCTAGACAAAACAATCAAACAAATATTTTTCATAAATTAGGTACAAATTGGAAGAGAATTTAAAATGTATTTAAAGATTTTCTTAATGCACATTTCTTCTATATTCAGTTTTATTAAGGTAAACTAGCTGATACGGTAAAGTTTGTACCGCCAAAACTAATAATTTACAATATAATGATATTGCGACTATAAATTGAAATGTAAGCTATTCTATCTTTCAAGTTGGATCAAACTTACATCATCATCATCATCAGTCTATTAATGTCCCCACTGCTGGAGCACAGGCCTTCCCTATGGATGGAATACGGAGATTGCGCCATGACCCACCACGCGGGCCCAGTGCAGATTGGCGGGTGCTAACGACTGCAGATGCAGCCGGGACTAACGACTTAACGTGATTTCCGAAGCACGGAGGAACACGAGATAGAAGATTTTTGGTCACCCATCCAATGACCGACCACTACGAAAGTTGCTTAACTTCAATGATCGCAGCCGAACGCGCTAACTACCCGCGTCATCGAATTCTTATTTACTCGTATTAACTGTACCTGTATGTTGTGTAGGGTACGGGTTTTTTATTACTACTACCTGCAAGGAAAATAAATTTTAGTATATGTATAGCAGGTATTCAGTGTATTGTATTGTAGTGTATTGTATTCAGTGTATCGACACATGCCCTATCCAACACGAAAATAATTTTACAAATCGGACCATCATAAGTTCTTATTCGTAAGATGCAATGTCACTGACGATCTTATTTATTCGGATTTCTGAAAATTGACAAATACCTAATATTGTCTCCTACAGACACAGCGACATTTTGCCGTGTAATGGCGTAAACTTAGATAAAAACAAAAAGGGAAGATACGGTACGCTCATACTAGCAACAAATAAAATATGCTCCGACTCAACTACATAAGCAACTCTCACACACGCACACTTCTGTAAATGAACATACAATCGAGCGAGCGAGACAGAACTGTACGCTTCAACGCAGCGCGAGCGAAACGGCGAGTCCGTTTCCGAGTCCGCACGGCTGAGCTGTATTGTTGTCCTTTTCTTGATAACAAAATGGCGATTGCGTAAATAACATTCACGACAAACCGTGATTTTTGAGAAAAAAATGTTTTTATACTTTTACGAATGAAAAGTGTTGCCGAGGCATTCGTTATTTGATTCTGAATTATTTGTGTTCTTTATAAAAGCATCGAAGGCATTGTTCTGTCTTCATAACACAAAATATACGCACTATTGTTATATTGAGTGCACATGCATCGTGTTTGGATGTCCAATTGTGACTAAAGCGAATTGTGGTCATGCACCACAATTTAAGCTGATCATTTCTGAACCGCGAGTGCCGTATCTTCCCTTTTTGTTTTAATCTAAGGACGTAATGCATATTAAAGTAATAACTAAAATGGCAGCTACCGAAATCGGGAGTGACATTTTATTTTACAGATTCGTCCTAAAGTATTTTCTAAGAATAGTTTACTGACCGTTGAACCAAGAAAAAAAACAAACAAACTCTTAGTTATAATTTTTATTTTTTTAAAGCATCTAACTGCTTGATGTTTAAATCTAAAGAAAATATAACTAGTAAAAATTCCACGCGGACCAGGCAGCAGACGGGACTCGAACCCGCACCCTTCGCAGTCCGGGCGAATGCACTGACCAATTATGCTACCACGGCCCTCACGGACCGCGTCGAAATTCTTCTAGCCATTCTTAAGCTGCAAGGCAGCGCCATCTCTTCGCATTATAGGTAACCCACAATGTCAAATGAATACTTTTACAGGTATTAAACATTTGAAAGAAGAAATAGCAAATATATGTAGTTACACTTTTTGGTTTTTTAAAGCATGTAACCGCTTGATGTTTAAATCTAAAGAAAATATAACTAGAAATAAAAACCAATCGGACCAACTCTGAGTTTTCTAACAGTAAAGTGTAGATTAAGTATAAATACATACTTACATTTCACTAAACTTCTAAGCGCAATTATATTTAGAAAACAGAACAATACTACTTTCATACTTAAATGATTTTGAGGTATGTACGTACTAATTAAGAACACATTATGGAAACCTAAGTATGTACAACTATTACTAAAGTAATAATAATTTCGCGCATAATTAAGTTCGCTAATTTCTTTTTTGATATTGATTTGATAGCCAACTGGCCATAAATTTATTGCACAGAAACGCAGTTTATGTAAAAAGGGTCGCTAACAAGCATATTGCCCATTTGTTTCTTAGGGTTTCACGCACATAACTCATTAAATAAAACAAGTTTTAACAGGTTAGATGCACTGATTTTTTTAAGCTATTTATTTTATCGCGGGCTTTGAGCGCGGCGACCGAATCAATAATGTCCGTAACGAAAATAACCTGACAAGAGTGCATGTAAAAACAATTTTCACCTCTCCAATATCGATCGAAACGGCGCAGTGTGTTTAATTTTTGCCACGGGATCAACGTTCGACGCATCACCGCTGTCGTCGGTTCAAATCCCGCACTCGTATTTTTTATTATATTTTTTTTCCTTTTTTTATAAATTTGTTTTAGACCCCAGCACCTGTTATTATTTTGATTTGTCTCTATTTCATTTTACTTTAAGTATAATTATAATTTAAAGTTTTGGACTAAAGATGGTAAACTGTGGAGCTTGTGGAGGTTTTTTGACGCCTTTTGCTGTGCTTGCCCAATAAAATATCATAAGGGCCTACCTCGCCATCTATTAATATCAAAGAAAAAAATACTGCATAAATTAAATAAATAAATAATTATAATTGCATAAGTTAATATATGATAATGCTATGCTTATATATATAGCTTTACCGCGGCAGTCCCAGAGTGCCACACGTTTTGTATTTATTGACGTTTAGCACCTTTTGCCTTTTTCAAGCATAGACAATAAAGTTTTAAAAATCTTCCAATGAAATATCCGAACGCTCAATAAAAATCTTTCGAAGGTAGCTCGACAAAGTAAATAAAAAAATATCATTATTGTGGCGACGCATCTCTGCAAACGGTGCGAAACGTCAATAAATAAATAAAATCAGTGCATCTAACCCGCTGAAACTTGTTTTATATAAGCATATACCCAGCGTGATGGTAAGCGGCACCATAGCCTGTAGAGTGTAGACGCTTTCTTTTATAGTAAGGTAGGCAAATGACTCTACCCCACCTGATGTTAAGTGGTGATAAAGTCCAAACGCGAAGATAGCTGGTACAGCAGTTATAAACTGCCACACCAACCATCCTCACCTTGCCGGATTATCATTACGCTTCATCATCATCATCAGCCTATTAATGTCCCCACTGCTGGGGCACAGGCCTTCCGTACTTTTCAAGCGACATTTGATGGAATAGGGAGATTAGGCCATGACCCACCACGCGGGCTCAGTGCCAGTTGGTGGGTGCTAACGACTGCAGATGCAGCCGGGACCAACGGCTTAACGTGCCTTCCGAAGCAAGGAGGAGCTCGAGATAGTAAATTTTTTGTCACCCTTCCAATGACCGACCACTGCGGAAGTTGCTTAACTTCAACGATCGCTGCCGATCGCGCTAACCACTTGCGCCATCTAGCTCCTCGCATCATTACGCTTGCGATACCAAAAAATATCACACGCATCGTTGCCTACCCTGACCCCCTTTTACCGACCCCGCGGAGTCCTGGAACCTTACTCACTACAGAAACACAACATCTAGAAAAGGTAGGCAGTCTTACTTTACTGTGGTAATAATTAGTCTTATGTAAAAGATAAGATACATACATACAGAGAAATGTATAGTCTTCTGAAAAGAGATTTATTTACTTCTTTTGTTTCAAAATGTTTTTCTAAGACTTTTCTTTTTCTAAGACTAGTTGCCCGCCTTTGCTTCGCTTCAGTGTAGAGCTTTAGTGTAGAATTCGAATTTTTCTCATGTTTTAAACCATCCCTAGACCTCCACGAACATTTCAAGACCAAGATAAGATAAATTCGTTCGGCCGTACTCGAATTTTAGCGAGACTAACGAACAGCAATTGATTTTTATATATATTTATTTATTATTAAGATTAGCTCAGTGCTAAAGAATGTTTTTTTGCAAACCGTACTTTTCAAGCGACATTTGACGGATGGAGGTCCTTGGCTATCCTATCTTTATTTGAATCGCATAGTAGTAACATTACCATTAGACGTTTCACGAGATATAATTTTTTCAGATATATAATTGATTTTAAAGTTAGTCATCTCTAGGCAAATGGTGTCGATTCTGACATGATTCTCTCCTAAACTTCAATTTGATAACAGTGCATCCTTGTCATTCTCTTTAGAGAATGAAAGAGACAGAATGATGTTAAATTTAGTTTTAAGTTTAGAGAAACATGCCAGAATCGACACCGGATATTGGGATTTG
Source organism: Chilo suppressalis (assembly GCA_902850365.2). NCBI lineage: Eukaryota > Metazoa > Arthropoda > Insecta > Lepidoptera > Crambidae > Chilo > Chilo suppressalis. The sequence continues at coordinate 1,309,234 of OU963920.1, read as the reverse complement.
GTTGGCGTAAGAATTGAAATTTCGATTTAATATCACAGCGATCTATTGAAAACCGATTTATTGAAATTTCGATATATCAATACGATAGGGATGATGACTATTTTTTTTGGAGTTTACTCCTTAAGAATCGAATTGTATATATAAGGGGCCCGATATGAGAAAAATGTGAGGAGTAAAATCTACTGAACAAATGACCTCGTTACGTTTTTGTGCGCAACCTCATCTGCGCACCTTTCACTTTTAGCCATGGCAACGGATAAAAAACATTAAGTTGTCACAAATGTCAATAAAATAAATAAACTAAAAATAGATAAAATCGGAGCAAAATTAATGAAAACAGAATATAGAGAAATGCCGGTAAGTGTCCAGCACTCTGGAATAGTGATTTTCAGTACAGATGGAATTATAATACATATTTACAAAATAATGACTAGTGTGTGATATTTTTGAAATTGTGTGTTTCCAGAAATACATAATAAAATACATGATGAATATCGATGATGTTAGATGATAAAATGTGTGACATGGAACCTATGATAGTCGAAACCATGGGACGATTCCTGAGGTATCTCTACTTGTAACCGACTTCTTCGAACTTGATTTTGTTTTGTGTCTGTTCAAAGACAATCGTTTTTAGAGTGTAAACTCCGGTCGTGCGTCGGAGCTGACACACACATTTTTTTTCTTCGTTTATCAGGTAGATTATCAAAAAGTATTGGACACGTATTTTTTCTTTTTTCACATAATATAAACATTGCAGAGATATATTGATTTGAAAAGTCGAATGATGTCGCGTTTTGGTACAATTTTCACTTAAAAGTGACGTCACGAGCAGGGGCTGGTGACGTCACTTTTAAGTGAAAATTATTATAGCGACGTCACTTTTAAGTGAAAATTGTTATAGCGACGTCACTTTTAAGTGAAAATTGTTATAGCGCGTCAAAGTTTGCGAGTAGGGACTCCCAAACTTTGACGCGCTATAACTTTGTCATTTTTTGGTTGATTGCCCAAAGAAAAAATACGTGTCCATTATTTTTCGATCATCTAACTGACGGACTAAATAGAATTTCGTTTACTGTACCCCGTCATCACCCCTATTGTATCAACTGGCATTCGATATGGAGTAGAAACTCCTTTTTATGGAAACTCTGATAATGCGATACGTATGAAGGAGCTTGGACTTCTGTTAGGCTTTTGTTTTGGGATACTAGAATAAGGAATGTTAAAATTAAACGCTATGGTACTTAGAAAAACAGGATTGATATTTATATTTTCATTTATAATTGTAATCGTAGATATCGTCTGTGAGTTTTTGGACAGTTTTCGGTGCGCACGTCGTCTTCGTAGTTGTAATTTTACTGTATTTAACACCTGAAGATGTTTTCGTGGAGCCTGCGAAAAGAGATATAATAGTTTTTTTAAGTAAAACTTCTTTTTAGGGGTGTAAATGGAAAAATTCTATGGAAAAAAATAAACGGAAATGCGTCGTGAGTGATACACAACTATATATATATATATATATATATATGTTACGAGCAATTTAATAAGTCCGAGCACTATTAATAATGGCCGGTCTGTATTCGTAATGCACGACTCAATTGGGCAATGTGATTAAAACAGCATGATTAATAACTTTTCCCGGCCATTATGAATAATGCCCACCGTATCTTGGGCAGAGTAATAAGATAAGTGAACTGCAGTGTTTTTGTTTATTAAATGAAAGTAAACTTAACAAAAAATAAACTATTGAACATAATAGTTTACAAAATTAAAAACTAGGTACTTAATTCCATTAGTTTTGTTGGAATTTCCTGGTTCCGTTTTGATAGGGGGGGGGGGGTCCCCAACTCCTCCCCCCCACTTAAGAATTAGGTGGAAATGCATGATTATTTTTGAAGTTATACTTCTTTAGCCGCGTTATGAAAAAATTATGAGAGTGAAATTTTAAGATGCGCGCGCATCATTGTAACACAAAAGTAACATAATGAAGTTAGCCGCGGGCGCGTTATGAAAAAATGATGAGGGTGAAATTTTAAGATGCGTGCGCAACACTATGAAGTCGGCATATATAGTATAAACCGCACATTACTCGTAAGTCTCGAAAAAAAGCTTCCAACAAAATAGTAATAGGATCTCTTAGTCGCACATGTTGGGACGCTCGTCGCCTCTGATCACTGTTTTCATATTTATAATATTTATCCACATGTTTCTAGTTTTTATATTCTTAACACGTGTTATAATGTTATACAAATGCGAAATTTATATGTGCTAATAAATTTTATTCAGTAGTGATTTAAATTGAATATTTTGATTATTTATTACATTTTTCAAATTAAAACTGAACTTTATTGACTGCGTTGACTATCCTTTTCCAATCCTTTTATTATCTTATTGTAATTAATTATCTGCATGCAATTAAAAACTATTTTTTAATAATTCTAAAAAGAAGTATAACTTCTCACGCGCGTACTTAAGTACACACACCCATATTTTTTTTTTAATTAATCTAACCAAAAATTCTTTAAATCTGTTAAATGTTCAGAATTAATGGTTTCCTATTTTTTAGGATGCAACGACTAGGGAAGTAAGAACCAGTACTTCTGCCTTATCTCCGGCGCTGCGGGAATAGCAGCCCCTTCGCCTTTGCGTGACAAAGTCACAAGTATCACTTCACACAAATTTATTCACACAAAGAAGGGGACTTCACACCTTCGGCTTGTTAGTCGCCACCTCCACCTTGGACCAGCCTCAGACGCTACGGGGCGCACGATGCTTGCGGCTTTGTCACAGCAGGCGGGGGCTACCATCCCCGCGCCTCCGGGCTCTAAAAACACTCTAGGGGTAGGGCAGACCAAGACCACGGCATGTCGGGATTGACCAAGTCGGTTATGAATTAAAGATTGTTGTAAAACCACATTTACCTATTTTTCTAAGTGTGGAGCCCATACTATTTTTTATTTACCAAGGTCTCAAAACAAACACAAAATGGCGAGACATCTGTCATTTTGACAAAAGTACCGACATAATAAACATATTTTTTACCACAGACAGCGAGAAATATGTTGTTTTTGCATGATTAGTAAACTGAGAAAAATCAACAGATGTATCCAATAATTAAGGACTTTTCAAGAAAGTTATTAAGTTTAGAATTATTTATTTCTGCAAGATGAGCATTTGTGACATTTGGAATTGTAAAGAATGTTTGATTTCTTGCATTTACAACATTTTGAAGTTATTCATACTGCCCGGTCCAAGTGATAAGTTCAAGCTATCTCAAACACTGACTTATTACATGGACCACGGGCCGTCGGGCATAATTAATAATGGCCGGTCAAAGTGATAATATATACACTTAATATATATTAGTATCTAGTCAACATTATAAATTTTAGTATTATTTAGTTTATAACTGTTCTTTGGTCCGAATTGTTAACATAAAAAAAAAATCAAAACGCCGATTTAAGATAGTCACGGTTTAAACCTAATATTGTCTCTGTATACTTTTTACTAAACAAAAGTGACAGCATCAGTTTAAAACCAGGTTTAACTTAAGTCAACATTTTGTAATAGGACCGTAAGAGTTCATTTGTTTTCTTAAAAGGGAAAGATGATTAAAAACGCCTGAAGAAACCTTCGTATCCAGTGGTGGTCACACACGGTGGTCTGTAGATCTTCGCCTGACTCAGCAGGGCAGACGTGTTGGACAGGTCCAGCTTCCAATCGTACACCATCTCAGATATGCCGAGTTTCAAGTTGCGCCATGTGTGATCTTTGCCTGAGAAATGATTGTAATACATAATATCTAATGCCATTAGATATCAGAAATATCGAATGGTATAATTTTCTACACATCGATTAAATGTAAAACATCACATTGTTTCCCGAGCAAAATGTATTTGAAAGGAGAAGAGGTAGAGAAGAGGAAGAGAAAAGGAAGAGTAGAGAAAGCGAAGAGAAAGAGAAGAGAAAGAGAAGAGAAAGAGAAGAGAAAGAGACGAGAAAAAGAAAGGAAAGAGAAGAAAAAGAGAAGAGAAAGAGAACACAGAGAGAAGAGAAAGAGGTATAGAAGTTGTACTTTCATGTTAGCTTCACTTCTCATCTGCCTGAAAATTAAGTAACTGGGCAAACAGTTGAATCGTTGCGTTCTTGTGCGTGTTTTAGCGTCTATAAGTGTCGCCGCACACGGGCCACCGACCACAACCACAAAACGCTGCCACCGGCATATTTCTTGTGGTTTGCATACATTTTATATGGACTCGCCACACACGGTATGCCGGTGGCCGCCACACGCTACAAATCGTCGTTGCTCGCTTTTTGTGGCCCGCACCGGCCACTTAATGCGCCGATACAAAACGCCGCCACACGTCACTCGCGCGATTCCCCACCCCTCTCTCCCTTACCTTAGTCGGCCGCTGTCGCGCGCTTCACCCACTTTAGTAGTCGCTTCTAGCATCTCGTGGCGGCGTTTGTGGCTGTGGCGTGTGGGCCGTGTGCGGCGACACTAAAATAGAGAATGTTCCGCGGAATCATTCAATCTAATGCCAGCGGCTAAGTTCCAGCACCGCATCACCCGCTGCAGAGAGAAGTCTCACCCCCACTATCTGGACGCTTGGCATTCTAGTAGAACGCATGGTAACGCATGGTGCCTTACGCACGTTCTTTTTTCTTGTTTACCGGAAAGATTTGGAACGTACTTCCCACAGCGTATTTCCCTCTTAGGCATGCTTTGACAATCTTCAAAAGGCGGGTAAACCTTCTCCTTTAGAGCCGGCAACGCATGAGTGCCCTTGGTGCTGCAAATGTCCATGGGCGGCAACGACCACTTACCATCAGATGGACTGCCAGCTCGTTTGCCTGCCCACTGCTGAACAGCGGCCTCTCTTAAGGATCTCCACGTTGCTCGGTTCTAGGCTGACCGTATCCAGCGGCTTCCCGTAACTTTTAGTAGATCGTCGGTTCACACACGCGTGGGGGTCTTTTTTGACCTGATGAAATGCCTGACGCATACAGGACTCCTCCCCGCACCTCCTTCTCACCCACTCAGCCTACCCCAGAGGGCTGGCTAGATGGGAGCTCGGGATGGGCGGCCCTATTCACTAAAATACCGGGATTTGCCCTCCTCGCTGGTTTGTGACAGCATAGGTTCCTTGTTGGGAATCAACCACGCCACCCCGACGGGCCCATCTAGGACCACCACACATAGTTGACTCTGTGCAATGTAGGCGTGAGTTTACCCAACCCACGCCCGATAAGGTTGGGGGTTACACTGCCCACTGAACGTCATCCGTGGCGTGGTCTCAGAATCTTTCTGGTAATCTGCCTTACACAAAGCAAGCGTGTATCTAGCTAAACAAAACGCATCCCCGCGAAGAGGGAAAGAAAAGGTAGAGAAGAGGAAGGGAAGATGAAGAGAAGAGGAAGAGAAGAAGAAGAGAAGAGGAAGAGAAGAGGAAGAGAAGAGGAAGAGAAGAGAAAGGGAAGAGGAAGAGAAGAGGAAGAGAAGAGGGAGAGAAGAGGAAGAGAATAGGGAGAGAAGAGGAAGCGTTTGAGTGGCAGCCACTAAGCTACTAGTGGCTGGGTTTCTAGTGACTCCATGTGCGCTTGTTGAATTCACCTTTCGTTATAGTCTGCAGTAGAATATTGACTGCACTGACGTCCCATTCAAACAGTCGTATCGGCAAATTGCTAATTTGATACAGCAGAGATGTGACTTCTTCCTTGGCGAACGCAGATGAATTTTTGCCCAAAAGATGGATGATCCTATAAAAAACATAAAAAATTCTAAAGAACATTGCACAAAATAATACTTCGATAGTACAAATATGGAATTTTGAGGTTATTTCAATTTGACTATCACCGTGGCGGAGTGGCTTCCACACCGATTCTTTCATTGATTTATCCAGAAAAATAACTGTTTTACATTGTCTCGGGTCTGTGTTTGAGGTACCTTTACTAGTTGGTAGACTAATGCTGGTATTTTATATGCGCATTGTGGTTAGACTCAAAGTAGGGTCAAATAAAACTAGTTTTTTCGGGTTGATGCACGAAACTTTATTTATTTATTGAAGTTTCGTAGCCTTTACAGGCTTCGTCGTCAGAATACCTACCTTCCTACCTTAGGAAGGTAGCTCGACAAATTAAATAAAAGTTTTATTCTGACGACGAAGCCTGTAAAGGCTACGAAACGTCAATAAATAAATAAAGTTTCGTGCATTAACCCGAAAAAACTAGTTTTATTTAATGAGTGATGTGCGTGAAAACCTAAGAAACAAATATCAAAGTAGGGTCGTCTGGGTTGGTAATTACAATCAGTAATAGATATCGATGATTATTCGAAGCATTTTAATGAATGCAAAAAACGACTGATTCAAATTCACTATTCCTGTATTCTTTTAAGTTATCACATCAGTTATCAATGCCAGTGCGTCGTCTCGGAACTCTTTGCATCTTTCTTTTTATTGCAATAAATCAGAGAGAAACAAAATGGCAACTCAATTTATTTTGGTTTCCGGTGAACTATTTGTTTCCATCCATCTATCCATCAGCCTTTCTCCGTCCACTGCTGGACAAAGGCCTCCCCCATAGAACGCCACAATTCGCGGTCCTGCGCTATCCGCATCCAGCGGCTCGCAGCACATTTGACGATGTCGTCAGTCCACCTTGTTGGGGGCCGCCCCACGCTGCGTCGTCCGGTACGTCCTTACCCAACGGTTGTCAGATCCTCGAGCGATGTGGCCTGCCCATTGCCACTTCAGCGTGCTAACTCTTCGGGCTATGTCGTACACACCGGTCCTTCTACGGGTCTATTTGTTTCCTTTGTACTTTGTTACTTTCTGGATATTCGCGGTAATCAATCATTGACGGTGAAGACGCTCGGCATTCTGCGAACGGTTTTTCGGGCCACGGATTGTAAAATTGTCTCGGAAATATTGCCGATCGTAGTATTTCTTGGTCCGGTTTATAGTGCGCAGTGTAGCGTAATTTTGTGATGCTGTGCCACGTTGTTAAATGGTCCGATGACGTGGCTTTTAGTACATGTCATCTTATCTCCATTTTGTTAACATTACTTAGATTACGGTTTTTTTTTTTTTTCTCCCATTTTTGTGTATTCAAATTTTCGTAGGCAAAGAGCCGAGCCCATACAGCCTCTTGTGTTATTTTTCTTTTTTTATTTTGTGTATAATGTGATTGTCTTGTATTTCCGTCCGTCGATGTCCAAATTAGGTCCCTCCAGAATATCAGCGTTGCAGCGGCAATCCTTTTTTGCCGTTGCAACATTATGCTGAGGTGGGGCCTAGTTGACGATGTACCTTTTGTTTTATGTTTGTTGTGTATTTATTGTAATTGTTAATGTATGTATGTCGTCAATAAATGTATTTCTTTCTTTCTTTCTTTCTTTGTTTAGTGACAAATAAATTCTATATGAGTAGTTTTCGAATGTTTATTGTTGTATGGAAAATACATGTGTCCGTGCCATAAATTACAATTAAAAGTTTTGTAAGCCACATCTGGAATTGTTCTTTGGTCAGAGGACGCTCAATCAGATTTTGGAGTACTTTATTAAACAGTGCAATACTACAACCAAACTAACCCCAATACTTAGATCGTTTCCAATATTCATGTTAAATACACATGCCTATAATTGGTACTTCATTTGTCATACTGTCAATTTATTTATTATACCTAATAATACTTTTAAGTGTCATTAATTGTAAGTGTCATTTTTACCTTTTAACTTGCAAGTCACGACTATATACAACCCCAGTGTGGATAGTGCTAAAATTTTTTCTATGCCCTGAAAGTGGAAAAAGTTATTAACACATAGGTATTTGAAATAAATTTTTATTTATGCTGTAGTGTCGCCGCACACGGGCAACCGACCACAACCGCAAAACGCTGCCACTGGCACATTTCTTGTAGTTTTCATACATTTTATATGGACTCGCCACACACGGTACGCCGGCGGCCGCCACACGCTACAAATCGTCGTTGCTCGCTTCTTGTGGCCCGCACCGGCCACTTAATGCGCCGATACAATACACGTCACTCGCGCGATTCCCCACCCCTCTCTCCCTTACCTTAGTCGGCCGCTGTCGCGCGCTTCAGCCACTTTAGTAGCCGCTTCTAGCTTCTCGTGGCGGCGTTTTTGGCTGTAGCGTGTGGCCCGTGTGCGGCGGCACTTATATTCAATACTCACTGCTAATAATATTGTTTTAAACTTTCATGGTCACTAACATTATAGCTATCAACGGGATTGTTACCTTGTTTATTATGAGTCTCCGATATTTCGGCACTGTTGCAAGCGCCATGATCACGGAGTAACTGAAGTAATTGCGGGTAGATTGGCAGACATATCGGTCTACCCTCTGACCCTCTTGAGTTACTCCGTGATCATGGCGCTTGCAACAGTGCCGAAATATCGGAGACTCATAAAAAACAAGGTACATGGTAACAATCCCGTTAGTACCTATAATTACCTACTGCTAATTGTTGAGATAATCTATATCTTAAGACTTTTTTTGAAAAACAATATGCAAAGAAAATAATATATTGATATGTTATTGTAGATAGGGGAGCTCGATGGTGCAAGTGGTCAGCGCGTTCTGCTGCGATTGTTGAAGTTAAGCAACTTTCGCAGTGGTGGGTCATTGGATGGGTGGTCAAAAATCTTCTATCTCGAGTTCCTCCGTGCTTCGGAAGGCACGTTAAGCCGTCGGTTCCGGCTGCATCTGCAGCTGTTAGCACCCGCCAATATTACCCGTGTCATGGCCCAATCTCCGTATTCCATCCATAGGGAAGGCCTGTGCCCCAGCAGTGGGGACATTAATAGGCTGATGATGATGATAACATTAATAACATGGTCTGCTTCAAGAGATACTTAAATAGAGTGTTTCTCGAAAGGCAGCGGCATGGCTGTCTCCACCTAATATCAATCAGGTGGCCTGTCCGCCCGTCTGTCTGCCTTCGGACCAGGGTTTGTAACCGGTTTCGAAAATACCGGTAAATAAAGGTTAATACCGGTTTTTAGTAAAGGTTTCGTTCGGAGCGTGTCCGAAATGAAAGCGGTACCTAAAACCTTAATAAACCGGTTTAATCCAGAGCGACACGTGCACGCGTCGGCATCGCTTGAAGTTTGTTTCGTTTGAACTAATCAAGTCACAACTTGTTAATGCTCAGAGATTGATGCATTTATTGACACATTTGCTAGCGTCTAGTGAGTCAAGTTATTCATTTTGTAGTTGTGTACTGTCACAGTACTTCACTCACTCGCTCTGTAGTTGGAAAGAAACTGACATAAAATCATTATAAATTTGAATTGAAACGGAGCAGGCGATGCCGTCAGTAAGAGCGAAATGAAATCCTTTAAAAACCGCTAAATTGATTCAAAATCTGTTTGACAGTGCATCCGCCCGGATAGCGAAGGGTGCGGGTTCGAGTCCGTTCTGCTGCCTGGTCGGCGTGGAATTTTCTTCATATTTAATCATCATCATCATCATCATCGACCCATGCTCGTCCACTGCTGGACATAGGTCTCCCCTAATGCACGCCACTGCTCCCGATTTTACGGGATCAAGGTAAGGTATCATACAGAGTTTGTCATCATCATAATCATCGACCCATGCTCGTCCACTGCTGGACATAGGTCTCCCCTAATGCACGCCACTGCTCCCGATTTTCTGCCACTCTCATCCAGCCCACTCCAGCCAGCCTACGAATGTCATCATCCAATCTTGTCTCAGGGCGTCCCACACTACGTTTACCGAGTCGCGGTCTCCACTCAAGAACTTTAATCATCTTTTAATCATCAAACATCTTTTATCAAACTTTATTTAATCATCTAGCAGTTAAATGCTTAAACAATATAACTAGAAATAGCTATAACTAAAATTCCATCAGATTCACCTGTCAATATTGGAGTGAAAAGTTCCTGACAATGCAGCAATTTCATAGGTCTATACAGAATATCCTCGTTGTAAATACGCCTGTAGAATGTCTCGACAGGTTTCAAGATCCTCTTCTTCTTTTTTCCCTTCTTCTTCTTCCTCATTCTGTGTATGGGTTTGTTTGGCGTCGTCAACGATGGGGTTTTAGGCAGCTCCGTCGATGGGGTTATGATTTCTCGTAGCTGTTTTGGTAAAAGGATCATTTTTTACTTGCTTTGGCAGGATGTCGGATTTTCATTGCAATAATACATCCTTTATTATATTTAACGACATTCCTGGCCGAATGGCATATACTGTGGTTTTCAACGTGTCGCCTACTTTAGAGGTCATGGGTTCGAAGCACGGTGAAGGCAAATGTTAGTAAGACGAATACGAACATATTTCGATTCGATCGTAAGCGATGGCCTTAGCAATCCCGTTAGCCCCAGGTATATATATTGGCCACTTACATTGGTCTTCCTCGAACTTGCCCAACGTATCAAACTCAAGAATCATTTATTCAGTCTATGCTGTTACAAGCACTTGTGATGGTCGAGAAGCTACGCCGCCGGTTCGCAAATCTACGACGGGAGACCTTGAACTGAGAAAAACCGGCAAGAAACTCAGCAAAGGCTGTTTTTTCTCCCTGTATTATTATGTACAGAGTCGTCAAGTTGAAAAATGACTTCAGAGATACTTCTGAAGTCACCTTGACGGTAGAAGTTGCCCTACGCTCACGTTGGGTTAAGCTCAGCCAAAGTTAAGCAAAGTCAAAGTGGAGGATTTACTCCGAGCTGGGTGATGGTAGCTCGGGGGCCGTGGCCCGACTGATGTTGGTAGTGCACTGTGTTTAAAAAAATGGGTGCGTGTACTTATGTAGGCGCGTGAGAAGTTATCCTTCTTTGGCATCGTTTAAAATTGCATGCAAATAATTAATTACAATAAATTAATCAAAAGTCTGGAAAAGGACACAGTCAATAAAGTTCAGTTTTAATTTGATAAAATAAATAAATAATCAAAATATTCAATTAAAATCGCAAAAAAAACATATGTGATTTGCACTTGTATGACATGTGGATAAATATTATAAATATGAATACCTATAACTGTTACTTTATTACAAAAAATAAAGATGTGGTTTTTGGTTCTACTACACCAATGGTCAAGAGATGGCGCTGTAGTCTCCTGAATCGCGCTTTGGTTCCGTTGTTCCAGATTAATAAATACTTTTGATAGGCCTTCACAATGCAGTCGTTAGCACCCACTAAATAGAGATTATATTTCTATTTTGTTGATAGATTTTCTTAATGTGCGGTAAACACAAAAGTCACGCATGAATTTGTTCGCTTATTTAAAATTTTGTGTTACAGTGATGCGCGCGCATCTTAAAATTTCACTCTCATCATTTTTTCATAACGCGCCTAAAGAAGTATAACTTCAAAAGAGTTAACCTCCAAACTTCTATAGCACGATGTAGGCTTCCATACTTTTTAGAGTGCAGCATCGGTAGCGCCATCTGTTGTTATGAAGTGTCATGTATTGTTTTTTTAATAACATCTTGGTCGTCGTTGTTGGTTGGTTGGTGTCGTGTGAGGCGGGTCGTTACGTTCCCTAAAATATGGTTGAGCGAAGCGATGGCTGGTTCATGCGTCATGCTCGTGAACGGGTGCTGCCAGCGGAGATGAGTCTGCCCTAACTTCCTTAATATTGAAGTTAATGTTTAGTCACACTTAATATTTTTATTTATTTATTTATTTAATAATCACTTACATCTATCATTACAGGTATAACCTAATACAATAGAGCAGTTACGATACAACCAATTATTATACAAAACTAAAAATAAAAAAAAAACACAAACACGAAAATAAAATAAACATTTTTATGATAGTATACAATAAGCGGCCCGTGTAAATAACACTATTTGTATTTATACTGTATGACACAGCAATCAAAATGCAGATAAACAATTAATGTATATTTAATAATTATGTAATGAAAGGTGACTTCATGAATCATCTCTGAAGTCATTTTGCAATTTGACGACTCTGTAAATAATAAAACAGGGAGAAAAAAACAGCCCTTGCTTAGTTTCTTGCCGGTTCTTCTCAGTACAAGATCTCCCGCCGTAGATTTGCGAACCGATGGCGTAGCTTCTAGACATTCATGAGTGCTTGTAACAGCCTAAACTGAATAAATTATTTTGATTATGATTATGATTGGGGCGTGTTGATGTCGCCGTCACACTGAATTTCTTACCTGAAATTTATAATCCTTTTTCCTCTCATCGAATTCGTTTATAGGAGTTATGGGTTTGTTCCTCAAGTCTACATACTGGTAGTCATCATCCTCAACGTTCATCACCGGGGTGATGAGGTCTGACTTCTTCTGCTGCTTCTCTTTGATCTGCTCGGAGATTTGGTACTTCAGCAAGTTCACTCTCTCCAATACGCTAAGAGTTATTTGCGGGGTTCTCCTCTGTGAAGTCTTTGGCGCTTTAACAATAGGGTGTTAGACAGTATTAAAAACAAAGTGCCAATTGTTAGCATCTGTGTTTAGAATGAATATTGGCAGGAGTTTTTACTATTTTTACAGAAAAAATATTAATAATTTTACTAAAAACCCACGAAAAAGATAATAGTTTTCTTGTCTATTATCACGTGACCCAAAACGCTTTGGATTGTTGGAGTCTAATATGACGTCACACGCAAGTAAACTTCCGGTTAAAGTGACATTTGATTGTATGGTTTGACGTTTTAATGACAGTCGTGTGATGTCACACACCAGTGCGCCGCCATATTGTCCAGAGATGCCTACCTGGCTATATAAAAAAAAGCGTATGCCTTTCAGGACACCGGACAGAAGTGATAAAACTAATCATTTAAACTAATTCTGTGGATAGCAGCTGATAGGGTACGACTGGAAAGCCAATCGGCGCAACGCACGCCCTCCCGCGCACCTCGTTTCCCCCCACCACATCTCAATTTTTACTTCTGTCTGTAAGGCTAGAAATTCTTATGGTGATGAGTCATAGTATGCTTAGTACGGTAAGCATCGCCTGGCACTCCTCAGCCCTGCACGTCATTAAGCCGTATATTTTTTAAAGTGTTTAAAAAAATGGGTGCGTGTACTTATGTAGGCGCGTGAGAAGTTATCCTTCTTTCGCATCGTTTAAAATTAGTTTTTAATTGCATGCAAATAATTAATTACAATAAATTAATAAAAAGTCTGGAAAAGGACACAGAAGACAAAAGGAAACTAGAAACATGTGGATAAATATTATAAACATGCATACCTATAACTGTTACTTTATTACAAAAAATAAAGATGTGGTTTTTGGTTCTACTACACCAATGGTCAAGAGATGGCGCTGTAGTCTCCTGAATCGCGCTTTGGTTCCGTTGTTCCAGATTAATAAATACTTTTGATATTATAAATATGAATACCTATAACTGTTACTTTATTACAAAAAATAAAGATGTGGTTTTTGGTTCTACTACACCAATGGTCAAGAGATGGCGCTGTAGTCTTCTGAATCGCGCTTTGGTTCCGTTGTTCCAGATTAATAAATACTTTTGATAGGCCTTCACAATGCAGTCGTTAGCACCCACTAAATAGAGATTCTATTTCTATTTTGTTGGTAGATTTTCTTAATGTGCGGTAAACACAAAAGTTACATTTTTTGTGTTACAGTGCTGCGCGCGCATCTTAAAATTTCACTCTCATCATTTTTTCATAACGCGCCTAAAGAAGTATAACTTCAAAAATATAAAAAAAACCTTGTTGCTGTAAGCTTGAAATTTTTATACAATTTAGTTTATTCATTTTTAAGTTTTATGTATATATTACACACCTTCCGGTTCGCCCGGCAGGTACTTGTGCTCATCGTAAACGCCTGGCATTTTTTTTAAACTTAAAAATGAATAAACTAAATTGTATAAAAGTTTCAAGCTTACAGCAACAAGTTTTTTTAAATATTTTGGAGTTTACTTCTTAAGAATCGATTTGCATATATAAGGGGCCCGGTATGAGAAAAATGTGAGGAGTAAAATCTATCGATGAATGACCTCGTTACGTTTTTGGTGCGCATCCTATGTCGCGCAACTTTGACAAACAAAGATGACGGATTGACATTAATAACCATAAACCACTTGTCACTGTAATTAATGATGCAGACAATGTTGATTTAATTAATATTTAAAAAAATGATAATAGTCTGATAATAATAATTACATAATTTATCAACATTCCTACTGATGTATTTATGCACATCTGAAATTGACTATTGTAAAAAGTTTAATGTAAAATATTTCGTCGATTAGTTATAATAAATGTATATGAAATGAATAAATATATATTTACATATGTATATTATTTTCATTAATTTGTTAATTTACCCTTTCATACAGTATCAATCTTTTTTAAGTTAAATAAACTCTTTTTGCGTCTGGTTAGACTATCGAACTTAAGGAGTAAACTCCAGTCGTGCGTCGGAGCTGACACACACATTTTTTTTGACACTTTCAAAAATATACGGTTTGATGAAGTGCAGGACTGAGGAGTGCTAGGCGATGCTTACCGTACTAAGCATGCTATGACTCATCAGCAGCCTAGCCTTACAGACAGACCGTTACTGGGAGGGTTCAGTAGCTCTTGGTCTATTGTGACTTCACCGGCACTGGCCCGGGTAGAAACCATCCCGTTAACAAGCACCCTGGATGGTCAGGTAGCGGATAGAAATCCGTAATGATACCCAGATAAGTATATTTTTGGATTGAAATATTATACAGGGTGTAAAAAAACCTGTGACAAAGAATAAAAGTACGCATTCTGTATTCCCAAACAAGTAATATTACAAAATATAATATGTGGGAATAATTTGTATTTTTAAGATAAAAAATAAAAAAATATCCAGTACGCAATGTATATCGTGGCGCTACGCAAAGAATGTGGTAGTTTTCCAATTACAGCACTGGAGCGCATTATGCGGCATAAATGCTTAACGTTGAATGTTTCAACTACAGCAATGCTTCGCACAATCGAGCACTCCCAAAAGTAATGTATTCGTGTGATGCGTGCAATTGTACCAATTCAGTGACAGAAATTTAACAAGTGTTTTTTCTTTAAGTTGGCATTTATTGAAATGTTTTATTTATATATTATCGTTAGTAATATTAATTATTGTTGAAAAAAATTTTAAGCTTTCGTTTCATTGTAGTTTTTTAAAATAATCAAAGTTAATTCAAACTGTGTTAAAAAAATAAATATAAGTATGGATGAAGGTATAAACATTGACTTTTTTTTCAACACTGACCTTAGCGCACTCTGCTGGTGCATTTGAAAACTAATTCACTTCCAATTAAGCATCAGCATAATTCGGCATTATGCGCCACTGAGTCGCATTATGCTCTGTAATTGGATAACTACTTGTGCCTGTGTGTAAGTGCGTCGATAAAAAAGTTTCTAAATAACGTTTTCAAAATATTAATGTACAACCGTGAAAAAAAAATTGTGGCTTTGACCTTCAATATAACCATAAATTTCCCAGCGAAAATACGTGGCTTTCGACATCGTTAAAGGATTTTTTACACCCTTTATAGACTTAGGTACAAGGTACTCGTATTCATCAAACAGATATTTGTCCCACCGGGATTCGAACCCAGGACCTCTTAGCAAACGGCACCTTGAAGCCCCATGTACATACATACCACTTTAACACGGATTTATCTTTCATTAAATTCAAGCTAAATCATATTAATAAATAGACAAATAACACCTGATATCGCCACGAGAAAAAATACACTTAAATTCAACGTAAACATAATTATCACGGCACACTAAGAAGTTTTTATAGAAAAACTGAAAATAAAAAAAAATAGCATCACAAATTCAAATGTTACCGATTTAAGAGAAACAAAAATTAAAATCGTTAGCGCAGGTAAGTATTAAGACCTTGTACGAATAAAAACTTAATTAAAATGTTATTCGACCAAATCATAACATACAAGTGCCTAACAAGGCACTGAAATTTTGACATTTATGTTCGTAGCAGACATAAAAACTCTTAAAGGAATCGTCAGCGTAACAACACGAGTCGTTCAGTATTATTTGTATAAACGGGCGATTCTGTAAAATAAATATAAAATAAATAAATATTTCCAACACTCACACCAATTAGCCTAGCCCCAAAGTAAGCACTGTAAGGCTTGTGTTATGGGATGCTAGGGTAACGGATAGATTACATATACTGATACATATACAGGGTGTTACAAAAATACAAATAAAGCTTGAAGGGCGTTGAAGTACATCATATAAGGAGGCTTCTCTAATTTTCTTAAAATATTTGCATGAAGTAGTAACTTTTTATAAAAACAGCTATTTTTAACGATTAATAAAAATCATTTTAAGACACGTCACTAGTTCGAGGATCATTCATTATATGGAAGAATATTTATATGGAAATACATATTAAACTCCAGGACTGGAGTACAAATGCTCGTAATGATCACAATAACATCTGCCCCACTGGGATTCCCGAACCCGGGACCTCTAGAGTAGGCGACCCCTTTAAAACACGGCGTACACACCACTCGGTACACATTTTTGACATTAGTTTGATGTGCATAACGACATTACACAGCAAAATGTCACGTCTGTGCGGAAAGAGAATGGGCGTGGCGAAAAACGGAACTAACATTAAGATTTTTACTTGGCAATCAAACCCAGCAATCTGTAAAACGTCAAAGTTTTGTATTGATACGGATTTGTTTGTTGTTGTGATTTCTTGCGGTTTTTTGTATTTAATCATGTCTAAAAGGGGTAAAGCCTTACAAATACTCTAGAAAAGCACTACAGCGCCCTCCAACCTAAATCCTATTCTCTTTCCGCACAGACTGTCTGTAGAAGCGGCCAGTATTAGATACTTGACATTTGTCAGAAATCAGAATAAATGAAATCGTTAGTGAGATTACATCTTACAGAATACCCATGGTGAAACGCACACTAATCAAAATTGTAACAAAATCGAATCACGAAGAAACACGAGCTTGTTCCGAGGCGAGGCGATTACGTTACGATCCCGATTAGGGTGCGTTGCAGTAGGGAATAAAAATAAATGTACTCGCACTAATACGAGTTTAACAACTACGAAAACTATGATAGTTTTCGTGGGCTCGCACGAACTGCAAGTTAACGACATCAACGGTAGAACAACTTAATTTTTTCGAGCAACGATATCGTCTGTCTTTAACTCGATAGTACGAACTTCACGGTGCATATTTTCATCTCTCTTGCACGCTTAGAAAGAAAAAAGGACTGACTCCTGTCTAATATAGGTGTCACTTTGACGTCTTATAATTTGTTTGGTTTTGCTTGTAGTCTGTGCAGAAAGAGAATGGAATTTAGATTGGAGGGCGCTGTAGTGTTTTTCTACCGTATTTGTAAGGTTTTACCCCTTTTAGACATGATTAAATACAAAAAACCGCAAGAAATCACAACAACAAACGAATCCGTATCAATACAAAACTTTGACGTTTTACAGATTGCTGGGTTTGATTGCCTAATAAAAATCTTAATGTTAGTTCCGTTTTTCGCCACGCCCATTCTCTTTCCGCACAGACTCTATTGGTGTTTAATTTAAATTTCACGAATTTTACTCCTTCTAAAGATCTTCATTATAAACAAAAAGATGAGCCGGACAAGCAATAATCAATTTGAAATCATGGTTGATTTCATGGAGAGGTATGTATGTGGTATTGCATTAAGTTCCGAAAGTAATTCGTGAAGTTAGTTTCTATAAGAAAGATTATACCTACAAGATCCTAAAAGCTTATGGAATTGAAAACTCATTCACCTTTCTTATTTATTGACATATTAACTCATACAAAAGCCTTACTCCAGCAAAATCTACTAACAAAATTATTTCATTTACATAGTTTTAAAAACGAACTACAAAATACAATAAAACTCCTTAATTGAATAGTTAATGGCTTATCCTGACTTTGCCGTTTATAAATGAAGGCGGGATCGGAAGAGATCTCTTATCCTCTGGTTCTCTATCATGTTCTGGAATGGGTTCATTGAAATCATATTTTTCCGCCACAACTGGTATTTTAGCATAATAATTAGGGCTACTGATCTTGAAAACATCCCTTTTTGGCATCATTGTGCCTTTAACTTTGTCCGGTTTAATATTTGACGTCACTGCCATATTCACTGCCGGCGTTTGATGTTCTTCTTTACGATGTTCTACATTTAGGTTCGTCTCATAGTCATCGTACCACAGATTTTCAGTTTTCGCTTTCAATTCATCAGGGTTGTCATTATAATAACTCTTATCTTTTTCATATTCATATTCGTTAGTTACTTTCGCTGCTAGTGGTATGAATTTTGGTTCCATCGGTTTGATATTATACACAAGTTTATCAGCCCGCTCTTTGACAGTTGTTTCTTTGCTCGCGTAAATGTTAATTTCCTTTTTGGGTGTGACGTAATCCTCGTAACTGTCATTTGTCACCATTGTTACCTTTGAGAATAAAGAGCTTTCTTCTTCTACTACTAAAGGTTGTTGTATTTTATCTTTATGATTTTTTTCTCTATACTTCTTATATTTTTTAGCAGCTTCTGTTTGCGTCTGATATTCGTTTGATTCATAATTGTGGTGGCGTTGTTTGTCTTTGATATTTGGATATTTGTTATATATTTTATCATCTTCGTATGTTGCGTCTTCCACGTTAGTGTCTTCTTGTAGTCTTTCTTTGTCATTATAATGTTGATCTGGGTATTCATCATTTAAATCTTCGAGTGGCTCGTAATTGTGATCATCTTTTTTCTTTTTTAAGTATGGATTTTTATGATTATTTGTATAATTAGCATAATTAACATATCGGAGGGGGACTTTATTTTCTGGTGGATAATTGTACGTTTCTTGTTGTTGTTGATGATGTGGAATTTCATGAACATATGTATAATTCAAATGATTAAGGTTTTTGGTAGAGAATTTATGATTTGGTGCATTATTGTAATTTTCTTCGTTATGTTTTTGAAGCTTAAAATGTTGACTATAATCAGGAGTACCTTTTTGGTTTTCTCGTTGAAACAAATCTATTTTAATTTGTTTCTTCAAAATATCATCCTCAATTCGTTTCTTAACTTGCTGTACTAAAGCTTCGAAATCTATATCTCTTAACTTATTAATATTTTCTTTATCATATTTGTGTTCCAGATTCTTTACGACTTGAGCTTCTTCTTTGAGATCTATTTTGCTTTTTTCTACGACTTCTTGACTTTGGATATTATATGTATCTTCACTTAAAAGTTCATCTTCGTTTTTTTCTTGATTTGGTGCTTTGTAGACTTTTGGTGCTTTTCTTATGGATGATGATGTTGCTATCTCCGCTATTTGCAGCGCTAACTTTTCGGGTACGAATTTCTTTGCCACTTTTTTGAAATCGTCTAGATTTGCTGCGAGTAATACGTAACTTTGGGTACATGTTAAAATTATTGATGTGACATCTGGAATCAGAGATTTAAATTAACGACCATGAAGTTTATTTACATATATAATTTTGTCACAAGACACAGTTTTAAGATATTCTTTAACCACTTTTTAGTGGTGATTGCATTCGGTTAACGATTTCGGAACTTCAGCAACTTCTTCGTTCTGTTGTAATGATGTGTTCAACCGAAAATAAACCTAACTATTAAGTTCCGCTTTCGGCCAAATGATGGCGAAGTTAATTCTATATCGCGGTAATGTTTTGTTTCCACGATTGTGTATTTAGTTTCTGCGACTATGGCTTTTGTCCTGCGAATAAATTTTAGGTTGTCGTCCACTACAGCAGTTTCATTGGCATTTATACAGATGAATTATAGTTGGTGTGAGTGTTTTAAATGTTTTATGTGTTAAATCCTTAGATTAAAACAAAAAGGGAAGATACGGTACGCTCATACTAGCATCAAATTAATGCTCAGACTCAACTACATATGCAACTCTCACATGCACACTTCTTTATATAAACATTCAAATGAGCGAGCGAGACAAGACTTTCCGCCATCGAGTCCGTACGGCTGAGCTGTTTTGTTATCCTTTTCTTGATAACAAAATGTCGATTAGTAAATAACATTCATGACAAACCGTGATTTTTGAGAAAAAAATGTTTTTACAGTTTCACGAATGAAAAGTGTTGCCGTGGCATTTGTTATTTGATTTTGAACTATTTGTGTTCTTTATAAAAGCATCGAAGGCATTGTTTTATCTTTATAACACAGAATATAAGCGAAATATTGTTACATTGAGTGCACATGCAGCGTGTTTGAATGTCCAATTGTGACTAAAGCGAATTATGGTCATGCACCACAATTTAAGCGGATCACTATTGAGTCGCGAGTGCCGTATCTCCCCTTTTTGTTTTAGCTTAAGATCAAATCAGTTATTTCTATGTCTAAACTAAAACAATTGTTTCTTTTAACAATCTCAGGAAGTACTCACATAGCAATGACGAAAATACTAAACTTTTGTGCATGTTCTAAATAAAAAAGTAGGTTTTTATTACCAAAGGCCAGTGCATACTTATATTGCTTGACATTTTATTGTTAGTATTATTTATTTTATAGCTTGTTGAAAGTGCAATCATTTTGTTGAAAGGAAATTGTATTGTGTTTTAGACACACTATTAAACTGATACTTTATTGGTAATATAAGTATTAATCATCATCATCAGCCTATTAATGTCCCCACTGCTGGGGCACAGGCCTTCCCTATGGATGGAATAGGGAGATTGGGCCATGACCCACCACGCGGGCCCAGTGCGGATTGGTGGGTGCTAACGACTGCAAATGCAGCCGGGACCAACGGCTTAACGTGCCTTCCGAAGCACGGAGGAGCTCGAGATAGTAAATTTTTGGTCACTCATCCAATGACCGACCACTGCGAAAGTTGCTTAACTTCAACGATCGCAGCCGAACACGCTAGCCACCTGCGCCAACGAGCTCCTCATAAGTATAAGTATTAATAGCGACTCTTTTTTAAATTATGTATATTTTAGATCGTATCTACGTTTGTATAAATGTAAATTATGTATATTTTAGACAATTTTGTATAAATGTGTCTTGGTTCGTTATTTTTTTGTATAGCGAGGTAGGCAAATGACTCTGCCCCACCTGATGTTAAGTGGTGATAAAGTCCAAATGCGGAGATAGCTGGTACAGCAGTTAGAAACTGCCACACCAACCATCCTCACCTTGCCGGCCTGCACAAATGCTTCTTCACGCCTCTCTTAAAGGACCCCAGGTTGAAAGAAGGATGGGAGGCGGGCAAAGAATTCCACTTACGAATAGTACGACAAAGAAATGAGTCACCAAATTTATTTGTTTGTGTGGGAATAGTGGATATTAGGAGTGGGTGATACAAAACGTATATAGATATTGAATCTATATATTGGTGCAATATCTAAAATCCGATATCGGCTTAATCTGAATCTATATATATCGGGCGAAACACTATATTGCTCTATAACGCATATCCGAGGGCGAGTATGATGCTAGTCGTATCGTATTGAACCGATTTACCGAATAAACACCGAGTATACACGATGTGACACGATCTCTACCGACGAAATAACTTAGCAGCCGGCCGAGAGAGGGAGCGCGTGATTAATGAAACCAACGTAGCTTAATAATCCGTAGGTACTATTCTGAACCTTATGTCAAATGCAATAAGTCTGTTTGAAGAATGTTCTAGTATTTTGGCACGATTGTGAAAGGAATTTCAACTTTCAACTTTGTTCTAAAGTAGTAATGATGCATATTACATTACATAATATGCAACGATTTATTAACTTCGCGCATGACGCTTGGCCTTGAACTAGAGAGCGAAGAAATTTTAAAATTCTATTTTTAGTTTCGTGCTAGCAATTATTGAGTGAGCGCATTATTGTTGTTCCTCATTATTACTTATTTACGAATGTTTTGAAATTTATTTGATTTGATTTTCTGTTAATTTGTGTTAGTTTAGTATTTAAAACAGTTTAATTTCTTAACTTGTGTATTAATGTGTGTAGGTATTAAGGTGTAAATAAAATTTAAGTGTAAAAATTAGAGTAGGTACTTATATTGAAACACTTTGTGACTCGTGTTAAAAACTATTTTTAAAAATGTCTCGTATAAATTCGAGTATTTTATGGGACTATTTTGACAAAACAAATTTAGTCGACAAAAAAGCCAAATGTCGTGTTTGTGGTGACAGTTATAGTTATAAAGGTACGACAGGCAATCTAAAGGCACATTTAAAAAAAAAGCATTTAGATGCTTATACGAGAGTTGCTACCGGGCAGCAAGATATTAGGACTTCCCAAACTGCCTCAGCAGATCAGATTATTGCCGCAGATACATCTGCAACAGTGTCAACATCGGCTACAATAACTACGTTAGCAAACCCGACACCGTCAACTTCAACAGCAGCGCATCCAACAGTTTCACGCCCACGTCACGTAAGACAACAAGGTATAGAAAGATATGGCGCCCCTAAAAAAATATCTGGTGACTTGAAAAGAAAGATCGACAATGATGTACTAGATTTATTCATAGATAGTTATCACCCCTTTACATTAGTAGAGGAACGAGCTTTTAAAAAACTTATGCGCTGGATTCCTGGGTATCAACTCCCGACTAGAAAAACTATTTCTAACGTCATGATTCCTGCCTTGTACAATAAAACCGAAGAAACTTTAAAAACAACGACATTGGGCAGCATTGAACATTTGTGTCTTACAGCTGACTTATGGACATCAAGAGCCAATGAATCGTATTTGGCTGTTACCTGTCATTTTATCACGGAGGAGTTCGAGCTAAAGACCATCTTGCTGGACTGTTCTAATTTCGAGGATTCTCATACGAGTGAAAACATTCAGAGTGTGTTAACTGATCTAATAAGTAAATATGAATTAACATTAAACAAAATTAATTTTATAGTAACTGATAATGCGGCCAATATTCAAAGAGCGGTTACTAACATCGGTTGGAAGCATTATGGATGCTATGCACACACGCTAAACTTAATTTTACAGAATGCCATTACAAGAGAGCAGACCCTACAGTCCGTATTAGACAAAGTAAAAAAAATTGTGCGCTTTTTCAAAAAAAACAGCACCGCCTTAGAGAAATTATTAAAAGCACAAACTAATGACCAGCCAAACTGCGTACCAAAACGCTTGATTCAAGAAGTTCCGACGCGCTGGAACTCCAGCTTTCACATGATACGGCGTTTCGTGGAACTGGAACATTGCATTAGGTCTACAGTTGCAGTCATCAGAAAGGACCTTCCCATTATTACCAACGAAGAGTGGTTGCTACTTGCCGAAGTCACAAAAATATTGAAACCGTTCGATGATGCGACAGAATCGATGAGCGGCGAAAAGTATATGACTGGTAGTTCAGTCATAGTCATGACACGGTGTCTAATAACATCATGTGACAAACTCCTGGACGAAGAATTCTGTGATGTATCTAAAGAGCTAATTTACACTTTAAGGACAGGACTAATAATCAGATTCTCCAATCTTGAAAGAAGTGGAACATTTTCGGTATGTACATTTTTAGATCCTCGATACAAACTGGCTGTCTTTTCTGACGAAAATGAAATTAGAAATACTAAAAAACGAGTTCAGGACTTACTAAGTGGAATTATAGCGCAGGAGAGAGCGCAAGAACAGGCACCCGTCTCGGCATCTGAGGACCACAACAATGCTGACAAGTTTTCCCCATGGACAATTTTAGGTGAAATAGTGGGAAAAAAACAAAATGTCGGGACACCGGTGTCAAAAGCCATTAAAGAAATAGATGGCTATTTGAATGACGACCTATTGCCAGTTTTCACAGGAACTACGTGGAATTGCCCTCTCGAATGGTGGCGCAAACATAGGTTTACGTATCCATATTTGGCGAAACTGTTAAAAAAATATGGAAACATCATGGCGACGTCAGTTCCATGCGAGAGAATCTTTAGTAAAACGGGACTAATTATAAATGATCGTCGCACTCGACTGACAACATCAAAAGTGAACCAGCTCGCATTTTTAAACGTAAATCTGGATGAAAACAGATTTAAATAAATAATATTTTAAACTACCCAATGCTAAACAATAACGTAAATAGTTAAAAATGTAAATAGACAATGTAAATAGTTAAAAATGTAAATAGACAATGTAAATAGTGTAAATATAAAAAGTTTGTATATATCATCAAATGAACTGTTAAATACGCCTGCATTATTTTATCGGTCGGCACCTACATTTAGGTATAATTTATTATAAAACTTTTCATAACAGACAATAATGCAGCCAGTCCTAAGCCTGGTAAAAGTATGAAGGACAGTTCATTAGATGACGATTGTATGTTTTCTCTAACTACGTAATAGGCTTTTTCATCACGTGAAATTAGTGATGTTTGGAAACTTCAGCTAAGTATCTAGACAAAACCGTTGTTTGTAATTTAGCTCCCTAGAGATTATAAATCGTGTTACGATATTTACAATATCGCATACCTAGGTGGTTCTCACAATATGCTTTATGGAACGATACAACATCATGAGACGGATTATGCGTATCTGTAAATATATAGTTTCAGAAAATATATAGTTTCAAAATCCAATATCAAATATCAATATATAGTTTCGATTTGATATTGTGAAAAAGCGATATTACCCACTCCTAGTGGATATGTATAACATATATAATATTTTGTCATTACGACTAATTTAATTGTATTTATATTAAAATCTCGGCTATTTACTTAATTTTTTAGTACGTGGGAGTAGTAGGAGGATGCTGTGCAGGTTCGCCGCCGCCAAAAGAACAATGCAGTTGTACTTATTAAGAGTGAAGAGCAGTTCAAGACCGAGAAAGAATCAATATAGCTTATTCCTTGTCTGTACAAAATTTGATCTTAGACTATATACAATTTTCGAACACAAAGGCAAGCGTGATTCAAATGACAGGCAGCGCCATCTAGTAATGACTATCGGAACTAATTAAATAACGTTGTTTGAATGTATGTTTAAATGTTTGTGTGTTACAATTTTAAATTAGGTACGGGAATGGAACATTAATAGGCTGATCATGAATCATATAATCACAGGTATGGTTAACGATTTATTCATCTTCAATATCTTGTTTCATACAAATGTCTCTTATATCTAAATATTAATAGATTCCGTCCAAAACATTAGGTATTACACTATAATCACATTATATTAAAAAAGTTAAAGTATTTCAATACTTCAATATTGATTAAGCACATTTATAACCAGGTCTAGAGAAAATTCTATTTATTACTTAATTTAAGAAACGTGTCATTTTTTACCTTGACGACAGAATAAGGGGCTTAAAAAAAAATAACAGAAAAACCATCGATCGAGAGCGAAATTTGTATGGAAAAATTAATTATCACTCATTGCCGAGTTTCTTGCCGGTTTTTCACACATGAGAAAGGTTAGAACATTTTCAAGAAAACTACATTGTTAAAATGTTGTAAACTATCAACACCATTAATAATAAAAACAGATTGAGTGGCCAAAAAGTTATACATTGATTGCTACTTAAAGCTAAAGATTTAATGCAAATTCAAGTGTAGGCTTTTACAAGCACATGTGAAAGTCGAAAGCTACGCCATCGGTTCGCAAATCTACGGCGGGAGGCTTTGTACTGAGAAGAACCGGCAAGAAACTCAGCAAGGGCTGCTTTCATCTCTTGATCATGATCAATAAAACTTTAAAATTGGTCGATGAAAGTGTAACATTGATGAAAGTGTAACATTGATGAAAGTGTAACATTGATGAAAGTGTAACATTGATGAAAGTGTAACATTGATAAAAAATGGTAACGCAGTCAGCTTATTTCTTCGTCTGTACATGTTATTTGTAAACAAATTAAGTTAAATTTCCGTTGCACGATGCATCGGTACTTTTCATTCAAAAACAATCTTTCTTTCTTTATTTAAAGGTCGCAATTAGGTTGATTTAGTTTCGTTAATGCTTCGTGTTATCCTGACGTTTTCCGGGTAAATATCTGCAAAAGAGAAATAAGAAAATATGAAAACCTTCATTCGTGGTGCAGCAGTTAAAGGGGTACTTTACTCTCTGATGGTATACAAAAAATATACAATGGTGTCGATTCTGGCATGATTCTCTAAACCTAAACTTAAATTTGACAATAGTGTATCCTTGTCAGTATCTATACAGAATGAAAAGGAGAGACTGATGTTAAAATTAGCTTTAAGTTTAGAGAATCATGCCAGAATTGACACCATTACTATGGTTTTTAAGTTTCTTAGAAAATCCGAAAGCGTCGCCACGATTCTGGACTTTTATTTTTTAAATTATCGGCGCGTATCTATAGAATAAATGACTTTGAAGTTTGATGTAAGTGTATGTGATTGTGTGTCAGACATACCGTAAGGAATGTCTCTGCCCAGCCGAGGCGAGAAACTGACAGCTGACCTTCCGAGTCGGGGCGAGAAGAACTTCGTTCTTAAGTCCTTCTGTTCGGGGTTTGGCTTGTCGCTAGAAGAGAACGGAAGAAGATTATACAAAAAAAAGTGATCGTTAATTAGGATTTATCCTAATTACAAGATATTATTGTCCTCGGAATCATCATCAGAAACACCGCATCAGAAATGATGTAATCCGACAGAGAACCAAAGTCACCGACATTGCCCGCCGAATTAGCAAACTGAAGTGGCAGTGGGCTGGTCACATTAGCCGCAGAACTGATGGCCGTTGGTAAACGTAGTGTAGGACGCCCTGAGACAAGATGGGATGACGATATTCGTAGGCTGGCTGGAGTGGGCTGGATGAGAGTAGCACAAAATCGTCAGCAGTGGCGTGCATTAGGGGAGACCTATGTCCAGCAGTGGACGAACATGGGTTGATGATGATGATTGTTCTCGGAGAAGGACAACAAAATTTTGTATTGAAAATAAAATTTAAAGTAGGGGAAATAAGGGTGGAAATTATGATGAGAATTTAGTTAGAGACTTTGAGCAACTTTCGGATCGGCCTTTAAAAGGATTTGTGACCAAGAATTTAATATCTCGAGCTAAGCGTGTCTTCCAAAGTCTTAGGCTAAGAACTCACGGAGAGCGAGCGAGCAACGACGATTTGTAGCGTGTGGCGGCCACCGGCGTACCGTGTGTGGCTAGTCCATATAAAATGTATGAAAACTACAAGAAATATGCCGGTGGCGGCGTTTTGTGGTTGTGGTCGGTGGCTCGTGTGTGGCGACACTTATAACCGCACCGCCTAATGTTAGGTTTTTTGCAAACAATTTTTTTTATGATATTGTGTAGCTCTTCACATCTTATATTAAGTGACGGTAGATGGTAGCATTAGTTTCATCTACCAAACCTGTTGTACAAATCAACCAAATCGTCCAGGGGTCCAGATTTGAAAATAGGAATCACACCTTTGTTGAATTGAACCCAAATTAATATAATTTTATCTTAAAATCGGCAACGGTGAAAGACCACGCGCATTTGGCTTAGATCAACACCCTTCATAGTGATATTTCGTGAAATTATCCGAACTATCCCCCCCGTCGAGCTTTACGTGATTAATGAACGATTTCTTGCTTCTTCACACCTCCTTAAAAACCTTATTTTTGTCTGGGAAATGCCTTACGTATCCTTCAACCACCGGGGGAGCGAGACGATTGTATGTGGGCCTCCTCACGCCCTGAACAGTGCCACTAATAACCTTCTTAAAATCCTGGGTTGGAAGGAAGGAAGGATATATAAGAAGGAAAGAATAAATAATAAATATTTCCAACACTCACACCAATTAGCCTAGCCCCAAAGTAAGCACTATAAGGCTTGTGTTATGGGATACTAGGGTAACGGATAGAATACATATACTGTACATATATAAGTATATTTATATAGAAATACATATTAAACATTCATGACTGGAGTACAAATGGTCGTATTCATCACACAAACATCTGCCCCCACCGGGATTCGAACCCGGGACCTCTCGAGTCGGCGACGCCATGAAACCCGGCGTACTAACCACTCGGCCATGGAGGTCGTCAAAGAAGGAAGAAGAAGGAAGGAAGGATGGATATATAAATGGACAAAGTTTACTTACTCTTCTTGATCCGGTTGTGTGACTGCGAACATTTCTGGGAGTCTCCTGCCAAGGCGTGGAGTAAATTCTACATTCTCGAATCCTTTATCGTCTTGGTACATCTCATTCACGCTCCTACCCAACTTAGGGGTGAAGTATACTTTCCAGCCTGTCAAACATAAGGGACAGTTTAAAAAAATAATTTAAATGACACATGAAACAAACACGGGCAAAACGATCTTTACGCTTTAAAATCAAATAACAAATGCCTCGGCAACACTTTTCATACGTAAAACTGTAAAAACCTGTCGTGTAAGGCGGGTCGTTGCGTTCCCTAAAAATGGTTGAGCGAAGCGACGGCTGGTTCATGCGTCATGCTCGTGAACGGGTGCTGCCAGCGGAGATGAGTCTACTCTTAATTCACTGGGTACTATTAATCGTTGTACTTAACTTTAATCGTTCATTATTATTATTAATTTTGCCTAAACAGTAGGACACGTCATTCCTAAACTTTGTCACACCAGTTTTTTATATATATAATTTTTATTTTATAGTCATAATTTTTATATTATTTGCATTTTTAGGGTTCCGTACCTCAAAAGGAAAAACGGAACCCTTATAGGATCACTTTGTTGTCCGTCTGTCCGTCCGTCCGTCCGTCTGTCAAGACCCTTTTTCTCAGGAACGCGTGGAGGTATGAAGCTGAAATTTATATCAATTACTCAGGTCTACTGTCCCTTGAAGCTGTGAAAAAATCAAACTTCTAAGCCAACGCAATCAAAAGATACAGCCGTTTATGCCGCAAATTTTCGACACTTGCAAGGGAATCAAAACCTACAGGGTGCTTCCCGTGAACTCAGAATCTTGAAATTTGGTACCAAGCAACGTCTTATAGCATAGATAAAGGAAAAATTACGAAAACCATAAATTTTTAGTTACATCACATAATATATTTTTTTTAATAATTTTAACCTTACTACCCATTTCCTCATAAACGCGTAGAGGTATTAAATTGAAATTCATACCAAATACTCAGGTCTATAATACCTTTAAGCTGTAACAAAATCAAACTTCTATGTCAACGCAATCAAAAGAAACAGCAATTTAAGCTGCATATTTTGAAACTCGCAAGTACTCGCAAGGGAATCAAAACCTAAAGGGTACTTCCAGTCGACCTAGAATCTTGAAATTTGGCATGAAGCAACGTTTTATAGCTCACATAAAGGAAAAATTCCGAAAACCTTAAATTTTTAGTTACATTACAAAATATATATTTTTTAATAAATATAAACTTATTACTTTTTTCCTCATGAACGCGTAGAGCTATCAAGTTGAAATTCATATCAAATACTTAGATCTAATTGCCTTTAACCCGTGAAAAAAAATGGTTGCCTGTAAAGTCGGTTTTACGGGCGAAGATTTTACGTGACAACGTCTTTTTCTCGGTAGAATATTTATTGATATGAATATAATTAAATTGCACAATAGGAACAAGGAAGCCCAGCTTGTGAAGGGCGCTACACGTGTACCCGATATTGATAGCCACACACCAAACTGCCTGGACCTTCTGCTGTCAACAGACCCGGACCGTTACCAGGTGGTAATTTCGTCTCCTCTAGGGAGTTCCGACCACTGTCTGGTGAAGTCCGTATCAGTCTACTCTCCAAGCGACCCGGAACCTATCGGAACTAGGCGTGTTTGGCGATATGGTTCAGCAGACTGGGATGAGATGCGGCATTTCTTTGCATCTTATCCTTGGCGTCGCACCTGCTTTTCTTCGGACGACCCGACTTGCTGCGCGGATGCCATTGCTGACGTGGTGCGTCAGGCTATGGAGTACTTTATTCCATATTCTGACGTACCACGCCGGTTTAGCGCCCGCCCTTGGTTTGATGCGGACTGTGCTGAAGCGGAGGCGCTTAAGCATTTTGCGTATCGCTCCTGGGCGGATGCTCGAGCCCGCAAATCACCAAATGTTCGAAGTCTGAAGAAGGCCTTTAACAGTGCCGCCAAGTCCTGTAAAGGTGTTCTCCGCAAGGCCCGCTTCGATCACATTGGCCGTATAGGAGCCAAATTAGCCTCCTTTCCATCCGGAAGCAAGGCTTTCTGGTCCCTAGCCAAAACAGTCGAAGCCAATTTTTGCCGGTCGTCGCTGCCGCCTTTAATTAAACCTGACGGATCGCTGGCTCACACCTCCAAAGAGAAGGCTGACTTGTTTGCCTCTATATTTGCGAATAACTCACAGCTAGATGCTGCTGGCGTAAACCCACCTAAGCTTCCTCAGTGTTCTTCTGCCATGTTGGAAGTTCGCATCCATCAGAAAGAGGTACTAAAAACGCTAAGCACTCTAGACGTGAATAAAGCCAGTGGGCCCGATGGCATTCCAGCTATTGTCCTGCGGAATTGTGCCCCTGAGTTGTCTCCTATTCTGACTCGCCTATATCGCTTATCCCTTGAGATTGGCCAAGTTCCGAAAACCTGGAAGCTTGCCAATGTCCAACCAGTGCCCAAAAAGGGTAGTCGTGCCGACCCTGCCAACTATCGACCTATTGCAATCACCTCCATACTCTGTAAGATTATGGAGCGTGTATTGAACAACCGTCTCCTCGCTTACCTCGAAGATAACGATCTCCTCAGTGACTGCCAATTCGGTTTCCGCCGTGGGCGATCTACTGGGGATCTTCTTGTGTATGCTACCCACTTATGGAGTGAAGCCATAGAGAAACGCGGCGAAGCTCTCGCCGTTTCTCTTGATATTTCTAAGGCTTTTGACAGGGTCTGGCATGCAAGTCTCATTGGCAAGCTTCCTTCATATGGAATCGCTGTCGGACTTTGCAACTGGATTGCAGATTTTCTGAGGGGCAGATCGATACGAGTGGTCATTAATGGCACATCGTCGGATCTGCTTGGTATTAATGCCGGTGTCCCCCAGGGATCTGTCCTCTCCGCAACTCTATTCTTGCTGCACATCAATGATCTGCTCCTAACTCCTGGTATCTTTGGGTATGCAGATGACAGCACAGTTTCGGGGAGATATCTGCCTGATGTAAAGTCTAATGCAGATGTCCGATCATTAAGGGAGGCGATGGTGGAGGGAGTGAATGCAACCCTGGAAGCTGTTTCCCTCTGGGGTGAAGCCAACTTGGTTGGATTCAATCCCTCTAAAACACAGGCCTGTCTCTTCTCGACGAAACGGAGTCCATTCCATCTGACTCCGACTTTCCGAAATGTCTCCGTGCCGGTTAAAGACCATCTCGAGCTCTTGGGTATGGACATCTCATCCAGCCTCAATTTCGGTCCCTACATCGAGTCCATTGCTAAAACCGCTGCCAGAAAACTTGGAATACTTTCTAAGGTCAGGCGATATTTTACATCTGAGCAGCTCCTTAACCTTTACCGAGCCCAAGTTCGCTCCTGCTTGGAGTACTGTTGTCACCTTTGGGACGGATCTGCTCGGTATCAGCTGGATGCACTGGACTCGGTGGAACACCGTGCGAAGAGACTCATAGGCAATGACGCTCTCGTTGAGGCTAATCTTCAGAGCCTCGACCACCGAAGACGTGTAGCTTGCCTTTCGGTGTTTTATAGGTTACATTTCGGAGAGTGTGCGGAGGTATTACATAATTTGATCCCCCCTTCCCCTTTCCACCACCGGACGACCAGGCGCGGCGAGGGCTTCCACCCTTATGTTGTCGAAGTTCCTCCTATTCGCACGAAGCGATTTGCTTCGGCCTTCATTATACGAACGGCTAGGGAGTGGAACTCCTTGCCGAGGTCTGTTTTCCCGGACCAATATAACCTGGACATCTTCAAGGCCAGAGTGAACAGGCATCTTCTAGGCAGGCGTGTACCATCCTAGGCCTCATCATCGCTTTCCATCAGGTGAGATTGTGGTCAAACGCATTGCCTATTTAGCATAAAAAAAAAAAAAAAAAAAAAAAAGGAATTGAATGAAAATAAGAATTGCACAAATTTTAACTATAGAAATATATTTTGTTTACTAAAACATTGTATGTAAACTTAAACTTAACACGAGAGACTCATCGTAACGTTACCGAGCGTTACACTTTTTCATAAGTGACTCCCAGCCGCAACCTAATTTAAGACGTTGTCACGTCAAAAAAAATTCTAAGTCAACGCAAAAACGCAAAAGTACAACCATTGATACCGCATATTTTGAAACTCGCAACTACACGCAAGGGAATTAAAACCTAAAGACCACTTCCCGTTGACATAGAATCTCGAAATTTGGTAAGAAGCAATAGCTTACAGCACAGGTAACAGAAAAATTCCGAAAAGCTTAAAATTTTAAGTAGTTATACCACCAAAAAAATTGTGATTGTAAACATAATTGTAGTTACAGCAATGACCGCGAGTTATTATACTATGTATGGGGAGGGCAACATTTTTCAAACGGCAAAGACGACCTCACTCATCGTCATTCAATCCCGATGTTTTGGTGAATGTAGCTGTATAATCTAAATGCGTCCTAACTGCTTAAAGTGTTAATGTTGCAATAGAATGTATAAATACAACAATATTCGGCAGCAACCTCAATATGTACACTTCATCTTCTCGTCTGATTGTTGTGGGAGACTTCAATATAGATTTTAGAATGAATCCCCAAAATGGAATTTCCACATATTTTTCATCCATAAACATGTTTCCGTTAATAAACAGTAGCACTACACGAAGTTGTACAACTATTGATAACGTTTTTTCGAACTTCAATGTTCAATGTGGTACTATTCATAACTTTTTCAGTCACCATTTACAGGTCTGGTTCAAATTTAATACTTAATTAATATTTTTGAACCAGATTTTTTTTTATTTGTAATGGAAAGGGACTTTATGAGTTACCTCATATTGAAGTCATTTTTCAATTTGACGACTCCGTATATAAAACGGGGAGAAAAAGCAGCCCTTGCTGAGTTTCTTGCCGGTTCTTCTCAGTACAAGGTCTCCCGCCGTAGATTTGCGAACCGATGGCGTAGCTTTTCGACATTCACAAGTGCTTGTAACAGCCTAGACTGAATAAACGATATTGAATTTTGATTTTTTTGACCTTTTTTCTCAAAAATCACGGTTTTTCGTAAATGTTATTTACGTAGTCGCCATTTTGTTATCAGGAAAGGACAACAATACAGCTCAGCCGTGCGGACTCGGAAGCGGACTCGCCGTTTCGTTCGCGCTGCGTTGAAGCGTACAGTTCTGTCTCGCTCGCTCGATTGAATGTTTATTTACAGAAGTGTGTGAGAGTTGCTTATGTAGTTGAGTCGGATCATATTTTATTTGATGCTAGTATGAGCTTACCGTATTTTCCCTTTTTGTTTTAATCTAAGATTATAGATATTAACGGGATTGTTACCATGTACCTTGTTTATTATGAATCTCCGATATTTCGGCACTGTTGCAAGCGTCATGATCATGGAGTTACTGAAGCATTTCCAGGTAGGCTGTTATTGGCAGACATATCGGTCTACCCTCTGGCGTCGTCTTTTACTGCGCTCGATACCCCTCCCCTTTATAGGGGTGCCCCTCGAGACTCATAAATAACAAGGTACATGGTAACAATCCCGTTAATAGCTATTATGTTAGTGACCATGAAAGTTTAAAACAATCTTATCTATATATATATAACTCAAAGGTGTACTGACTGACATAGTGATCTATCAACATACAGCCGAAACCACTGGACGGATCGGGCTGAAATTTGGCATGCAGGTAGATGTTATGACGTAGGCATCCGCTAAGAAAGGATTTTGATCAATTCTACCCCCAAGGGGATAAAATAGGGAATGAAAGTTTGTATAAAACATTGTCAATTTTAAACCGATCGGGCTGAGACTGCATGCAGGTATAAGAAGAATCATAGATGAATGTCATTATGTATAATACAAGCCTGAGAACAAAAACTGTAGTCTACACTTCAGCTCTACACCGAAGCGAAGAGAGGGCGGGCCGCTAGTATACAGGGTGGTCAAAAAGTCGTGGATCAAACGAAACAGGGAGATAAAGAAGGTTATTTCCAACAAAAAATCTTTCTGCAGCATGGCCATAACTTCATTGCACGAAAAGTTATAAATATTTTTGTGTTTTTCAATAAATCTACTGAGTTTTTTTACAATTTAATCAATAAAAAAATAAATTGATTAAACACAATAAAACAAAAGTTGTTGTATTACGACCGGATTATGTATCAATACTGCAAATATTGTATTGGAGCTCTCGGTACCAAATTTAACGAGCAATGAATTTTTTTTCGTAAATTTTGAAGCGTTACAAAGAATTACTTCTCACTTTAGGAGCACCATGTGAAAAAAAAATGTATTACAGAAAAGTGATCCTGTATTAAAAAAACTTGCTGATTTAATGCTGATTCAAATGAGGTACAACACTTTACTGTGTGACCTTTAGTTTTGGTTTTATGGTCGTTTTTTCATATCAAGGTGCAAATTTCATTAAATTAACCTTATTCAAATAATTTACTAGTTGATCATAAACGGCTAGTTTTTTCTACGTTGGAACGCTAGAAATGTTCTGTTCTTGTCACACTTAGGATTTATGAAATGGACAGACACGCTTTCACACTAACCATTTAATCCTTTGTCAAAAATTGAGAATAGGTAGACCAGTGGTACGATTTGACAATGAAGAGCAAATACTGAGACAGTTAAGAATGAACCCTGGTATTAGCCAACGCCAACGAAATCTCGGGATCCCATGATCGACGGTGTAGCTTATTATTAAAAGAAAAAAATACCACGGTTACCACGTGCAAAGGGTATAAGCTTTACAGCCCTCTGACTATGGACCTAGAATGTTATTTTGCAGAGAGATGCTTAGACGACACAGAGTGGATCCGCAGTTCTAGAACAAAATTTTATGGACTGATGAGTCAAATTTTAGAAGAATGGGAATTTTTAACATCCGCAATTTACACTTTTACTCAAGAGTGACCCACATATCATCAGAAATGATCGATTTAAGCATTTGTTTGGTATAAACATGTGGGCTGGAATAATTGACCAGAAGCCTGTGCTACATGAAGTGCCACCAAGGCTGAATGGTGCTCTGTGTTTGATTTTTTTACAGAATAATTTGAACCAAATACTAGAAATGTGGCTGCAACAAGATGGCGCCCCGCCTCATTATGCTCGAGCAGTTCGAGGACATTTGAACGAGCGCTTCCCTAACCGGTGGATTGGTCGAGGCAGACCTATTGCATGACCACCATGGTCGCCCGACCTTAACTCAATAGACTTTTTTTTTGGGGCTATTTCAAAGAAATAGTGTATCAAGAAGAGAATAACACCGAACAAGAACTACGACAAAAGCTCGAATTCGCTAGGTTACAAATTGTTATAACAGAGGTGCATTCCGCCGATTACGTGCGAATTTTATTAGGCGGTGCATATTGTGCATTATGGTCAGAGGTGGGAACTTTGAACATTTAATGTAAACATTTTAATTGTAATAAAATTACTAAGTCATAATTGTTCTTTTTATTTCATGATTGCTTCTGAAATTACTACATAGTATGTATGAGCAAGAATCTAAATTTTCCTTTCAATTTACCATTTTATAAATTTGCACCTTGACATGAAAAAACGACCATAAAACCAAAACTAAAGGTCACACAGTAAAGTGTTGTACCTCATTTGAATCAGCATTAAATCAGCAAGTTTTTTTAATACAGGATCACTTTTCTGTAATACATTTTTTTTTCACATGGTGCTCCTAAAGTGAGAAGTAATTCTTTGTAACGCTTCAAAATTTACGAAAAAAATTCATTGCTCGTTAAATTTGGTACCGAGAGCTCCAATACAATATTTGCAGTATTGATACATAATCCGGTCATAATACAACAACTTTTGTTTTATTGTGTTTAATCAATTTATTTTTTTATTGATTAAATTGTAAAAAAACTCAGTAGATTTATTGAAAAACACAAAAATATTTATAACTTTTCGTGCAATGAAGTTATGGCCATGCTGCAGAAAGATTTTTTGTTGGAAATTGTTAAAATTACTATCAAAATAATATTCTTTCTTATATATACTAATAATGCCATCTGTTGTCAACTATTAGCATTTCTTGATAATTGTCTATTGTCTCTGTATTAAGAAAATAAAAGTTTAGTCTTTGAACAACCTCCCGGCGTGTTTTATTAGGTTATGGGCCCAGTCCCATTTTTTCCTAATTAATTCGCGATAAAACAGTTAAATTGTGTCAGAAAAGTAAAAAATGTCGACGTCGGGCTACCTAGTCAATGTGCCAAAGCTCAAAGGTCGCGAAAACTACGACGATTGGGCGTTCGCGACAAGCAATTTTTTGCTACTCGAGGGAATTGACTTGGAGAACCTACCAGCGGAAATAAGTGGAGCTGAGATGAAGAAAGCCAAAGCCAAACTCGTGATGACTATTGATTCTTCATTATACGCGCATATCAAGAGTGAGACTACAGTGAGTGGTGTATGGAATAAATTGAAACAATTGTTCGATGACACAGGATATCAACGAAAAATCAGTTTGCTTCGAACGTTAATTTCAATCCGCCTTGAAAACTGCGATTCCATGACAACCTACGTGTCTCAAGTAGTTGAAACAGCGCAAAAATTGAAGGGGACAGGTTTCGAAATCACAGATGAGTGGATTGGATCGTTGCTGTTGGCGGGACTTCCAGATAAGTTTTCACCTATGATAATGGCGATCGAACATTCTGGCATCGCCATTAGCGCTGACGTCATTAAGACAAAGTTACTCGACATGTGTGAGGAGGTTGGCACTACTGTAACGGACTCTGCATTTTGGTCAAAACAACAGCGGTGGAAAAGTGGCAACACTAACCGCGGTGTCAAATCGCAAACGTCAAAGTCAAATAGTGACAGTGCAAATGCAAATAAAAACTGCAGTAAAGAAATAAAATGCTACAATTGCAAGAAAATAGGCCATTTTAAGAACAAATGTCCAGAACTAAAAACAAAGAGGACTTCAAATGCTTTTAGTGCTGCATTTTTCAACGGACATTTTAGTACAGAAGACTGGTACGTCGATTCGGGTGCAAGCGCACACATGACGGCAAATCGAGATTGTTTACTGCTAAATAGACCCGTGCATGTATACAAAGAAATAGTAGTCGCAAATCAAATGACTGTACCTGTTGTAAGTGTTGGTGAAACACAGATAACGACGAATGTAAATGGATCTCGGCATGATGTCATTGTGAAGAATGTTTTGTACATACCGAAGCTCACAACAAACTTACTATCAGTCAGCCAGTTAATAGCTAATGGCAACAGAGTAACTTTCAAGAAGAAAGTCTGTTTGATATATAACCAAGTAAATGAGCTAATAGGAGTTGCAAACTTAACAAATGGTGTGTACAAGCTACAAATACAAAGACTAGAGAGCGCATTATCGGCCATGACAATGTGGCATAGAAGGCTAGGACATGTAAACAGCAAGTCTCTAGAAAAGATGAAAGAAGGTGCCGTGGAAGGGGTTACTTTTGACAAGAAAGCTGACATTCGAATCCAGAACTGTGAAGTGTGCTGTGAGGGAAAACAGACACGTTTTCCTTTCCCATCTGCTAATCATAGAAGTGATATAATACTGGATGTGATACACTCAGATTTATGCGGGCCGATGGAGACCAAATCGATTGGTCAAGCAAAGTACTTTCTTCTGTTCATAGATGATGCCAGCAGAATGACTTATGTCTATTTCTTAAAGGAGAAGAACCAGGTATTCCAGCATTTCAAAGAATTTCGAGTTTTGGTGGAAAATCAAACGGGAAACAAGATAAAAGTATTGAGAACTGACAATGGGGGTGAGTTTTGTTCACAACAGATGGAACATTTCTTAAAACAAACAGGAATCATCCATCAGAAGACCAATCCTCACACTCCACAACAGAATGGACTCTCAGAAAGGTTCAACAGAACTGTAGTTGAACGGGCTAGATGTTTATTGTTTGAATCAGATCTCGAGAAAAGTTTTTGGGGTGAAGCAGTAAACACTGCAGTATATCTCATGAACAGAACGCCAGCTGCCAGCTTAGGCATGATGACACCATTCGAGAAGTGGACAGGCAGGAAGCCAGACTTGAGCCATGTCAGAATATTCGGGAGTAAAGTAATGGTGCATGTTCCCAAAGTGCAAAGACAAAAATGGGATAAGAAAGCTGACAAATTAATCCTAGTTGGTTATCCTGATAACGTGAAAGGTTACAGAATATATAAACCCAAAACTAGGAAGATAACTACGAGCAGGGATGTCATTATAATAGAGAAAGAATACTCTGACACAGCTCAGGTAGTAGTAAATAGTGAAGAAAAAACATCAAAAAATAAAGAAGAAATGTTAAAGAAAGTTGAAAACTCAGAGAAAGAGGGAAGTGTGTCAGAAAATTCAGCGATAGATGCTAACGATCCTACATATATCTATAACTCATCAAGTTCCCACGAAGATTCATATCAATCTGTGTATGAAAGTGATAATGAGTCAACCTTAGAATCTATTTTAGAAGAAAATGCTCAAAACTCAGAGGAGCTTGGTAAGCGCAAGAGAAAGCCAGTAGAAAGATTCGGCTATTCCAATCTCTGCATTGTAGATGAGCTGGAATCATGTGGTGAAGAACTGAGCTATGGAACAGCAATGAATGGACCAGAGAAGGAACTATGGGAACAGGCGATGACAGAAGAACTAAAGGCTTTTGAAGATAATAAAGCATGGGAATTCGTTGACAGAAAAGAAGCTGATAGAGTAGTGCAGTGTAAGTGGGTTTTTAAGAAAAAGCTCGAAAGTGATAATAAAGTGCGTTATAGGGCTAGACTGGTCGCGAAAGGCTTTACGCAAAAAGAAGGTGTGGATTATACAGAGACATACTCACCAGTGCTACGTTACTCTACATTAAGACTTTTATTTGCTTTAAGTGTAAAATTTAACTTAAAAATAACTCATTTGGATGTCACTACAGCTTTCCTAAATGGGGACCTGAACGAAAATGTATACATGCAAGCTCCTCCTAACTTAAATTGTGACAAAAATTTTGTACTTAAGTTAAAACGAGCAATTTATGGTCTAAAACAATCAGCCAGGGCTTGGAATATAAAAGCAAATGATTGTTTGATAAAATCCAACTTTGTCAAGTCAAAATTAGAACCATGTTTATATGTAAAAAGGTGTAAAAAGGACCTGATTATTATAGCAATTTTCGTAGATGATTTTTTCATTTTTTCTAATTGTGATGACATGGTAAGTGAGATTAAAATTGAACTAATGCAAAAATTTAAAATTAAAGATTTAGGGCAGTTAAAACAATGTTTAGGCATAAGAATAAAAGTGTATGAGAATGGTTGTATTTCTTTAGATCAAAAACATTTTGTAGATCATATTTTAAGTAAATTTAATATGACAAATTGTAATAGTGTTGATACTCCCATTGAGAGCAATTTAAAGCTAGAAAAAGGTGTTGAAGTTTGCAAACAATATCCTTACCAACAATTATTAGGAAGCTTGATGTACTTAAGTGTTTTAACTCGTCCAGACATTTCATATAGTGTAAGTTTTTTGAGTCAATTTAATAATTGTTATGCACTCACGCATTGGAGGCATGCAAAGCGAATTTTAAAATATTTAAGTAAAACTAAATCTTATGGGCTAATGTTTAGTAAAGATGATTGTAACTTAGAAGGTTTTGTTGATGCGGACTGGGCCTCAAATACTTAAGATAGGAAATCTTATACAGGTTTTTACTTTAAGTTCTCAGGATCTGTTATCTCCTACGAATGTAAGAAACAACAGACAGTAGCCTTGTCCAGTACAGAGGCCGAATATATGGCGATAACAGAAGCTTGTAAAGAGGCTATATATTTGAGAAACTTGTTGAATGAGATTGTTGATTTTTGTAACTATACAATAACTTTGTTTAATGATAATCAGGGGGCTCAGAAGTTGACAGAGAATCCATTGTTCCATAAAAGAACCAAACACATTGATGTGCGTCATCATTTTGTTAGAGAAGCAGTCGCTAAAAAACATGTAAAGATAGTTTATCTGCCAACATCTGAAATGCCTGCAGACCTGCTGACAAAAAGCTTGAGTAGTGTCAAACATAACAATTTTGTTAAGAAGCTAGGTATGCATATTATTGTGTGATCTGGATATATATATATATATATATAAATAAACAAACTTTCAATTTCAATTTTCAGTTTTTCAATTATGCTTATTAGTACCTGTGCAAAAAAAAAAAAAAAAAAAAAAAAAAACAATATTTTAAGTATGCACTGAATTGTTTGTGACTGTATTTTTTTTTATTGTTACATAGGGTTTAGATTATTTTGATAAGTGGAGATGTTAAAATTACTATCAAAATAATATTCTTTCTTATATATACTAATAATGCCATCTGTTGTCAACTATTAGCATTTCTTGATAATTGTCTATTGTCTCTGTATTAAGAAAATAAAAGTTTAGTCTTTGAACAACCTCCCGGCGTGTTTTATTAGAAATAACCTTCTTTATCTCCCTGTTTCGTTTGATCCACGACTTTTTGACCACCCTGTAAATAATATTAATGTAAATCCTTGTTCATGGCTGTATTATAGAAAACCACCATTTAGATACTCACCTTTCCGATCAGTATTTTCCGATTGTGAATCATACGCAGGCAACTGTTCGTAATAATATTTCAGATTGTCCGCCGCTTCGAAGAGCTTAGCGAGACTTTGCCTGTTACAACAAAAAAAATAATGTGTCTGAAATATAAAAAGAAAATTTTACTAGAAAAAATTCCACGCGGTTCAGGCAGCAGGCGGGACTCAAACCCGGACTCTTCTAGAAATATTTTGTATAGATTTTAAATATCTAGCTGTTGTTTGTGTTGTTTAAATGCTTAAGAACAACATAGCTATATTAAAATATGACTTTTTTTCCTGAAGACTTCTCAAATTCTTTTTATAATGTGGTTAAAAGACTGGAATAGCATTACCCGAAGTCCTTGTCTCTCATTGTCCTACTTGCATACAGACAAGCACACACGCGTACACACACACACAGTCCCACACTGTATTACTTTTTAACGTATTTAAAATGTTATTTTCTATATTCTGTACAATTCATTTATTAAATTGGGATGAAGAAGGAGATAGAAAGCCTCCCTTGAGTTTGTTTCTCCGGTTCTTCTCAGAAAGGTCTCCCAATTTTGGAAC
The DNA here is from genome assembly GCA_902850365.2 of Chilo suppressalis. NCBI lineage: Eukaryota > Metazoa > Arthropoda > Insecta > Lepidoptera > Crambidae > Chilo > Chilo suppressalis. Next base: position 1,267,979 of record OU963920.1, on the reverse strand, counting down.
CGGTGGTAGTTTACGGTAGTTAGGGTCAAATAAATAAACTCAAAATTACAAAAAAAATAAAATAAAATACTTTATTAACTAAAATAAGTAAGAAATTCATACATAGACAATAAAACTTGAAAATCAAACAATGAAATAACCGAACGCTCAATAAAAGTCTTTCGAAGGTAGCTCGACAAAATTAAATAAAATTTGATTCCGACGACTTAGCCTGTAAAGGCTACGAAACGTCAATAAATAAATAAAGTCTCGTGCAGTAACCCGTAAAAAACTAGTTTTATTTAATGAGTGATGTGCGTGAAAACCTAAGAAACAAATAAGCTTTAAATAATTATGTATATATATAATGAGGGCTATCACGTATGAATCCGCCGCTAGAGGCGCTAGTGTAGCGTGAGGTCTCCGAAATGTCAAATGTTATTGCTTGTTGGTTGACTACGCGGGTTTATTTCTAATTAAAATAATGTTGTGAATAATTGGTAACAATTCGGCTTAATTATGGCAAATATGAGTTATGTGGCAATGAATGTCAGTTATTAAAAATTTGAGCTTAGAAAAATGATTATGTTCCCATTTTTTCCGAATAAAACGGAACTGCGCGTCACTGTGGCATGACCTATTATGTTTAGGATATGGTTCTTTTGTGTTAAAATACGATCTAAATGTAACCTTTGATTTCATGTGCGTATTATAATAAACTTTAAAAGTTACAATTTAGGACCTCACTCAACAGTGGCGCCATCTGGTGAGGCAGAAAACGGTAGCCCTCATTAGGATAAGCAAAAGAGACCGGTGTATATTATTACATGATCGTACGATTTAACCCGTCGTGCGATCGTTATTAAACAATGCTTGTGTTCGTATGACGGCTTACAAGCTGTAATTAGGATACTTCTGGTGAACTTTGTAAGTATAGTTGAAATCATCGCACAACGAGAAAGCATCGTGTCATCGTACGATCGTTGCCAATGAGGGCTACCGTTTTTGAAGTTATACTTCTTTAGGCGCGTTATGAAAAAATGATGAGAGTGAAATTTTAAGATACGCGCGCATCACTGTAACACAAAATTTTAACATAATGAAGTTGGTCGCTTTAGCGGGTGGGTGCTCACGACTGCATTGTGAAGGCCTATCAAAAGTATTTATTAATCTGGAACAACGGAACCAAAGCGCGATTCAGGAGACTACAGCGCCATCTCTTGACCATTGGTGTAGTAGAACCAAAAACCACATCTTTATTTTTTGTAATAAAGTAACAGTTATAGGTATTCATATTTATAATATTTATCCACATGTTTCTAGTTTGTATATTCGGAATACGTGTTTGAGTTTCATACAAGTGCAAATCACATATGTTCTAATAAATTATATTCAGTAGCGATTTTAATTGAATATTTTGATTATTTATTTATTTTTTCAAATTAAAACTGAACTTTATTGACTTCGTCCTTTTCCAGACTTTTTATTAATTTATTGTAATTAATTATTTGCATGCAATTAAAAACTAATTTTAAACGATGCCAAAGAAGGATAACTTCTCACGCGCCTACATAAGTACACGCACCCATTTTTTTTGTCTCACCAGATGGCGCCCCTGTTGAGTGAGGTCCTGAATTGTAACTTTTAATGTTTATTAATACGCGCGTGAAATCAAAGTATACATTTAAACCATATTTTAATACAAAAGAACCGTATCCTAAACATAATTGGCCATACCACAGTGTTGCGCAGCTCCGTTTTGTACGGCAAAAAGGAGGACATAATTATTTTTCTTAGCTCCGCTTTTAAATAACTGATATTCAATGCCACGTAACTCATATTTGCTATAATTAAGCCGAGTTATTACTAAATATTCACAACATTATTTTAATTAGAAATAAACCCGCGTAGTCAACCCACAAGCAATAACATTTGACATTTCGGAGACCTCTCGCTACACAAGCGCCTCTAGCGGCGGATTCATACGCGATAGCCCTCAATAGGGCGACTCCTAATGCTGACTCAGTTATAGTGGCAGTGCAGTTTAGCTCGCTAAATCGTACATTCCATCTCTCTTCTCGAGCTGGATAGGTCAAAAACACACAATACAATAAAAAATCACAGATCTCGTGTGACACACGATTTAAAAGGAAAATGAATCTACCTATTATACATTATCCCAAAAAAAAAACATATTTTTTTGTTCAAAACCAATTTTTTCAAAGTATTTACACCATCTTAAAGCCCTTCGAATTCCGCGACTTTTGAGCCTTAATTCGTCCTCGTGGCCCTAAATATCGGGGTATCACGGGCGAGTCGCACTTTCAGCGAAAATGGGGACCTACTGGAGCGAACGAAAAATCATTTTCAATGTTAAAATTTATTTACCTGCGGTCCTCAACGGAGCGTTTTCCGAGTCTAGGTCCAAACCAGTACAAGCTCTGCCCTTGGCCGTCCATGCCACGGTGGAAATCATCCTGGAAATGTCATGTCCTAAATAACATTTACTGCACACACGGAGCAATTCCTTTAGTCCATTTTCTTTACCTTTTTGAAGTTATACTTCTTTAGGCGCGTTATGAAAAAATGATGAGAGTGAAATTTTAAGATGCGCGCGCATCACTGTAACACTAAAATTAACAGCATGAAGTTGGTCGCTTTAGCGACGCTTTACCGCACATTAAGAAAATCTACCAACAAAATAGAAATAGAATCTCTATTTAGTGGGTTCTAACGATTGCATTGTGAAGGCCTATCAAAAGTATTTATTAATCTGGAACAACGGAACCAAAGCGCGATTCAGGAGACTACAGCGCCATCTCTTGACCATTGGTGTAGTAGAACCAAAAACTACATCTTTATTTTTTGTAATAAAGTAACAGTTATAGGTATTCATATTTATAATATTTATCCACATGTTTCTAGTTTATATATTCGGAATACGTGTTTGAGTTTCATACAAGTGCAAATCACATATGTTCTAATAAATTATATTCAGTAGCGATTTTAATTGAATATTTTGATTATTTATTTATTTTTTCAAATTAAAACTGAACTTTATTGACTGTGTCCTTTTCCAGACTTTTTATTAATTTATTGTAATTAATTATTTGCATGCAATTAAAAACTAATTTTAAACGATGCCAAAGAAGGATAACTTCTCACGCGCCTACATAAGTACACGCACCCATTTATTTAACCTATTCACTTTTTCTTAACTTGTTAAGCAAATAAGATTTTTTTCCATTTAATAACCGTTTAAATGGTTCTAGTCGGTTTAAAGAAACTAGGAATTTTTATTGACATTTTCTTAACAGGTTACAATTTTTTTTCTTAGATGTTATAAAAATGGAAAGAGAGGAAGTTTGGAAAAAGTGAATACTTAAAAATAAGGTTAAGAAAATGTACCAAAGTCATGAACTCTCAAGATTCGACCCGAAAGCAAAAAGTGCTCATTGTAGCAAAATTATATGGCCCATTGGACCTTCTTAAAAAAATGTTTTCAATAAGCCCACTGGACCTTTAATTTTTTTGAAGTTATACTTCTTTAGGCGCATTATGAAAAAATGATGAGAGTGAAATTTTTAGATGCGCGCGCATCACTGTAACCCAAAAGTAACAGCATGAAGTTGGCCGCGGGCGCGATATGAATGTTAGTGTCTAATAATGGTGGATTATTAACCACTTAGTGGTTAATAATCCACCATTATTAGACATCTGTTCGAAAGGTACTTTGAACGATCCACGGAGCTCCATAAGATGATCGCGTTGTCAAAAACAATGTTGGCACGCTCGTCGTCTCTGATCACTGTTTTCATATTTATAATATTTATCCACATGTTTCTAGTTTCTATATAGACACATCGTGTTTTAGTTACTTACAAGTGCTAATTACATATGGACTAATAACTTAAATTCAGTAGTGATTTTAATTGAATATTTTGAATATTTATTTAATTTTTCAAATTAAAACTGAACTTAATTGACTGTGTTAACTATCCTTTTCCAGTCGTTTTATTATTTTATTGTAATTATTAATTATTTGCAAGCAATTAAAAAATATTTTTAATGATGCTAAAGAAGTATAACTTCTCACGCGCGTACATAAGTTACACGCATCCATTTTTTTATTAGTGCAACTGTATTTACTGCAAGATTAGTCCCATTCGACCTCTCTAAAAGATTATATAGAAATTGGACCTCTTTTATGGAGTCCATCGAGCCATATGTAAGATCGCTAAGCTGTCGTTCTCAAACTAAAGTGCGGCTAAGTGACATTTGGTTGATCTTTCAGTCTTAAATTGCATCTTAAACAGTTTTTAATTCTCTATCGATCTGTCTTTAGCAAGTATTCGTATCTTTTATAATTTAACTCTAAAAATCCGTCATGTGATGAATGGTTACAAAATAGCAATAATTTAAAGTTTACACGTTGTTTTTTTGGCCATGTCTTAAAAGTGCGTTTTGTCATTTAGCCGCGTTTTAGCTTGAGAACGGCAGTAAGGTGAACAACGCGGCGAATCGCGGTGGAGCGGTGCCGCGTGGAAGAGCGGCTGCGCGGAAACCGCGCAGATGGGCTGTCAATTTTCCCGTATACCACGAAGACAAAGAATCTCGAAATAGTTATTTATCATATTAGTGCAGTAAGTTGGTTATTACAAACGAGTAGACAAATGTATGCTTACCATACTCGTTATATGATATTCGTGCAAAATCGATTTTGTAAATATCAATTTTGCACGAATATCATATAACGTTTTTCAACACATTTGCGAGAAAACAGTTTTTTAAGTTAAATGAAGCGAACTTTGTCAAAGAGTAAAATGGCGCGCATTTCCACGTGGCGCCACGTGCTAGTGGTGAAAATTAGAACTAATTACATCTTTCGGCTGCGTTACTTTTTCTAGTATGAAAGTGAGACAAAGGTTTACACCAAAACGCTTCCAATGAGGTTTGATCGAAATTTAAAAAAGCGTTAAGTATAGGCACGTTTATTTATTCATTTATTTGATCGCCAACAAAGTTATACTTTGACATTTCTTTTTGACACATTTATAATGCGTGAACACTTCCTGACCTGATTACGCAATCTCTTCTTTTTTTTCTTATTATTTATAGTTTGTATCTATTTATATATTATATTTGTTGTATTTTATGTATGTATTTGTGTAGTTTGTGTTGGTGTATCAAATTTAGTATAAAAATATTAATATATTTTAATCGCTGTTATTTTCTAAATGTTTTATTATAAAGCATTTTGCCCTATCGCCATATCCTGAAGTTTAAATAAATAAAAAATTGTAAGTAAGACACTTATTAGTGGAACTTTAATTAGAGGCGATTACGACATGCAATATAGACTTAACTGGCAATTTAATCTTATATAATTTTGATGACAACATTCAAATACATAGCAATTTTGAATAACGATTAAATTAAAAATTGTTAATAAATGAACAACAACAATAAAATAAATTAACGAAAAACTAAAATTCAATGTATCCGCGAAGATGTCCGTATCGGTCGACTTTGACAGTGAATAAATTTGTACTGAGAGAGCATTCTATATAGCAGAAAATAAACCTAGGTTCGACCTGGAGCTTCTCGTCGCAAACAAATTATATATTGACCCGCTTGACAGTTTTGACGTTGCCATATACCGGTAAAATTTGACCGCACGCTCTGTTGTATGTTGCACAATTTTGAACTTTCAAAACAATGTACAATACAGTATCCGTAAATGTTAGCAAATGTGTTGAAAAAGTAATTACAAATTTTGAATTTTGAACCAGTTTCAGCGTGTGTCATTTGACATAGGAGATATTTTATTGAGTTAGAATTAGGGTTACCATCCGTCCGGATTTTTCCAGACATTTCCGGATTTTTTTGTCTCTTGTTCGGACTTAGTTTTAAATTAGATGGAATATGAGTAAAACTACTTATAAAGTTATATCAAATATTCCTTATTAAGTTCTCATTAATTTAAAACAAAATATAAATCATCTTTAAAAATCAATAACGAGACACCCCTCGCGATCCGAGCGTCTGCTACCACGCGTATAAAATCACTGTAACTAAGTGGGTGATGTTTGCGTTTTGTGACTAAAATGTCCGGACTTTTATCGAAATGTCCAGCCGGCTTTTTGTCAGGACTTTTCAAAAATTTAAAAAGTAATCCTAGTTAGAATAATAGGGTATTTGACAGTATTAAAAAAAAAGTGCCAATTGTTAGCATCTGTGTTTAGAATGAATATTGGCAGGGGTTTTTACTATTTTTACAACGAAAATATTCATAATTTTACTAAAAGCCCACGAAAAAGATAATAGTTTTCTTATCTATTGTCACGTCACCCAAAACGCTTGGGATTGGCGGAGCCTAAAATGACGTCACACGCAAGTAAACTTCCGGTTAAAGTGACATTACATTGTATCGTTTGACGTTTTAATAACAATCGTGTGACGTCACACACTAGTAGGACGCCATATTGTCCAGAGAAACGTTTTCGCGGCAACTTGAAAATGGAGTTTTTTTATTTGCTTATTTTGACGTGACAACGTCTTAAATTAGGTTGCGACTGGGAGTCACTTATGAAAAAGTGTAACGCTCGGTAACGTTACGATGAGTCTCTCGTGTTAAGTTTAAGTTTACATGTACAATGTTTTAGTAAACAAAATATATTTCTATAGTTAAAATTTGTGCAATTCTTATTTTCATTCAATTCCTTGTTCCTATTGTGCAATTTAATTATATTCATATCAATAAATATTCTACCGAGAAAAAGACGTTGTCACGTAAAATCTTCGCCCGTAAAACCGACTTTACAGGCAACCATTTTTTACTGAAATACGCAACAGAATGATGAATATCCACTTTTTACGGACTCCATATACATTAGTCAATAACGTGAGATCGTTTTCTAAAACTTGTCAAATACCCTATTTTATTTCGTTAGTTCATGTAATAGTGTATTAATTAATTAAAAGACTTACCTTCACCTTGACATCGACGGTGTACGCATATTGTGACAACAGCAAAACTGGCATAAGTAACTTTATTTGAAAGGACAACGTCATTTTTATTTGTTTTACCAACCTAAGTATTATTTAAATAAATATTTTGATTTAATAGATACTTTATCTAAGGCTGTCTTCGACTCTATACTGGAAGGATGTTCGAATGCAAGCTTTTTATAAGGGTGCAAATTGAAAATATATGTTAATCAGTGTGAGTGGGTGAGGCAAAGTTGGTGTACGTCGTGTTTTGGTGTTAATTTCTACGGTTTTTTCCTTACGGAGGGGTGTAAATGGAAAAATCCCATGGAAAAGATAAAACGGAAATGCGTCACGAGCGTCATACGGCTATATATATAAATATATCAATCAATCAATCAAATTATTTATTCGTTGTCATCGGTAACAATAAGTTTTTAAGATTTATATAAATATGCCTCCATGACACACTCAACAGCATACGAAAATTTTTTATCATTTTAAATTCAATAAAATATAAAGAAAGAAAGAAAATGTTTTATTCAGTGACACAAATTAGTACATGAAAACAATATACCTTATACATAAATACAATAAATTAGGTCTAAACATTTGCGTCACTAAAAAGGCAGTCCACTCAGCATGTGTCGGATGTTGTTGACTGTCCGACGCTAGTCTTCCGTGGTTACCTTGAATATAGCTGTATATATACAGTACAAGTTCTCCCGCCGTAAATTTGCGAACCGATGGCGTAGCTTTTCGACATCCACAATTGCTTGCAACAGCCTAGACTTAATAAACGCTATTGATTTTTGAAGACAGCTTTTCGATCAATTTATATTATTAAAGTTAAAGAATACTTGCTGCTACCTATTGATCTTTTCATGAGATATGTATTTAGTCTAGTTTAGTATTCTCATGTCTGTGGGGGTTTATGGCGCTGAATGCTGAAATACAGGCATTGCCTAGTTCAGCAGCAGAGGCTAATAAAATATATTTTCTGTATAACTAGTGCTAAGTTTGTTACGTAATCTTACTGTACTGATTATTTTGGTCAATAAATCTTATTATTATTATTATTATTACTTAAGAGATTAGTTTAAAAAAATAGTGTAATGACACTATTTTTCACAAAATCAATAATTAATTTAAAGGTCTTTGTGTGCCGGTTCTTCTCAGTACAAGTTCTCCCGCCGTAGATTTGCGAACCGATGGCGTAGCTTTTCGACATTCACAAGTGCCTAAAACAGCCTAGACTGAATAAATGATTTTTGATTTCACATTGATCAATATTATCGTGATACTAGGATAACAGTATCACACATTGTTCAATAATATCACGAAATATGCCCCCTTCTGATACAAAAGTAGTTGATAGTATTACTAAAAACATGAAATAGATAAGCACTTTTAAATCTATTGTCATGTAACTGAGAGCTCCTAGGATTGCCGGAGCCTAAATGACGTCACTTGCTTGTAAATATGCTGTTAAAGTGACATTTCTTTGTACTGTTAGACGTTTTGATGAGAGACGTGTGGCGATAGCTAATGAACTGGATTGAGACTCAAAAAACTAAAGTTAAATGAATAAACGATATTGAAATTAGTTTTTTTTAATTTTCATATGGTGTAATCGTAAGCGAAACCACAGCTTAGGTTTGGTGGACTGGATGCCCAAATATTTTGTTCAATATTCTATCTATACTCCACACAACATCTTATTGTAGCCCAAGTTTAGTTTTTTTGTGTGCTGAGTTACAACTATACGATCGAAACATTTCACATTTCTAATATTGCGGAGCTACCTAAACGTTTGCTACGCATTTGCTTTAGCCCAGCCTCCCCTAAAAAGAATTAAGGCGAAAATTGAGACAAATCTTTTCTCTGGGCAAGTGATTAAGTTAACCGTACCTATTGCATCCCCTGCGAGGCATTGACTAATAATAGAAATTCAATCCATGAGGAAAATTGTTTTCCAGAGAAACGACAATGTGACAACGACAATGTGTGTCGCAGCCATCCAGCGGGTCAATTAAGCTTTAGTGATATAATCCTAATGTGATGTCAATATGATGTTGATGCCAAGTTGACATTGTTTTTAAATGGTATTATGAAACATTCCTATGTCACATCAAGATCACATCAATATCATATCCTGTATCACATTTTTGACGTTTATGCGATACTGTTTTAAGTCAAAAAGTTGAACGTAATACGCATCTAAGTTGATATCATTTTAAAGAATTGATCATAATATGCATAAGTTGATGTCATTTTGATATCGCAGTTTTCGGAGAGCATAATACGTAATATGAAATTGACATCAAAACGATATCACAATTAGCGAGCATAATTGGCTTGCAGAGATGTGACATATGAGGCCATGAGAACCATAGTGGCCTAACTCTTTATTTATAATATTGAGTTTATGATTTTTTCCAGTTCAAATTGATCATTTTGATAGAACCGGAGTGGTCTAAAAGTGATACAACGAATATTCACTAGATGGCAGCATAATTACTGTTACGGTTTTTAGTCTGTGATCAAAATTTTAGGTGCCATATTAAATGGTTTATGGTTAAAAAATGAGTTAGGGCACTATGGTACTCATGGCCTCATATATAAGGGTGCGGCCAGAGTGCACTCAGATTCAGAGTCAGATTCAGATTCTGAAAACAAGCGCGAGAAATAAACAGTGTAGTCGAAGGTTACGGCCAGATTGCACTCCTGATTCAGATTTAGATTCAGACTCAGAAAACAAAGCGCGAGAAAAAGCAAGCAACCTGCTTAGACTACACTGTTTATTTCTCGCGCTTGTTTTCGAAATCTGAATCTGAGTCTGAATCTGAGTGCACTCTGGCCGCACCCTAAGATTAGCTGGTGTTTGCGACATTGTCTCTTTTGGTTTCCCCTCCCTTTTTACAGGATTACCTTAAAAGAATGATTTCTGGGTTAAAATCTTAGATTAAAACAAAAATGGAAGATACGGCACTCGTGGCTCAAAAGTGATCCGCGATTGTGGTGTACGATCACAATTCGCTGTAGATACAATATTGCGCATATTCTGTGTTATAAAGATAGAACAATGCTTTCGATGCTTTTATAAAGAACACAAATAGTTCAAAATCAAGTAACAAATGCCAAGGAAACACTTTTCATTCGTAAAACAGTAAAAACCTTTTTTATTCTCAAAAATCACGGTTTGTTGTGAATGTTGTTTACGTAATCGCCATTTTTAACCGACTTCGAAAAAGGAGGAGATTCTGTGTTCGACTGTATATATATATATATAATAATATATTTAATTTACAACAATATGGTGCAATATGAATAAATTTAAGAATAATTAAAACAAAAAATATACTAAGTATAACAATGAACCTAAAACTAAAAACCTTAAAAAATAAAATATAATAACTAAAATTCATTATTAAAAGGAGTCCCTTTAGGCAAGGTTCCGAAGATACTGGCAGCGTTCCCCCTTTGGATAGCTAGACTAATTCTTTGTCCGAGGTAGTTGCCAGCTCTTCGGTCTCCTGTGATGTCGACTAATCTTTTCGCTATTTCTTTAAAAAGCCTTATAGCGCTAGGACCCCACGGACCAAGGGTCTCTAGGGTATATATATATATATATTGTTATCAATAAAATGACTACAATACAGCTCAGCCGTGCGGACTCGCTGCGCCGTTCAGCTCGCGCTGCGTTGAAGCGTGCAGTAAGTACCCATAGTACGAATTTGAGCTCACGAAAACTATCATAGTTTTCGTAAAAATTGTAAATTATGTTTCTATGTCCATTTTGGTGGAAAGTAAACAAATATACTTAAAATTTAAGAAGACGCAAATGATTTAATGATAGAATTTAAACACTGTTTATTTGTATTGAAACGAAAACAATAAAATCAGTACCCATAGTACGAATTTGAGCTCACGAAAACTATCATAGTTTTCGTAATTGTAAAACTCGCCTCGGCATCATTTCTCATTCGTAAAACTGTAACACCATTTTTTTCTCATAAATCACGGTTTGTCGTGAATGTTATTTACGTAATCGCCATTTTGTTATCAAGAAAAGGACAACAATACAGCTCAGCCGTGCGGACTCGGAAGCTGATTCGCCGTTTCGCTCGCTCTGCGTTGAAGCGTACAGTTCTGTCTCGCTCGCTCGCTTGAATATTATTTACAGACGTGCGTGTGTGAGAGTTGCTTATGTAGTTTAGTCGGATCATATTTTATTTGATGCTAGTATGAGCGTACCGTATCTTCCCTTTTTGTTTTAATATTCAAACTATCTTTATAAACATTTCATCTTAAACGGTTCAGTGGTTAAAGCGTGACCAGGTAACAGAAAGACTGGCTGACAGGGAGACTCAATTTCGAATTTATCATTTTATTTATTATTACTACCTATGGGTGGACTTTTCGTTCGATATTTTAGTGTTTGGTAGATACTGTCTTTATCAAAATTGGTACTTTGTGTAGTAACTAGAAGTGATCTGCGGTTTCGGATCTGGCTGTTTACGCACCCATTCTGGAATGCACCAACAGTGCACCCGCAATGCAGTCTTTCACTGTGGGTGCGCCCCGGCCGGAGTGTCGCGGAATGGGTGCATAACGGACCCACGGCACGGTAATAATATCATACAGTATTCTATCTTCATACAAACGGTCGGAAAGCGAGTCATACCTACGCCACTCGAGTTCGAGGGGCTCTCGGCGGGCACCCAGTCGCGAATGCGCCGCCGCGCCGCAACGACGACCGAACGGTCTGAATTGTTTTTTATGCAATTAGCCGTGCTTAAACGTGCGTTTTGTATTGTAAATATTTGATTTAATTAAGTAGATATCTACATAGTTTAGTATGGAAAAGAACAAACGACGATCAATATCGTAACAGCACAATTGCTGTTTTTGGTTGCTTGAACTCTTCAATAACACACCCAGAGATATCATTTTTTAAATTACCTGAAATATTGGAAAGGTGTCTTACCTTTATTGAATATTTTTTATATACCTATCTACTACTACGTAATTTGTTTCTAATATTTAGGTATTTCGGTTTTTCCATCGGGCAAAATATCTGGAATAATATATAAATAAGTGGTTAGGATGAAAAAAGAGACAAACGAGTAATCTACCTACACTCGCGTTACAAACAAAACTACATTAAATACTGTAGGCTGGCGGCCCTACCGCGTGCCAACACAGCGCTCGGTGTAGGCATTTATTTTCAAGGACAGGGCGGAGTCACAATACTGTATAGATAATATTACCGTGCCCACGGTTTCACCTATTATTTTGAGGAAAAAGGTTATATTGGATCACCCATAAAAGATAGACAAACTTTTTCATAAACCTTTTAAAGGTAATTTTCCGTTACACATGATTTTTGTGTAACTTTTACGTAGCGCACGCAACGCGGGATCGTGAAATAAGAGGTTTCAAAGAGAGATAAATATATAAGGGTGAATCAACATTTTTTTTTGTTTTTCCTTGTCCCAGGAGTTTTATTATATTTTTTAGTCTGGTAGGCAGATGACTCTACCCCACTTGATGTTAAGTGGTGATAAAGTCCAAACGCAAAGATAGCTGGTACAGAACTTATAAACTGCCACACCAACCATCCTCATCTTGCCGGCCTGCAAAAATGCTCTTTACACCTCTCTTAAAGGACCCCAGATTGTAGGAAGGAGGGACACGTGCGCGGGCAAAGAGTTCCACTTACGAATAGTACGACGAAGAAATGAGTCAACAAATTTCTTTGTTCGTGTACGAATAGTGGCCACAGTAAGTCGATGACAACGTAGGCCAGCGCGCGTGGTCCTCTGAAGAAAAGGTGATAGAGGGATAAGGGAGAATAACTCCTCAGAACAATCGCTGTGGTATAGTTAGAATCTTTACTTACAGCAGTAACACACTTACAGCATTATATTTATGTATACTTACCAAACGTTGTGGAAAAGTAGCTGAAGACAGAGACAAATGGTCGTCACTGGAGGAGGCCATCACCCAACTTGGGGTTGCAGTAGATTAAATTTAAAATACTTTTATCTATACTTATAATAAATCTGTAGAGAGGTCAATTCTGTACATGAAATATATTTTTAAAATAACTATCAGGGGGTGATTAGTGATCGATACTGATGCCAAAAATGCAATCAGCAAAATTTTTGTCTGTCTGTCTGTCTGTGTGTATGTTCCTTATAGAAACAAAAACTACTCGACGGATTTTAACGAAACTTGGTACAATTATTCTTCATACTCCTGGGCAGGTTATAGTATACTTTTCATCATGCTACAATCAATAGGAGCAGAGTAGTGAATGGAAATGTTGGGAAAACGGGAGAAGTTACTCCATTTTTTAAGCTTCCGTCGCGTGTGCAGCCTTAATGGTTGAAGTTACATAGAAATCATGTATGACGGAAATATTCTACATAAAATTGTCTAAAAAATATCCCGCAACAGCATATGTCTATCTTTTATGGTTGACTCACAATAGCACGTGTAATTATATAAATAAAGTCATTGTTTATAGCACAAGCCTGAGAACAAAAACTATAGTTTACACTACAGCTCTACACCGAAGCGAAGCGAGGGCGGGCCACTAGTTTATGAATAAAATGACTACAATACAGCTCAGCCGTGCGGACTCGCCGCGCCGTTCAGCTCGCGCTGCGTTGAAGCGTACAGTAAGTACCCATAGTACGAGTTTGAGCTCACGAAAACTATCATAGTTTTCGTAAAAATTGTAAATTATGTTTCTATGTCCATTTTGGTGAAACGTAAACAAATATACTTAAAATTTAAGAAGACGCAAATGATTTAATGATAGAATTTAAACACTGTTTATTTCTATTGAAACGAAAACAATAAAAGCTTCCGTCGCGGGTGCAGCCTTAATGGTTAAAGTTACATAGAAATCATGTATGACGGAAATATTCTACAATGGTTGACTCACAATAACACGTGTAATTATATAAATAAAGTCATTCTTTATAGCACAAGCCTGAGAACAAAAACTATAGTATACACTACAGCTCTACACCGAAGCGAAGCGAGGGCGGGCCTCTAGTAAAAAATAATATAGAAAGTAGGATACACATAGAATTAAGTAGAGAAAGAAGAAATTATACTAACATAGAATAAACTACATGAACTAACACTAAAATAGATTGATAATAAGAAGTTGAAATAAAAAGGCTTTTTATTTATTTATTACCAAACGTTGATCATTTTATTCATTTCCATTCCTCTCCATTCTATCTAATTTAAGATGGATCGTTCCACCAGAGTCTTTTTATAACGATATTTTATTCGGTAATCTAAATATGTTACGAATGTGTAGACGGTTCGTGAAATAAGAATGCCGAAATTTCGTATGAGCGTCCTACTTTTGCATTGATAGTTCCGTACCTAAAAACGTAATATTTATAAAGCATATATAAAGTTATAAAGTTAATAATAATAATAAACATTTATTTCTAACTTTAAATCCATATACAAGTGTTAGTAACAGAGGAAATCTTATTCTAGTGTTATTAAATGAAAAAAATTAATGCTTATAACATGTTTATATGTATTATTATGTATATACAGGCAGGGCCGGATTTAGAGGTGTGGAGGCCCTGGGGCAATAAAGTGGGGAGGTCCCTACTAAATCTAGGCAGGGCCACTTACAATTCGCCCTCCCCCCCTCTGGTTAGTGACCCATTGACATTTTTTTTAATATCTCTGTTGTGGCCCCTGTCTTTTGGGGAGGCCCCTGGGCCACTGCCCCGCATGTCCTGCCCTAAATCCCGCCCTGCCCTTTCAAATTTCAACTGTTGGAATTTTAAAGATTTTTTTCCAAAGTCTCTATTGTGGGGGCCCCCCGTTTGTGGAGGCCCCGGGGCTTTCGCCCCGGTTGCCCTCCCCTAAATCCGGCAGTGTATACAGGATGTAAATAAACCTATGACAAAGACTAAAACTACACAATCTGTACACCCAAACAAGTAGGTAATATTATAAAATGTTATACGTGGGAAACATTTGTATTTTTTAAGTAAAAAAAAATGCAAATTATTTTCTCAATACCATCAAAGGCGAACGTTGTATGGGGTCATCAATAAAGTACATCGCACAATTCTCATGATTTCTCCTTGCCACAATTAGTCATACCTTAAATTTTTTTATATATTAATACTAGCTGACCCAGCGAACTTCGTACCGTCATAAAAAAATTTAATTAAAAAAATATTGTCCAGCGGACAAAATTGTGAATCTAAACCATTCTCAGATCCCCTTGAACACACACAAAAAATTTCATCAAAATCGGTCCAGTCGTTTAAGAGAAGTTCAGTGACATACACACTCACAGAAGAATTATATATATAAAGATATCAGAACAAAACATTCATTCAAGTAATCATAAGCTAATGAGGGCTATCGCGTATGAATCCGCCGCTAGAGGCGCTAGTGTAGCGTGAGGTCTCCGAAATGTCAAATGTTATTGCTTGTTGGTTGACTACGCGGATTTATTTCTAATTAAAATAATGTTGTGAATAATTGGTAACAATTCGGCTTAATTATGGCAAATATGAGTTATGTGGCAATGAATGTCAGTTATTAAAAATTTGAGCTTAGAAAAATGATTATGTTCCCATTTTTTCCGAATAAAACGGAACTGCGCGTCACTGTGGCATGGCCTATTATGTTTAGGATATGGTTCTTTTGTGTTAAAATACGATCTAAATGTAACCTTTGATTTCATGTGCGTATTAATAAACTTTAAAAGTTACAATTTAGGACCTCACTCAACAGTGGCGCCATCTGGTGAGGCAGAAAACGGTAGCCCTCATTACAGAGTTTCACAACATGACCATTGTTACAAAATAAATATTTGTATTAATATGTTTAAGGGGGAACATTTTTACTAAACACTTTTTTTCTAAACATTCTCTAAAGAATTTGCAAATCGGTTAAACTGAAAAAAAAAATATAAAAGGCAATCGAAAATTCTCATGCTTTAAAAAAACTAGTCAGCCCCTGTAGCATGAGCATTAAATTAAACATTATATCACGCAGGCGCGGTTGCAACCTGAAATTTTGGAGGGAGTCAGTCACTGCACCATGGGTTCCAAACCTGGGGGTAATTTAATCCGGGGGTAAATCAGCCATACTTCGGGGGTAACAAGGAACCTTTTTTTTTTTGTGACGAGGGTAAATGCAGTTACGCACCATACCGTGACGCTGACTAGGCGCACGGCGTGTGTGGGACTCGCCGGCACGGGAAACAGTGCCGACCCTACTCAAGCAGGACCAGTGCGGAAGGCCACACTGATCCTACTCCACTAAAACCCCCCGGTACCCTCCTACGCCCATATGGGGGCGTCTCGGGGCCGACGCACCTGCGTGCGCCACATCCACGAGCACGCCCCCGGCGGGGGTAACAAGGAACCTAATTATTTGGTGAAATCTAAATAATAAGAAAATACTATATAACGATATTACTAAATAGAGCAAGCGCTCCTTCTTGCTAGCGAGCCCGCGGGGTGCTGAGGGTGGGAAGCGGGGCGAGATTTTCTCCTGATGATGACATTGTTAGAGACGAAGATGTAGCGTCCAAATTGGAATTTCTTGAACTGATGATAACATTTTAAAGTCGGGGTAAAATCTATGTTCCTAATAGGTTACAGGGGTAGCAATATTGGAAAGGTTAGGAAACACTGCACTACACTAATAAAAAGAAGAAAAAAAAATGGGTGCGTGTACTTATGTAGGCGCGTGAGAAGTTATCCTTCTTTGGCATCGTTTAAAATTAGTTTTTAATTGCATGCAAATAATTAATTACAATAAATTAATAAAAAGTCTGGAAAAGGACACAGTCAATAAAGTTCAGTTTTAATTTGAAAAAATAAATAAATAATCAAAATATTCAATTAAAATCGCTACTGAATATAATTTATTACAACATATGTGATTTGCACTTGTATGAAACTCAAACACGTATTCCGAATATACAAACTAGAAACATGTGGATAAATATTATAAATATGAATACCTATAACTGTTACTTTATTACAAAAAATAAAGATGTGGTTTTTGGTTCTACTACACCAATGGTCAAGAGATGGCGCTGTAGTCTCCTGAATCGCGCTTTGGTTCCGTTGTTCCAGATTAATAAATACTTTTGATAGGCCTTCACAATGCAGTCGTTAGCACCCACTAAATAGAGATTCTATTTCTATTTTGTTGGTAGATTTTCTTAATGTGCGGTAAACACAAAAGTAACGCATGAAGTTGGTCGCTAAAGCGACCAACTTCATGTTGTTAAAATTTTGTGTTACAGTGATGCGCGCGCATCTTAAAATTTCACTCTCATCATTTTTTCATAACGCGCCTAAAGAAGTATAACTTCAAAAAGGTATCTGGAATAAAATAAACATTATTGCGACGAACGACGCATGTCGATTTTACTACAATTACCAAAACTACATAGTTTCTTTTCCTTGTTTCTAAACTAGTACTAGATTTCATTACCAAGTTATTTTGGCCATCGTACGTAGTTCATAAAAACACCACTACATGTCAAAGCAAACTATATTTTTTTTTATGGCTGTTAGGGGATAGCTAGAAATTTCCTTTTATTATTTGGCAAATTTTCGAGATTTTTCATTTTGACCCTAGATTTGCCCCCCCCCCCCCCCCCTCAAAAATTAAATGATGTAAAACGTGTCAGGCGCGGTCCGAAGGGGGGGCCCTTTTTACCGCGCCTGACACGTTTTATATCGCGTCTAACTGTCAAACTCCATAGTAATTTGACACTTGAGCGTGTTAAAAACGCGTTACATATCTTAACGCGTTGCGCATGCTCAGGGGGGCAGGATTAATAATAAATTGATAATAATGTGAATATGGAATGAATTACGGAATTTTAGTTTATTTTATATATGAGTACATTCTCCAGTGTGACGTCACATTTGCCATTATGCATCTAGAAATTTATTAAATTAATAATACAGCAGTTCCGAAATTTATTGGGTAGCCAATAAAACATTAAAACCTATACAGACACCCCCTTATTAATAAAATAGGTAAATAATCTTGATGAATATTAATTATACTTGTAAAACTTAATATAATTTAGGCTCTAAAAAGTACTTTTTTAAAATAAGATAGTTTCAAGTTATAAATTTTACCATTGCATGCCCGTTGTGGGCACACTGTTGTGACTTTGTTATTATTGCAATTCCAACTGCAAAATTGTATACAGTTTTTTTAAACAATAAAGTTATTATTATCATTATTATTATTATAGGAATAAAGTAAGGCTAGTTACGCCGTGTTTTGTTCATAACAATCTTGTGAAATTTGTCATTCAATGAACAGAGTTCTAAATATTTTAAAGTTTATTGATAATAGTTATGTTTTTATTTATTTTTAAGCATTTAACTGCTAGATGTTTAAATCTAAAGAAAAGTTTACTAGAAAAAAATCCACGCGGACCAGGCAGCAGACAGGACTCGAACCCGCACCCTTCGCAATCCGGGCGAATGCACGGACCATTATGCTACCACGGCCCTATTAGCCGCGTCGAAATTTTCCTAGCCTTAAGCTGCAAGGCAGCGCCATCTCTCTCCATTGCAGCTTAACGCTAGGAAAATTTTGACTCGGCTAATAGCATAATGGTCAGTGCATTCGCCCGGATTGCGAAGGGTGCGGGTTTATTGATAATATTTCTAAAGTACTAAATTTTGAAAGTTGTCGTCATGAAACTTAGGGCCCACGGAGGTTAGAGAGGTGGAGAACGATCGCCACGTACTAAAGCATTATCCCGCCTGTCCCTGAAAATTTGTAGAATTTATAGTTCATTTTTCAGCCACCAGCCGCGCTGCCGTCGGTAAGTAGTATCTGTGAAGTTAGCCGTTTAAAAGTACAAGTAGATGAAGTTAGTTGAATATTTTACACATTTTCTTTGCGGCATTGGTCATTTCAAATTAGCCTGCTTTTATTGAGACAACTTATCGATCGCAGCGCCTCACTTATTTTTTTCATATTTCTGGGACAATATTTTCTACAGCGATCGTTCTCCTGATCTCTAAACTCCATGTTAAGACCGCTCCCACCCCTTAACACAATTCTTTTCCTGTTTCTTCTTTCTTCGACCCCTTCTTTAATGATCCCTAATCTCTATGTTATGTTATCTTAATAATTTTCACACCAGCATCAAAGATTTTATAAAGCTTTGTCTATTGCTGGGCATTTTCGACAGCAGCGACTTGCGAACTTTTTATTATGTTATCCAATTTCTGTCTGGTCCTATAAAGGTTGTCCTTTAATTTGGCCACTATAATTCCAGCCGTATGCTCATTGACATCAGGAAACTCCTCAGCTATTTTAGCTTTCATATCCTCGAAAGCTGCTGCGTTTGGCTCCGTAGTCTCCTCAACATCATTGTTCACACCTTCCATGGTTTCTTTCAAGTCTTTAGCGAAATCTTTGAGGAAATCTTCTAATGCTTCTTTAACATCTTCCATTTCAGCAGCTGTCAGATCTGCGTAGTTGCTTTTAACGTGTTCCGCCATTACGTTTTTGAAGTTTTGAATGTATGATATTAGGGTTAGGTCTCTTTGAAGTTGTACGGTGTTTATGGTGGAAGTTTCGTCTGGTACGGGATGGCATGATGTGTATGGTAGAACCAGGAGTGTTATGAGATACCCTGAAACAAAAGTTATATCATCATGATTCTATTGTTTGTTGTTGGGGTTCCTTACCGAAAGGGTAAAACCGGGACCTCTCTAGCACTAAAACTCCACTATCCTGCGAACCATATTTATAAAGTGAAAGATACAGTGGAGCCCCGGTAATCCGGCCCCTGGCTAATGCGGCACCCCCTATAATCCGACCTCGTCTATTACATACAAGTATTCGCTAATTCACGATTGAACAAGTTACAACTTGTACGCACCATCACTATTTATTATTATTACTTTTATAATAAAACGTAATCTTTCTATTGTGTTGTTTAATTTCCTAAATTTGACATACATAACGAAGTATGATTTGTAATCTTATGATTGGATCTGTAATTTGTCGGATTACAAAGTACACTTTTGTAAAAAAATCGGACTAAGGGGGGGTCTTAGGCAGTACTCTATAATCCGACAAATTCGATAGTTCGACACTGTTTGTCGGACTATCGGGGATCCACTGTATTTATAAAGTGCATGCTGTGTTTGCATTTATAAGATTTGTGATACAGTTAAGATACACTGTATGTAATTATTTTGTCATTTTCACATTTCGGTTTTGCAAACCAAAAAAAAAACCAAATGTCATCCAAATCCGTTAAGTAGTTTTTGCGTGATTGACTAGCGAACTTAAAATCACACCAACTTACAAACTTGCACAGCGCTAATATTAGTGAGATAATAAAAATGTTTGCAGTTGATGATAAAGCACTCAGGCATGCAAAATTGAATCCTACTGACTTATTTTAGTATTATGACTTCAAGTATTTGGCTTACAATACTGTGTTCAATCAACAAACAATGCATTTGTTTATATCCAATTTTTATTTTAGCACTATTTAGACCATGTAATAGGGATGATGACTATTTTTTTTTCTTTGTTTATCAGGTAGATTATCAAAAAGTATTGGACACGTATTTTTTCTTTTTTCACATATTAACATTGCAGAGATATATTGATTTGAAATTCGCATGACATCACGTTTTACAATTAAACAAGTACAATTTTCTATCAAAAGTGACGTCACAAGCCCCTACTCCCAAACTTTGACGCGCCATAACTTCGTAATTTTTTGGTTGATTGCCCAAAGATAAAATACGTGTCAATTATTTTTTGATCATCTAACTGACGGACTAAATAGAATTTCGTTTACTGTACCCCGTCATCACCCCTATTCGCTTACCGGTGCGCCGAAAAACTAACCATCTTATTGAAACAAGAAATTGACGATTTTTTGATCAGTTTTAGACTGGAATGCAATAATAGTGATAGAAATAATACGATTTAGTAGGTACTCACACATGTTGAAACTCTTAGACTTCCCAATGGACTGAATTAGACTTTTATTGAACAATGAGTGTGTGTCATATTATGTACTATCATGTTTGTCTACAAGCATTGGGGCAGCGTTTCTCAAATGTATCTCATCGTATGATAATTTATTATTATGAAATTAGAGCTCTTTTTAAACTTAAACTGAAAAAGAAGAAAATCTTTTTTTGTTATTATTGGTTAGCGCCTTCGGTCTGTGGTCGTGGAAGTTGGGCAACCAATGTAATGCAAATTTTGACGACCTTCTGTGGCCGAGTGGTTTGTACGCCGGGTTTCATGGTGTCATCGACGCGAGAGGTCCCGGGTTCGAATCCCGGTGGGGGCAGGTGTTTGTGTGATGAATACGAGCATTTGTACTCCAGTCATGGATGTTTAATATGTATTTCTATATAAATATACTTATACTTATACAGTATATGTATTCTATCCGTTACCCTAGTATCCCATAACACAAGCCTTACAGTGCTTACTTTGAGGCTAGGCTAATAGGGGTGATGACGGGGTACAGTAAACGAAATTCTATTTAGTCCGTCAGTAAGATGATCAATAAATAATGGACACGTTTTTTTTCTTTGGGTAATCAACCAAAAAATGACAAAGTAATAGCGCGTCAAAGTTTGGGAGTAGGGGCTCGTGACGTCACTTTTGAGTGAATTTTCACTTATAAGTGTACTCAAACGTGACGTCATGCGACTTTTCAAATCAATATATCTCTGCAATGTTTATATTATGTGAAAAAAGAAAAAATACGTCTCCAATACTTTTTGATAATCTACCTGATAAACGAAGAAAAAAAAATAGTCATCATCCCTATTGGTGTGAGTGTTGGAAGTATTTATTTTTATTTATTATTATTTATTAATGGTAGGTCATTGGATGGGTGACCAAAAATGGGTTTTTCTCTTGAGCCCTTTCGTTCTCTGGGAGACAAGTTAATAATAATATAATTTATTTTCAGTCAATTTTATACAGTCCTTAGAATGTGTCTTAAAAACTATGTTAGTAAAGTGTAGAATAAATTACAAATAAAAATAATATTATAATCATCGCCCTGCCGGAACACAACACACCCCCTACATGCGGCCCGGGGGCTTTGCATGCAGATGCAACCAGCGCTCCAACAGTGGAGAATCCCACCTTGTTTTTTTTTTGTGTCTGGGAAATGCCTTACACATCCTTCAACCCCCGCGGGAGCGAGGAGAAGGTATGTGGGACTCCTCCCTGCTCATTTCAGCCAGCCCTTAGGCCGGATAAAATGAGCAGGGCCCTACCTATAGCCCTGAACAGGTCCACTAAAAACCAGACAATGCTCCTGCACCGTTCACCCGACACGCATTCTGGACACCGAGGTCCCCCCAATGCGCGCCGGGAGTGCGGGCGTGGTCGTGGCACCCGATTTCCAACTGGCCATGCACCCGCAAGGTGATTGTCCGTGACGGACCCGCCCCGATGAAGATGCCCCGGAGCATAAGGGGCATCGACATCCAGAGAGCCTGTGCAATGCGAGCCTGTCCCCCCCAGAGAGTGGGAGGGAGAGCGTTATTCTCTCCGTCCCTCTCTCGCTCATAGGGGTATGACTCCGAATGAGCCATCCAGCGCCCTCCATTTACGTCGACCAGTAGTCGTTCGCGTGGAGCAGCGCTTCCTCCCTTTCCCTGAAAAGGGCAGTCCCCTACTCCCCCTTCCCCCAGGAGGCTAGTAAAATAGCTGGCGGGCCAATCGCCACCGAGTGGAGAATCGCACCTGTCAACCAGTGCCGAGAGGATGCTGTTGGTGCTGCCACGTTTCCTGACTATGGCATGAAAACCGTCAACATGCACAGTACCGTCTTTGACCTATTGGAGGCCCTGGGCATATAAGGATAATGGGGCCCCTATGACCCCCGTTTGGTGATTTAACAGGAACTAGGGACTTTGTATTTGATCTGAGGGGGGCCCCTATCGATCGCGGGGCCCTGGGCACTAGCCCAAAGTGCCCGTTGGGAAAGAGGGGTCTGAACATGCACATCGGCAAACATACTTCAGGCACTACAACACCACGGCTAACCCAACAGCATCCTGAGAGCATTATTGTACTGGACCCGTAGTGCGCTAAAGGCCCTCTGCGGAAATCGGACCCGCAGACTACACATGTAGAAAGACTGGCAAACGTTAAGCATGGGGCCAATGCCTCAGCTGAATTTGCTGTCGTTAGCATCCATCAATCCGCACATGGCCCGCGTTATGGGCTGTAATAGCCAATCCCCATTTTTCATTCAAGAGGGGGGCTGTGTCTCATTATTAGGTCGCTAATGTTGAGACCAATGCCACGGTAATATTATCTATACAGTATTCTATCTTCATACAAACGGTCAAAACAGTAAGCACAGTTTCTATGTAGAGAGAGAGAGATAGGGAGAGAGGGGGGGGGGAGAGAGAGAGTGAGAGGGGGGGAGGGGGGGGGGGGGGGAGAGGGAGAGAGAGGGAGGGAGGGGGGGTAAAGAGAGAGAATAATAATAATAATAATAATAATAATAATTTATTTGCCAAAATATGGTTACAATAGTTGTTACATATTTCTTTAGTTACCAGCATATTTTGTTGAATGTCAACGTGCAAATATTTCAGGAAATTTACATCAATAAGGTCTACTACGTCTAAATAAATAAAATTAATTTAAAGGTTATAATAATATTCAATGTCACAAAAATTACAACTACCAATCTATTCATTATTAAAATAGTCAAGAAAAATTAATGTCACAAAAATTACAACTACCAATCTATTCATTATTAAAATAGTCAAGAAAAATTGCAATCTAATTGAATTAAAATGTCAAAAAATTACATATATTTATCATCTACATATTTTAAACTATTATATTAAATACACACGAATGTCAAACATACATTAAATTAGGCTATTTTATCATTTAAAAAATCGTTAACTGAATAATATATTTTGTTAATAAAAATGAAAATAATTCAGTCCGAGAGAGAGAGGGATACAGGAAAATATTTAAATAAAATTTAAATATTTGTAAAACTCATTTATTTCGTTTATTATTACTTCATCCAAAAATGGTGCTGTAAGATTTAGAGCTCATTTCTTTTTTAATCTAGTGAAGCTTCTTTTCCATATGATTTTTACACCCCGTAAATGGAAAAATCCTATGGAAAAGATGAAAAAGAAATGCGTCACGAGCGTCACACATATGTATAGATATATATATATATATATATACATATAGTGGGACGCCTATATATATATATAGGGCGTCCCACGGATTTGTCACACGGATATCCGGTCAATATTTTGGTTTGCGTCTGCACTTTGAGAATCTCTGTAACATAAAGAGTTAAGATTAAAACAGATTATATCTCGCATTAGGAGCTCGGCTCAAGGCATTAGCGCGTTCGGATGCAATCGTTGAAGTTAAGCAACTTTCGTATTGGTTGATCATAAGATGGCTGACGAAATATATTAAACTCAAACTCATTTATTCAGTCTAGGTTGTTGTGAAAGTCAAACACTATGCCATGGGTTAGTAAATCTTCGGCAGTCATAAGTCGAGCATCGCTAATTGGCAGACACAACGGTCTACCCTCCGACGAACTCTTTTATTGCGTTCGATACCCGTACCACTGTTCACATTCTCACAATTCACTCGAAACTGTTCTCGACACACAACACTTACAAAACAAGGTACATGGTAACAATCCCGTAAATAACTTATATTACTATTAGCGGCCCGCCCTAGCTTCATCAACTAAAAATCAGTACACATTTGACGTATTAAAGAGATCGAATTCAACTACATATGAGAATTCGATAATGGTTCTTGCTAGGGTACTGTTTTGATGTTATTACCTATTTTATACTCTCATGGTCACAAACATTATCTATATATATAAAACTCAAAGGTGACTACTGACATACTGACATAGTGATCTATCAACGCACAGCCCAAACCACTGGACGGATCGGGCTGAAATTAGGCATGCAGGTAGATATTATGACGTAGGCATCCGCTAAGAAAGGATTTTGATCAATTCTACCCTCAAGGGGATAAAATAGAGAATGAATGTTTGTATGAAACTTTGTCAATTTTAAAATGATCGGGCTGAGACTTTGCATGCAGGTATAAGAAGAATCATAGATGAATGTCATTGTGTAACAAGCCACAAGCCTGAGAACAAAAACTGTAGTCTACACTTCAGATCTACATCGAAGCGAAGCGAGGGCGGGCCGCTAGTTTACTATATCTTGGAAGTCGTGATAACTACAGTCTGAGTTGCAATTGCAAAGTAAGACCAATTTAGACCACTTTAGATTAGTCCAGTTTTAATAGTTTCTAATTAGATTCAGCCTCGGACTTGGTCTGTTTGTCTGTGGATCTATGTGATCTTTAGCTAAATGTAAAATAATAAGGTATTTGACCGTGGTATTTGACAAGTTTTCGAAAACGATCTCACGTTATTGACTAATGTTTAAGGAGTCCGTAAAAAGTGGATATTCATCATTCTGTTGTGTATTTCATTAAAAATAACCAAATCAAAAACTCCATTTTCAAGTTGCCGCGAAAACTTTTTTCTGGACAATGATGTCGATTCTGGCATGATTCTTTAAAGCTTATCTTACATTTGACAACAGTGCATCCTTGTCCTTCTCTATACAGAATGAAAAGGTGAGACTGACCTTAAATTTAGTTTTAAGTTTAGAGAATCACGCCAGAATTGACACCATTATCTTACTAGTGTGACGTCACACGACTGTTATTAAAACGTCAAACGATGCAAGGTAATGTCACTTTAACCGGAAGTTTACTTGCGTGTGACGTCATTTTAGGCTCCGCAAATCCCAAGCGTTTTGGGTTACGTGACAATAGATAAGAAAACTATTATCTTTTTCGTGAGTTTTTAGTAAAATTATGAATATTTTTTTTTTGTAAATATAGTAAAAACCCCTGTCAATATTCATTCTAAACACAGATGCTAACAATTGGCACTTTATTTTTAATACTGTCAAATACCTTATTATGATTGTTCAGTAAGTAACAAGTTTTTTTCTAGTGATAAGTAAATTTAACCAAAAATCTATCTTATTGTTTTGAAATAGTCGCAATAAAATAAGCATGTAGTGGGTCAGCCAGCACGCCCGCCCTGCAACATAGGTATAGCCGCGTCAAATATCAAGTTTTTAAAGAAAATTTTCACATTTCGTGACCTCCTTTGTTGCGCTATTCAATACTCCATACAGAATTTCTAGATATTTGACTCGTATAGATAGATAGATAAAACTTTATTCATACCAACATGCACCCATACAAAATTGAAGGCAAATTTTACAATTATATAAATCCTTTAAAACATGGCACAAATTATATTTATACAACTATACTATTATATTTTCGTGTGCAGCAGCGATGCGAATTGGCGAAAACTCAGCGTAACATTTAGGGTGAAGCCAAACGAGCGTAATTTTGTGAGTTGTGAGTCGCTTATTTTCGGTCACTTATTTTACGTTCAACTGAATTTCTGTTGAGCTGCCATACGAACGTAATTTATTCAGTTACTATTGAGCGTTAGTACGGGGTGTTCGTGGCGTCGAGTGCAATGGATCCATTAAAAATATTGTGTATTTACGAAGCATATTCAGAAGATGAGGCCAGAAAAAGAAACTGGGTAAACCCACTGAATAGTCAGAGGCTGATATGTGGACAGTTCCATACTTTATATGAACGTTTATGTGCAAATCCAGATATGTTTGAAAAGTAGGTACCATCATATGCCATTACGTGTTTTTCAAGAATTATTACACCACGCAACTTGTAACAAACTGTTGCTTCCCCATTCCCCTTCCTTGCCCTACCCTCACCCCGACCGAAATTCGGACGAACTTATGCGCATTGAGTCGGCAGACAACTCATTTTGCGTTGTCGTGTGGCACCAACTGCCTTTTTGTATGAAACCGAATGCAGCAGAATTTCTGCGACCGAAATTCTGCGACTCACCACTCACAAAATTACGCTCGTTTGGCCTCACCCTTACTCAGAGAGTAAATCGCTGATTTCCAGTTCTGACCCATAAAGACGACGTCACGCAATTAAATGTCAGATTAAAATTCACAATACAATAAACGAAATTAAAATTAAATTAAATACAAAAAATAATTAAACATTCATTGGACATATAATTGTTACGGTACATTTATATAAACACAAAAACAAAGAAAAAAAATCGATATATTGATCAGTGAGAAAATATTGAGCAGCTCGATGGCGCAAGTGGTTAGCGCGTTCGGCTGCGATCGTTGAACTTAAGCAACTTTCGCATTGGATGGGTGACCAAAAATTACTATCTCGAGCTCCTCCGCGCTTCGGAAGGCACGTTAAGCCGTTGGTCCCGGCCGCATCTGCAGTCGTTAGCACCCACCAATCCGCACTGGGCCCGCGTGGTGGGTCATGGCCCAATCTCCCTATTCCATCAATAGGGAAGGCCTGTGCCTCAGCAGTGGGGATATTAATAGGCTGGTGATGATGATGATGATGAGCAAATATTTATAATTTTTATTTTTTAAGCATGTAACTGCTTGATGTTTAAATCTAAAGAAAATAGTTTCGGTGAAAATAAAATTAAAGCACACAACACCAACGCCGACAACTCCGCACAGGCGCGGTCCGAAGGGGGAGGTTACAGGGATATGACCCCCCCCCCCCAAATCTAAGGCTCAAATTGAAAAATCTTGTGTCAAAAAGTGTCTTGTGGAATAATGTTTATTTTATTCCAGATACCTATTTTTTATTAGTGTAGTGACTGACCCCCTCCAAAATTTCAGGCTGCGACCGCACCGGACTCCGCAGCCAAGCAACTAGTTTCTGGATATTCCAATTTTCTGCTGATCGAGATTAAATTCGATATTGGTTCCTGCTAAGGGTACTAGGTCAGCAAGATTAAAGGCGGTTACAAAAACATCCACTTTTGTTGGAAAAATTCCGTTAAAAATTGCCAACACTACAGCATCGTCTAGTCGACATCATCAATCATGATTATCCAATTAGCCTTGATTGCAAATTATCTTGTTACTTCTTTCCCTTCATTTGTTTTGTAAACGAATTCCTTTAAGGCAGTTGTCTCATCGCCTGCGAGAAAGCTACAAACAATCAGCTGTTTTTTCGCTCACGAAACGAATAATAGTCATCATGTACAAAGAAAGGAGATTGCTCAAATTGGCCTAAATGCACAAAAAATATTGACATACACGGTAATTCTTGGCGTAATTTATAATTTAATTTACACCTTTGTATAATATTTTGCCTTTAAAAAGGACTTTTAATTTTACCGGTTTGGAAAACATACGAATCATTTTGAATGGCTATGGGTGTAGTAACATTCAGCCAAAGACTGATCGAAGTTGTTTATATAACATAAAAACAAATCTATTTTGTAAAGATCGATAAAATAAATCATTTTTTTATTACACTGTGGTATTAATATCCACAACTATATTATCATTTTCACTAGATGCAAATGTGCTCAGACAATTATTACAGATGGTAGGCGACATCATAAAGTCTATTGCCATACATTTTTCGCCAAACACCTCCATAAACACATTATAATCTGTTTATATGTTAGACTTTAAGGTATCTATCTATGGGCCTACGTTCCCTGACTATAAATTAATAAATAAATAAAATTACAAGGTGAGATACACTAAAAATCTAAAACATGGTTATCTTCAAAACATAAAAAAAATAATGAAGCTACTGAATAATATGTTATGGTTAACGAGAGTTTAAAAATTCTCTCTAATCTGTGGCTCATTCACAATCATCACACAGTTTCTGTCACACAGTACTTTATTATAACCGGAAATGACACCTGATTTTAAAAGTTACTCTTATGCATTAACTTTAAAAACAGGCAACTATTTGTTAATGTACATGCTCTATATAACTGAATCTAATCCATAATTTCGGTACTTGGCTTGATTTCCCTAGTTTACTATATAACTTATTTATTTTTTATTATTTTAATATGTTCAGTGTATATGGTTTATAGAAGTTCTCAGGGGTGTCCGTCAATAATATTCGTTTCTACAGTAATTTATATATAATTTCGAATGTAGGAAATAATTTTTCATGATTATTGGTCTTTAGGCCAAACATGTATGGAAGCTGAGCAATCTCCTTTTCTTTGTCGCACTATCCGTAAATGGAATGCTCTGCCCGCTCACGTGTTCCCTCCCTCTTACAACCTGGGATCCTTTAAAAGAGGCGTGAAGAAGCAACATGCAGGCCGGCAGGGTGAGGATGGCTGGTGTGGCAGGTAGAACTGCTGTATCAGCTGTTTTCACGTCTGGACTTCACCTTCACTTAATATCAGGTGGGGTGGAGTCATTCGTCGGACCTATCTATAAAAAAAAATGTCAGCCGTACAATGTCCACTGCTGAACATATGCGGGAAGTAGGGATTGCAATCCGGAAAAACGGATCCGGTAATCCGGCGGATCCGGCATCATTTGACGTTTACCGGATCCGGTACCAATATATCGGATCCGAAGACCGGATCCGGTGCTACAAAAAAGCCGACAAGTGTAGAAGCTGAAAGGGCCTTTTCGGCCGCAGGCTATAATATGCAGCTCTATTAGAAGTCGTTTAGCTGATGACGAAATCAACAATGTTTGTTTTCTACAATCTTTTTTCGAAATCAATATTGATTTTCTTTTAATGCTTTTTTTTATAATCTTACAATTATTAATTAAAATAATTATTTATCGTAAGTTGATTAAGCTAAAGAGTTCTAAACTCATTATTGTGATAATTTTTGCCATTCATTCGTTCGTCAGATTCATCAAATCATGGTAGTATTTGTCTTAAATACCTATAAGACTTGTTTTTTTGCATTCTTAAATACTTTAATAATGATTTAGATCTCATTTCAGTAAATTACGTAAGGTTAATTGTATCTGTTAGATATTATAGTTACTTGGTAATTAATATTGTTACCCATAAATTGATCTATCTGTGAAAGTGAAATCTAGAAAGACTGAGCTACTCCTTACGCCGTAAAATTATTACTAATTACTCTTACACTACCAAATTTTAATTGTTTTCTTGTTGTCTATTTGTCTTGACATTGGTTAGGAAAAAAGTCGTATCTATATATTTGTGATTTATATTTATAAACTACGTAGGTACATATAAGTGCAGTGACACTTGATTAACTTACTTATTTTGTACGAAAAACCGAAAATCATCCTGATTTGATCAATCCGGCCGGATCCGGTCGGATCCGGCCGGATTGATGGGAATCCGGTCGTGTCCGGCCAGACCGAAAATGACACCGGATTGCAATCCCTAGTGGGAAGCCTCAAGGATCGCATCCATCGGCTCCTCGCGTCCTTTAGAAGATCGTCGGTCCACCTTGTAGGGGGCCTGCCTACTGAGCGTCGTCCGGTGCGTGGTCGCCATTCAAAAACCTTTAATAATAATAATAATAAACTGTGACACACCTATTAGAAAGCGGCAGAAACCGCTACTATACGACCACATGTGATTATTCCTAACCTTTGCTTTTACAGTAATATTAATTTTAAATGTTCTTTAGATCTAAAGAAAATATAACTAGAAAAAATCTAAAGAAAATATAACTAGAAAAAATTCCACGCGGACCAGGCAGCAGACGGGACTCGAACCCGCACCCTTCGCAATCCGGGCGAATGCACTGACCAATTATGCTACCGCGGCCCTCACGGACCGCGTCGAAATTCCTTCTAGCTATTCTTAAGCTGCAAGGCAGCGCCATCTCTTCGCATTATAGGTAAACCCACAATGTCAAATGAATACTTTTCAAACATCAAGCAGTTACATGCTTTAAAAATAATAAAAATTATAACTGTTCTTTAGATGTTTGGCGAGATATGATTCTCCTGCGTGGTGGTGGAATGTTGTTCCAGCATCTGGTCGCCTGATAGAGGAAACTACACTTGCTCACGGTTACTCGCCAACTCGTTTCTAGTTTCTGTCTCTACTCGCTTCTCGCTCATCATGCGCAGTGGGACAAGTGCCTTAAGATTAATTATTTGGCCGACCTTGTTAAGGCGACAACTCTCTGGTGCAAGTAAAGAAAGGTTAGTCTTTTTGCTGGAGAAACTTCTTTTCAGAGTCACACACGTGTGTGTGTGTGTGTGTGATGAGTGACCAGCTCTTCCAGACGAGCATGAAAGTTGAAGGGCAACTCGGCGAAGGCTGAAATGCTACGAGCGTCACATGCAACAATATATATATATATATTATAGGGTTGTTCAACAAGAACTTTGTTTTTGAATTGTGGCTACACCAACAATATGATAGTTTTCACATTTAGTTTTTTGACGTGTTCGTAGAAGATGCATTGGCAATTGTTACAATGAATTCAATTTCGCTTGAAAATCGAATTAAAATAATTAAAATCCACTATGAAAATAGTGGTTCTGTTACAGTTACATTTTGTCAAATTCGTGATATTTTCGGACAACATAATCGTCCTTCTGAGGCCGCTATTAAGAATTTGGTTATTAAATTTGAGACGACAGGCTCGATAGAAAATGTGCCAACACCAACGCGTGTTCGACCGGGTCGTTCAACTGAAAGCATCGCAGCCGTGAGCCACAGTGTTGAGGCAGATCCAAATTTGTCAATTCTGAGACGTTCTCAACAATTGGGGTTATCCAGAACCACCAAATGGCGAATTTTGGCCTATTATTGATAACGTGGATATCACTGATATGTGATTTCAACAGGACGGCGCCACATGTTACACAGCCAATGAAACGATCAATTTATTGCAAACCAAATTTCCCGATCGCATGATTTCACTAAACTCAGCTGTTAAGTGGCCAGCCAGATCATGTGATTTAACACCACTAGATTATTTTTTGTGGGGTTATGTTAAGGACAGAGTGTATACGGGGACAATCGAATCGATTGCAGCCTTAAAACTCAAAATCCGTGATGTGTATAACGAAATAGTCCCGCCATTTTGCCAAACAGTGATTAAAAACTTTGATGAAAGAATCGACATCTGTCAGCGTGTTCGTGGTGGACATTTGCAAGATATCATTTTTCATTCATAATTGCCGAACTTTTCTCTTTGTAATTCAATAAAAAATTTAATCATCTTTATCAAAATTTTTTGTTTTATCTTGTTTTAGAAAACAAAGTTCTTGTTGAAAAACCCAAAATAATTAATTTATTAACAAAAATGAAACACTTACTCATGCATACATATATACACACACATACACATAATATATATGTAACGAGACTAATATTAATAAGAGACCAGATAATCTGAGAAAAGAGTTGGATCGTAGAAAGTTTTTATTGTCGAAATTAATAATGTCCACGGAAATAGAAAGCTTTGTTATTTAATACCTTCCTATCTCAATGAATTGCCTAGTAATCTACAGGAAATGTACTCGAACATTGTAATCAATAAGTATAAATATAAATTTAAAAAATATAACTTACAAAATAGTCAACTTGAAAGTGTATAAAGTGGTAAATGAGTGGCTCCCATACACACATAAACCTTAACAGCTTTTCGTGTATGGTTTTTGAAATATGTATGTGTATGATTGTATTTGTATAATAAAATAAAATAAATAAATAAATGTAATATATTAGGTCTTTACCTGTGC
This sequence comes from Chilo suppressalis, assembly GCA_902850365.2. Lineage (NCBI taxonomy): Eukaryota > Metazoa > Arthropoda > Insecta > Lepidoptera > Crambidae > Chilo > Chilo suppressalis. The sequence continues at coordinate 1,235,286 of OU963920.1, read as the reverse complement.
AATTGCCTCTCTTCATGATATAAGTTTACACCCTCTTTTTCTACATATTTTATTTTTATTAATCAAAGTAAGTAGCCATGCAATCAATACATTTTTACCAACGTAGTGGTAGATAATAATGCCCTTTTTTACCCGGCTGCGCAATGCAAGAGCGCGAAGCGCGACGCGCGAGATAGGGTTATTACCCGGCTGCGCAATGCAAGAGCGCGAAGCGCGACGCGCAGACAGGGTTATGTGTTTAACAGTCTATATATGTATGTTTGTTCCTTTGTGGCACACTAGAGACCAAACGCCTGGACCGATTTTGATGATTCATACATCAATCGATTTGTCTCAATCATGGGAGTGCTACTAAAGATATGATAGTAATCAAAATTCAATATGGGTAAAATTAGGCGCCATATTGTGACGAAGTAAAAAAAATAAGTTGACAAAATATGTCGAGTGGGGTATCACTGTCTAGGTAATCAAAAATCATTAGATTCCTAACACCATTTTTCATTTTAACGATTGTTTAGGGTCTACAACGCTTTAAAGTTGTATATTAACCACTTACGCTTTTAATTTCAATCTTACGTTTGTATGGATCTTTGTTACTCTTTCACCTAAAAAATACTGAATAGATTTTAATGAAACTTAACAGAAATATAGCTCACATATGATAATAACATATATATAATAATTTATGTAGTTATTGAGTGAATTGGCCAATATATAACAATAAGTGTCACATAAGACGGAAAAAAATCTCCCATCTGCGAGCCATTTTGGCCTGCACTGCAAAAACAATAAAAGTTACATGAATGTAATGTAGAGTGAAAATGTATCTCTTAAATAGTTCTAAAAAAAAGTCCGTGACACCATATATCTATTTTTAATGTGTAAGTCATTACCGCTAAAATAGTGAATCAAAACTAAAATATTATTTGATATCTATTTCCAAAATGCACATTTTGTATTAATAAATCATTTTTTATCAAAACAAATACTTTTATCGCTTTTGATATTTAAAGACGATAAACTTTGCTTTTTACACTATGTCATTTAGACAAAGTGATAGCGCGGTGTACTATGTAAAAGAAAAAAAAATGGGCTATTCGCAGTATCTGCTCCTATACGAAGCACTAACAATAAAACTGTGATACCTTATTAAATGATGAGAAATATATATTTTTTTTTTTTTTTCTCTTTATTTGTGGCTACAAACAGTCATACATTTTAATATAATTGTTCTGTGGTTACAGTGAAATTATAAGAGACGACCTACAGTGCCAGCAATTTAACTTATTAGTTACAGAAAAACATTATAGAACAAGTATTGTACTTAAAAAGAAATAAAATACATGAGAAGATAAAACATATAAACATGCAAAAATATTTTGATTTAGATGTTGTCTTTTAATTTTAGTTTAAGAAATTTCTTTATATTACTATGTGAAATATTAAATATATCAATGTTATTGAAGTTATTATTATAATTGTTGGTGGAACGATAAATAAAGGAATTTCGCGTGTATAATTTAGTGAGCGGTGGAGGAACAAATAGTAATCGCTTGCGAGAGGACCGCATAGGCATACGCACACGGTTCACGAAAGATATCCTACTTAAAAGCGCAGAAGAATCTATTTGATCGTTGAGTATTTTATACAAAAATATCATGTCGAACATTATACGTCTATTATGAAGTGATAATAACTTATATTCTTTCAATAATGCCTCATATGATTCATTTGTATGTTTAAAGCGATAATTAAGGTGTTTTACAAATATTTTTTGTAGTCTTTCAATTCTATTGATATGAACCTGATAGTATGGACTCCAAACGGTGCTACAGTAGTCCAGAATTGACCTTACAAAGGAAGAGTATAAAATTCTAAGCGTAATAATGTTTTTAAAAGGTTTACTTATTCTGAGAATATATCCTAGACTTCGGAATGCACGACTTAAAATGTGGTCTGTATGCTGGGTGAAAGACAATTTCGGGTCCATTATTATACCTAAATCCCTAATAGTATTTACTCTTTTAATTGTGTTATTGTCAAGTTTATATTCGTACTCAGTTGTCATTTTTTTACGTGTATAAGTTATTATGTTACATTTGTTAATATTGAGGAACAGTTGATTACTTTTACAATAGTTTTGTAAGGATATTATATCTTCCTGTAATTTAGCGCAGTCATCACTTGTCTTAATAACCTTATAAAATTTAGAATCATCGGCGTAAAGGAGATAATTACTATATTTCAAACACTGTCCGATGTCGTTAATATAGAAGGAAAATAGCAATGGGGAGATTTGTGATCCCTGGGGGGCACCAGAGGGCACCGGTAGGAATTGTGAACAATAGCCTTTGATACAGACTGCTTGGCTTCTGTTTGAGATGTAAGATTTTATCCATCTTAGCAAGCTGCCATGCACACCGACCCCTGCCAACTTACTGATTAGCAAATCGTGATTAATCTTATCGAAAGCTTTGGAGAAGTCGGTGTATACGACATCCACCTGTAAGTTGTCGTTTAGTGCCTGCGATAAGTGCTCCACGAAAGTAAGCATATTTGTTTCCACACTGCGCTTTTTAAAAAAACCATGTTGTTGTTCGGATATGAAATTTCTGAAAACAAGAGACATCTGTGAAGTAACAATCTTTTCCAGGATCTTCCCCAAAACACACAATTTTGAAATAGGTCTATATTCCGCAATCTGTTTACGCATGTTGTTCTTTGGAATTGGGGTAATCAAAGACTTTTTCCAGACCTAAGGGAATACACCAGATGAAAGAGAGGCCTGGAAAATTATAGTAATGGGCAATGCGAGTTCCTTGGCGCAAGCAGAAATAAAAACAGGGTGGATCCCATCACTTCCGGCCCCTTTGTTGACATTGACCCGCTTAAGTTCCTGATGTACCAGATCGAAATCAATATGTATCGATGACATTTCTACAGGAGATTCAAAACTCTGGGTGGGATATTCAATATGTGTGTCGCGAGGTGATATAAAAACCGAATTGAAGTAATCGTTAAAAGCCTCACAAATCTCCCCGCCATCAGAAATAGACCTACCCCTGTACTCCATACTCTCGGGAATGTCACCATTAGCTCTTTTAGATTTAACGAACGACCAAAAATATTTCGGATTGTCTAATATTTTATTTTCCGAAAAAGAAATGTAGTTTTTGTAGTTTTGTTGTTCTAATTTCTTAAGCCTTTTTCGTAACAACGAAAAAGTGTTATAGTCTCGTAAATTACCATAACGTTTCCATTTAACATGATATTTACATTTTTCTTTAGACAATTTTATTAGGGGGCTAGTATACCAGGGCGGATATTTTTGTCTGTTATTTAAGTTGCTAATAGGTATATACTTCAAAATTAAGTCATTAACAATATCATAGAAGTAAGATGTCATAGTCTCCACATCGTTCATTTTGCTAAATTTCTGCTTCCAACCAATAGAAGATAGTGACATTTTTATCGAGTCATAATCTGCATCGAAAAACTGTCTCTTTTTTGCAATGGGCGATACCCTTAAAGCAGCTGGCCGATAGTCCAATTTTATATCAATTTCTAAAGATTTATGGTGTAAGTCTTCGGGTACTAGCGGGTGCTGGCTAGGGGATACTGAACAAATTTCATTACAAAAGACCAAGTCTAATAATCTGTTGTTAATATTAAAATTACCATTGTACTGTGAAAGTGAACATGCGTTCATAAAGTCAGCTGTGAGGCAGGATAAAATCTCACTATTTGTTTCTATATCTAAGCCATTCAAAAAATTTCCAGACAACCAATGAGCATGGGAGACGTTAAAATCACCAATAACTAAAAATAAATCACACGGGTTTTCATTTATAAATTCACTTACTCGATCGTAGAAGGATGTTAATAGAGATCTGTGATTAGTACCGTGAGCTATATAAGTAAGTATAATGTATAGGTGACGTTGAGTGGCATCGGAATGAGAAACAGTAGGACGCGTGGCGCGTAGCGGTATCGATACCCATACCTCGTCAGCCGGCGCAGGAGCACGCATGTCCATTTTGTGCTGGGTGCATAATTCACGTCGCACGGCAATCAAAACCCCGCCGCCGCGTTCGTGGCCGCTTGAGACATTTCGATCGCACCTAAACACTTCGTATCGGCTATCAAAATATTCACGATCGTAAAAATGTTCATTAAGCCAGGTCTCTGTTATACATACGATATCGTAGTTAGCGTTTAGAATACCATTTAGAAAATCATGAGATTTTGTGCGTAGTCCTCTCGCGTTTTGATAATAAATACTCACATTATAGCTAGAGAATTTGATAAAAGTGCATTGATATAATTGAATTGAATTGGGTTCCACCAACAATAAAACATAATTTGTAGAAAAAAATACATAAAAATTCTTTATTGTTCTCAAATATTGACAATTTTAATTGAGTAAGACAACATGCTACTAATATAATATATAAAAAACCTTTCAACATCACAACATTACACGCCAGTAGTCACTTAATTTTAATAAGGTCACTTTCCTTTGATATTAATATCACTTTAGATGTTTTGTCTTTGCGTACGAATATTTTACAGTCCGATATCCACACAAATGCAAAATCATTTTCTTTGGCTAACAATCGTGCTTGTTTGTGTAGAAGCTTATTTTGAGGCGTAAGATGATCGTTGATGTAAATAGGTTTGGATGGGCCATCCAGTCCTGCATCAGCTGTTGTTAGGCTTCGTCTGACGCGGACTGCTGAAAGCATATCGGACTTACGCTTTTTTTGTGTAAATCTCAAAATGATATTTGGAATTGACGATGAATCATTTGACGTCGCATCGGAATCTCCATCTTTTGGGCTTTGAGGGCTGGTAAAACGTCGCACACGATGAACGTAGTCGATATCAGATGGCGTCAGCGGAAAACTTATCTTAGAGGCGATATTCTGAATAATGCTAAATAGGTTTTCGTTCTTGGTGACTGGAACGCCTGTAATTTCGAGGTTGTTTATTCTTCCTTGCTGTTCCTTGATGCGAAGTTGCTCCGTTAAATCCGTGGTTATGGATCGTAAATCTGTGGTTTCATTCGACAATGATGCCAATCTGTCTAGGTTTTTGTCGTTTGATGATTTCACTAAGGACAATTCACTTTTTAAGAGAGTTTGTTCTTCTGATAATTTTTTTACCGCTTCATTAATATTTAATAATTGTTTTTTGAAGTCACTGAAATCCAGGCGAAGACCTTCCAGTGTCTTATTCAATTGTTCGTTTTGTTCTTCTATTGTAGTTTTAATCATTGACATCATTTTAGTTTGCATATCGGAAGAAATCCCTTCGTTATTGCAATGACACTCGGGGTATTTCCTCTTCAGTTGGGTAAAGTTGGAAGATGGTTCCTCACGTAATCTTGTAAGATCTGGATGAGAACTTGTGTTTTTTATGGGACTCCTCTTGACACTCATTATTGTATTTTTTAAATACACTTTTATAATTTGAGCAACAAAAAGAGTTTATATTTTATTTTTTAGTATGGAAGGTACCCGCGATGTAAATATCACAGGGCATTTAAAAACGACACGATCGCGCGTATAGTCTATCACACTTCCTCTTAGGGAGGTGTAAACCCCGAATCAATCCGGTGATACACGAGCAACGGTAATATCGGCGTAAAGAGCGGGACGCAAATTAAGTCCAAAGATCACCGTCACAACAACTTGTTTGCTGATTTCAACCGAACTGTTTATACACCGAAAGTCTATAGTTTATTGAACTTGATTTAACAATTAAGGTAAAATACTTGTACGCGTCTAACTGTAATGACACTTTGGAGCAGACTGAAATATATGTATTATCATAATAGGTATTTATGATTATTGAATTTTAATGAAAAATTCAGAATTTTACTGTTTTTCATTTTTTTTACGATAGTAAGTACATACTTATTGGAATCCCTGTATTTATTAATAATCAGCTCGCGATAATATTGTTTTTGTAATAATTCTGCAAAATTCAAAGTAAATAATGCAGATTTTTATAGGTAAATCACCCCTTTCATCACCCTACGCCTATATGTATTGCGATGTTGTAGCTAAGAACCAAGTTCCCATCTACTTCTATATGGGAATTCATTATATTCGATTTAGCTATTAGGGCACGGAAGCGCAACAAACAAAATATTTTTCACATCTATAATATTATATTATACTTACTAGTGATCCACCCGGGCATTGTACGGGCGAAATTTATTTTATCAGGATAAAATATAGCCTGTCACTCGGACAAAATGTATTTAAATAAAGAAAAATGTAATAATAAATAATGTAGCTACCTTATGATGAGTTAATATTTGAAACCGGTTCAGTAGTTTGACAGATTATTTGTTACAAACATACAAATCTTGCCTCTTTATAATATTAGTATAGATAGTTAGGATAAGATAAGTATTTAATTGATGAAAAAGATTTAAAAATAAAGTAAGTAATAGGTTTATTTGATTATATTTGTAAAAGTTACTTAGCATTTGTGCTTAACAGTGATACATTATTCGGTATTTTTTTAAACAAAAAAAAAATTTGGAAAATAATTGCCATGATTGCCCTTCTGGGAGTACTCTTCATTCGAGCTTTACACTACCAATAAAAAAGGGTCGATCACAAAGTCTTTGACCTGTTATATGTAAACGCTTTAAAAGAAAACTACAAAGAGAACTATAAATTGATAATAAATGAGATTGCTATGGTGCTCTACCTAACGTTATGAAAATTTTATTATGCGCCTTTAGTTTAATCAAATATTATAAACTTTGCTTTGGTGATTGCATAATTATTTAATTTAGTGATCTAAGGCAGTTGCCACCATTGTCCAAAACAACAAACGGGAATTTCTGCTTTTTCTTTACTGACAACATAAACGTCATTGATTGGTATTGTATATCCCTATATAATTTAATCACCCTTGATTAAAAACATTTGAAGTTAACTTCTGGCATCTACATATTGGGTTTCTGTGAATTATGTAGGTATATCAAATTATGAGACTAGGGACTGACACTGCATTTGTGTATATCACAATCTTAGACGTCCGGCATTGACATGACAATGCAACCACTGCCAATTTTAAATAGTCGACTAATAAAAGTAAATGAATTTTATATTTACTGCTAAACTATTAAAAAAAAACAAAGACAAAAGATGACTTTTTGAGTAAGTTCCAGTTTACTATAAAATTTACATACATTAGAGATATTTCTGTAACGACTTGATTTAACTTCACACATTTTTGCGAAAATTGAGGCCCTATATGTGTCTTAATAAATCAATCTTTTAGACCGACGCAAGGTACTTAATAATTCCCGCGATATTAATTCCCTTACAGAAGTAACAAGACTACGGTATATACCGTCTTAAAATACTAACTAAAAAGTGTGAAATAAAAAAGGTAAATTTAAAAAATCAAAAAACCCGACTGCTTAATTATACTTCAAATAAAAACTGAAAAGAAAAAAACAAGTCCAGTACTCTATAATTCTGTTAATAAGGAACAAAGATACTTTAACAGTCGGGACCCACTGTTGAGAAATATTATGTATTCTTGAATATCTAATGGGTCCCGACTGTTAAAGTAGCTTTGTTCCTTATTAACAGAATTATAGACTACTGAACTTGTTTTTTTCTTTTCAGTTTTCAGTTTTTATTTGAAGTATAATTAAGCAGTCGGGTTTTTTGATTTTTTAAATTTACCTTTTTAAAAAGTCTACTGAGTAATCACACTCCATAATCACTCGAATTGGTTGTCGTTGGTACCGGCTGCATCTGCAGTCAATCCGCACTGGGCCTGTGCCCCAGCAGTGGAGACATTAATAGGCTGTTGAAATTGTATTTTGTCCCTTTATAAGAAAAAAATAGAAACATTACCAACACTTTTGGATTTTAAGGTCGGAAATAAATGTTTTTATTATTATTATTTAAGTTACAGCTACCATTAGCATTGCCGATCGATAGTCGACTTTCGATGATTAATCGATAGTCTATCGATAGCCAATCAATCGTATGACAATCGATCGGCTTATCGATACTATCGATAGCACAGAAAAAGCCAATACTATCGGATGAGTTAAATACTATATATTGTAGTTCGTCAATAACAAACTATCGATAGTATCGATACTGTCGATTTTATTTGCAACCATACTATCGATAGTTTAACAATTTGCAATAGTATTGTTTACAATTTTCAGGTATTATAGTCAATCACAATCGCTAGTGTCGATACTATCGATAGTTTTGTTGCAGATAAAATCAACACTATCGATACTATCAATAGTTTGTCATTAACGAAGTACAATAGTATCGATAGCATTGCACTCATTCGATAGTATTGCCTTATCTTGAGCTATCGATAATATCGGTAGTATCGATTCTATCGATAGGGTACATGATTTTCGATGTAAACTGTCGATAGTTTAAATGCGGTGACGTTATGCCTATTTATTTAGCTCAAACCAAATCTACTAGCGCGATGCAAACAACTACAGCGCCATCTATTTCCATACATATGAACTACAATTCCCAAGTTTGTTTTAATAGTCAACATACTTTATTTCTTATTAATTATTTATTGCTCTTATAATTAGTTAGGTAATTTTATATTTAAATTGAAACACATGCAGAAATAGCGTATACAATGCTAGTAGATTGATTCTTCTTTTCGTTTACAACTAAAAATAGTTTGAAATCACCATAATTCCTACCAATACCATGGTGCCCCAAATAAAACAATTTGTTAATAAATAACTCTCATTTATTGTATTTTTTTGCCAAGCATAATACCATTATACTTAATTTTTTAACTTGCTCAATATAAAATACATATAAGAAGAATGTACATCCTTCTTTTTTTTAATTAGACCATTGTTTTTTCCAAATGTTTTCTGTCCTTAAACTGGCCTTACACAGTCTAAATCAGAATCTAGATTCGTAAGATGAATTCTTATATTAATTCCATACATTATACGACGAGCACACACAATGGAATCAGATTATGAATTTTTCAATTAATATAATCTCAGTAATGTGTGATGGCGATTATACTTATTTAACAAATAAATAAACAAATATTTCTAACACTCACACCAATAAACCTAGTCCCAAAGTAAGCACTGTAAGGCTTGTGTTATGGGATACTAGGGCAAAGGGTAGAATACATATAGAAACTAGAAGAATATATATATAAACTAAAGAATAAGTATCTAGAAATACATATAAACATCCATAACTTAGGTTACAAATGCTCGCATTCATCGTACAAAAATTTGCCTCGCCGGGATTCGAACCCGGGACCTTTGTGTAGGCGACACTTTTAAACCCGGCATACATACCGAACGGCCACGGATGTCGTTTAAATACTTTAGCGAGGTATTTGAACAAACGGAATTTTTAAGACTTGTGTGAATCAAAGAACCGGAGTTGAAATAAAGGATTTATATTATGAATGCAACGAATTAGAAATGACATGAAATACGAACTGCGCTGAAAAGTGGATGAACGCGATAAATTGATTGGTTGCATCAACACGCCGATCATGGGATTGGTTAGAATTTTCGTTTAACATTATCTTACCCAATGAATGGATAGCCGAATCCGGTATTCGATTTGTCAAATTATGTTGTTTTGTCGAGGACTTTTTGGCGGGATCGGGTAGCGTCACTTTAGCAGTTTTGTTTTTCTTGTTAAAAATTGTGTAGTGGCGGATGTAAGTGTCTAATAATGGTGGATTATTAACCACTAAGTGTTCGAGAACATGCACAAGTGTTGGCAAGTGAAACAAAATAGCGGAAAGTGTCTTTCGACGTTCCACCAAGACGTCCACGGGGAGGTTCCAGTAAATCCCCACACATTTACTGAAACATAGGGAAAGGGGGTTTGACTTGACTGCCACTTACTTTGACTTGATTTATTACTTTGACCACGAGTGCTATAGGATTTGTAAACATTTTAAACTTGACATTGGCTAAATGCACAAGCCGTGCGAAGCTATTTAGAAAAAAAAAGTTTTGTCGAATGAGTTAGGCACCATGTTTCAGCGGCCTTTGTTAGAAGTAATGCTTTCATATCCTTTCTTAATCGTTGTATGAATCCAAATTCTGATTGGGCTGTGTAAGGCAAGTCACTTTGTCATCGCGTTTTCTTCACTCTAAGAACACGGATATATGACGTCTCAAATACAAAGGTACTTTGTCCAAACTGTCCCAGCAGAAACAATACTTTTCTTTCTGAGGTTTCTGTGGCTTATTTGGTTTTTTACAACCAGGTTTACCTGTGAAAAGAAAAATCTCGTTATATACCTAATACCTTGGAGAAATCTGCTCAAGTTTAGTGTTTCAGAATTTAGTGTATCAAATCTAGAAGTTTAACGCTAAGAATCGTCTTCTAATCATGTAACGAACCTTTATGCCCGAGATTAAGTTTAATAACGCACCAAAAAAGAAATTCACCTATCACTGTAAGATAGTACAAAAAAAATGAAGGACTTGACCATCTATCAGATACACTAATAAATTTTTGTGAAATTGGATTTAAATCAATTTGAGGTCTGACACGTTATTGCATCTTTGTCATTTGTAAGTCAATATAATTACGTTTTTTAAAGAACTTTGGGTTAAGTGGCCCATCAAAATGTAGTATTAATAATAAAAAGCCATTTTACCTGGTTGCTGTGGCTGTTGTGGTTGCTGCGGCTGTTGTGGTTGCTGCGGCTGTTGTGGTTGCTGAGGCTGTTGTGGTTGCTGATGCTGTTGTGATAGCTGCGGTTGTTGTGGTTGCTGAGGCTGTTGTGGCTGCTGAGGCTGTTGTGGTTGCTGCGGTTGCTGAGGTTGCTGCAGCTGTTGTGGAATCTGTGGTTGCTGTGGCTGTTGTGGTTGCTGCGGCTGTTGTGGTTGCTGCGGTTGTTGTGGTTGCTGAGGCTGTTGTGGAGTCTGTGGTTGCTGTGGCTGTTGTGGCTGCTGATGCTGTTGTGGAATCTGTGGTTGCTGCGGCTGTTGTGGAATCTGTGGTTGCTGCGGCTGTTGTGGTTGCTGCGGCTGTTGTGGTTGCTGAGGCTGTTGTGGTTGCTGCGGCTGTTGTGGAGTCTGTGGTTGCTGTGGCTGTTGTGGCTGCTGATGCTGTTGTGGAATCTGTGGTTGCTGCGGCTGTTGTGGAATCTGTGGTTGCTGCGGCTGTTGTGGTTGCTGAGGCTGTTGTGGCTGTTGTGGTTGCTGCGGTTGTTGTGGCTGCTGAGGCTGTTGTGGAGTCTGTGGTTGCTGTGGCTGTTGTGGTTGCTGAGGCTGTTGTGGTTGCTGCGGCTGTTGTGGAGTCTGTGGTTGCTGTGGCTGTTGTGGTTGCTGCGGCTGTTGTGGAGTCTGTGGTTGCTGTGGCTGTTGTGGCTGCTGAGGCTGTTGTGGAATCTGTGGTTGCTGCGGCTGTTGTGGTTGCTGCGGTTGTTGTGGTTGCTGCGGTTGCTGTGGCTGTTGTGGTTGCTGCGGTTGTTGTGGCTGCTGAGGCTGTTGTGGTTGCTGCGGCTGTTGTGGAGTCTGTGGTTGCTGTGGCTGTTGTGGCTGCTGAGGCTGTTGTGGAATCTGTGGTTGCTGCGGCTGTTGTGGTTGCTGCGGTTGTTGTGGCTGTTGTGGTTGCTGCGGCTGTTGTGGTTGCTGCGGCTGTTGTGGTTGCTGCGGCTGTTGTGGAGTCTGTGGTTGCTGTGGCTGTTGTGGCTGCTGAGGCTGTTGTGGAATCTGTGGTTGCTGCGGCTGTTGTGGTTGCTGCGGCTGTTGTGGTTGCTGCGGTTGTTGTGGCTGTTGTGGCTGCTGAGGCTGTTGTGGAATCTGTGGTTGCTGCGGCTGTTGCGGAATCTGTGGTTGCTGAGGCTGTTGTGGAATCTGTGGTTGCTGCGGCTGTTGTGGTTGCTGCGGCTGTTGTGGAATCTGTGGTTGTTGTGGTTGCTGAGGCTGTTGCGGTTGCTGCGGCTGTTGTGGTTGCTGTGGCTGTTGTGGAGTCTGTGGTTGCTGTGGCTGTTGAGGCTGCTGAGGCTGTTGTGGAATCTGTGGTTGCTGCGGCTGTTGCGGTTGCTGCGGCTGTTGTGGAGTCTGTGGTTGCTGTGGCTGTTGAGGCTGCTGAGGCTGTTGTGGAATCTGTGGTTGCTGCGGCTGTTGAGGCTGCTGAGGCTGTTGTGGAATCTGTGGTTGCTGCGGCTGTTGCGGTTGCTGCGGCTGTTGTGGAGTCTGTGGTTGCTGTGGCTGTTGAGGCTGCTGAGGCTGTTGTGGAATCTGTGGTTGCTGCGGCTGTTGTGGTTGCTGCGGCTGTTGTGGTTGCTGCGGTTGTTGTGGAGTCTGTGGTTGCTGTGGCTGTTGTGGCTGCTGAGGCTGTTGTGGTTGCTGCGGCTGTTGTGGAGTCTGTGGTTGCTGTGGCTGTTGTGGCTGCTGAGGCTGTTGTGGTTGCTGCGGCTGTTGTGGTTGCTGCGGCTGTTGTGGTTGCTGCGGCTGTTGTGGTTGCTGCGGCTGTTGTGGTTGCTGCGGTTGTTGTGGCTGTTGTGGCTGCTGAGGCTGTTGTGGCTGCTGAGGCTGTTGTGGAATCTGTGGTTGCTGCGGCTGTTGTGGTTGCTGCGGCTGTTGTGGTTGCTGCGGCTGTTGTGGTTGCTGCGGCTGTTGTGGTTGCTGCGGCTGTTGTGGTTGCTGCGGCTGTTGTGGAGTCTGTGGTTGCTGTGGCTGTTGTGACTGCTGAGGCTGTTGTGGAATCTGTGGTTGCTGCGGCTGTTGTGGTTGCTGCGGTTGTTGTGGCTGTTGTGGTTGCTGCGGCTGTTGTGGTTGCTGCGGCTGTTGTGGTTGCTGCGGCTGTTGTGGTTGCTGCGGCTGTTGTGGTTGCTGCGGCTGTTGTGGTTGCTGCGGCTGTTGTGGTTGCTGCGGCTGTTGTGGAGTCTGTGGTTGCTGTGGCTGTTGTGGCTGCTGAGGCTGTTGTGGAATCTGTGGTTGCTGCGGCTGTTGTGGTTGCTGCGGTTGTTGTGGCTGTTGTGGTTGCTGCGGCTGTTGTGGTTGCTGCGGCTGTTGTGGTTGCTGCGGCTGTTGTGGTTGCTGCGGCTGTTGTGGTTGCTGCGGCTGTTGTGGTTGCTGCGGCTGTTGTGGTTGCTGCGGCTGTTGTGGAGTCTGTGGTTGCTGTGGCTGTTGTGGCTGCTGAGGCTGTTGTGGAATCTGTGGTTGCTGCGGCTGTTGTGGTTGCTGCGGCTGTTGCGGTTGCTGCGGCTGTTGTGGAGTCTGTGGTTGCTGTGGCTGTTGAGGCTGCTGAGGCTGTTGTGGAATCTGTGGTTGCTGCGGCTGTTGTGGTTGCTGCGGCTGTTGTGGTTGCTGCGGTTGTTGTGGAGTCTGTGGTTGCTGTGGCTGTTGTGGCTGCTGAGGCTGTTGTGGTTGCTGCGGCTGTTGTGGAGTCTGTGGTTGCTGTGGCTGTTGTGGCTGCTGAGGCTGTTGTGGTTGCTGCGGCTGTTGTGGTTGCTGCGGCTGTTGTGGTTGCTGCGGCTGTTGTGGTTGCTGCGGCTGTTGTGGTTGCTGCGGTTGTTGTGGCTGTTGTGGCTGCTGAGGCTGTTGTGGCTGCTGAGGCTGTTGTGGAATCTGTGGTTGCTGCGGCTGTTGTGGTTGCTGCGGCTGTTGTGGTTGCTGCGGCTGTTGTGGTTGCTGCGGCTGTTGTGGTTGCTGCGGCTGTTGTGGTTGCTGCGGCTGTTGTGGAGTCTGTGGTTGCTGTGGCTGTTGTGGCTGCTGAGGCTGTTGTGGAATCTGTGGTTGCTGCGGCTGTTGTGGTTGCTGCGGTTGTTGTGGCTGTTGTGGTTGCTGCGGCTGTTGTGGTTGCTGCGGCTGTTGTGGTTGCTGCGGCTGTTGTGGTTGCTGCGGCTGTTGTGGTTGCTGCGGCTGTTGTGGTTGCTGCGGCTGTTGTGGAGTCTGTGGTTGCTGTGGCTGTTGTGGCTGCTGAGGCTGTTGTGGAATCTGTGGTTGCTGCGGCTGTTGTGGTTGCTGCGGCTGTTGTGGTTGCTGCGGCTGTTGTGGAGTCTGTGGTTGCTGTGGCTGTTGTGGCTGCTGAGGCTGTTGTGGAATCTGTGGTTGCTGCGGCTGTTGTGGTTGCTGCGGCTGTTGTGGTTGCTGCGGCTGTTGTGGAGTCTGTGGTTGCTGTGGCTGTTGTGGCTGCTGAGGCTGTTGTGGAATCTGTGGTTGCTGCGGCTGTTGTGGTTGCTGAGGCTGTTGTGGTTGCTGCGGTTGTTGTGGCTGTTGTGGTTGCTGCGGCTGTTGTGGAGTCTGTGGTTGCTGTGGCTGTTGTGGCTGCTGAGGCTGTTGTGGAATCTGTGGTTGCTGCGGCTGTTGTGGTTGCTGCGGTTGTTGTGGCTGTTGTGGCTGCTGAGGCTGTTGTGGAATCTGTGGTTGCTGCGGCTGTTGTGGTTGCTGAGGCTGTTGTGGTTGCTGCGGCTGTTGTGGTTGCTGAGGATGTTGTGGTTGCTGAGGCTGTTGTGGCTGCTGAGGCTGTTGTGGAATCTGTGGTTGCTGCGGCTGTTGTGGTTGCTGCGGCTGTTGTGGTTGCTGCGGTTGTTGTGGCTGTTGTGGTTGCTGCGGCTGTTGTGGAGTCTGTGGTTGCTGTGGCTGTTGTGGCTGCTGAGGCTGTTGTGGAATCTGTGGTTGCTGCGGCTGTTGTGGTTGCTGCGGTTGTTGTGGCTGTTGTGGTTGCTGCGGCTGTTGTGGTTGCTGCGGCTGTTGTGGTTGCTGCGGCTGTTGTGGTTGCTGCGGCTGTTGTGGTTGCTGCGGCTGTTGTGGTTGCTGCGGCTGTTGTGGAGTCTGTGGTTGCTGTGGCTGTTGTGGCTGCTGAGGCTGTTGTGGTTGCTGCGGCTGTTGTGGTTGCTGCGGCTGTTGTGGTTGCTGCGGCTGTTGTGGTTGCTGCGGCTGTTGTGGAGTCTGTGGTTGCTGTGGCTGTTGTGGCTGCTGAGGCTGTTGTGGAATCTGTGGTTGCTGCGGCTGTTGTGGTTGCTGCGGCTGTTGTGGTTGCTGCGGCTGTTGTGGAGTCTGTGGTTGCTGTGGCTGTTGTGGCTGCTGAGGCTGTTGTGGAATCTGTGGTTGCTGCGGCTGTTGTGGTTGCTGCGGCTGTTGTGGTTGCTGCGGCTGTTGTGGAGTCTGTGGTTGCTGTGGCTGTTGTGGCTGCTGAGGCTGTTGTGGAATCTGTGGTTGCTGCGGCTGTTGTGGTTGCTGAGGCTGTTGTGGTTGCTGCGGTTGTTGTGGCTGTTGTGGTTGCTGCGGCTGTTGTGGAGTCTGTGGTTGCTGTGGCTGTTGTGGCTGCTGAGGCTGTTGTGGAATCTGTGGTTGCTGCGGCTGTTGTGGTTGCTGCGGTTGTTGTGGCTGTTGTGGTTGCTGCGGCTGTTGTGGTTGCTGCGGCTGTTGTGGTTGCTGCGGCTGTTGTGGTTGCTGCGGTTGTTGTGGCTGTTGTGGCTGCTGAGGCTGTTGTG
The DNA here is from genome assembly GCA_902850365.2 of Chilo suppressalis. NCBI lineage: Eukaryota > Metazoa > Arthropoda > Insecta > Lepidoptera > Crambidae > Chilo > Chilo suppressalis. The sequence goes on along the minus strand of OU963920.1, from coordinate 1,219,812 downwards.
GCTGCTGAGGCTGTTGTGGAATCTGTGGTTGCTGCGGCTGTTGTGGTTGCTGAGGCTGTTGTGGTTGCTGCGGCTGTTGTGGTTGCTGAGGATGTTGTGGTTGCTGAGGCTGTTGTGGAGTCTGTGGTTGCTGCGGCTGTTGTGGTTGCTGCGGCTGTTGTGGTTGCTGCGGCTGTTGTGGAGTCTGTGGTTGCTGTGGCTGTTGTGGCTGCTGAGGCTGTTGTGGAATCTGTGGTTGCTGCGGCTGTTGTGGTTGCTGCGGCTGTTGTGGTTGCTGCGGCTGTTGTGGAGTCTGTGGTTGCTGTGGCTGTTGTGGCTGCTGAGGCTGTTGTGGAATCTGTGGTTGCTGCGGCTGTTGTGGTTGCTGCGGCTGTTGTGGTTGCTGCGGCTGTTGTGGAGTCTGTGGTTGCTGTGGCTGTTGTGGCTGCTGAGGCTGTTGTGGAATCTGTGGTTGCTGCGGCTGTTGTGGTTGCTGCGGCTGTTGTGGTTGCTGAGGCTGTTGTGGTTGCTGCGGTTGTTGTGGCTGTTGTGGTTGCTGCGGCTGTTGTGGAGTCTGTGGTTGCTGTGGCTGTTGTGGCTGCTGAGGCTGTTGTGGAATCTGTGGTTGCTGCGGCTGTTGTGGTTGCTGCGGTTGTTGTGGCTGTTGTGGTTGCTGCGGCTGTTGTGGTTGCTGCGGCTGTTGTGGTTGCTGCGGCTGTTGTGGAGTCTGTGGTTGCTGTGGCTGTTGTGGCTGCTGAGGCTGTTGTGGAATCTGTGGTTGCTGCGGCTGTTGTGGTTGCTGCGGCTGTTGTGGTTGCTGCGGCTGTTGTGGTTGCTGTGGTTGTTGTGGAGTCTGTGGTTGCTGTGGCTGTTGTGGCTGCTGAGGCTGTTGTGGAATCTGTGGTTGCTGCGGCTGTTGCGGAATCTGTGGTTGCTGAGGCTGTTGTGGAATCTGTGGTTGCTGCGGCTGTTGTGGTTGCTGCGGCTGTTGTGGTTGCTGCGGCTGTTGTGGTTGCTGCGGTTGTTGTGGCTGTTGTGGCTGCTGAGGCTGTTGTGGAATCTGTGGTTGCTGCGGCTGTTGTGGAATCTGTGGTTGCTGCGGCTGTTGTGGTTGCTGCGGCTGTTGTGGTTGCTGCGGCTGTTGTGGTTGCTGAGGCTGTTGTGGCTGCTGAGGCTGTTGTGGTTGCTGCGGCTGTTGTGGAGTCTGTGGTTGCTGTGGCTGTTGTGGCTGCTGAGGCTGTTGTGGAATCTGTGGTTGCTGCGGCTGTTGTGGTTGCTGCGGCTGTTGTGGTTGCTGCGGCTGTTGTGGTTGCTGAGGCTGTTGTGGTTGCTGAGGCTGTTGTGGCTGCTGAGGCTGTTGTGGTTGCTGCGGCTGTTGTGGAGTCTGTGGTTGCTGTGGCTGTTGTGGCTGCTGAGGCTGTTGTGGAATCTGTGGTTGCTGCGGCTGTAGCGGAATCTGTGGTTGCTGAGGCTGTTGTGGAATCTGTGGTTGCTGAGGCTGTTGTGGCTGCTGAGGCTGTTGCGGTTGCTGCGGCTGTTGTGGTTGCTGTGGCTGTTGTGGAGTCTGTGGTTGCTGTGGCTGTTGAGGCTGCTGAGGCTGTTGTGGAATCTGTGGTTGCTGCGGCTGTTGTGGAATCTGTGGTTGCTGCGGCTGTTGTGGTTGCTGCGGCTGTTGTGGTTGCTGCGGCTGTTGTGGTTGCTGAGGCTGTTGTGGTTGCTGAGGCTGTTGTGGCTGCTGAGGCTGTTGTGGTTGCTGCGGCTGTTGTGGAGTCTGTGGTTGCTGTGGCTGTTGTGGCTGCTGAGGCTGTTGTGGAATCTGTGGTTGCTGCGGCTGTTGTGGTTGCTGCGGCTGTTGTGGTTGCTGCGGTTGTTGTGGCTGTTGTGGCTGCTGAGGATGTTGTGGTTGCTGCGGCTGTTGCGGTTGCTGCGGCTGCTGTGGTTGTTGTGGTTGCTGCGGCTGCTGTGGTTGCTGCGGTTGTTGCGGTTGCTGAGGATGTTGTGGTTGCTGCGGCTGCTGTGGTTGCTGAGGCTGTTGTGGTTGCTGTGGTTGTTGTGGTTGCTGCGGTTGTTGCGGTTGCTGAGGATGTTGCGGTTGCTGCGGCTGTTGTGGTTGCTGCGGCTGCTGTGGTTGCTGAGGCTGTTGTGGATGTTTTGGATGTCTCGGATGTCTTACAGGTTTCGGATGCTTGGGATGCTTTGGATGACTATGGTGATGATGTGGTCTGTGTGGCTTATGTGGCTTGTGTGAACCACATCCTGGTTTACCTGCAAAAGGGGATTTCACGTTACTTTGAAAGTATATTTTTTCTATCAGTAGAGACTACCCTTTTTTATACTATGTGGATAGGTTTTGAGTTTGAAATCAGCACATTGTTATGTAGATAACATTGTTTAATAATAATATATTGTATAAAATATAAAATATTGTATAAAATCGATACAACTTTAAGATCCTTTTTGTGTACATGTATGAGACAGTGGACCACAGTCCTTCGTCAGCCAGACTGTGGAGATAACCCCTTGGATCCGTCGGATGGTATAAGGATAGATGCATCTTTCAGGGTGACAGTCTGTGCCCATTGTGATTTTACTTAGCCCTAAATCCTCTTAGCACTTTGCTGAGGGAAACAGGGCTGGGCTGCCGTCTCCGGAGAGGTGGGGAGATCATTTCTCACTTGCTTTACATGGATGACCTAAAATTATTTGCACAAAAACAACCACACTTGATAAAACTACTAAAAATTACAGAAGTTTTCAGTAGTTCTATCGGGATGGAGTTTGGTGTCGATAAGTGCGTGGTCATGCATGTACAGCGAGAGAAAATGGTGGCACTTTTGATTTTGGACCAAAATGGATGATGTCCTTTGGAAAATTATTACCAGCTTCGGGAAAACAGTTGAATGTATTGAACCTATTATTTTAAAAAAAACTGTAACTTGATTCAGTTACCCTGACCACCGATTTTGTAAAAGAATTTCAAAACAATACAGCAAAAAATTGTACCCCTTTGATAGTAGCACTATTATTAACAAATTTAATCTGATTAAACTCTGAAGTGTTTGCACCTCAACTTTAAAAAGACATTTGCTACCTTAAACTTTAACAATGACTATTAAGGCACTTGAACACTAAACTATGTTATTATAAAATTTCTAAATGAAGGTGCTCAAGAACTGAATGTAAAAATCGTAGGTAATTATTTAGCGACATTTTCCACTGGTGAGTGGAGAATGTACTATAAGTTATGTTGTCATCGAAACGTAGTGTTAATAACGATGAGTTTCTAACCTGTCTGTTGTGGTTGCTGAGGCTGTTGTGGTTGCTGCGGCTGTTGTGGTTGCTGTGGTTGCTGCGGCTGCTGTGGCTGCTGAGGCTGCTGCGGCTGCTGTGGTTGCTGCGGCTGTTGTGGTTGCTGTGGTTGCTGAGGCTGTTGTGGTTGCTGTGGCTGCTGTGGTTGCTGCGGCTGCTGTGGTTGCTGCGGTTGTTGTGGTTGCTGCGGCTGTTGTGGTTGCTGCGGCTGTTGTGGTTGCTGCGGCTGTTGTGGTTGCTGCGGCTGCTGTGATTGCTGAGGCTGTTGTGGTTGCTGCGGTTGTTGTGGTTGCTGCGGCTGTTGTGGTTGCTGCGGCTGCTGTGATTGCTGAGGCTGTTGTGGTTGCTGCGGTTGTTGTGGTTGTTGTGGTTGCTGCGGCTGCTGTGGTTGCTGAGGCTGTTGTGGTTGCTGTGGTTGCTGAGGCTGTTGTGGTTGCTGTGGCTGCTGTGGTTGCTGCGGCTGCTGTGGTTGCTGCGGTTGTTGTGGTTGCTGCGGCTGTTGTGGTTGCTGCGGCTGTTGTGGTTGCTGCGGCTGCTGTGATTGCTGAGGCTGTTGTGGTTGCTGCGGTTGTTGTGGTTGTTGTGGTTGCTGCGGCTGCTGTGGTTGCTGAGGCTGCTGTGGTTGCTGTGGTTGCTGAGGCTGTTGTGGTTGCTGTGGTTGCTGCGGCTGCTGCGGCTGCTGTGGTTGCTGAGGCTGTTGTGGTTGCTGAGGCTGTTGTGGAATCTGTGGTTGCTGCGGCTGTTGTGGTTGCTGCGGCTGCTGTGGTTGTTGTGGTTGCTGCGGTTGTTGCGGTTGCTGAGGATGTTGTGGCTGCTGAGGCTGTTGTGGTTGCTGTGGCTGCTGAGGCTGCTGTGGCTGCTGCGGTTGCTGCGGCTGCTGTGGTTGCTGAGGCTGTTGTGGTTGCTGTGGCTCTTCAGGTTCTTGTGGTTGCTGAGGCTGTTGTGGCTGCTGAGGCTGTTGTGGAATCTGTGGTTGCTGCGGCTGTTGTGGTTGCTGCGGCTGTTGTGGTTGCTGCGGTTGTTGTGGCTGTTGTGGAATCTGTGGTTGCTGCGGCTGTTGCGGAATCTGTGGTTGCTGCGGCTGTTGTGGTTGCTGCGGCTGTTGTGGTTGCTGCGGTTGTTGTGGTTGCTGCGGCTGTTGTGGTTGCTGCGGTTGTTGTGGCTGTTGTGGAATCTGTGGTTGCTGCGGCTGTTGCGGAATCTGTGGTTGCTGCGGCTGTTGTGGAGTCTGTGGTTGCTGTGGCTGTTGCGGTTGTTGTGGTTGCTGCGGTTGTTGTGGCTGCTGAGGCTGTTGTGGCTGCTGAGGCTGTTGTGGTTGCTGCGGCTGTTGTGGAGTCTGTGGTTGCTGTGGCTGTTGTGGCTGCTGAGGCTGTTGTGGAATCTGTGGTTGCTGAGGCTGTTGTGGCTGCTGCGGCTGTTGTGGTTGCTGCGGCTGTTGTGGTTGCTGCGGCTGTTGTGGAGTCTGTGGTTGCTGTGGCTGTTGTGGCTGCTGAGGCTGTTGTGGAATCTGTGGTTGCTGAGGCTGTTGTGGCTGCTGCGGCTGTTGTGGAGTCTGTGGTTGCTGTGGCTGTTGTGGCTGCTGAGGCTGTTGTGGAATCTGTGGTTGCTGCGGCTGTTGTGGTTGCTGCGGTTGTTGTGGCTGCTGCGGCTGTTGTGGTTGCTGCGGCTGTTGTGGTTGCTGCGGTTGTTGTGGCTGCTGCGGCTGTTGTGGTTGCTGAGGCTGTTGTGGTTGCTGCGGTTGCTGCGGCTGCTGTGGCTGCTGAGGCTGTTGTGGAATCTGTGGTTGTTGTGGCTGCTGCGGCTGTTGTGGAGTCTGTGGTTGCTGCGGCTGTTGTGGTTGCTGCGGTTGTTGTGGTTGCTGAGGCTGTTGTGGTTGCTGCGGTTGCTGCGGCTGCTGTGGCTGCTGCGGTTGCTGCGGCTGCTGTGGCTGCTGAGGCTGTTGTGGAATCTGTGGTTGTTGTGGTTGCTGCGGCTGTTGTGGTTGCTGCGGCTGTTGTGGTTGCTGCGGCTGCTGTGGTTGCTGCGGTTGTTGTGGTTGCTGCGGCTGTTGTGGTTGCTGCGGTTGTTGTGGCTGCTGCGGCTGTTGTGGAGTCTGTGGTTGCTGTGGTTGCTGAGGCTGTTGTGGTTGCTGCGGCTGTTGTGGTTGCTGCGGCTGTTGTGGTTGCTGCGGTTGTTGTGGCTGTTGTGGAATCTGTGGTTGCTGCGGCTGTTGTGGAGTCTGTGGTTGCTGCGGTTGTTGTGGAGACTGTGGTTGCTGTGGCTGTTGTGGCTGCTGAGGCTGTTGTGGAATCTGTGGTTGCTGCGGCTGTTGCGGAATCTGTGGTTGCTGCGGCTGTTGTGGAGTCTGTGGTTGCTGTGGCTGTTGCGGTTGTTGTGGTTGCTGCGGTTGTTGTGGAGTCTGTGGTTGCTGTGGCTGTTGTGGAATCTGTGGTTGTTGTGGTTGCTGAGGCTGTTGTGGCTGCTGAGGCTGTTGTGGTTGCTGCGGTTGTTGTGGTTGCTGAGGCTGTTGTGGTTGCTGTGGCTGTTGTGGCTGCTGAGGCTGTTGTGGAATCTGTGGTTGCTGCGGCTGTTGTGGAATCTGTGGTTGCTGCGGCTGTTGTGGTTGCTGCGGCTGTTGTGGTTGCTGCGGCTGTTGTGGTTGCTGAGGCTGTTGCGGTTGCTGCGGCTGTTGTGGAGTCTGTGGTTGCTGTGGCTGTTGTGGCTGCTGAGGCTGTTGTGGAATCTGTGGTTGCTGCGGCTGTTGTGGAATCTGTGGTTGCTGCGGCTGTTGTGGTTGCTGCGGTTGCTGCGGCTGCTGTGGCTGCTGCGGTTGCTGCGGCTGCTGTGGCTGCTGAGGCTGTTGTGGAATCTGTGGTTGTTGTGGTTGCTGCGGCTGTTGTGGTTGCTGCGGCTGTTGTGGTTGCTGCGGTTGCTGTGGTTGCTGCGGTTGTTGTGGTTGCTGAGGCTGTTGTGGTTGCTGCGGTTGCTGCGGCTGCTGTGGCTGCTGCGGTTGCTGCGGCTGCTGTGGCTGCTGAGGCTGTTGTGGAATCTGTGGTTGTTGTGGTTGCTGCGGCTGTTGTGGTTGCTGCGGCTGTTGTGGTTGCTGCGGCTGCTGTGGTTGCTGCGGTTGTTGTGGTTGCTGCGGCTGTTGTGGTTGCTGCGGTTGTTGTGGCTGCTGCGGCTGTTGTGGAGTCTGTGGTTGCTGTGGTTGCTGAGGCTGTTGTGGTTGCTGCGGCTGTTGTGGTTGCTGCGGCTGTTGTGGTTGCTGCGGTTGTTGTGGCTGTTGTGGAATCTGTGGTTGCTGCGGCTGTTGTGGAGTCTGTGGTTGCTGCGGCTGTTGTGGTTGCTGCGGTTGTTGTGGAGACTGTGGTTGCTGTGGCTGTTGTGGCTGCTGAGGCTGTTGTGGAATCTGTGGTTGCTGCGGCTGTTGCGGAATCTGTGGTTGCTGCGGCTGTTGTGGAGTCTGTGGTTGCTGTGGCTGTTGCGGTTGTTGTGGTTGCTGCGGTTGTTGTGGAGTCTGTGGTTGCTGTGGCTGTTGTGGAATCTGTGGTTGTTGTGGTTGCTGAGGCTGTTGTGGTTGCTGCGGTTGTTGTGGTTGCTGAGGCTGTTGTGGTTGCTGTGGCTGTTGTGGCTGCTGAGGCTGTTGTGGAATCTGTGGTTGCTGCGGCTGTTGTGGAATCTGTGGTTGCTGCGGCTGTTGTGGTTGCTGCGGCTGTTGTGGTTGCTGAGGCTGTTGCGGTTGCTGCGGCTGTTGTGGAGTCTGTGGTTGCTGTGGCTGTTGTGGCTGCTGAGGCTGTTGTGGAATCTGTGGTTGCTGCGGCTGTTGTGGAATCTGTGGTTGCTGCGGCTGTTGTGGTTGCTGCGGTTGTTGTGGAGTCTGTGGTTGCTGTGGCTGTTGTGGCTGTTGTGGCTGCTGAGGCTGTTGTGGAATCTGTGGTTGCTGCGGCTGTTGTGGTTGCTGCGGCTGTTGTGGTTGCTGCGGCTGTTGTGGTTGCTGAGGCTGTTGTGGTTGCTGCGGCTGTTGTGGAATCTGTGGTTGCTGCGGCTGTTGTGGAATCTGTGGTTGCTGCGGCTGTTGTGGAATCTGTGGTTGCTGCGGCTGTTGTGGAATCTGCGGTTGCTGCGGCTGTTGTGGTTGCTGCGGCTGTTGTGGTTGCTGCGGTTGCTGCGGTTGCTGCGGTTGCTGCGGTTGCTGCGGTTGTTGTGGAGTCTGTGGTTGCTGCGGCTGTTGTGGTTGCTGCGGTTGTTGTGGTTGTTGAGGCTGTTGCGGTTGCTGCGGTTGTTGTGGTTGCTGAGGCTGTTGTGGTTGCTGTGGCTGTTGTGGTTGCTGTGGTTGCTGAGGCTGTTGTGGTTGTTGAGGCTGTTGCGGTTGCTGCGGCTGTTGTGGTTGCTGTGGCTGTTGTGGCTGCTGAGGCTGTTGTGGTTGCTGCGGCTGTTGCGGTTGCTGCGGCTGTTGTGGTTGCTGTGGCTGTTGTGGTTGCTGCGGCTGTTGTGGCTGCTGAGGCTGTTGCGGTTGCTGCGGCTGTTGCGGTTGCTGCGGCTGTTGTGGTTGCTGTGGCTGTTGTGGCTGCTGAGACTGTTGTGGTTGCTGCGGCTGTTGTGGTTGCTGCGGCTGTTGTGGAGTCTGTGGTTGCTGTGGCTGTTGTGGTTGCTGAGACTGTTGTGGTTGCTGCGGCTGTTGTGGAGTCTGTGGTTGCTGTGGCTGTTGTGGCTGCTGAGACTGTTGTGGTTGCTGCGGCTGTTGTGGTTGCTGAGGCTGTTGTGGTTGCTGCGGCTGTTGTGGTTGTTGAGGCTGTTGCGGTTGCCGCGGTTGCTGCGGCTGTTGTGGTTGCTGCGGTTGTTGTGGTTGCTGAGGCTGTTGTGGTTGCTGCGGTTGCTGCGGTTGCTGAGGCTGTTGTGGCTGCTGAGGCTGCTGTGGTTGCTGTGGTTGCTGAGGCTGTTGTGGTTGTTGTGGTTGTTGTGGTTGCTGAGGCTGTTGTGGTTGCTGTGGCTGTTGTGGTTGCTGTGGTTGCTGTGGTTGTTGAGGCTGTTGTGGTTGCTGCGGCTGTTGTGGTTGTTGAGGCTGTTGCGGTTGCTGCGGCTGTTGTGGTTGCTGTGGCTGTTGTGGCTGCTGAGGCTGTTGTGGTTGCTGCGGCTGTTGTGGTTGCTGTGGCTGTTGTGGCTGCTGAGACTGTTGTGGTTGCTGTGGCTGTTGTGGTTGCTGCGGCTGTTGTGGAGTCTGTGGTTGCTGTGGCTGTTGTGGCTGCTGAGACTGTTGTGGTTGCTGCGGCTGTTGTGGAGTCTGTGGTTGCTGTGGCTGTTGTGGCTGCTGAGACTGTTGTGGTTGCTGCGGCTGTTGTGGTTGCTGCGGCTGTTGTGGAGTCTGTGGTTGCTGTGGCTGTTGTGGCTGCTGAGACTGTTGTGGTTGCTGCGGCTGTTGTGGCTGCTGAGGCTGTTGTGGTTGCTGCGGCTGTTGTGGATGTTTTGGATGTTTCGGATGTCTTGGACATTTCGGATGCTTGGGATGCTTTGGATGACGATGATGATGATGTGGTCTGTGTGGCTTATGTGGCTTGTGTGGACCACATCCTGGTTTACCTGCAAATGGGAATTTCTCGTTACCTTGAAAGTATATTTCCTATCAGTAAATTTGGTGCTTGGTAAAACTGTTGATGAATGCACACATTTATTTTAATATTGCACTTTTTCATTCAATCGTTTTTGATTATTGTTTTTACGGTTGAATACACATACCTACTGGATCTCACCATTCATCTATGTTTGCTATTTAAGGATGGGTATTCCAGTGAAACAAACTTACTCATAGTAATATTGTATCATTAGTTTCTGTTTACAGTAATAATTTATAAAGTTACTCATGCTCAGTTGAGTCTGTGAGTGGTCTGTGGAAAGGTGGAAAGATAGTTATTTTTCCACCTTTCCACAGACCACTCACAGACTCGAGACTATTAAATTTAATTTTTTAAGTATTATATTGTTGTAAGGCAAAGGAAAAAATACTCAGCCATTTATTTATTTTTTCTGTTTTATTTACATTGTTTCTTTGTTTGTGTTTTTTTTTTAATCATGATTGTGTCGTTATTATTTACGTCAATCTTAGGCCCTGCCAGAAGATCAGCGCCGCAGCGGCCTTGGTGTCGTTGTGGCATTGTGCTGAGGCAGGGACCTAGTTGACCTTATAGGGTCAATATTTTTTTTTCTTTCTTTATTTCTTTCTATAAGTTAAGACTACCCTATTTTTAAGTATATAGATAGGTATGAAATTCAGCACAGATTATGTTGCTGTATAGACCTAAGTGGATAAGACAAAACATGTTACGTTTCTGTATTAGATTTAAACATCTTGCCTAACGCGATATCACTGACTATATCTTCATTATAAAGGATAATGGTTCGAGTTTAAAAAAATCTAGTTAACTTTCCTAAGACTGAAATGTCTAGCAGTATAAAGCTTAAAATAAAAAAAAATATTAATGAAAAAAGACGTTTCAAATTTGTCTAGATGGTGGAACTCCGTCTCCAGCAGACTGCAATTTTTTATGAGATGTAGAGCACTGTAATGAAATTGTAAATAATTTGCTAAAAAACTGGAATTTATTCTATCCCCCTTTTTAACAAGACATATTATATGATTATATAATTACTGATTGGCAAATGGCCAGTTTCTTTGGCGGCGTTGTACACTTTTTTTTTGTAATGGGTAAAAAATGTTGAACTCTCGTCAGGACACGTGCCCTGATCGAAAATTCGTAAGACGAAAACTTCTTTAGCGGCGTTGTACACTTTCTTTGTAATGGGTAAAAAATGAAAAACTCGCGTCAGGACACGTGACCGGATCGAAAATTCGTAAGACGGATGGAAAGTAGACAGCCGGCGCGGCGTAGGAGAGGAAGTATCCCCCTCTCTTTCTACGGCGCGGCGAAAATGTATGCCTGCGCCTGCTGTTTCGTTTAGGCGGCGCAGGGCGCTTGCGCGAATGTTCGTGTGTGTTTATGTTACAGCGTGCCACGCGCATGCATAGATGCAATGGTTCGACTTGGAAGTATTTTTCTGGATTTGGCCTTGAACTGACCAGCATCAAGGACCCGTCTGGATCGAATAGACTCTGAATTCGGATTCAGTGACCCGAAAAACATATGTATACATCACCAAAACCATTACTGAATCCACGTTCAACGGAAACATTATACAGCCGTACATTTTCGACTTTGACATGTTGTAGCTCCTCATCTTTAAACTTTTGGCCATTGAGCCCATGGGGTCTTTTATTCTACGTGTTATGAGCTACGAAACGATTCACTAGTCACTTCGTCAGAACAACGAGCTCTGAATAAGTCCATCTCCAAGCTGATAAGGCATGACCTCCGACGCTCCAATACACTCTTGATACAGAGAGCAATTGAGGAGAACCGGGGGTCTAAAGTCTTCGTACAACAGCTTGGAAGGAGCCACCTGACGAAGTTGACCATAACAAGTGGAGAAGTCGTCACGTCGAAACCAGAGATTCTTCCGGAAGTTTATACCTACTATACACGTCGCACTCGCCCCACCCTACGTCGGATGAGAGAGATTTAAGAGCCACATTAACCCGCCATGTGACGAAAGATCTCCCCGACACCTAGAGGAGATTGAGGCGGCTCTTGGGCAACTTAAAAATGGAAAAGCCCCGGGGGAGGACGGAGCCACAACCGAGCTTCTGAAAGCTCCCGGCAAGCTGGTGCTGAAGGAGCTCCGGCGTTTAAATCTGTTCTCTTCTCCGGGAGAAATCCAAGGGCGTGGCACCGGAGCTTGGTCGTATTGTTCTTCAAGAAAGGCGACAAGACCTTACTGAAGAACTATCGACCAATTTCACTCCTGAGCCATGTCTATAAATTGTTTTCAATAGTCATCTCGAATCGCCTTGCACGAAGACTTGTCAAAGCTCAACCTGCGGAGCAGGCTGGGTTCCGACGGGGTTATGGCACCATAAACCACATTCACACAGTGAGACAGGTTATACAGAAGACCAAAGAGCAGAACTAGCCTCTGTGCATGGCGTTTGTGGACTATGAGAAAGTTTTTGACTCCGTCGAGACCTGGTCTGTTCTTGAGGCCTTGCAGAGGTGCCAAGTTCATTGCCGATATATCGAGGTGCTGTGATATCTGTATGACGCCGCTAATATGTCCGTCGTACTCCAGAATGGTCAGACCGAGCCTGTGCTGCTGCGCCGTGGTATGAGACAAGGGGATGTAATATCCCCTAAACTCTTCTCCGCAGCGCTGCAGGACATGTTCGGAACGCTCAACTGAAAAAGGCGTGGAATAAATATTAATGGCGAATGCATCTCACACCATTGATTCGGGGACCTCCCTGGCTGAAACCCTGCAAGATCTACAGGAGATGGTGAGCAGCCTGGCTGAATCTTCCAAACGCGTCGGTCTCCGGATGAACTTGGATAAAACCAAGGTCATGTTCAACGAGCTCGTTCATCCGGGACTGGTTGCTGATAATGGAGTGCCTCTCGAGGTTGTTCAGGAATATGTCTATCTAGGACAAACGCTCCGATTAGGCAGAAACAACTTCGATAGAGAAGCCAATAGAAGAATTCAGTTGGATTGGGCAGCATTTCGTAAGCTTCGTCAAGTCTTCTCGTCACCCATCCCTCAATGTCTCAAGTCAAAAGTCTTCGACCAGTGCGTCCTCCCAGTTATGACATACGGCGCCGAGATGTGGACACACACGGCTGGACGAGTCCACCAGTTTAAAGTCGCTCAGAGAGCTATGGAAAGGGCTATGCAGAACTGATGGCCGTTGGAGCCGGAAAGTTCTTGAGTGGAGACCACGACTCGGTAAACGTAGTGTAGGACGCCCTGAGACAAGATGGGATGATGATATTCGTAGGCTGGCTGGAGTGGGCTGTATGAGAGTAGCACAAAATCGGGAGCAGTGGCATGCATTAGGGGAGACCTATGTCACGAATATGGGTTGATGATGAAGATGATGAGCAATGCGTCTTCCAAAGTTACAGAAAAATTGGCCGAGAGCCAGCTTCCATAAGCATTCTGCGGGGTCATTTGGAAAATTATTAACAGCTTTGGGAAGATACTTGAATGTTTTGAGACTATTATTCTTAAAACACTATAATTTGATCCGGTTACCCTGACCGCCGATTCTGTAAAAGAATTTCATAAAAATACAGCCAAAAATTGTACCCCTTTGATAGTGGCACTGTTATTAACAAATTGAGTCAGATTTAACTTTGAAGTATTGGCACCACAACTATAAAAAGACCTTTGATATCTTAAACTAACAATGACTAATATGTCACTCGAACACTAAACTGTGTTATTCCAAAAATCATAACTGAAATGCGCCCAAGTATTTGAGAATTGAATGTCAAACTTGTTGGTAATTATTTAGCCATATTCTCCACCGGTGAGTGCAGTAAGTTATGTTTATCATCAAGAAGTTGTTTAAATAAAAGGAGTTTCTAACCTGGCTGTTGCGGTTGCTGCGGTTGCTGCGGCTGCTGCGGCTGCTGCGGCTGTTGTGGTTGCTGTGGCTCTTCAGGTTCTTGTGGTTGCTGAGGCTGTTGAGGCTGCTGAGGCTGTTGTGGTTGTTGTGGTTGCTGCGGCTGCTGTGGTTGCTGAGGCTGTTGTGGTTGCTGTGGTTGTTGTGGTTGCTGCGGCTGTTGTGGTTGCTGCGGCTGTTGTGGCTGCTGTGGTTGTTGTGGTTGCTGAGGCTGCTGAGGCTGTTGTGGTTGTTGTGGTTGCTGCGGCTGCTGTGGTTGCTGAGGCTGTTGTGGTTGCTGTGGTTGTTGTGGTTGCTGCGGCTGTTGTGGTTGCTGCGGCTGTTGTGGCTGCTGTGGTTGTTGTGGTTGCTGAGGCTGTTGTGGTTGCTGTGGTTGTTGTGGTTGCTGCGGCTGCTGTGGTTGCTGAGGCTGTTGTGGTTGCTGTGGTTGTTGTGGTTGCTGCGGCTGTTGTGGTTGCTGCGGTTGTTGCGGTTGCTGAGGATGTTGTGGCTGCTGAGGCTGTTGTGGTTGCTGCGGCTGCTGTGGTTGCTGAGGCTGTTGTGGTTGCTGTGGTTGCTGAGGCTGCTGTGGTTGTTGTGGTTGCTGGGGCTGTTGTGGCTGCTGTGGTTGTTGTGGTTGCTGCGGCTGTTGTGGTTGCTGCGGTTGTTGCGGTTGCTGAGGATGTTGTGGCTGCTGAGGCTGTTGTGGTTGCTGCGGCTGCTGTGGTTGCTGAGGCTGCTGTGGTTGTTGTGGTTGCTGGGGCTGTTGTGGCTGCTGTGGTTGTTGTGGTTGCTGCGGCTGTTGTGGTTGCTGCGGTTGTTGCGGTTGCTGAGGATGTTGTGGCTGCTGAGGCTGTTGTGGTTGCTGCGGCTGCTGTGGTTGCTGAGGCTGCTGTGGTTGTTGTGGTTGCTGGGGCTGTTGTGGCTGCTGTGGTTGTTGTGGTTGCTGCGGCTGCTGTGGTTGCTGAGGCTGTTGTGGTTGCTGTGGTTGTTGTGGTTGCTGCGGCTGTTGTGGTTGCTGCGGTTGTTGCGGTTGCTGAGGATGTTGTGGCTGCTGAGGCTGTTGTGGTTGCTGCGGCTGCTGTGGTTGCTGAGGTTGCTGTGGTTGTTGTGGTTGCTGGGGCTGTTGTGGCTGCTGTGGTTGTTGTGGTTGCTGCGGCTGCTGTGGTTGCTGTGGTTGCTGGGGCTGTTGTGGCTGCTGTGGTTGTTGTGGTTGCTGAGGCTGTTGTGGTTGCTGTGGTTGTTGTGGTTGCTGCGGCTGTTGTGGTTGCTGCGGTTGTTGCGGTTGCTGAGGATGTTGTGGCTGCTGAGGCTGTTGTGGTTGCTGCGGCTGCTGTGGTTGCTGAGGCTGCTGTGGTTGTTGTGGTTGCTGGGGCTGTTGTGGCTGCTGTGGTTGCTGAGGCTGCTGTGGTTGCTGTGGTTGCTGAAGCTGTTGTGGTTGCTGCGGCTGCTGTAGTTGCTGTGGTTGCTGAGGCTGTTGTGGTTGCTGCGGCTGCTGTGGTTGCTGAGGCTGTTGTGGTTGCTGTGGTTGCTGAGGCTGCTGTGGTTGTTGTGGTTGCTGGGGCTGTTGTGGTTGCTGCGGCTGTTGTGGTTGCTGCGGTTGTTGCGGTTGCTGCGGCTGCTGTGGTTGATGAGGCTGTTGTGGTTGCTGTGGTTGTTGTGGTTGCTGGGGCTGTTGTGGTTGCTGTGGTTGCTGAGGATGTTGTGGCTGCTGAGGCTGTTGTGGTTGCTGCGGCTGCTGTGGTTGCTGAGGCTGTTGTGGTTGCTGTGGTTGCTGAGGCTGCTGTGGTTGTTGTGGTTGCTGGGGCTGTTGTGGCTGCTGTGGTTGTTGTGGTTGCTGCGGCTGTTGTGGTTGCTGCGGTTGTTGCGGTTGCTGAGGATGTTGTGGCTGCTGAGGCTGTTGTGGTTGCTGCGGCTGCTGTGGTTGCTGAGGCTGCTGTGGTTGTTGTGGTTGCTGGGGCTGTTGTGGCTGCTGTGGTTGTTGTGGTTGCTGCGGCTGTTGTGGTTGCTGCGGTTGTTGCGGTTGCTGAGGATGTTGTGGCTGCTGAGGCTGTTGTGGTTGCTGCGGTTGTTGCGGTTGCTGCGGCTGCTGTGGTTGATGAGGCTGTTGTGGTTGCTGTGGTTGTTGTGGTTGCTGGGGCTGTTGTGGCTGCTGTGGTTGTTGTGGTTGCTGCGGCTGTTGTGGTTGCTGCGGTTGTTGCGGTTGCTGAGGATGTTGTGGCTGCTGAGGCTGTTGTGGTTGCTGCGGCTGCTGTGGTTGCTGTGGTTGCTGAGGCTGCTGTGGTTGTTGTGGTTGCTGCGGCTGTTGTGGTTGCTGCGGTTGTTGCGATTGCTGAGGATGTTGTGGCTGCTGAGGCTGTTGTGGTTGCTGCGGCTGCTGTGGTTGCTGTGGTTGCTGAGGCTGTTGTGGTTGCTGCGGCTGCTGTGGTTGCTGAGGCTGTTGTGGTTGCTGTGGTTGCTGAGGCTGCTGTGGTTGTTGTGGTTGCTGGGGCTGTTGTGGCTGCTGTGGTTGTTGTGGTTGCTGCGGCTGTTGTGGTTGCTGTGGTTGCTGCGGCTGTTGTGGTTGCTGCGGCTGCTGTGGTTGCTGAGGCTGTTGTGGTTGCTGTGGTTGTTGTGGTTGCTGCGGCTGTTGTGGTTGCTGCGGTTGTTGCGGTTGCTGAGGATGTTGTGGTTGCTGTGGTTGTTGTGGTTGCTGCGGTTGTTGTGGTTGCTGCGGCTGTTGTGGTTGCTGTGGTTGTTGTGGTTGCTGCGGCTGTTGTGGTTGCTGCGGTTGTTGCGGTTGCTGAGGCTGTTGTGGTTGCTGTGGTTGTTGTGGTTGCTGCGGTTGTTGTGGTTGCTGCGGCTGTTGTGGTTGCTGAGGCTGTTGTGGATGTTTTGGATGTCTCGGATGTCTTACACGTTTCGGATGCTTGGGATGCTTTGGATGACTATGGTGATGATGTGGTCTGTGTGGCTTATGTGGCTTGTGTGAACCACATCCTGGTTTACCTGCAAAAGGGGATTTCACGTTACTTTGAAAGTATATTTTTTCTATCAGTAGAGACTACCCTTTTTTATACTATGTGGATAGGTTTTGAGTTTGAAATCAGCACATTGTTATGTAGATAACATTGTTTAATAATAATATATTGTATAAAATATAAAATATTGTATAAAATCGATACAACTTTAAGATCCTTTTTGTGTACATGTATGAGACAGTGGACCACAGTCCTTCGTCAGCCAGACTGTGGAGATAACCCCTTGGATCCGTCGGATGGTATAAGGATAGATGCATCTTTCAGGGTGACAGTCTGTGCCCATTGTGATTTTACTTAGCCCTAAATCCTCTTAGCACTTTGCTGAGGGAAACAGGGCTGGGCTGCCGTCTCCGGAGAGGTGGGGAGATCATTTCTCACTTGCTTTACATGGATGACCTAAAATTATTTGCACAAAAACAACCACACTTGATAAAACTACTAAAAATTACAGAAGTTTTCAGTAGTTCTATCGGGATGGAGTTTGGTGTCGATAAGTGCGTGGTCATGCATGTACAGCGAGAGAAAATGGTGGCACTTTTGATTTTGGACCAAAATGGATGATGTCCTTTGGAAAATTATTAACAGCTTCGGGAAAACAGTTGAATGTATTGAACCTATTATTTTTTTAAAAAAGTGTAACTTGATTCAGTTACCCTGACCACCGATTTTGTAAAAGAATTTCAAAACAATACAGCAAAAAATTGTACCCCTTTGATAGTAGCACTATTATTAACAAATTTAATCTGATTAAACTCTGAAGTGTTTGCACCTCAACTTTAAAAAGACATTTGCTACCTTAAACTTTAACAATGACTATTAAGGCACTTGAACACTAAACTATGTTATTATAAAATTTCTAAATGAAGGTGCTCAAGAACTGAATGTAAAAATCGTAGGTAATTATTTAGCGACATTTTCCACTGGTGAGTGGAGAATGTACTATAAGTTATGTTGTCATCGAAACGTAGTGTTAATAACGATGAGTTTCTAACCTGTCTGTTGTGGTTGCTGAGGCTGTTGTGGTTGCTGCGGCTGTTGTGGTTGCTGTGGTTGCTGCGGTTGCTGCGGCTGCTGTGGTTGCTGTGGTTGCTGCGGTTGCTGCGGCTGCTGTGGTTGCTGTGGTTGCTGAGGCTGTTGTGGTTGCTGCGGTTGCTGTGGTTGCTGAGGCTGTTGTGGTTGCTGCGGCTGCTGTGGTTGCTGTGGTTGCTGAGGCTGTTGTGGTTGCTGCGGTTGCTGTGGTTGCTGAGGCTGTTGTGGTTGCTGCGGCTGCTGTGGTTGCTGAGGCTGTTGTGGTTGCTGCGGCTGCTGTGGTTGCTGTGGTTGCTGAGGCTGTTGTGGTTGCTGCGGTTGCTGTGGTTGCTGAGGCTGTTGTGGTTGCTGCGGCTGCTGTGGTTGCTGTGGTTGCTGAGGCTGTTGTGGTTGCTGCGGCTGCTGTGGTTGCTGAGGCTGTTGTGGTTGCTGTGGTTGCTGAGGCTGCTGTGGTTGTTGTGGTTGCTGGGGCTGTTGTGGCTGCTGTGGTTGTTGTGGTTGCTGCGGCTGTTGTGGTTGCTGCGGCTGCTGCGGTTGTTGTGGTTGCTGAGGATGTTGTGGTTGCTGCGGCTGTTGTGGTTGCTGCGGCTGCTGAGGCTGTTGTGGTTGCTGCGGCTGTTGTGGTTGCTGCGGCTGCTGTGGTTGTTGTGGTTGCTGCGGCTGCTGTGGTTGCTGAGGCTGTTGTGGTTGCTGCGGCTGTTGTGGTTGCTGCGGCTGCTGTGGTTGTTGTGGTTGCTGGGGCTGTTGTGGCTGCTGTGGTTGTTGTGGTTGCTGCGGCTGTTGTGGTTGCTGCGGCTGCTGTGGTTGTTGTGGTTGCTGCGGCTGTTGTGGTTGCTGCGGCTGCTGCGGTTGTTGTGGTTGCTGCGGCTGTTGTGGTTGCTGCGGCTGTTGTGGTTGCTGAGGCTGCTGTGGTTGCTGCGGCTGCTGCGGTTGTTGTGGTTGCTGCGGCTGTTGTGGTTGCTGAGGCTGCTGTGGTTGCTGCGGCTGCTGCGGTTGTTGTGGTTGCTGCGGCTGTTGTGGTTGCTGCGGCTGCTGTGGTTGCTGCGACTGTCGTGGTTGTTTTGGATGTTTCGGATGACTTGGACGTTTCGGATGCTTGGGATGCTTTGGATGACGATGGTGATGATGTGGTCTGTGTGGCTTATGTGGCTTGTGTGGACCACATCCTGGTTTACCTACAAATGGGAATTTCTCGTTACTTTGAAAGTTTATTTTCTATCAGTAGAGAATAATACCCTTTTTTATACTATGTGGATAGGTACTGAGTATAAAATTCAGCACAAGTGATGTTGCTGTACAGATCTAAGTGGATAAGACAAAACATGTGACGATTCTGTATTAGCGATTTAAACAACTTGCCTAACGCGATATCACTGACTATCGCTTCAGTATAAAAGTTAATGTTTCGAGTTAAAATAAAATCTCGTTAAATTTCCAAAGACTGAAATGCCTAGCAGTATAATGCTTAAAATAAAGATATTATTAATGAAAGAAGACGTTTCAAATTTGGGTGGCGAGTGGAAGTCCGTCTCCGGCAGACTCCAAATTTTTATGAGATCTAGTGCAGTTAATTGTAAATCGTTTACCGAAAAACTAGAATTTATTTTATCTTTTTTTTTTAACAATAATTAATTATAAGATAAAATAACTAATGATTGACAAATGGCAATTTTATTTTTCTATTTTTTGCCATATTTATGCTATTTAGTAGTGATAATGTTTCATTACATTATAAGGTATTTTGTGGGTATTGTATTTCAAGAAGAATCAATCATAAATATTTATTATTATAAGTTATCACGTTCATCACGATTACACGAAAATCATGCATGACTTTCATAAGCCACGTTTCATACATTTATAGTCCAAAGTCAAAAGCGCCAGCAAAAAAATGGTGCTGTGTTCTGATAGAACACGTCGACTTTAGCATTTGTTTATATGACACCAAAGCTAAAGCACCACTATTAGAGGTGCTGTAAGCTTTGGTGCCATATTTCGAAGTGATGATATACTGTCACATTTCTTTAACATGTCACATTTCCTTCATTCAATACCTATTTAACTGACATTTCATGTATTTTTCAATCAAATCAATTCACTAAAGACACTATTATTATTCTTAAAACACTGGAACTTGATTCAGTTACCCTAACCACCGAATTAGTAAATAATTTCAAAAAAATACAGCAAAAAATTGTACCCCTTTGATAGCAGCACTATTATTAACAAATTTTGTCTGATTAAACTCTGAAGTGTTTGCACCTAAACTATAAAAAGACATTTGCTACCTTAAACTTTAACAATGACTAATAAGGCACTTGAACACTAAACTATGTTATTATCAATTTCTAAATGAAAGTACCCCCGGTGCTCAAGAATTGAATGTAAAACTCGTTGGTAATTATTTAGCCACATTCTCCACCGGTGAGTGGAGGATGTACTATAAGTTATGTTGTCATCGAAACGTAGTGTTAATAACGAGGAGTTTCTAACCTGTCTGTTGTGGTTCCTGAGGCTGTTGTGGCTGTTGTGGTTGCTGTGGCTCTTGTGGTTGTTGTGGTTGCTGAGGCTGCTGTGGCTCTTGTGGCTGTTGTGGTTGCTGTGGCTCTTGTGGTTGCTGTGGTTCTTGTGGCTCTTGTGGTTGCTGTGGCTCTTGTGGTTGCTGTGGTTCTTGTGGCTCTTGTGGTTGCTGTGGCTCTTGTGGTTGCTGTGGTTCTTGTGGCTCTTGTGGTTGCTGTGGCTCTTGTGGTTGCTGTGGTTCTTGTGGCTCTTGTGGTTGCTGTGGCTCTTGTGGTTGTTGTGGCTGCTGTGGTTGTTGTGGTTGCTGAGGCTGTTGTGGTTGTTGTGGTTGCTGCGGCTGCTGTGGCTGCTGCGGCTGTTGGGGTTGCTGTGGCTCTTGTGGCTGTTGTGGTTGCTGCGGCTGTTGCACTTGCTGTCGCTGAGGCAGTTGAGGCAACTGCGGTAGCTGTGGTAGTTGCGGTAATTGTCCTGAAATTAAATATTATCACATTATGTATTTTCAATCCTTTTAGCAAACAATCCCATCCCTCTATCTGTCTTATTTTCAGGCGCCGTGTCCTGGGCGGTAGGCAAAGAACAACAAAAAAAGGATTATATTATTATGGTGTTCAATTGTGCTGTTCAGCAATTTTGTTGTTGTGTACACATTTAAGGATTATTCTAGATTATACTTCAATAATTATAATTTTCGAAGTATCGACGGCGTTCTTTCGGGGGCACCAACAATGCCCCTTAAATTAATATAAGAATTATCAGAGCACCACAAAGCACGGAAAATATATGTCCATTATATCTTGTTAATATATCTGACGGAGTAAATAGAATTTCATTTCACTAAATTCGTCATCATCCCCATTAAGTACAGCATTAATGAATTTGAAAATATAATAGTAATAAATGAATTGTGATATTACTTTCTACTGAACGTATGTTCTACGTCTACGGTATATCTACTAAAATAAAGACCCAATTTCACCAAACTAGGGAAATCTTTGATTAGCTGATTGTTCTTTAAAACTAACAATGCCCTTAAATTAATTTACGTCCCATTATGAAAATATACGTTCAATAACTAATTACTAAATCAACTATCCAGCGAACGATTTGAAAGTCATTCACTCATATTAAAATACTACAAGAAATATGAAATTATTTGTTTGGCTGGCATAATTATGATAACATGTCCTAATTTCAATATATTGTATCGACGTTCATTTTGACGTACTTTGACATTTATGAATCGTCTAATGTGCAGTACTGAAAAAACGTACAGTCCTTTAAAAGATCCTCTGGCCAGAATCTGCAATTCCTACGATGGATGTGTTTGACGTTTCGCAAAAAACTTTAAAACAACATTATTTGTTTCAATTATCATTAATTCTGCATTAGTATTATTATTATTTTTGTATAAATTTAACATTACATTATAAACATTATTAATTATGTTGCTGCTGTTATGGTGGGAATATTCCATTCCTACTATAACAGCATTAAGCTGAGGCAGGGTCCTGATTGGCCTTTTCTCTCTCCATATTGTTACTCACTGTTGTTATTATATTTTTGTTGCTATGTTTATTGATTTTATTTTACATACTTGTGTAAATAAAAGCTTTTTCTTTCTTTCTTTCTTTCTTTCTTTCTTTCTTTCTTTCTAATTAATAAATAAACATTGAATATTTATTGCACTACAATTGATTATTAATTATTATTCTTATTACATTGAAGTTTACACAAGTGAAAGTTGTGTGCGCTTGTAAAAGCTTACATATATGTCTTAGAATAAGTGTTATTTTATTTTTTAATGTTTTTAAATGTTTATCTGTAGGTGTACCTATTAAATAAATAAAAGAACTTCATAAGCTGCTGAATACCAATGTTTGGTGAAATTAGGTTTAGTACTTTTAATTTTAACTGGGTTCACAATGAATGTTATCCTGATTATGCTTCTCTTATACAAATAAATAAATATTTACAACACTCACACCAATTAGCCTAGCCCCAAAGTAAGCACTATAAGGCTTGTGTTATGGGATACTAGGGTAACGGATAGAATACACATACTTTACATATATAAGTATATTTATATAGAAATACACATTTATACATCCATGACTGAAGTACAAATGCTCGTCTCCCACGACAACGGCTAACTAGAGCCGAGGTCCGAGTCTCAGAGACGCCCTCTAGTTGAGCCGACCCCCTCAGGTTCGAGTGGTCTGGAGGCTCCAGACGGAGAGGAGACTTTCCCCGTGGGGAGACGCCATCCGCCTGGAATACCTCTAGAGGCACTCGCCAATTCTCGGCTTGAGGTCCCCTTAGGATCTCGCCGTCCCAAAACCCGGTGACGCTGTAAAGGTCATCTGCGACCAACAGCATACACACTCAAAAAAAAAATGCTCGTGTTCATCACACAAATATCTGCCGCCACCGGGATTCGAACCCGGGACCTCTCGAGTCGGCGACGCCATGAAACCCGGCGTACAAACCACTCGGCCACGGAGGTCGTCAAATATATATACAGTGGCGGCGCTAGACCATATGTGGACGTCGGCGACATCAAGTTCGCGAGGCCTATTTAAATTCGCAGTAAAAAACCGCTAAATTAAGTGAGCCAAATTATAAAATAACGTATGACTAAACGAATTTTATTGTTGATAATCAAATGATGACAGAAAATAATTACAAACATAGAAATTTAATTACAAAAATAGTGTTGCCAGACAGACAATTCTGAATACCCGTAAAGTAGTACTCGCTTCCATCACGCACGTGTTCGAAAATAATAAAAGTCATTATCATCTGCTTAGCTTTTTCCCCGAATTGTTCGGGGTCGGCTACCTAAGCCAGGCCAGAGAAACGAAAATAAATAGGTAACTTGTAAACATTTTTTGCGAGGCCGGCGCGAGGCCGTCGGCGGTGGCCGACTTCGCCGACGCCTAGCGCCGCCACTGTATATATATATTATATGCATTGTTTTTATTCCATTTACGGTGGCTGACCTGGGTATTCCGGGAACGATGGGTAGACTGGCCTTTGTGGATACAGAGGCCTCTGCTTGTGGTGGTGTTTGCCTGTGGAGAATAAAATTTCCGTCATCATCATCGTTTTTGAAATGAAATGAAAAGTCATTTCTTCAGTCTAGGCTGTTACAAGTACTTGTGAAGGTCAAGAAGCTACGCCATCGGTTCGCAAAATTACGGCGGGAGACCTTGTACTGAGAAGAACCGGCAAGAAACTCAGCAAGGGCTGCTTTTTTCTCCCTGTATTGATATATACAGAGTCGTCAAGTTGAAAAATGACTTCAGAGATACTTCTGAAGTCACCTTCCATTACATTATTTAGGATATAGATATATAGTTACAATAAATTTTATATTTAGTATATAGGAAGCGGCATTCGATAGGTACCATATTACTGTTACAAAAACTGACTCATACCCATCAAATAACAAATTACAAGAAACACTATGTCCATATTTTATTTCTCGATATCATCATGGAGTTCTATGTCTCCATTGCTGCGGCACAAACATTCCTTATAGTGAACGGAGATTTCAGGATTTACTTGAGCGCTGCAGGATAACACGAGGGGAGCAACCTTGCACCTTGTGTAACACTGCCACCATACCTGAGCCTTTAGGGAAGCAAAGCAAAATTTCAATGATCGACCATGTATTTTGGTCGCTCCCAAACATCAGTCTTATGAATACTACTACTGGAGGGTTACCGTATCGTTTCTGATGACGGAAAAATATTGATCTGCCGGTTTGCATGGTATCAGGGTTAACGTACAAAGGAGTAGAAAAAAGGGAAAAGGGCACCCCGCTAAAAGTGGGCTGACCTCACAGAACATAGAAAAACTTTAAAAGGGTGATCAGTCATAGACCGTCAGTACGGGAAGCGATATCGCCAGCTCTCCCCCACTACACTTCCACCTAATAGATAATAGCCAATCAAACGACGCGACATCAAACAATTGAACCAATCAGTGCTCACGCCCGAAAGCAACGAGGCAAACAGTTCCAAGTTTTGGTCAAGTTATGAGCATTTGCTCACACATAATTGTAGCGCGCCTGCCCCGCCCACAAGGCCCTTCTAACCCTGTTCCATCCTTCCTACAATCTGGGGTCCTTAAGGAGAGGCGTAAAGAAGCATTTTTGCAGGCCGGCAAGGTGAGGATGGTTGGTGTGGCAGTTTATAACTGCTGTACCAGCTATCTTCGCGTTTGGACTTTATCACCACTTAACATCAGGCGGGGTAGAGTCGTTTGCCTACCTGGCTATAAATTAAAAAAAACCTCTTTCCGTGTTCTGTGGTTGAACTCTATGGTTAGCAGCGGGTGCCGTGTGGTTGAATGAAGATGATATGAAAGAACATGGACTTTCTTTTCCACTTACTGTGAAGGTGGTGATGTCTGGACTTGCTGCTGCTTGATTCGCTGGATTCGCTTATTTCCGTTTCGGATTCACCTTGAACAGAATGAATGGACTACATAATGAATTGTCAAGTAATGAAATTGATCACTCTTTCAGATTCTAAGCCTTAAGCGCATTCTACGCACACGTCTGTAAATAACATTCAATCGAGCGAACGAGACAGAACTGTACGCTTCAACGCAGAGAGAGCGAAACGACGAGTCTGCGTCCGAGTCCGCACGGCTGAGCTGTATTGTTGTCCTATTCTTGATAACAAAATGGCGATTACGTAAATAACATTCATGACAAACCGTGATTTTTGAAAAAAAAATGTTTTTACAGTTTAACGAATGAAAAGTGTTGCTGAGTCATTTGTTATTTCATTTTGAACTATTTGTGTTCTTTATAAAAGTATCGAAGGCATTGTTTTATCTTTATAACACTTATTGGGCTAATAACTTTATTTAGAATCGCAAAAGTCTATCGACTATGGTAGCCGCTTATCATCAGGCAAGCCATGCGCTTCTTTGTCAAACATTTAACATAAAACACTGGTTCTGCTATGTATGAAGTTAACTAAAGAATAAAGAATGGTAGATATATGACATGTTATTATATATATTATAGTCGGGATTTGGAAAATAAGGTATTTGACAAGTTTTAGAAATCGATCTCACGTTATTGACTAATGTTTATGGAGTCCGTAAAAAGTGGATATTCATCATTCTGTTGTGTATTTCAGTAAAAATAACCAAATCAAAAACTCCATTTTTTAGTTGCGCGAAAACGTTTCTCTGGACAATATGGCGTCTCACTGGTGTGTGACGTCACACGACTGTTATTTAAACGTCAAACGAAACAATGTAATGTCACTTTAACCGGAAGTTTACTTGCGTGTGACGTCATTTTAGGCTCCACCAATACCAAGCGTTTTGGATCACGTGACAATAGATAAAAAAACTATTATCTTTTTCGTGGGTTTTTAGTAAATATTTTTTCTGTAAAAATAGTGAAAATTCCTTCCAATATTCATGCTTAACACAGATGCTAACAATTGGCACTTTATTTTTTATTATATACTGTCAAATACCCTATTGCGCATTTACACAAACGTGTCATCACAGCAGCTTGAAAAAAAATCATGTGACGGGAAATCTGTATATTTTGGCTTGTTACAATTTTCTTTATTTTGAGGATAAGTCCACTATTGGTATGTTTGAGTCTAACTTAATTAACATCTTGAAAAACCGAAAGATGTTTGATCAGTTTTATTTTTACCTGGAATTATTGGTCCGCCTGGTCCGCGGGCACCCCACGGGTAGTTCCACGGTGGGTAGTAGGGCAGCCATTGCCACGGTTGCCATGGCAACGGAGCTTCCTCAGACTCGGCCGGAGGTGGCGGTGGCGGCAGCCATGGTGGGAGGACTGGCGGAAGAGGTAGGGCTGGAGCTGTGTGGAAAAATAATGATAAAATGAAATTCTGGACAACTCACAAAAAAAATTAGTATCAAACTGAAGTGATTAAACTATTGAGCGTAAATTACAATACAATGCAATACACAATGCTTTATTGAAAACACCACAACACAGAACAGAAATGAGGGAATTTACAATTGTAAAAAAAAGAGTGTTTCAATGAGTGGTTTTATCACTTAAAGCGATTTCTTCCAGACAACCTTTGGATGAAGAGGATTTAAAGAAAGCTGGAGTCGGTGGTGTCAGGAAAAGAAACAAAGAAACGAATTTATGAATTAAATATACATAGACTACAGATAAAAATGCAGCTTCATCGACAAATTGTGATTTACAACAAGATTTTTAAAGGTATAATATTATTTAACTAAATACAAAGACTCCAACCCCCATATTAATATAAGAGGAATAAGTTACGACCAGTTACGCTGTGGTTTGCTCATATCACTCAAATGCCATTTGTCATTAAATGAACAGAGATAACACATGGAGCAACTAATCCAAGCTTATTCTCCGTTTTGTTAATAAAGGGATAAGTGCGGTTGTTAGGGAGTTAGGATTAAAGTTCTTACGTGTGTCGTCGTCATCATCATCGTCATCGCCATCACTGCTGCCATCTGGTGGTAAAATAGCGCCTTCTGGTATCGTGCCTGCAAAGAGAGGAACAGCCAATTCAACAAACGCTTCTGAAGAATTTACATATGCCACCCTAATAATTAGATCATCTGGTTTCATTTTTTCATCATCAATATTGCTTCCTATGATGTAAAACGGCTATGATGGAGAAGAGTGTAGTAACCATGGCTCCACGGCTTTATAATAAATTGCCTGATAGTCTTAAGAAGTTAGACGACCTTAAATTCAAAACTGTATTGACTAAACTTTTGATTGACAAATGCTTTTATGACATTAAGGATTTTTTTACTGACAACTTGATATTTTGACATTTCAATTATGTAATTGGACTTAATTTTAATAATAATAAATAATATAAATTTTTGACTTTTTTAAAATTATTATATTGGTAGTATTTTCTTCTTTTCAACATCCTTAATTTGATACTTGTTTTTTTTTTAATGATTTATTATAACAGGAATTGTAAATAATGTAATAATATATAAATAACTTCATAAATTCATATACCACAATGGTGAAACATAGACAGGACTAATACTTTTATTGTAACATCACTATTGTACCTATGTTTATGAATAAATTAATTCTATTCTATTCTATTTCTTCTTTGTTGTTGTCAGAGTTGCCAAATTAACAGAGCTCATTTCCTTTTGCGTGTGTGTACTTTTTAAGATTTGTATTTCGTTACATGGATGCTTAAGATATTCATAATCTACACTGTCTGCCAATGTTGACTTTGTACTTTCCACTAAGCTTATAGCTGATGTCTTGTCGATTCAAAGTCAACAACGACAGAAAGGAGACTATTACTTACCACGAGGTACCAATGACATAGTGACAATCGGTTCACCATTCTCGTCAAGTCTTTCCAAAGTGAAAATATCGTAATTCTTTCCATCATCTGAAAAAACGTTCGGTGTTCAATCAATATGTTCTACAGTATCTTTTATTTCTTTATTATCTTCTGGAAATTAATTTACCTAATAATTACCTAAAAATGCCTTATATTGTTTTAAACTTTCATGGTCACTAACATTATAGCTATTAACGGGATTGTTACCATGTACCTTGTTTTTTATGAGTCTCCGATATTTCGGCACTGTTGCAAGCGCCATGATCACGGAGTAACTGAAGTAATTGCGGGTAGATGTTATTGGCAGACATATCGGTCTACCCTCTGACGTCATCTTTTACTGCGCTCGATACCCGTACCGCTGGTCACATTCTCACTATTCACTCGCACTTGTTCCCGAATACTCACAGTATCAGATCGCGGAACGACACTTTTATGGTTTTTGCGGTTTTTACACATACGAACCACTGGATTCCAAACATTTGACAATTTAAACCCATCCTCACGATTGAAATTTGAATTCGGAAACTCATAAAAAACAAGGTACATGGTAACAATCCCGTTAATAGCTATAATTTTAAATGCCTATTCAATTGTTTTTCATCTACGACGTTTTGGGAAAAATCTTGTTTAATCGTAAAGAATGATACTAAATAAAACAAATTTCAACGGTATACATGCACTGAATTTATATATTGACCTTTCGCATCCTTTTCATGATGCGTCGTCTTAATAACCGTCAATAAATAAATAAAATCAGTGCATCTATACCTACTGTTGAAATTGGTTTCATTTAATGAGTGATGTGCGTAAAACCCTAAGAAACAAATGATACTATTTAATAAATTCTTACTATGGATGGGTAAGGATAAAAAGAAAGAAAGAAAATCATTTATTGGTTACACAGCATAGGAAGGTACATTAAAAACAAAACAGAAATATAAATAAAAACCATAACCACAAATAAAAAATAAAAAAACTAAATTCAGGTGTTGCTGTGCAGAGCCAACAGGTCGCTGTCTCAGCTATGCTACTGTGGTAGTACTTCTGCAATACCACAGCAACGCTGATTTTCAGCCAGCGCCTAGTGATATCCGAAACGCTGGTCAGGTTCTTAGTTTGACGATATGTAACGATGACAATACTAATCTATTTTTGAAGTAAAAACTTCTTTAGCGGCGTTGTACACTTTTTTTTTGTATGGGTAAAAAATTTAAACTCGCGTCAAGTTAAACACGTGGGCTGATCGCATAGGACGAAACATAGTAATATTTTATTTTACCGTATTATAATAATAAGTCTATCTAGGACGTCCACGTGGCAGCTTTATTGTGAAGAAAATGCATTTTTTTCACAATAGATGTCGCTAGGTGCGCTGAAATGTGATTCATGTAAGTTGATTTTTCTGAGAGATAAACTTTTTTAATGTAATATAAATTGTCATGTTTGTGTACGCTAGCGCAATAAATAAATATTGTGTTCTACCACATATATGATAGTACTTTTATACTGATAATTAAAGCAATTCGTGCAAAAGTGCAAAATATTCCCTAAGCATTCCAAAATATCAAAAATGCACAACGTTAATATTCAGGTTTTCACTTCTGCCGGTACTCCCGGAGTGCAACCCGTCGTTTTTTTTCTATTATTTAGACCTCCCCCGCATTGGCACGTTATTGACGATCAATAATATCAGATACGTCTTTGTGATATTTGTTTTTATTACATGATTTAAGAGAAAGGTTTATAGATTCACATTGCTGCGATAATAACACCGCAATAGAAATATGACGAAATATCGTAATAATGCATTCGATATTATCGACCGATAATGACGCAACTATGGGCGAGAGGCTTTATGGTAATTAGTTAAAACACTTAGTGTTATATTGGAACCTTTAATTATAATGAAATTCAGTATATCCAGTGAAACAAGATAGGGGCAATCGTTAGTGTGAACGAAAAGAACTTGGAGAACAGTGTTGGAATAGTTGGTTATAGTAATATAAGTTATTTACGGGATTGTTACCATGTACCTTGTGTGCCGAAATATCGGAAACTCGCTAAAAACAAGGTACATGGTAACAATCCCGTAAATAACTTATATTACTATAATGTTAGTGACCATGAAATATAAAACAATATATAGTTGGTTAGTTTCAAATTGGTAATCTTTCCTTTTTCTTCTAATTGATGGTTGGTGTAGCAGTTTATAACTGCTGTACCAGCTATCTTCGCGTTTGGACTTTATCACCACTTAACATCAGGTGGGGTAGAGTCATTTGCCTACCTGGCTATAAAAAAAATTGTGACGACGTTTCTGTAATAGTTTTAGTTTAAGGGAGTATGAAGTACTTAACATGATTCAAGCAAGGAAGATATATACGAGTGCCTTTAACCGCTAGTATACATCAAGGTATAATACATGTATTAAACAAATTCCATACAATGTCTCAATTTATTGTTAAAACATGTAGTATACAATACTAGCATCAAACTAGTTGGATAAACAAAATATGTAAAGTGAATAAGTGATTTATACTTGTAAGATACTAGTTGTGTATATAAGAAAAAAGATAAGAAAAAAGTCATATACTAGTTTTAGACAAAACTTGTAGAATATTTGTTGAGGCTGTTTAAAAAAATCTTTCGTTAACACTGCGTTAACGAAAGATTTTTTTAAACAGCCTCAACAAATATTCTACAAGTTTTGTCTAAAACTAGTATATGACTTTTTTCTTGGTGGAAATGAGGGGTAATGGATTCAAGTATGAAAACTGTTCATTCTTTACATGTATATTTCTTAAAATAAAAAATAGATTCATTTGTAATTTACCTGGAAGAGGTAAGTCGGCTAAGTTGAGCTTCTTTCCTGTAAGCAAATTGGAATAGTTAATAATTATTATATCACTAATCACAATATTTACTCTCTTATCGGCATAACTTCTAAAATTGGTAGTAGGCATAATGTTGTAGAAATCAAAAATCGGGTCTTCTACATACAATTTACTTATTTTATTTATTTATTTATTTAATTCATTTATTTATTTAATTCTAGACCAAAATCCACAGCATTTTCTTAATATAATACAGGTTTTACAATATAGTTTATCTTAATTCCAATTACGGATTTTCATTTTTTAGTTATAGCATAATAGTTTAGAAAACCCTCTACCAAACAAGGGCGAGACATAGTATAAAGAGAAGTATACTATGGGCGAGATGTGTGCAGTGCAACGCGCGCGATTGTATATATGTGTGTGTGTGTGTTTGTGTGTGTAAATAAATAAATGTGTAAGTTTTTCATTTTTGTTTGTATATTACCAATCAACCAACAGACCTAAAAGTTGTTTTTTTTAAAAGATGCTTTACTTTTGCAAGCAAATATGTCAACAGCCGTGAAATTCTTATTGTATGTACTTTGTGATCGAAAAACAACTGAGTTTTGTGCATAGTTTGTGCGACATGTAGGAATTGCGAAAAAGATAGATGATGTATGTCTGGTACGGGTAGTTGGTGTGTAGAGTGTTAAAAATGAAATAGAATCTGAATCTCACCCTGATATCGATCAGCCATCGTAAAAATTTGTATGTTCCCGCTAAAAGTTATTCAAAAACCAATAAAAAAATTAAACCAACCTGTCAAAGACTTCTTCTTATGATGTCTACTGTTGGCTGCTTCCTTTTCGACCAGTTTTTCTTCGACGGTGGTGGTGACATCACCAACTTTGGTGGTGATTATCTCCTCCTCGTCGATTTCAGCTGATGCTTCCTGTTCATCGTCTTGCTCTTCTTCATATTTGACGTTGCCTTCTGGTGCTGTTAGTTCGAATAGCTAGTGTTAGGATACAGAAAAAGGTGCAAGAATCTGCTGGAACGCAACGGAGTGGCCGAATACCGGGCAAATTACCTCGGCTCACCGGGAAACCTCCAAAAGGCAATCAGCAATGTGAAGGCCTTGGGAGCGTTCTTGACGGAGCTGGGCTGGCTAGAGTGATTCTGGCTACACACCCTCCTCACGCAAAACAGGCGCCATAAGGACGTCGAGCTTCGGAAACGCCCGTTGCAAGAAGAAGAAGGTGCAAGAACCAGGAGTACAAGCTTTCAAATAGGTTTCATTATGCCAATTTTGAGCCAAGCATTGCATTATAAACCAAAGAACTTATGAAAAGATACAGAGGCTTAGAAGATCCCTCAGAATTTCGATTTTATCGGTGAGGTGCATCAAAAGCTCCTAGAATCACGTAAGGAACTGTGATTGCTGGAATCTACATCTTTAAGTTTGATGCGTGACAAATAACGTTTGATAAACAAAAAGATCGTTATCAAAGTGTTTAAATGGTACCTATCAGAGTGAAAACGAATAACTACTACAAATACTCGTATTATTGTTTGTATATATTGTTTTGAATTACGTACGGCTTAGGGCAAGATGCGACATAGTGGATCATGTCGGTCCATCTCTGGGTGATACTGGTAAACTCTTTAAACTCTCATTTAGATTAAGCATGTAAGCATTTAACTGCTAGATATACGTATACCTTTACAGGGTGGAATACATATTAATGCGTATACTTTTACTACAAAGAAGCTTTATTAATTAAATTTTATTGAGGATGTAACCCTTATTATGCAACTAGTACTTACATTTAATTACAGAAGCCTTATATTTAGACGCGGATTTCGATGACGCTGCTTCTGTTGAAAGAAACAAATAATTCTTTTATAACGTTCTAAATCTATATCCTGGGTTCCGAACCTGGGGGTAATTACCCCTCCGGGGGTAAATCAGCCATACTTCGGGGATAACAAAGAACCTAATTATTTGGTCAAATCTAAATAATAAGAAAATACTATATCTACATAATAATACTACAAAATAAAGCATGCGCTCCTTCTTGCTAGCGAGCCCGCGGGGTGCCGAGTGTGGGAAGCGGGGCGAGATTTTCTCCTGATGATGACATTATTAGAGACGAAGATGTATCGGCCAAATTGGAATTTCTTGGACTGATGATAACATTTTAAAGTCGGGGTAAAATCTGTTTTCCTAATAGGTTACAGGGGTACAGTATTGGAAAGGTTAGGAAACACTGAACTAGATAGTGGACATCAAACGTGTGAAGCCACACAATCTTATGCAAATCATTTTGAAACCTGAAACTTAAAAGTTAAGATGCTAACAGTGTTAACAGACAGCGATCAACTATTTATCTCTCGCATTTCTTTCGTTCACGATTGTGTATCGGTCATTCTCAACTGTTTAAGTATTCTATAAGATTCACTCTCACTTTCGATTTAATTTATTCGGATTTCTGATATATGTCAAATGCCTAACACTGCCTGCTTCTACAGACATAGCGACATTTTGCCGTGTAACGGCGCAATGCATATCAAACTAATGTCTAAAATGGCAGCTACCGAAATCGGAAGTGAGGTTTATTTTACAGAATCAGAACTACGGACCTGATTTTTGAGCGTCCATGCAAATATCTACTAAGTCTGTGAGAATGTGGCCAATGGTAGGGGTATCGAGCGCAGTATAAGACGACGACAGAGGGTAGACCGATATGTCTGCCAATAACATCTACCCGCTTGCAACAGTGCCGAAATATCGGAGACTCAAAAACGCATCGTTATTCTAAAACCGTCCACCTCTGCTCCAAACTTCATAGATTGGACCTATGTATGGTCTCATTTTTCAGATGAGATCTGTTTATTATTAATCATGTTAATGACCCAATGTACTCACCATTAGTAGATTTGTAGACTTCACCTGAAAAAAGTGGAATAACTATTAAAATAAACGTTTGAATTCCGTTATAGAGAAAAAACGAGGAGCTCGATTGCGCAAGTGGTTAGCGCGTTCGGCTGCGATCGTTGAAGTTAAGCAACTTTCGCAGTGGTCGGTCATTGGATGGGTGACCAAAACTTTACTATCTCGAGCTCCTCCGTGCTTCGGAAGGCAAGTTAAGCTGCTATTAACTTGCCTTCCGAAGGGTGCTAAAGACTGCAGATGCAGCCGGGACCAACACTGCATCTGCAGTCGTTAGCACCCACCAATCGCACTGTAATACACTTTTATTAAAAAGTAATTATATAACTACATATAATATTGAGTGGAGACCGCGACTTGGTAAACTTAGTGTGGGACGCCCTGAGACAAGATGGGATGATGACATTCGTAGGCTGGCTGGAGTGGGCTGGATGAGAGTGGCAGAAAATCGGGAGTAGTGGCGTGCATTAGTGGAGACCTATGTCCAACAGTGGACGAGCATGGGTCGATGATGATGATGATGATATAACTACAAAATATTATTAAGATGAGATTTAAAGAAATCAATGCTTACTTTCGTAAGTGTGGTGTGCGTAGACACTCAGTATCTGTAATGAAAAACACAAAATATAAATGAATTGTGTAATATATGTGCTATACATACACATAACTACGTTGAACAGCAATGTTATTAGTTATAACGACAAAGAATATTACAATAGTTACAGAATAAAAAATCTTAGGCAATAAGCTATGTAGTCAATTATCTAGACGAAATATATAGTCATTTTGCGATACAGACATTAAAGAGGGTTAGTTACACTGCGACTTAGACAATCTAGGTACTAATCTAATCTAGTACCCTGAAGCTTCGGCTCCAGGCTGCCCCACGTATCCTGGTGGGGGCAACAAAAGCCGAGTCCGGAAATATACAACGTTTAAAGACTCAGAGGAGGTGGAGACAGGAAGGAGAAAAGGCTGTAAGACATAACTCTTATCCTAGCGAAGGTGCACACGGCGCGACTAGGAAATAGGAGAGTGAGTGGCGATAGGCCTTCGGAGCACAGGGCGGCGGATTGCCACGCTCCGCCCCACTGCGCCGTATGACAAGAGACGGGCCGACCATCTCTGACCACGTCATGGGCACCCTTCTGCTATTAGGGGAAAGCCCGCAAAGGGCCAAGTCGCTGAGTCTTCAGTACCGGAACTAGTCGGACCAGCGCCCCCAGACTGAGAGATGTCCAAGTGACCGTTAGCTTCACAGTGACTCCCACCACCCGCGGCTCCGCTCTTCTCTTCGCGGAGAGAGTAGGGATCGTGGGTGTCATAGGGGATGGGGGCGCTTCGCCCGCCCTTCGCGCCCCTGATACTTCGGGGAGCTGCACATCGGGGAGGGTTCAGCAACAGATAATCACTGGCGAGTTCCCACAATTTATCCACACCCTCGACATGCATTTTCGCAATTGCGATCCTCGCAACTGCGTGCCGAGTGACTGGTGCAGGAGTATTTTCTGGTTTTTACTGGGTAAGTCCCTGCTCATTTCACCGAGCTTTCGGGCTGATGAATAAGTTTGGAGAATGCCACAGATGTCCTCGTTTCACTCTCAGTGGCAATATGAAGGTAGCAAAAAGGTTTATGGAAAGGAAAAATTGTAAAGATGCCACAGTTCTGACAAAGCGTTATTTACATCCAGTAAAAAGAATGCATCTACAATGAAATTGCACATTGCGTAAGGGGCCATTCAAGTATTACGTAAGCAGTATTGGGGGCAGGGACTTTGCTTTGCTTATTTTTGATGACATGGTGGGGTGGTGGGTCGAAATAGTGATTACTACAGCATCATAGATTCGGGTGTCATGGACTAAAGAATTGCAATTAATATATATACCAAAAGTTTCGAAAGAAGTTCGTTTTGTTCGTAATAGTACTTTTTTTTGTTCTTTGGTGGTTTCCGTTTCACACCGAAATTTCGCCAATATCCCGTAGTGAGAGAAACACGGTATGAGAGAGATTGCTCGGTATTTATACAAATAAAAATTTTATATTTAATCGTAATAGTACTTATTAAGTTTATAATATTTGTACGTTACTCTATGTTGAATACTGTGTCAATAAAGTTTGTTTAAATGAATATTATTTGCCTTAAAATCCTCTATCCTAAGCCTATTTAAGTACTGCTGCTCTTGAAACTCATGAAAGCTCATGAATCAATAAAAAAACAGAATACATTAAAGGAAAAATGCATATAGGTACCAATATAAATATACCAATGTTTATGTAAGTACGGGAGGGGGGGCGGGGTTAAAAGCTTTGCTTACTTTTTCTGACAAGGAGGAGGAAGGGGTAATTATTGTCATAAATCTGCTTACGTAGTACTTGAACGGCCCCTAAGACTTTAAGCAAGTAAGAGTGTGTAAGGAATATGTAAAAATCACTTACGCTGAGTGCGCACAAGCAAAGGATTACTCTCAACCACTGCATGCTTCGGCCTTGGAACTAAGTCCCAATAAGACCAATGGAGTCAATATGACTATGCCTTGCATATTCGGATGGTCAGTTTTTATACTTCTTTATGGATGATATGTTTACGTATGCAAACACATTGATACACCAACTGTGCAATCACTCTCTTTGTTTTTGATCAGCAATAAATTTTAATTGAATAAATGTATGTGACAATGTAATCTGCATTCATAATTTATATCTTAAACAGTGTGAACAAACATACATAGAATTTAACGTACAATGCTCGATTTTTGATTCGCTGTAAACAGTGTACCCACCAAAAGCATTTTTATGTAAAATGTTGCCAAGACGAGACGACTTATAATTCGCACTGTTATCAGTTAATCTAAAAGTTATCGTGATCGTTAATCTAAAAGTTAGATCTCATGCAAATCCAAGCTTCTTACTCTACGCGCCCTAAATCTACAAGACCTAACATCACAAACTCTACACCTTCGTCAAAATAACTGGCTTGGCCATTTCGCTATATTCACATGGTCGTAAGGGGAAAAATGTATCCACTGTTCATTACTTTTCTGTCAGAGACGTATCAGGGTTTTCAGATATCAATAAAACCTAAAGTAAAAGAGCTGTGTAATTATAACTGAATATGTTTAAAAAAAAGTCCGGTATAGACAACATACAGGGTAAATAAAACTAGTTTACACGAAATTTATTTATTTATTGACGTTTCGCAGCATTTTCAGGTCTGCATCGTCAGAATAATGATTTTTTATTTACTTTGTCGAGCTACCTTCGAAAGACTTTTATTGAGCGCTCAATAAAAGTCTTTCGAAAGTGAAAGGGTCTTTTAAAGAAGAGAATGTATCTTCTCTGAATGAAATGGCGAACGCGTATCTCTTTGGAAGTTTTTAAAAGAATTCTAATTTTAAAGTTGAACTATGAGAGGAGAGCGTCTAGTTCCGCATAGGTATTCTGTAAGATGCAATCTCTCTTACGATCTCATTCTTACGATTATTCGGATTTCTGACAAATGTCGAATATCGAATATGCGTCAGTCGCATGGTCTCCTCATTACAATGTACACGCTAAATCTTACGAGCTGAAATTAGAAAGGTTGAAAATTTCTTTCCTAGAATCCCGGCGCAAATATCACGAGTTAATTTACCTATATAAAATTGTACACTCACTCCTCGACTCACCGTTTCTTACCTCAACGCTTAGTTTTAATATTAGATTTAGATCGCGTAATCCCACCCATAGGGTATTTGCTTTGCAAGTTTATAAAAACAACACGTCCTTTTATTATCCAATCACAAACATTTTTTTTTTTTTTTTTTTTTATTTTTATTTATTGTGATAAAAACGACAAAGAGCAATTACATTTATCACACATTTACATTTTTAAGTTTCACACATTTTAAATGGATGTCATAATATGTCATAAAACGTCAATATTAATATAATATACTATAAATAGGGTAAGCATTTCAAATAAATATTATATGTTTTAACAAAAATTAATGTCAAGCGCTATCCTCATTGTCAGCGCAAACAGTATTGCTCCATTGATCCGTCAGACTTTCACAATAACATAATAATGCTGACTTGATGGTAGACCATGGTAAACATGTGTCGTCAATACGATAACCTGCATGGGGATCATTCTTCCTTGGACATTTTTTGTAGTCGGCTTCTCGAATATCGGAAAGAAATCCAACGATTAATACTTCATTAACAAAGAGAAAATCGGTTAATTTGTACTTTTATTTAAGTGTTTTCTTTTTGTTGTTTAATTGTTGAAATTCGATTTAAATATTTTTCTTTTGTGTAAACTTCAGCCCATAAAATTTTGTCATGTTATGCCCACATATTTAGACTTACAGTTTGGTTTTATATTATTGTAACTGCTTTATTTTTTTTTTAATATTTAATTGTAACTTGTTTTGTGAACTTATAAATAAATAAAAAATCTAATACTGGCTGCTTCTACAGACATAGCGACATTTTGCCGTGTAATGACGTAATGCATATTAATCTATGGTCTAAAATTGCAGCTTCCGAAACAGAAGTGAGATTTCATTTTACAGAATCTCCCTACAGGAGCCTATTAATTTTTATAATAAAGGTAACGTCATAATTTAATTTGACATGAGGTGAGATTGCGTAAGAACTACTTTTCATCCCAGAAATTATCCTTTAAAGGGGTAAAAAGAGGAATGGAAATCTGTATGGGAAACCAATGTTTCCACGCAGACGAAGTCGCACCCACTGCTAAGACGATAAAATCCATCTATTATACGGAACCATTGTTGTAATGTATACTATTTTTTATTATCTTTACCTAATCTAATTTAGTGTCAATTTTTAATTTAAATTTAAGTCAATCAAATTTCTTTTATTTACTTCAAAATAAACACCGTCACAGACGGTAACAGACGTCTTCTTTAATTTTTACAACAACCATCTAATTAAATTCCAATATCTTTGTTTATATGTTAATATATGGTTAAAAACAACGCCATCTTTTATGTTGTGACTTGTTCATGTGTTCGTAATTATGTCTATTTCCTGTTGAAAACCGAAGCTTGTATATAACTCTAAGCATGCCCTGTCAGAATATCATCGCTGGTGCGACACAACGTCTCATCAGCTAATGCTGTGGCAGAGTCCTGGTTAGCCCTACACATTGTATAACCTTTAAACATGTTCTCTTTTTTAAGGATTCATAAAATCTATTTTCTTTCTTCCTTTACTTCACTTGGCTATTCGTTTTTGCTATTTATAAACTTGACAACAGTCTGTGCTTATCATGCTTTGTGAGAAAAGAAAAGGACAGACTGCAAACACGAAATAACCAAGCGAAGTGACAGCATGAAATCAATAGAATAAAAAAAACTGTTTGTAGGTCTGTGGTTAAACAAACGACACACTATATTTATAATGTTTGAACAAATGGGGCATTTATAATGTGAAAAAGAAAGTATGGTTCAGAACAATGGATTTATTTGTTCACTGCTGCATACATCAAATATTTTCTTTAAACAATGCTGTTTCAAATAGTTATTTAGGGGCAACATTCAATGTTGAATAAATAAAATAAAAAGAATTGAGAATTTATCACCTTCGCTTTTGTGTAGACTGTTGTGTTTGATGTCTGGCTTTTAGGGTTCAAGGTTAGGATAAAGGGGTTAGGGATAATATAGTGCGGAGCACCACCAGGCCACTAGATAATAGTGGCCGGTGTTAAAATGCCTTTGAAGCGACACATGAAATATCTGGGTGTAGTGATAGATAGCAGGTGGGGGTTCGACTGCGGCAATGCTGGCGGATAAGGGAGGTTGGAGGGCTGCGGCCTCCTTCTGTGAAGCGGTGATGCTCCAGAAGGAGGCCGCCGAGCGGGATCGGGAGATGGCCGATCCCGCTCGAAGAAGGCGGCGTCGCCGCGTCGGGCCAGATAATGGCCTGATGTACCGCCGCGGGTCGCTGGTGAGCACGACGGAGCTTGTGCTCATGGAAGCGACCTGCTGGGAGGGACCAAACCCCCGCATGGCCGGGGGGTGTCGTCGTAGGAGGGTGGATGGGGGAGGTTGCGAACACTCCCCCGAGAAAGGCTCCCCTGGAGGAAGCAGGGGAACAAAGGCTGCGGGTCCTCAGATGCGATACTCGATCCTGAGGCCCCATACAATGCCTGATGGCGGCCATCGCTGGGGTTTTAGTGGGTAAGCCTCCCCCTTCTGGGGAGGAGAGCCCCACATAACCACCATGTGGTATGCAATTTAATGCATTTCCCCAGCGTATCAAAAAAAAGGTGGGGGTTCGACGAGCATTTCCGACGCCTCGCCTTTTTCTTCTCCCTATTGTTGGGGGCCCGAGCGCAAGAGTCAGACGTCTTTATGCAGGTATAGTGCGTAGCATGGCGCTCTATGGCACCTCGGTGTGGGCAGACGCTCTGAGTCCTCGGGCCGTTGCTTCCCTCCACAGGGCGCAACGTGCTATGGCCTTGAGAGCCATAAGAGCATACAGGTCGGTGTCTCACACCGCAGCGTGCATTATTGCTGGCACTCCCCCGTGGGAAATTTCAGCCCACGTTTAGGCGGCTGCCTACCGCGTCAGGACAGACGCACAGAATGATGACCGGCGCCTGGCGCCGAGGGAGAGGGCCTCAGCTTTGGAGGAGGCGAAAATTGAGGCGTTCCGGACGTGGTTTGAGGAGCTCGAAGAGCAATGGGGCTCGGCCTCGGTCTCTGGCACTTTGTCCAGGACCTTGGAGGACATGTACCCCTTTCTCACCACATAGGCGGATCGGCACCTCGGGTCGCTCTCCTACCATCTGGTCCAGGTTCTTAGCGGCAACGGCTCTTTCGGCCGCTACCTGCACCGCATCGGCAGGGAGCCGACCCCCGAGTGCCACCATTGTGACACCGCTGAGGACACCGCACAGCACACTTTAGAGGTGTGCCCAGACTTCTCCCAGCGGTGGCAAGAGTTAACCGCCATCATAGGCGAGGATCTCTCCCTCCAAAACGTGGTCTGCATCATGTTGGAGGGGGAGGAAATGTGAGATGCGGTGAACTCATTCTGCGTCGACGTTATGACGCAGAAGGAGGACGCGGAGAGGGCCCAGGAAGAAGACCCAGAGGCCGCTCCTTGCCGCCGCCGAAGGTTGGGGCGAAGGAGGCGGATGTACGCCCGCCTATTTTCTCTTGACGGTAACCAGCGGGGTTCGGGCCCGGGAAGCCCGGGCCCTGCATTGCACCAGTTGCCGCCATTCGCTGAACCCCTGGATGCCCCGGGGATCACCGGCCCTCCCATTTTGGGGGGGTGAGTGGGGCTTGCCATAGGCGAGCAGACGCCGACGAGGTCGTGGATGTGTTCTCGCGAGTGCCCATGACCTTGTCCGGCCGACGCGTCCCTCCCCGACATGTCCTCTTCGTCAGAAGACGATGAGGATGCGGCGGTGACGGACATGCTCGCGCCAAGGCGTATGTGAGGCATCGGTGGGTTTTAGTCGGTAGGCCGCGGTACGGCATCTACTGAGGGGCATTCTGTCTGCCCTCAGATGCCGCGGAGAGTCCGACGTAAACCCGTGCACCTCAAAGCGTGGGGTACGCGTAATGCATTTCGCACCGTTAAAAAAAGGTATAATATAGTCCCGGGCACTATACTATTATACCGGCGCCCGCCCAGCCCGTTTTTTAGACTACAACTTTACGAGGCATAACATCACACTTCATAAAGTTATCATGTGACAAATTCCTGAAAACCCCTTTATTTAGTGTTTGTTGTTTTAGTTCAATAAGGGAGTTAATATCGCGGAGATTATTAAGTACCTTGCGGTGGTCTAAACGATTGATTTATTAAGACATCTTACCATCAGGGTCAAGGCCTTATGGGCCTCAATTTTCGCAAAACTGTGTGAAGTTCAATCAATTCCTTACCTTTATATCTAATGCATGTAAATTATAGGTATATACTTAACTAGTACTTATTTCCGTATTTATTCAAAAAGTCATCTTTTGCTTATGTTCTTTTTAGTAGTAAATATAAAATCATTTACTTTTATTCGTCGAATATCTGAAATTGGCAGTGGCTGCATGCAACTCTAAGATTGTGATATACACAAATGCAGTGCATGTCCTTATCTCATAATTTGTTTTACTTACATAATTCACAGAACCAAATATGTAGGTGCTAGAGGTTAAATATTATTATCCTATCTATACTAAAAGGTATTATAAAAAGGAATTATAAAGAGGCATTAGTTGTATGTGTGTAACAAATAATCTCTCAAACCTGAACCGACTTCGAAAATTCATTCATCATTAGATTAATTATAAAACCAACATTATCGCCAGCTGATTAATAAAGACAGGGAGTCTATTAGGTATGTACCTACTAGCGAATAATAGGTTATTTCACATTATGTTAAGTGACCCTTTAGTAACATGAAGTAATATCGTTAAAATAAACTTTGAAAACCATTTAATTCTGAGTTTTTCAATTAATTTCAAAAATTATGAATATCTATTATGATAATTTAATTTTAATCATTGAATAAGAAGGAACTATAATCACAATTTTATTGTAAGTACTTTGTACTAGGATTAGATACTACTAGTGGTCCCTTTTTTTTCTTTTCCTCCTAGGTTTTATCTACGTTTATAAACACCAAAATTTATAAACGTAGATAAAACCTATTCATCACTTTTCCCACCATTCCCGCAGTATACTCGCACTCCTGCATAGTACA
Source organism: Chilo suppressalis (assembly GCA_902850365.2). NCBI lineage: Eukaryota > Metazoa > Arthropoda > Insecta > Lepidoptera > Crambidae > Chilo > Chilo suppressalis. The sequence continues at coordinate 1,178,618 of OU963920.1, read as the reverse complement.
CCGCGCTATCACTTTGTCATCGTTGTAACTTTTTAAATATTTGTCGAAATAACATAGGGTAAAAGGCAAAGTTTACCGTATTTAAATATCAAAAGCAAAAAAGTATTTGTTTTGATAACAAATAATTTGTATAAACAAAATATGCATTTGGGAAATTTATGTCAAATAATATTTTATTTTTGATTCACTATTTTAGCTAAGTATAAAGGCTTACACATTAAAAAAAGATATATGCTGTCCCGGGCTTTTTTGTAGAACTATATAGAGATATATTTCCACCATACATTACATTCATGTAACTTTTATTGTTTTTGCAGTGCAGACTAAAATGGCTCATATCGCAGATGGAAGTTTTTTTTCCGTCTCACGTGACACTTAATGTTATATTTTGGCCAATTCACCAAATAACAACATAAATTATGATCTACATGCTGTTATTATGTATGAGCTATATTATTGGTTAGTTTGATTAAAATCCATTTAGTATTTTTTGAGTGAAAGATCCATACAAACGTAAGATTGAAATTAAAAGCGCAAGTGGTTAATATACAACTTTCAATCGTTGTAGTACGAGGCCCCTTCACCAACCCTAACAATCATAGCATGACCCGGACGTTCAAGGCCCCCTTCAACCAGCAACAGAGTGTGGATGGGCGTACGAGGCCCATTCAGCAACTCTAACAATCATAGCTTGGCCCGAGAGTTCCAGGTCCCTACAGCCAGCAACAGAGTGTGGATGGGCGTACGAGGCCCATTCAGCAACTCTAACAATCATAGCTTGGCCCGAGAGTTCCAGGCCCCTACAGCCAGCAACAGAGTGTGGATGGGCGTACGAGGCCCATTCAGCAACTCTAACAATCATAGCTTGGCCCGAGAGTTCCAGGCCCCTACAGCCAGCAACAGAGTTGTGGATGGGCGTACGAGGCCCATTCAGCAACTCTAACAATCATAGCTTGGCCCGAGAGTTCCAGGCCCCTACAGCCAGCAACAAAGTTGTGGATGGGCGTACGAGGCCCATTCAGCAACTCTAACAATCATAGCTTGGCCCGAGAGTTCCAGGTCCCTACAGCCAGCAACAGAGTGTGGATGGGCGTACGAGGCCCATTCAGCAACTCTAACAATCATAGCTTGGCCCGAGAGTTCCAGGCCCCTACAGCCAGCAACAGAGTGTGGATGGGTGTACGAGGCCCATTCAGCAACTCTAACAATCATAGCTTGGCCCGAGAGTTCCAGGCCCCTACAGCCAGCAACAGAGTTGTGGATGGGCGTACGAGGCCCATTCAGCAACTCTAAGAATCATAGCTTGGCCCGAGAGTTCCAGGCCCCTACAGCCAGCAACAGAGTGTGGATGGGCGTACGAGGCCCATTCATCAACTCTAACAACCATAGCATGGCCCGGGCGTTCGAAGCCCCTTCAACCAGCAACAGAGTGTGGCCGAGCGTGCGAGGCCCCTTCACCAACTCCAACAATCATAGCTTGGCCCAGGCGTTCAAGGCCCCTTCAACCGGCAACAGAGTGTGGCCGGGCGTATGAGGCCCCTTCATCAACTCCAACAATCATAGCATGGCCCGGACGTTGAAGGCCCCTTCAACCGGAAACAGAGTGTGGCAAGCCGGACGAGGCTCCTTCACCAACTCTTACAACCAAAGTATGGCCTAGGCATACTGGGCCCTTTCAACTAGCTTTTTTTTATAGCAAGGTAGGCAAATGACTCTACCTCACCTCTGTTAACAGACGACGGCGCCTTTTAGAGGCACACCGCTGAACGGACCTCACACCCTGCACCCACAAACGTCACGGGCACTATGGGGCTAACCCCCAAAGTAACCCGCGCCATTTACGAGCACGCTTAACGGCGTACTATCCGCTAAGAACCCCTGCACCTACCCTCTAAGCTGCTTAGTGCGAATCCGCGGGATCCACGTTTAGGGATTCTTCCGCACCCAGCAACCTCCCGGCCTAGCCGGGGCTCCACGACAGGGGTCTTCCGGAGTATCGCGGGGAACCCGCAGACTCGCGTGGGGGCTGAGTACGCGGCCTAGTGCCCACCGTACCGCCCCCCGTCCGCTGCGGAGGGCTACTTGGGCGTGTCCTGTAGGCAAATGACTACCCCACCTGATTTAGGTGCGGCGTTTTTTCACGCCCGAGCAACTGTGCTTGTTGTATAAGACGCAGGTGCGGTCTTGCGTAGAATATTGCTCGCACCTCTAGGATGGCTCCGCCAAGTACTTGCTCGATGCTTTGGATAGGTTACAACGCCGAGCAATCCGCATCATAGGCGATGAGGAGGTGACTAAACACCTCGCGGCGTGGCGTCACTAAGCGCGTTCTATCGTCTGTACCACGGCGAGTGTTCTGAGGAGTTATTCTCTCTTATTCCACCTTCCCCTTTCCTTCAGAGGACCTCGCGCGGTGGCTTACGTTGTCACCGTCTAACTGTGTCTACAATTCCAACGCGTACAAAGAAATAAGGTGACTCATTTCTTTGTCGCACTATCCGTTAATGGAATGCTCTGCCCGCTCACGTGTTCCCTCCCTCTTACAACCTGGGATCCTTGAAAAGAGGCGTGAAGAAGCAACATGCAGGCCGGCAGGGTGAGGATGGCTGGTGTGGCAGGTAGAACTGCTGTATCAGCTATCTTCGCGTCTGGACTTCACCTTCACTTAACATCAGGTGGGGTGTAGTCATTTGTCGGACCTAGCTATCAAAAAAGAAATTAAGTGGTGATACAGTCCAAACGCGAAGATAGCTGGTACAGCAATTATAAACTGGTACACCAAGCATCCTCACCTTGCCGGCCTACAGAAACGCTTCTTCACGCCTTTCTTAAAGGACCCCAGATTGTAGGAAAGAGGAAACAAGCTAAACATTATCATAGTTCAAGTCATATATCACTGCCCGTGCGTACTATTATACTATCACTAGGCCCTCTCAACCAGTTATGACACTAAGACGCCTAGTAAAGCTCTTTCACGACAAATTGCTATTTAAAACTGATAGGAGTTAAATTATCAAGATTGGGCAACAACACGTGACAACTATGTCCGCCTGGCGGACGGGCTATTAAAAAGGAAAGACCAGAAAAGGTAATTAAGATTTGACGAGAAGATAAACCAATTTTCGTGACTATAAATGAAAACTTATGTTTTTATTTTTAGTCGTCTTCAAAAGAAGAGGAACTTCTGAATATGTCAGAATCTTTTTTATGTAGGTGACTAGAGCTCGTATTACAGAATGTCAACTAAGTGTTGATCTTTTCTTGAGTACAGTTAGAAGGGGGAATGGGAATATAGCATTATCCTTTTCTGACTATGTTCAAGACTAGATTTATTACTGAGAATCTTTCTCTAATACGGGCCTTAGTGTAGGGGCCACTTGCTTTTCATGTTTTTAAATTTAATTTAACTTGTGTATTTTGATTTATTATTGTTACCTATTCAATATCAAAATCAAAAAACATTTATTTAGTCTAGGGTGTTCAAACACTTGTGAATGTCGAAGAGCTACGCCATCGGTTATCATGAATGTTTGGCCGACCAGTGTAAAAAGTTGTCTCTTACAAACGCACTTAAACGAATGCTGTCGTTAGCTACCAACATTCATAGTGGTCACGCCACAAAACAAAACAAATTCCCGGCGCGGATGTGCGATTAAATACAAGAAGAAAACACAAAAACTAGAGGGAAACTGTGGGAAAGGGGGTACCTGTTGGTTTGTTGGGCTGGTTCCTTGACGCCTGTTCTTCCTGTCCTGGAAATGTTCGCCTGTGGCGCGCCACTATTTCTTTTTTATACTAATGTTCGCGGGATGTTCGCGGGCCCCGGGGCGGAAATATGTGTAGGCGAAAAGCGTCTCCGGTGCGCGGTTTTTTCTCAGTCGTGGGAGTTTCTCCTCTCGGCGATCAGAGCACACAAAAGCCGTTGCCTTTTTTTCGTCCGTTCGTTCAAATTGCAGCGATGGCAGCGCCGCGGACGAAGTCGACAACAGGTGAGTTTAGAGGAAGGGATAAGGTAAATGTGTTTTCGCAAGATGGCGATAGATGGCGTTAACACATAGCTACAAAATAAACAGCGTAGCGACAGAAGTGATCCATTTGGGAATCAGCATTTATAGGTTCAGTGTTAGGAGATATTTATAGGTTTTTGAAGAAATTAAAATTGACAGATTGTTTGACGGTCCAAGATATGATTTTTTTAAAACAGGACTACAAAATGAAATCTCGCCCGGACGCTCCCCAGACGCGACTAAACTAGGTTAAATACGGGGAAACCCGGACGGATGGCAACCCTGTGCGGAAGGCACGTTAAGCCGTTGGTCCCGCCTGCACCTGTAGTCATTAGCACCTAACAATACGCACTGGGCCCGCGTCATGGACACTGCCGGATTTAGAGGAGGGCAACCGGGCCGAAAGCCCCGGGGTCTCCACAAACGGGGGGCCCCCACAACAGAGATATTAAAAAAAATGTCATTGGGTCACTAACTAGAGGGGGGGAGGGCGAATTGTAAGTGGCCCTGCCTAGATTTAGTTGGGTCCTCCCCACTTCATTGCCCCAAGGCCTCCACACCTCTAAATCCGGCCCTGGTCATGGACCAAATTCTTTATGGCATCCATAGTGTTTTAGTCTTTTATATAATTAATAACTTAGTTAATTGAAACCACACTTCTTATTTAACAGCCGACATCTTAATTAATCATCATAGACAGTTACAACCATAGACAATCAAATAAGATAAATAAAGAGGAAGATGTTGTATTGCTAATCTGTAATCTATTATAGATTACAGATTAGCAATTTATTATTATTTATTATTAGGTATTAAGTTATACCTATTGTTTTCATTTACCTTAGAGATACACAAGTACAATTCAAAAAAATTAAAATACTTTATTTCTATAACCAATATTATGCTAGTGATACAATATTTGAGAATCCCTAGTAGACAAGTTTATTTGCCTGTGTCAGGAACTCTCGCTCTTCCATAACTTTTCCAAACTTAATATTTGTAACCAATATGTTACAAATATATAACGATTTTTACATTTTGTATGTTTAGTCTAAAGTGTTCAATATATCTGTTATGTTTGTGTGTGTGTGTGTGTGTGTGTGTGTGTGTGTGTGTGTGTGTGTGTATGTGTGTGTGTGTGTGTGTGTGTGCGTGTGTGTATTTGATTATTACAAATTTTGAAGCAAGTTTTCAGTATCATTATAGTTCTTAGTTTTTAACCAAGTAAGTACATTTTTTTACAATCATACATATTTAGATTAGATATACCTAGCTTTTTATTTACTTCGTTGTAAATTTTACAACTCTGTATATCAAATTGCCGCCCAGCAAAGGCTGTGTTATGCTGACAATTGAACCTATTGGCTTAATTTGATAACTACCAAATGTTACTAAAGCGAGATTACAATTTTTTATTAAGTTTCTGTTAGCTATTTTATTAAAATCACATAAAGTTATTAAATTTACTTCAGATCCAGTATCAATCTTAAACCTAATTGTTACTTTATTACATACATACTCGTATATCTTCATACCATTGTTTATCCCCAACACTGAGTGACCCGATAAATACGCACCCTTCCTCAACGAAGTTCTGATTTTTCAATCAATCAATCAATCAATACTTTATTGCGTTCTACGTTTTTCTTTTGTTTATAGATAAATTCATTCACTGGACGTATTTGATATTTATTAACTTTATTCCTTAAAAAACAGCCTACTGAAAAATGGCCGGTTTTCCCACACTTGTTGTATAGGAAGGCCAAAGGGGAAGATCTTCCTCCGAGCTGGGTGATGTTAGCTCGGGGGCCGCGGCCCAACTGATGTTGGTCGGGCATCGTATATATGAAGAGTTAGCCTCCGAATTTCATTTGCGCGATGTAGGCTTCCATACTAATATTGATCGCAGTGCAGGTAACGCCATCTCTTGAGGATGGTGAGTAATGTTTTCCTACATCCGTTGTATATCTGTGGGGCATATAGATGTCGCCGCCACACTTGTGGTAATTTTTTTCAAAAGTCGGGCATTCCCTGGGCTTGTGCGCAGTCCCACATTTCATACATTTATATTTTATTTTATTTCCAGAACTTCTATTCTACCTCATCACTTTTTTGCATGACCGCAATTTGTTTTTCGTGGGCTTCAAAAATTCTTGCCATTTCATCCGCTATTTGCCAAAGGTCATTTTCTTATAAAAATGACGCTTGGAGTGTTTTGCTCTCAAATCCAAGTACTAATTTGTCGCTTAATATTTTTTCCTTCTGTGTTCCAAACTCACAAAGGACATTGTTCAGCGTCCATACATAGTTAGTCTAATATCCAACAATCATGAAATATTATTTTCTAGGTTCGAAATCGTAAGTAAGTGACTGTAAAAGATTATTGACGGACACTTCTGAGAACTTAAATGGCAGTACGATCCTCTCAGGATGTTGTTGCACAGGTTCACTAGCACTTGGTAATAAGGGGCTAAGGCTTAGACGAAGAAAAGTGCTAAGGGCTCTGCTCTTTGGTTTTTTTTTTAACTACTCTTTGGAATGCACGAATGCCACAGATTACTACGAATGCAAACTGCCTGCACCACAACCACAGAGTAACGAGTTTTATGCCGACCCTTCACTTGACAACAGTTTGTCCCTGTCATGCTTATTAAGGAATGAAAAGGACAGACTTATGTCATGTTTTAAAATAGCAAATACGAATAGCCAAGTGAAGTGCCGGCATTAGGAAGAAACAGTGTTTTGTTTGCAGCGCCGTCATAGATTATACACATTAAATGGTATTTATTGTCTCAGATTATTTTTTAACTTTTTAATTTAGCTTACTTAACTGGAAGTGTCCGTCACAATCTAAATACTGATAATTATCGCAAAAAATATACTAAGAATTATCATAAATGCCAAATTGGTGTTGGTTCTTAGGCCAATTTTAACATTGTCCTTTGCGCTTGTAATTGCAAGTTATTTACAAATGTACTTATAGATTGACATTGTTGGGTCATATTAAAGAAAACGTATCTTATATTTTTTATTTTTTAAGCATGTAACTGCTTGATGTTTAAATCTAAAGAAAATATATTTAGAAAAATTCCACGTGGACCAGGCAGCAGACGGGACTCGAACCCGCATCCTTCGCTATCCGGGCGAATGCACTGATCAATTATACCGCGGCCCTATTTTCTTCCACAATAGGGGTGATGAGGGGGTACAGTAAACGAAATTCTATTTAGTCCCTCAGTTAGATGATCAAAAAATAATGGACACGTATTTTTTCTTTGGGCAATCAACAAAAAAATGACAAAGTTATAGCGCGTCAAAGTTTGGGAGTAGGGGCTCGTGACGTCACTTTTGAGTGAATTTTCCCTTATAAGTGTACTCAAACGTGACGTCATGCGACTTTTCAAATCAATATATCTCTGCAATGTTTATATTATGTGAAAAAAGAAAAAATACGTGTCCAATACTTTTTGATAATCAACCTGATAAACGAAGAAAAATAAATTAGTCATCATCCCTGTTCACAAGACTTTTAATGTTTCATCATCCAGACAGTTAAGAAATAGAGCTACTGTGTTTGTTTCAGTAAGAAACATATATTTTGATAAACCAGTAGTTAACGGTTAAATATACAAATACAAATACAATTTCTTTATTTCCATACCTTACTAAATATTACATTATATCGCACCTTTAGAATTGAAGTGACTTAAATAAAAAAAATTGCAAAATGACTTTTAAACGTGAAACGACATAAAAACATGTATTCTATCAGTTTATTAATAATAAACAGGCTCTTTTAGGCCAGAAACAGACAAACGTACTATTTCCGTCTCTTTTAAATGACACGCATAACGCGCCTCCCTCAGTATTAAAGTACCCCAAACAGTGTTGCGTGGACATTTATATCATTTTCCTTTAATTTAGAAAATTAGTAATTATTAAACTAGCATATTACAAAATTGGTCATCTATCACAAATATAACATTAGAAATGAATCGCCTCTATATTAAATAGTTACGTTCTTGTTTTATGTTGTTTAGTAAAAAATGGGCACAAAGTAAAATAAGCCAATTTTATTAAACTGTTTTTTGGAAAATAAGTGACATCTATTTTTTGATGATTAATTAACAATGGTTCTCATTAGTTCTACAGACTGGTTAAGTAAACAATCATGAAAACAATTCCTATCCTACCATTAACAATAAAAAATATGATAATAAACGTATAAGCTATTAGTATTATAATAGAAAAACAAAAAAATGACCAACTCTTCAATTACATTTTTAGCGTTTACCAAAAAACAAGAATTTTGGATTAGGTCACTTCAATTCTAAAGGTGCGATATATAAGTATTAAATATGAATCGGAAAAAGGAGTAGGCACAGCGCAGCTGGTTTTAAGCCTACCCATCGTCAAATTTTGTGGTTAGTTATACAATTTAATTCAATTATAAATAGCCAATTAGATGTCAAATATATTAATTACAATGTCAATTCATTTAGATGTCATTCAAAGCTTAGTCAATTCAATGTCACGTTATATTTAAAATGTCATATTTTTTTACTAGTCAATTACAATTTATGTTATTCTTACACACAATAAATGTTAAATATATCAATTACAATGTCATTTTTTTTACTTGTACCATACTACCATATAATGTATCAAACTTAACAAAGTACTAGTACTTACTTTATTTTGTATCAACTTTTCTTTTATGTTTCCCGTACCCGTTATCGCTAGTTTTTCCATTTGCAGCGTCATGTTTTAGTCTTTTATTTAATTATAACTTAGTTAATTGAAACCACACTTCTTATTTAACAGCCAACACCTTTATTAATGATCATAGACAGTTACAACCATAGACAATCAAATAATAACAGATTACAGATAAGCGAATCAACACCTAGCATAGGGAAAACCTATGTCCCAGCAGTGTGGTCGTTAATAAATCTAAATCTAAACGGCATTCAAAGATTATATCATAGACTAATATTGTATATAGGGTATAGACGGCTAACTCCGTATTTATTTTAATATGAAATAAACAGCGCCATCTATCAACCTCGAATGAAACTAAATTTCTTTTATACATAAGCATAGACCTAATTAATACGTATGTATAGTTAGTACTTCAAGATAAATAATGGGCATTGGAAAACATCGGAAACAATCGTAAAACATTACAAAAACACAACAAAAACCTGCCCGAACCGGGAATCTAACTCGCTTAAATGTGAAAAAACAGCATGTAATGTTACTGTTTCGATCAAAATGATTAATCGTACATAGTTGTACGTACATCGTACATAGTTGTACGTACATCGTACATCGCGACAAACATTTCATCTCCACCGTTTTAATACCTGGCTATCCACAGACTTGCGAGTTTTTCCGATTTTTGGAGTTTACTCCTTAAGAAACGATTTGCATATATAAGGGGCCCGGTATGAGAAAAATGTGAGGAGTAAAATCTATCGATGAATGACCTCGTTACGTTTTTTTTTACCACGTACTGCGGATGACGGTAAATGATAGATAGGGGAGGGGGGGTTCGAAATTGACGTCATTCTTATTTATTTATTTATAGTTTATTTGTTCACGTACAAAAAGATTATTTCTAAAAAGAAATTTCTTCCAGCACACCTAGTAAGTAAGTGAGACTGCAAATGTGAGAGGCGGCTAAGGCGCGTACAATACTAAAATAACTCATAATAAACGTACATAATGCAACATAGATGTACACAAATACAGTAATAACTTCAGATAAAATACTCTAACAATAATATTACATATAATACTAGCTGCCCGCCCCGGCTTCGCCCGTGGTACGTGGTACAGCGAAAGCGACTTTGTTTTATACTATGTATTGATAATAAACACAATATATTTATAATTAATAAAAGTACATAAATACTATACCTATACTCAAACTGGTAATGACGTCAATTTTGGGAGAAGGGGGGGGGGGGGTCATTAAGAAATGACGATAGGATGATTGTAGGGGGGGGGGGGGGTCTAAAATCTGAAAAAATCGATGACGTAATTTATGGACGGCCCCTTACCCACCAACTGTCATGCTCGTCGGGAAGAGCTACGCACGCATCCCATACACACACACACAGAATCTAATATATAAAATTATCGTGTCGCGGTGTTTGTGGTTAAACTCCTCCGAAACGGCTCGACCGATTTTCGTGAAATTTCATATGCATATTCAGTAGTTCTGAGAATCGGACAACATCTATTTTTCATCCCCCTAAATGTTAACCGCTATTTTTTTTTTTCAAATTTAGATTTATTTTTTTATGATACATCATACAAAAATAAATATAACCCAAAATGTTCGCCCTTCTACCACCAACCCCTATTTTTTTATGGCGGTACGAAGTTCCAGCTTGTTTCTCTTATCTATTAGACAAGTCTGTCCGTCTGTCTGTCTGTGGTGCTGTTTCAGCGGCCAAACCGTAAGAGATAGATAAAGAGAATATTTAAGTTATAAGTTAAGAATAGTCTGATTAGACTACAAACCGGATTTCAGTAACGTAGCACTTCCGGTTTTCGAGAAATCACGAATTTCAAACGAAACCACACAAAATCTCCGAAGTTCTCAATTAATTAAATACATTTTTTTTTTATTCAGGTTTTGGTGACCATTTGGTTCACTGGTTTGCTAGTTTATACACACATCAAAAGTGTCTAGGGATCAACTTATATTTTTGCAATAACTTTTCTCCTGATTGATATTAATTAAAATTTTCTTTAAGGATTCATCAAATAAAGTGTTTTCGTTTGTCACAGTAACGATAAACCAAGTCACCTTTGCATTAATAAAGAAATTTGCCATTTTCCTAATAAAGGGATTTTTGACATTTGAACCACTAACACAAAAGTTCGAAAAAAAGACTGAAATAACAGTTTTCTCTAAAATTTTATTGGGTAACTTAAACAATTAATAATCCGTATTTCTACCGCGAACACTAACAACACAAGAACATCGGTTTGGCATACTCAAAATGAGTTCATCCAAATCACGCTGTGGAATGGCCGCCCATGTTCGTTGCAACAACAAAAAAAGGTCTTCTTGCGACTGGATACCCTCCATATTCGGCAGAGCTCTTCTCTGTAGCATATCCCATGCATGCTCAATCGGGTTCAAGTCTGGCGACTGAGCAGGCCAGGGCAGGACATTGATGTTAGCTGCGGCGAGAGTCTGTCTTACAACTCTTGCGGTGTGCGGTCGTGCATTATCATGCATTAACTGAAATAAGGGACCGATTTGCACTTGTAGAGGAACGATGACGTCTAATACAATCGTCTCAGCATAAATTTGAGCGTTGAGGTTGCCTCTGATCCAAATCAACTCAGTTCTTCCGCCGATCCAAATACCCGCCCATACCATGATGGTTCCACCACTATAAGGATGGACTTCCTGGCAGGATTTTAATCGCTGTTGGCGTCCAGGGGTTCTCCAGTGTCGTATACGTCTTGTATCCGGTCTCATACCAAAACGAGACTCATCAGAAAAGCACACGAAACGCCATTGTTCTTCTGCCCAATTTCTGTGTTCAAGAGCCCATTGATATCGAATCCTACGATTGTGCATTGCTATAGGTGGTACCCGTAGCGGTCTTCGGGAATGAAGGTTCACTTCATGCAAGCGGTTTCTGACTGTTTGGTCGCTAATTAAGTTCCCTGAAGAGTGATGAAGCCTCACGGCTAACATCATGGCGGTTATTGTTGGAGCTCTTCGAGTTAAGATTTGAATGTATCGGTCTTGTCTCCGTGTGGTGCAGCGATACCGTCCTCCATGGCGCTCAGCCACGGTACCAGTGCTTCGGTATCGTGTCCAAAGTCGACTGATAACACTCTGACTTGTATTCAGAGCTAAAGCCACAGTACGTTGCCGGGAACCAGCTTCTATCATTCCCACGGCTCTGAGCATTTCTTCCCTGCTTAAATGACGTCGCCGCTCCATAATAACGTTGGTTTTAATCAGTAGTAGGGAAACAGTAACACTAATAATGTCTTCAATGCGTTGTATGTTTTTATAGGGAAAATATTGACAGCTGATTTTCATCTTTTACTCGAATTTGATTCACAGTTCCTGATTCAAATTATGAAATGCACCAAAAAGGATCCATATAAATTTATAAAATCATAAATTTATTACAAAACCACATCTCAATCTCAAGAAATCCGCATAAAAATGCTTGATCCCTAGACACTTTTGATGTGTGTATATAATTCAAATTCAAAATTCAAATTCAAATATTTTTTATTGCAAATACAAGTTATTGTGTTGTGTTCAAGTATACAAATTATAATATTATGTTCAGCCATATTCTGTCTTGTTGACTGCAATGTTATTTCATTTAGTTCACTATTAATTACATTATTCTAACAATGTCAATTAAGTACTTATATTAATCTAAATTGAAATTATAATTTGATAAATGAGATGTCTAAGTCACATTTTGAAAAATAATAATAATAATAATGGATATATACAAAAACGTTACCATAATATCAAATTAGAATATATATTTTCGTGTGACGTTCGTGACGCATTTCGGACTTTTCCATTTACACCCCGACCGAAAAGAAATTTCACTCCAAAAAATAAGGGATGGCACTCCAGCCCTAAGCAAGATGACGCAATCATAAGCGTAGCGAGAAACCTTACGGAAATTTTAGCCGCACTTGTTTAAACATAACTTTATTGGTAACAAGAATTGATTGCTTAATCACCGTTTGTTATGTGTCACAATACGATTTATTATTTGCTGGGCTAGGAGCGTAACCAAAATATAGCTACTAATTATTTTTACTGATAATAATAAATAATAAATACGATATAATTAAAAGGACGACCTCCTTGGCCGAGTGGTTTGTAAGCCGGGTTTCATGGTGTCGCCGACTCGAGAGGTCCTGGGCTCGAATCCCGGAGGGGGCAGATGTTTGTGTGATGAATACGAGCATTTGTACTCCAGTCATTGATGTTTAATATATATTTCTATATAAATATGCTTATATATGTACAGTATATGTATTCTATCCGTTACCCTAGTATCCCACAACACAAGCCTTATAGTGCTTAGCTTGGGGCTAGGCTAATTGGTGTGAATGTTGGAAATATTTATTTATTATTGAAGTTATACTTCTTTAGGCGCGTTATGAAAAAATGATGAGAGTGAAATTTTAAGATGCGCGCGCATCACTGTAACACAAAATTTTAACAGCATGAAGTTGGTCGCTTTAGCGACCAACTTCATGCGTTACTTTTGTGTTTACCGCACATTAAGAAAATCTACCAACAAAATAGAAATAGAATCTCTATTTAGTGGGTGCCAACGACTGCATTGTGAAGGCCTATCAAAAGTATTTATTAATCTGGAACAACGGAACCAAAGCGTGATTCAGGAGACTACAGCGCCATCTCTTGACCATTGGTGTAGTAGAACCAAAAACCACATCTTTATTTTTTGTAATAAAGTAACAGTTATAGGTATTCATATTTATAATATTTATCCACATGTTTCTAGTTTGTATATTCGGAATACGTGTTTGAGTTTCATACAAGTGCAAATCACATATGTTCTAATAAATTATATTCAGTATGTGTTCTAATAAATTATATTCAGTAGCGATTTTAATTGAATATTTTGATTATTTATTTATTTTTTCAAATTAAAACTGAACTTTATTGACTGTGTCCTTTTCCAGACTTTTTATTAATTTATTGTAATTAATTATGTGCATGCAATTAAAAACTAATTTTAAACAATGCCAAAGAAGGATAACTTCTCACGCGCCTATATAAGTACACGCACCCATTTTTTTTTTTTATAACTATTTCCAACACTCACCAATTAGCTTAGCCCCAAAGTAAGAACAGTAGGCTTGAATAATGGGATACTAGGGTAACGGATAGAATACATACACTGTACTGAAATAAGTATATTCATATAGAAATATATATTAAACATCCATGACTGGAGTACAAATGCTCGTATTCATCACACAAAGATCTGCCTCTACCGGGATTCGAGCCCGGGCCCTCTCGAGTCGGCGACACCATGAAACCCGGCGTACAAAGTACAAACCACTCGGGCACGGAGGTCGTCAAAAAATGAGGAGACATTAAAAGCCTTAAAATAGAGTTACTTTCAAAATTTATTTTCACATTTATTGTGTCGATCATTTTAAAAATTCTTTTGTACAAATCCTGTTCTTATAATAACGTATAGAAAAAATAAACTACAGTCATCATCGTCATCATCAGCCTATTAATGTCCCCACAGCTGGGGCACAGGCCTTCCCTATGGATGGAATAGGGAGAGTGGGCCATGACGGGTGGCGGGTGCTAACGACTGCAGATGCAGCCGGGACCAACGGCTTAACGTGCCTTCCAAAGCACGCAGGAATTCGAGATAGAAGATTTTGGTCACGCATCCAATGACCGACCACTGCGAAAGTTGCTTAACTCAACGATCGCAGCCGAACGCGCTAAACATCTGCGCCATCGAGTTCCTTCCTTGCTGCAGTCATTCGGAAGTAATGGAAACTATCAGGGCCGGATTTAGAGGTCCAGAGGCCTCGGGGCAACAGGGGAGCGGAGGTCCCCCCTCACCCCAAATTATTTTCCAAATAAAGTAAACATTTTTTTTTCAGTCGAGTTTTTCAATAAATAATTTATTGTGAACCAAGTATTAGTAAGTACCTTAGTATTGAACAAACACATATAAATATAAAGGGAAACAAGAATTATCTGAAATTAAATGTTAGAGTTAACGAACGGAACCTTTCTAGCTTTTTTCGCCGAAAAATCGTTGATGATTTCGTTGAAATCGAGTTCTCGGAGTAAATCGCTTTCAATGCTCAGGAGAGAAAGCTTCGATAGACGGTTTTGTCCCATCGTGGTTCGAAGCCTATTTTTTCTCTATTGTGGAGGCCCCGGGGCTTTCGCCCCGGTTACCCTCCCCTAAATCCGGCAGTGGAAACTATTTCACTTTGTGCTTGTGAGGCGTTTAGTGTCGCCGCACTCGGGCCACACGCCACAGCCACAAACACCGCCACGAGAAGCTAGAAGCGGCTACTAAAGTGGCTGAAGCGCACGACAGCGGCCGACTAAGGTAAGGGAGAGAGGGGTGGGGAATCGCGCGAGTGATGTGTGGCGGCGTTTTGTATCGGCGCATTAAGTGTCGCCGCACACGGGCCACCGACTAACATTTTTATAAACTAAATTTAAGATCAGTCTCCCCTTTTCATTCAGTTTACAGAAAGAAAAGGACACACTTTTGCCAAATTTAAGTTTATGTCAGAATCGACACCAGTGTTTTTCTTTGTTGTCTTTCTACAGATGCTATGAGATTGAGACGAGGTCAGTCCTGTTTGGTTGTTTTTTTATAGATAGGTCCGACAAATGACTCTCACCCCACCTGATGTTCGTCCATGTTTCTTCACGCCTCTTTTAAAGGATCCCAGGTTGTAAGAGGGACGGAACACGTGAGCAGGCAGAGCATTCCATTTACGGATAGTACGACACACAAATGAGTCAATGAGTCACCAAATTTCTTTGTTCATGTAGGAATAGTGGCCACAGTAAGACGGTGGCAACGTAGACCAGCGCCAACAATTATAATTGGAACTGCTTACCGAACAGTAAGACAGGATACTATGTTGTGGTGAAAATGAATTTTGGGTTTAAAATAATTTTTTTGCTCATTGTTTTGTCTGTTTCTACTTTATACACACATTTGACGACCTCCGTGGCCGAGTGGTTTGTACGCCGACTTTAATGGTGTCGCCGACTCGAGAGGCCCCGGGTTCGAAACCCGGATATAATTGTGTGATGAATACGAGTATTTGTGCGCCAGTCATGGATGTTTAATATGTATTTCTATAGAAATATACTTATATATGTACAGTATATGTATTCTATCCGCTACCCTAGTATCCCATAACACAAGCCTTACAGTGCTTACTTTGGGGTTAGTCTAATTGGTGTGAGTGTTGGAAATATATATTTATTTATTTACATATATTTATATGTGGTGAACTTTTTTTAGTAAAATTATGAATATTTTTTATTGTAAAATTAGTAAAAACCCCTGCCAATATGCATTCTAAACACAGATGCTAACAATTGGTACTTTATTTTTAACACTGTCAAATACCTACTCTATTTGCCACTGTTGAAATTTAAGTTAAAAAGCTGGTTATTAAATAATGTTTTCTATATAGTCTTGATGAATATTATACTTGTAAAACATAATATAATTTCGTCTCTAAAACGTTTTTTTTTTTTAATTAAGATAGTTTTAAGTTATAAATTTTACCATTGCATGCCAGTTGTGGGCACACTGTTGTGACTTTGTTATTATTGCAATTCCAACTGCAAAATAGGGTAAGTATTTGACAAGTTTTAGAAAACGATCTCACATTATTTAATAATGTTTATAGAGTCAATAAAAAGTAGATATTCATCATTATGTTGGTATTTCGGTAAAAGAACTAAATTTAAAAACTCTATTTTCAAGTTGCCGCGAAAAACGTATCTCTGGACAATATGGCGTCTCACTGGTGTGTGACGTCACACGACTGTCATGAAAACGTCAAACCATACAATCTAATGTCACTTTAACCGGAAGTTTACTTGCGTGTGACGTCATTTTAGGCTCCACCAATCCCAAGCGTTTTGGGTCACATGACAACAGACAAGAAAACTATTATCTTTACCGTGGGTTTTATTTGGGTAAAATTATGAATATTTTTTCTGTAAAAATAGTAAAAACTCCTGCCAATATTCATTCTAAATACAAATGCTTACAATTGGCACTTAATTTTTAATACTGTCAAATACCCTATTGTTCACAGTTTTTTTTAAGCAATAAAGTTAATATTATTATTTTATTTTTGCTGCCAGTCCATTACACCTAAACCTTTAAGTAAACAACTTCATCAAAGAGAATTTGAAGGTATCTGCAAGTACCTTAATGACGCAACAGCCATCTTGTCTTTGTGTTACACAAATTCGAATATGTTGTACAAAATATTTACTTGGGCTTTAAGCAAATACAAATTAATGTATAAAAGGAGCATTGGTACGTGGAAGTGTATTCAGTATCAGCTGAATAACTGTGATACCTACATATCTACTAGTTAAATTAAAACAAATACCTAATTTTATACCATGAAGTTCTTCTCAGTACTCCTGTTCATCGCTTTGGTAATTATAATTACTTAATTACAATTTATTTTTATTATTAAGCATATAAATTCTAGATGTTGTTGATTAGTTGGATGGATGGATGTTTAATATGTATTTCTATATATAAATATATTTATATATGTATCAGTATATGTATTCTATCCGTTACCACTATCTCATAACACAAGCCTACAGTGCTTACTTTGGGGCTAGGCTAATTGGTGTGAGTGTTAGAAATGTTTATTTATTATTTATAGTTTTATTAAACAAATATTTTCGAAACGTAACCTAACACTTTGCACTTTGGGCAAGTGCCCAGTGATCTATACTGGGCTCCCTCAGATCAAATTCAAAGTCCCTAGTTCCTAATAAATCACCAAACGGAAGTCATAGGGGTAGGGGGCCCATTATTCTAATATGCCCAGGGCCTCCAATAGGTCAAAGACGGCACTGTTGAGCTCTTTCGCTCCTCAAAAGTAACCACATATTCAGAATTTATTAATTACTTTATTCGTTCGCATTTGGGTCACAGATAAACATGTATGATGTGTTCCAAATTTCAACTTGATAGGTCCAGTAGATTCCGAGCAAATTGACTGCGGCAAACAGACAGACAGACAACCGGGTGATCCTACATATAAGAGTTCCGTTCTTTCCTTTTGAGGTACGGAACTCTATTGTTTTTGCAATGTCTGTGTTGTATTTTACATAGTTTTTAGTTTATTAGCATAACTGACAATGCATTTACCCGGACTGCGAAAAGCTCTTTGAATCCAGCGTGATCTCATGGCCTAAAAATTTCTGCACACACTGCTACCGCACTGGTTAAAATTTCGGACGAAAGTTTATAAAGATATAAAATAGAAGAGGAGATAGGACGCCACCCTGAGGAACACCGGCATTGATATCACACCATGATGACAAGGTGTTGTCAATACCGATACGCTGTCGGCGGCCTAGCAGGTAACTTCGAAACCGTTCAATTGCGGATGGAGATATGTTAAGTGAACTCAAAACGCCTAAAGGAATGGATAAAAGGCAACTTACGTTGTTGACGCTGCTTGATTTTAGCAACGCCTTCAACTCAGTCGACTCTGGCATCCTTTTAGGCGTTTTGGGTTCAATTGAATGGTTTCGAAGTTACCTGCTAGGCCGCCGACAGCGTATCGGTATTGACAACACCTTGTTTGTCTTCATGGTGTGATATCAATGCCGGTGTTCCTCAGGGTGGCGTCCTATCTCCTCTTCTATTTTCTATCTTTATAAACTCTATCACACTGTCACTTTCATGTTCATATCACCTTAATGCTGATGATCTCCAGATATACACTCAGGCCCCTTTATCTGACCTCTCTAGCGCAATTTCTGATATCAACACAAATTTGTCGCTTATAAGTAGTTGGAGTGAGTCATTTGGTCTTACCTTAAATCCGGAAGAAACTCAATCCATCATAATTGGTAGTCCTTATTTTATTTTCAGGCTCGACTTTGACCATTTGTCTTCCATTATTTTGAACGGTTCTATTATTCGCTACTCAAAATCCGTCAGAATCTTGGGTGTTGTCTTTGACCAGAGTTTCACCTGGAAACCACAGGTGGAGGTGGTCAGAAAAAAGGTTTTTGCTGCTTATTCCCTTAGTCGTTTGTGGAACTTTTTGCCGATCAGCACCAAAATCAACTTGGCAAATTCTCTGTTGTTGTCCATCATCGACTACGCTGACGTTTGCTACAGCGATCTGTCGGAGGAACTCCTCAATAAATGAGAGCGACTGCAGAATGTTTGTATCAGGTTCATTTATAATCTCCGTAAATTTGACCACGTGTCTCACTTCTTTAATAAACTTAATTGGCTCCCTATTCGCCGGCGCAGAGATCTACACACTCTCACGGTTCTCTATTCTAAACTTTTCCTGCCATATTCCCCACCTTATCCTAAGTAGTGTTTCTCATTTCTATCCTCTCCTTCACAGCTCTCTCTGAGATCCTCTACTAACCTACTTCTTCAGATTCCCTGTCACTCTTCTGACTTCTTTTCTTACTCCTTTTCTGTGCACGCTGCTCGACTTTGGAATTCACTTCCTGAGGGTATCAGAAAGGCTCGTTCGCTTAATTCCTTTAGCGATCAAGTTAAAAGCTATTTCCATTCTTTATCTTAAATTCATTTAATATCCCATTTCTTTGCTTCTCTTATATTTATGTAAGTAAAGCTCCTATACTTTATACTTTTGCATCCCTCTATATTTCTCTATTATTATTCCTTTTCTACCATAGGTTGCCTGGAAGAGATCGCTGTTTAGCAATAAGGCCGCCTACTGTACTCTTTCTTCTGTTTTATTTGTTTTTGTCTTGTGTCCTTCGTTGTGTGCAATAAAGAATATTTATTATTATTATTATTATATTTAATTTATCAAATGTTCTAAATGAATGAATTTGCATACAACAAAATGTATCACGTATGCAAATTCTGTTTTCATAATTTCTCTGCCTGTCGATTTAATTTTCTTTGCATGGTGAATGATTGAAATAATATGTCAAGTTCATTATTTAACTCCTGCACACTATAATAATAATAATAATAAATATTTCGAACACTCACGCCAATTAGCCTAGCCCCAAAGTAAGCACTATAAGACTTGTGTTATGGGATGCTAGGGTAACGGATAGAATACATATACTGTACATATATAAGTATATTTCTATAAACATATTAAACATCCATGACTGGAGTACAAATGCTCGTATTCATCACACAAACATCTGTCCCCACCGGGATTCGAACCCGGGACCTCTCGAGTCGGCGACACCATGAAACCCGGCGTACAAACCAGTCGGCCACGGAGGTCGTCAAACTGTCGTACCGGTTCTTGATATCTTTTACATAGCCCCACAAAAAAAGTCCAGAGGAGTTAGATCTGGGGATCTCGCTGGCCATCTATATAATATGTACAACCGGCGAAATAATCGTATATGGTCCAGACCTTTAGAACATTTGATAAATTAATGTTTTTTTTTCTTGCACCGTTTCGTTTTTTATTAGTTTGTGTTAAATAATTTTACATTATATGTTAAATTTAATGACTTTTGTTTCATTTAAAATGCTATGTTATTGAGCAAAAATAATGCTTATGATTAACCCTTTCGATGTTCTTCCAGTTGTAGCGGGCGATTTAAAAAAAATCTGTGAATGCAATTCTAGTTATTATTAAAAATAAAATGATGTCTTCTTTCGGTAAAATGTTCTATATTCAATATTTAATAGACTTTCCCTTCGTGTGAGGTAGCCGTGGGACGCCCTGTATAAATATAATATTATAAACATTACACTATGTTACTTAGAAACTACAATCAACCAATTGTGTATAGTTTAGGTGTGTGTGTGCGTGCGTGTGAGTGTGTGTGTATGTGTTTGTGTTTGTGTGTGTTTGCATGGATAAAGTTAAAGTATTCCAACAATTTCATAACTACTTGCTTAAATTCTTTTTGACTATATTGATATTTGCAATACATAAATTTTGTAAATATTCTGATTTATATTTACAATGCTATATTATTTTTACTATACCTGACATTTAATTTAACTTAATTAGTATATAATAAAAAATATAATTTAACATAATATGCTATACAATATGACACAGATAATAAATAATAAATACATATTTCCAACACTCACACCAATTAGCCTAGCCCCAAAGTAAGCACTGTAAGGCTTGTGTTATGGGATACTAGGGTAACGTATAGAATACATATACTGTACATATATAAGTATGTTTATATAGGAATACACATTAAACATCCATGACTGGAGTACAAATGCTCGTATTCATCACACAAACATCTGCCCCCAACGGGATTCGAACCAGGGACCTCTCGAGTCGGCGACACCGTGAAACCCGGCTTACAAACCATTCCGCCACGGATAAATCAAATATTATAATATTATAGCTAAAATTATTGAATAATGTTGATATTAGTATATTTTTATTTGTACCGTAAAAAGATGATCGTATTTTAACTGATAAATTGTATACGTATTAACTATATTATTTCTTGTGTAAGCGTCCTCTTCTCTATTCTCTATTTGCTGTGCCCTGTACCTTTAGCACGAATCAATATCGAATTCGAATAGTTTGAGAGAGCGAAATGTCATTGTCAAATGTGTACTGAATTTAGTTCTCGTGACGTACTTTGTGCCGCTGCTGTTCAAGTTTCCATACAAAATTTGACATTGACATTTCGGTTTGCAAACTATTTGAATTCGATAATGGTTCGTGCTAGGGGTACTGCTCAGGGTCTACAATGATCAAATCAATGTACCTACTAAGATCTAAGAAAACATTGTAGAACGCAATAAAGTATTCATTGATTGATTTTTAACCAACCGTTCTTTTGTTTTCAGATTGTCAGCGCCATGGCGGGTTTTCTATCGAGTAAGGGATTTCACCATTTTGTTTTTTCTCACAACTCTTTTCCGTTTCTTTTTTTTCAGTTCGTTCAGTATAAACGCTGAAGCTTTAACCACGCCGTCAAGTTAAAGAGGGAATATGCATGTTTTTTTTTGTAGTTTACATCTTCATAATCTGACGTTGAGTATTATAATACGTTCATGTATAATCTGGTTATTTAATAATTTAACTAAAGAACAAATAGTAATAAGCTATTCATAACTAAAAACCTTAAAATGTATAATAACTAAAATACATTATCAAAAGGAGTCCCTTTAGGCAAGGTTCCAAAGATACTGGCAGCTTTTCCCCTTTCCGAATAGCTAGACTAATTCGTTGTCCGAGGTAGCTGCCAGCTCTTTGGTCTCCTGTGATGTCGACCAACCTTTTTTCTATTTCCTTAAAAAGCCTTACAGCGCTTAATGTCTCCACTGCTGGAGCACAGGCCTTCACTATGGATGGAAAACGGAGATTGGGCCATAACCCACCACGCGGGCCCAGTGCGTATTGGCGGGTGCTAACAACTGCAGATGCAGCCGGGACCAACGGCTTAACTCGCTCAACTCCAGACAGAAGATTTTTGGTCACGCGAAAGTTGCTTAACTTCAACGATCGCAGCCGAACGCGCTAGCCACCTGCGCCATCGAGCTCCTCTTTTCAACTTTACATGAAAATAACTATATTACCTCCTTTTTTTCAGATCCAACGGATAGCCTGAAGTCATCAGCTGGTGAGTAATAAAGACGAGTCAATTTAAAAGGCTTGGGGGTCAAAAATAGCGAGACTTTAATTTTATTTTATTTTAAAAGTGTTGCAATAACAAACAAGCTTATGGCCCGCCTCATTGATGGTACAAGTCGCGGTACAAAACTCTAGCGCAGACCGTTCTTGCGCAGAAGTAAAAATTAAGATGTGTTGGGGGGAAACGAGGTGCGCGGGTGGGCGTGCGTCGCGCCGATTGGCTCTCCAGTCGTACCCATGCGGAGCTATCCCCTCCGCGTTTTGTTCAGCGCTAGAGTGACGTGCTCCGATCAACGATATTAAATACCCTAGATACACCAACACCAACAAAATCATGCCCGAAACCTGTCCACAAGGTACATTGGACGATCCACGGAGCTCCGTAAGATGATCGCGTAGTCTAAACATTATAAGGCATTATTTAAACGTTGATAATCACCTTTAAAGCATACTGTATAAAGTCTTAATTAAAACGCACGCGTCATAGAGTTATGACAGTCCGATATGTAAGCTCGTAAAATTTTACGACTTATGCTGCTATATTTAAATTATTAATTTTGGTATTGATGTGTATTAGTATGTTTATAATATTTATCTTTTTACTTTACGTATACTGTACAGTATTAGCATTTCGCAGTTATCACGACCTGTCGTAAGTTGTAAATGATATGAATCTACCCTATTTTGTTTACTTGACGGTGATCCTACTCTGCCGCAATACAGTTTTGTTACTAAAGCGGAGGGCAGCTGTCAGTCTTTGATGTGGTTACGCATACCTTAATATAAACTTGATGTAAATATTGTAACACTGTGTAACAACTGTTTGTATTTTCTGATGGTGAATAAATGTTATTATTATTATTATTGAAGTTATACTTCTTTAGGCGCGTTATGAAAAAATGATGAGAGTGAAATTTTAAGATGCGCGCCCATCACTGTAACACAAAAAGTAACAGCATGAAGTTGGTTAGTGGTTGGACCAACTTCATGCTGTTACTTTTGTATTTACCGCACATTAAGAAAATCTACCAACAAAATAGAAATAGAATCTCTATTTAGTGGGTGCTAACGACTGCATTGTGAAGGCCTATCAAAAGTATTTATTAATCTGAAACAACGGAACCAAAGCGCGATTCAGGAGACTACAGCGCCATCTCTTGACCATTGGTGTAGTAGAACCAAAAACCACATCTTTATTTTTTGTAATAAAGTAACAGTTATAGGTATTCATATTTATAATATTTATCCACATGTTTCTAGTTTGTATATTCGGAATACGTGTTTGAGTTTCATACAAGTGCAAATCACATATGTTTTAATAAATTATATTCAGTAGCGATTTTAATTGAATATTTTGATTATTTATTTATTTTTTCAAATTAAAACTGAACTTTATTGACTGTGTCCTTTTCCAGACTTTTTATTAATTTATTGTAATTAATTATGTGCATGCAATTAAAAACTAATTTTAAACGATGCCAAAGAAGGATAACTTCTCACGCACCTACATAAGTACACGCACCCATTTTTATTATTATTATATGCAGAAGAATTAAGACATTATTTCTTTGACTCTACGCGCAATTCTGAATGTGCTGTTAGTAATATAGCAGGTACGGTCCGCGAGGAAAAGAGACGGCTATATTAGCGACCATGCATTTGAATATCACAAATATTTTCTATTAAATCAGTTTATAGTAAGTATTAAAACAAAATTTACTTCAAATGCGCTAAATTAACAAACATTGATTAGATACCTGTCGAAAAAACCACATTTTACATTCTTTATATATTTCAATCGCCTGTTTTGACGGAGCTCAGCGGCATGTTGACTTTTCAACAGTCCGAACGTGACTGTGAATCAAGAAGTGCTTGAGTCGTGTTCAAGCACTTCTTGATTGGGACACATTTTGAGCGCACGTGGTGTATCATAGATGAATGTCATAATTCAAGCCTGAGAATAAAAACTGTAGTCTACACTTCAGCTCTACACCGAAGCGAAGCGAGGGCGGGCCGCCAGTTTATTTATATAATAGGCCGATGCCTTAATTTGGACGAAATATAGAGTCAGTACCATTCACCCCGGTTTTTAATTTATCAACTTCAAATATTAAAAATTAAAATTATTTCATCAACTTCGTCGTTTAAAGGGCTTTCTAACTTATAATTACATTTTATATTATTTTAAGGTACTGCTGAAGGCATAGCGGGTGGTGCAGTGGACGAAGCAAGTAAGTTTATATCTCAATATTTATATGTTTTATTCATGTATACAAAACTATATAGGTATAGTCGAAAAATTGGTTTCATAAACAATCTTTAACTACATTATATTGTTTTAAACTTTCATGGTCACTAAAATTATAGCTATTAACGGGATTGTTACCATGTACCTTGTTTTTATGAGTCTCCGATATTTCGGCACTGTTGCAAGCGCCATGATCACGGAGTAACTGAATTAATTGCGGGTAGATGTTATTGGCAGACATATCGATCTACCCTCTGACGTCGTCTTTTACTGCACTCGATACCCCTACCACTGGTCACATTCTCACTATTCACTCGCACTAGTTCCCTACACACAATACTCACAGTATCAGACTGCGGAAAGACACTTTTTTGATTTTTGGCGGTTTTTACACATACGAACAACTGGATTCCAAACATTTGACAATTTAAACCCATCCTCACGATTGAAATTCTTGTGTTTGGTTATTTCAATCGCTTCCCTGACCAATCTAGGTATGTTGTGGCGTTTAACTACATTTCTTTTCACCCTCTTAAAGGATGATTTCTGGGATAAAATCTTATCCCATGACCTTTCCCGCAACTAAAATTATGTACCAAATAAATATCAACCAAATTTTAACACAATCGGTTCGGTGGTTTGAGCTCTTACTGCCGAAGAAGAAGGAAGAGAATGCCTTCATGGCATTATGTCCGCCATTTGCTCTTTTTGCAATAAAGTATAAATAAATAATTTTATTTGTTTCAGAAACTGTAGCTTCAGGTAAATATTAAAAAAATCATACCATTCTTAGCGTGGCCCATTGCAACTGTAAGCTATGATGCGCTGTGCTGTGTTATGTTCTATTTAGCTACCTTTCACCTCTTGGGCTCAATTATACCACCGCGGAAGAGAATGAAAAGGGAATTTTCTCAATAAAATTGTGCATAGCGAAGTGCAAAGATCCAGCAACGATTATGTCAAACTCGTGGTTCAATTAAAATCTTCATTCAACTTATATAATAATAATTTATTACTTATTATATCATCATCATCATCAGCCTATTAATGTTCCCACTGCTGGGGCACAGGCCTTCCCTATGGATGGAATAGGGAGATTGGGCCATGACCCACCACGCGGGCCCAATGCGGATTGGTGGGTACTAACGACTGCAGATGCAGCCGGGACCAACGGCTTAACGTGCCTTAACGGAGTAGCTCGAGATTTTATTTTTTTTTCACCCATCCAATGACCCACCACTGTGAAAGTTGCTTAACTTCAACTATCGCTGCCATCGCGCTAACCACCTGCGCCATCGACCTCCTCTCTTGCTTATTATATACAAAGTACAATTACTTACAACTGCGATACATCGTAGACTCGTAAACAAAGAATACGTTGGGTGTTACTTGTGGGGAGGACAAGAAATACTACAAGGAATTCGGCATGGCCATTAGGGTCTCGATAGCCAAGGGGTTAGCGCATCCCCCGGATAGTGGAAGGCGCAGGGTCGAATCCTGTCTGATGCCTGAACCAAGTGATCTAGTAAATGATTATGTTTTTATTTATTTTTAAGCATTTAACTGCTAGATGTTTAATCTAAAGAAAAGTTTTACTAGAAAAAAACCACGCGGACCAGGCAGCGGACGGGACTCGAACCCGCACCCTTCGCAATCCGGGCGAATGCACTGACCAATTATGCTACCACGGCCCTCATGGCCGTGTCGAAATTTTCCTAGCCTTAAGCTGCAAAGCAGCGCCATCTCTTCGCATTGTAGGTAACCCAGAATGTCAAATGAATACTTTTTCAAGTATTAAACATTTGAAAGAAGAAATAGCAATTACAGTTAATTGTGGGTTACCTTCAATGCGAAGAGATGGCGCTGCCTTGCAGCTTAAGGCTAGGAAAATTACGACACGGCCACGAGGGCCGTGGTAGCATAATTGGTCAGTGCATTCGCCCGGATTGCGAAGGATGCGGGTTCAAGTCCCGTCCGCTGCCTGGTCCGGGTGGATATTTTTTTCTAGTAAAACTTTTCTTTAGTAAATGCTTGTTGTTAGGGAAGCCCTGTGCCCCAGCAGGGGGGACATTAATAGGCTGTTGATGATGATGAAATGATTGTTGTTGTGTTATTCACAGGAGCAGTAGCAAAAGGAGAAAAGGAAGCTGCTGATGTATTGGGAAATTGGTAAAGGACACGTGAGTAATTCTCTTAAATAAGTGAGGACGTGTACTGTATACCCCCTTAGCACGAACTAATATCGAATTCGAATAGTTGGCGAGTCTGAAATGTCAATGTCAAATTTTGTATGGAAACTTGAACAGCAGCGGTACAAAAGCAAAGGCGAACCATTGAACTATATTACTAACGCATAGAAAAGACACCCAGAACAAAAAAATTGATTCATTTTGGTATGAGTTAGAACTAAAGTTCGCTGCAGCGCTAAAACAATAGTTATGTCATCCAACCAAACTATTAAAACATGCAGCGCTAGATCACTTACAGGGAATAGTTTTCTCGCGGCCAAAACGTCATAAGCGCCGGGAATTTCCTGGCGCGTACGCGTTTCGTTCAACGTAGAGTAACAACAAGTCGCTCTCATAGATTTTACACTGCAGAAGTGACACCTTTTGTACCTACTACAATCTAATACTCTGCCTTATCATTAAATAAATAAATGAAGTGAAATAAAAATCTTTATTTATTACACAAATTCAAAATAAATCAACACAAATAATATTATTTAATTGCCTTTAAACAATATAAGTTTAGTGAGCTTTGAACACAACCAGGCATTTGGATGTTGTTATTTATGCGAGCCAAACACAACTCTTCCCTACGGGCGCTAGATACTTACTGGACAGTTGCGGTACAGCGTACCGCAAAGCGTGGCGCAAAATCATGCAATGCGTTGTCTTCTCTATACCACAGCGGTGACACTCTGTGTACGTGAGAGTTCCAGCGTCAGTGACCTTGAGCAGGAGCGTGTATGCGCTAGGGTTGAACTTGGAATTTAGACTTGTGCCAATGAATATTTATGCATAGTAAGTTATTAAATGTAAACTGATTCAAGGATACTGGGGTAAATAATGAAGGATAGGTTTGATTTTATAATCAATTTTTAATCATTTAATGTAGGTACTATAACAAATTGCTAACTTTTATATGTTTTCTCCTTTTTCGATTCGTTTTATAATTCTTATTATTATCTAAATAATAATAAGATTGCGTAGCGTAGTCAGTCCGTGTGTGCAATGCAGTGCAACGCTATTATTTTACTATTTCGCTACTGCCATGCCTACGGT
Organism: Chilo suppressalis; assembly: GCA_902850365.2. Taxonomy (NCBI): domain Eukaryota; kingdom Metazoa; phylum Arthropoda; class Insecta; order Lepidoptera; family Crambidae; genus Chilo; species Chilo suppressalis. The sequence goes on along the minus strand of OU963920.1, from coordinate 1,150,677 downwards.
CGAGGCAGCACCTCCAGACACCCACACATAGCCGCGGGCGATTTTACGAGCACACATGCTTAAGTGTCGCTTCTTTTCGCGTAGTGTATATATTCTGTGTCTATACGTAGTAGTAATACCTCAGTGAGGCAAACTAAAAATCAGTACCTACACATATGACAATGACATTTCGCACTCGCAAACTATTCGAATTCGATATTGGTTCGTTCGGGGTACAGTACCCCTAGCTGGAGTCATTATCGAATTCGAATAGTTTACAATCCGAAATGTCAATGTCAAATTTTGTATGGAAACTTGAACAGCAGCGGCACAAAGTACGTAACGGGAACTAAAAATCTGTACACATTTGACAATGACATTTGGGACTTGCAAGCGATACGAATTGGATATTGGTCCGTGCTAGGGGTACTGTACACATAGCGATCCGTTTTACAGATCGGTATTTTTCTATATTTATTAATTATAAAAATGTCTATATTTCTAAATGACAAAAAAAATGGGTGCGTGTACTTATGTAGGCGCGTGAGAAGTTATCCTTCTTTCGCATCGTTTAAAATTAGTTTTTAATTGCATGCAAATAATTAATTACAATAAATTAATAAAAAGTCTGGATAAGGACACAGTCAATAAAGTTCAGTTTTAATTTGAAAAAATAAATAAATAATCAAAAAATTCAATTCAATCAAAATCGCTACTGAATATAATTTATTAGACCATATGTGATTTGCACTTGTATGAAACTCAAACACGTATTCCGAATATACAAACTAGAAACATGTGGATAAATATTATAAATATGAATACCTATAACTGTTACTTTATTACAAAAATAAAGATGTGGTTTTTGGTTCTACTACACCAATGGTCAAGAGATGGCGCTGTAGCCTCCTGAATCGCGCTTTGGTTCCGTTGTTCCAGATAAATAAATACTTTTGATATTATAAATATGAATACCTATAACTGTTACTTTATTACAAGAAATAAAGATGTGGTTTTTGGTTCTACTACACCAATGGTCAAGAGATGGCGCTGTAGCCTCCTGAATCGCGCTTTGGTTCCGTTGTTCCAGATTAATAAATACTTTTGATAGGCCTTCACAATGCAGTCGTTAGCACCCACTAAATAGAGATTCTATTTCTATTTTGTTGGTAGATTTTCTTAATGTGCGGTAAACACAAAAGTAACGGATGAAGTTGGTCGCTAAAGCGACCATTTTTTTCAAAATGTGGGTTTCTTACATAAATTATACGCTTTGGATTGTTATTGTAAAAAGAAAAAAAAAGTTGCTTCGTTCTTTTATTGACGACTAGTGAAGACTAGTAATCAATATTGCTGAGAGTTAACGATTACGCATAAGATTAAATTATAAGCATATACAATCTGGATTAAATGGACCAAAATACATAGTATATTTTTTTTGTTTCAATCAAAAAAAATTGCGTGATATTTGCCGAGACCCTCCCTCTCTCCAACGTAAGATTAGATGAGATTTGACTCGACCCCCTACCCCCCTTAAACATTTCACATAATTTATTGACGCCCCCTTGCTAATTCGGTGGACTATGTCGGTGACTCTGGTTCTCTGTCGGATTACATCATTTCTGTCGAGTTCTTGAGTGGAGACCGCGACTCGGTAAACGTAGTGTGGGACGCCCTGAGACAAGATGGGATGATGACATTCGTAGGCTGGCTGGCGTGAGCTGGATGAGAGTGGCAGAAAATCGGGAGCATTGGCGTGCATTGGGGGAGACCTATGTCCAGCAGTGGACGAGCATGGGTCGATGATGATGATGATATGTTTTGTGTTATATTCGGGAAGGAAACCAGATCTTGCTCGCGAAAGCGATTTCATACGCCCAACAGTTTAGAAAGGCTTGGGGGAAAGGAAAGATAGGAGGGCGTAGTCGTATGAGCGAGTTTACACACAAAAAAGAAATTAAGAAAATGTTTTAATTAGTGGCATACATTAAAACATTACACCTTATACCTAAATACAATAATTTAGGTCTAGACATTCGCGTCACTAAAAAGGCAATCCACTCAGCATGTGTCGGATATCGCAGATTGTCCGATGCTGGTCTTATATGGTGAGAAAGGAGAAAAAAGAAAAGATTTTCTTTTTTATAGATAGGTCCGACAAATGACTCCACCTCACCTGATGTTAAGTGAAGGTGAAGTCCAGACGCAAAGAGAGCTGATACAGCAGTTCTACCTTGGGCAGGTAGAACAGCTGTATCAGCTAGCATCATACCAGCCATCCATCAAATAAAATATGCTTCGACTAAACTACACAAGCAACTCTCACATACTCAAACGTCTATATATAAAAATTCAATCGAGCGAGCGAGACAGACCTGGAGCTCTATTTTTGAATCACTCGTCTTGCGTCGAACGCTCGATTTCTACTAAATTTCATTCGACATAATTAATTCCGTATTTTTGAATCGCTCGAGTGCAACGAATGGGTGCGGCCAGAGTGCACTCAGATTCAGAGTCAGATTCAGATTCTGAAAACAAGCGCGAGAAATAAACAGTGTAGTCGAAGGGTACGGCCAGATTGCACTCCTGATTCAGATTCAGATTCAGACTCAGAAAACAAAGCGCGAGAAAAAGCAAGCAACCTGCTTAGACTACACTGTTTATTTCTCGCGCTTGTTTTCGAAATCTGAATCTGAGTCTGAATCTGAGTGCACTCTGGCCGCACCCATTGAGTGAAACCACTCGCTGCATGGCGAATGGTGGAGGCGAATGATAGAAGAATTGTCAATTCTTTTGTGCTATTAGACGACGATAATCTATCACTGGTGTCGATTCTAGCATGATTCTCTAAACCTAAACTTAAATTTGACAGCAGTATATCCTTCTCATTCTCTATAGAGAATGAAAAGGAGAGACTGATGTTAAATTTAGTTTTAAGTTTAGAGAATCACGCCAGAATTGGCACCATTGTCATGCTTTATACAAAACGACAAAGAGTAGTAGTAATTACCGGTTTTTATTATTTTTGCGTGAAATGAGTAAAATTTCGTATTTCGTATCAAACAGGTAACACTAGTGACAAGTGATTCAAAAATACGGAAAATCTGTATTATGCAACTTGAAAGTCGAAGGTGACTTATGTCGCATTCGACGATACTATGTCAGACGAGTGATTCAAAAATAGAGCTCCTGTACGCTTCAGCGAAACGGCGAGTATGCGTCCGAGTCCTAACAACAGAGCTGTGTTGTTGTCCCTTTCTTTGATTGAGTGCACATGTAACGTGTTTGTCCCAGAGCTTGTTTACCGGTTAATTTTCAAACCCAAATCATTGTCAAGTACATTAGGAGCGTTTTATTTAGGTTTGGCTCTACCTTAACCTTAAAAACCGGTTTTCCTAAAGAGCGAAATCAAATAGGTTTTGAATCAATTTAGCGGTTTTTAAAGGGTTTCAATTCGCTCTTTCTGACGGCATCGATAATAAATGAATAACTTGACTTACTAGACGCTAGCAAACATGTCAATAAATACACCAATCTCTCTGCATTAACAAGACGTGACTTGATTAGTTCAAACAAAACAAACTTCAAGCGATGCCGACGCGTGCACGTGTCGCTCGGGATTAAACCGGTTTATTAAGGTTTAAGGTACCGCTTTCATTTCGGACGCGCTCCGAACGAAACCTTTACTAAAAACCGGTATTAACCTTTTTTACGGGTATTTTCGAAACCGGTTTCAAGCCCTGGTTTGTCCAACTGCGACTAAAGCGAATTCTGGTGATGCACCACAATTTTTGCGGATCAGTTTTGGGCCGCCGTATCTTCCCTTTTTGTTTTAATCTAAGACACACACACATAAATTAAACAGGAAAAAAAGAAGTAAATAATCATAGTGAGGATCTATAATGTATTCTAAATCTATAATCAGAATTTAAAACCCCACTCGTTCGTTGCCCCCAGAGCCGTCACACACCTCTAAGGGTACGGCGTGTGCACTCAGATTCAGACTCAGAAAACAAACGCGAGAAATATACAGTGTAGTTTAAGCAGGTTGCCTGCTGCCACTATGGCCACCCTAACTTTTGTTTATTTCTCGCGCTTGTTTTCTGAGTCTGAATCTGAATCTGAGTGCACTCTGGCCGTACCCTAAGGGTGCGGCCAGAGTGCACTCAGATTCAGACTCAGATTCAGATTTCGAAAACAAGCGCGAGAAATAAACAGTGTAGTCTAAGCAGGTTGCTTGCTTTTTCTCGCGCTTTGTTTTCGAAACTCTGGCCGCACCCTTAGGGTGCGGCCAGAGTGCACTCAGATTCAGAGTCAGATTCAGATTCTGAAAACAAGCGCGAGAAATAAACAGTGTAGTCGAAGGTTACGGCCAGATTGCACTCCTGATTCAGATTTAGATTCAGACTCAGAAAACAAAGCGCGAGAAAAAGCAGGCAACCTGCTTAGACTACACTGTTTATTTCTCGCGCTTGTTTTCGAAATCTGAATCTGAATCTGAATCTGAGTGCACTCTGGCCGCACCCTAAGTCCGGCCCGGTATTTACCCCTCAGTCAATCTTCTTCTTTTTTTTCTTTTTTTTATGGCATGCACGGTTTGTGCGTACAGCCTCAGTCAATCAATGAGTTATTGAAACGATGTTTTTTTTTGTTTTCAGGTGATTGACAAAAAACCAAGGATACTATGAACTTCAATAATTTATATTTCCTATAAGAAAAGAATACTATAACCTAGTTACTATTATGATTAATATATTATGTTATTTGTTGTAATAATGGATGTGTTTCATTTTTGTTGCGTTTAAATATATTTATAGCATTAGAGATTCTATAAATAAATATCAATAATTATACAAAATTTGTATGCATGGAGCCCGGAGACATTAAAAGTGAATATTTTTTTCTTAAATAACCTAACGAAGGTCTTTAAATGCCTCACGCTCTTTTTTTCTTTTGCATTGCTAATAAAAATATAAAATAACCGAGCGCGTCAGACATTGAGAAGGGATATACGATACGACGTACTTTTCCCAGTTGGAAGGAGTGGGTCGCCACTTGTACCTAGTTTTCTTCTTTTTCTTTTTTTATGGCATGCACGGTTTGTGCGTTCAGCCAATGTCAAGTAAAGGCAGCAGCTCTCCGATCTGATATGCTCTTAATTTCGTCAGTGAGCCACGGTGAAGGATGATGTTTCATTTTTACGGGCCTAATAGGCGCATCAACATCATACAATCCTGTGAGTTTTTGATAGAGATAAAGAAATGACGGAAGTAAAGGAACAGACGGAGACGGTGACGTAAATAATGACAAGCTAACAAAAGGGCCTGCAAATGTCAATAAAATTAATGAACACAAATAGAAATTAAACAAGTGTAATTTATATCGAAACGTAGTTTTTATTTTAGTTTTTAAATATTACACTTACATAACTAAATATTGTTTCTTAACATTATTATTTAACGGTGGCTGTGGACGACTTATTTTTTTTTAATCTATAACAGATTTTTCATTGCTTTTTACCGTGTCACCGGCGTAAGTAGGTAACTATGAAATTATGAATTTCATACTTATTCTTGGTTTAAAGTAGGTAGTGGCAGCCACATAACACAGAAAGAGGATAATTATGTGTGAGCTAGGTGCCTAAGATACGACGAAGACGGCAATCGCATAGAGCAACATGGAAGTAGGGTTACCATTCGTCCGGATTAGTCAGGACATGTCCGGAGTTTTAGACTATAGTCTGGACTTTGTTATGATTTTATAAATTATATTGAATATGAATAATAGAAGTACACACTTCTTCACTTCCACTTGTAGTGGAGTCTATATCTCCCCTACTCTATTCTTATACCTCTATGTAAATCCTGCACACATATATCTTTTGTATGCCTAATTTATATGCCCAACTCGACGGAGGTTGAAGCTGTGTATGCCTACTACCTGAATGGGGCCGTTCAAGTATTACGTAAGCACTACAGGGGGGGGGGGGGGGGGGTCTAGATGGTGATTACGTCAGCAATAGTTATTTATTTTTTTACACAAATGGCAACCCGGAAATTATCTATACTTGAAAACAAAACGTATTTTCGGGGGTGCGGGGATGAATTAAAAAAAAATTGTAGGTATAGTACAGTCAAGTCAGTGAATTTGAATTGTAGCACTCAACGCCCTCTACAATTATGGTTGAAAAAAAAAGTTTCTAAAATGCATACAAAACAAGAAAAATGCGTTTCAAAAAATTTTTGACGGTTTTTTTGAGTTTTTCAAAAAACGCCTACGAGTTGAACATGCCCATCGCCAAGGTGGCTTACTGACGTCATTTGGCAACTGAAAAAACAAGACTTACCCTTTAGGTTTTTTTTTCACTGAAACGATATTTTTTTCGACAGATTGACTGTACTAGTACCAGCTGTAGGACGAGGGGTAAATAATTGTAATACATCTGCTTACGTAATAATTGAATGGCCCCAATGGGTCCCTGCGTGTTGCTCTATGGACAAACGCGTTATGTCTGCACTACAAAAGTACAGACAGAAGGCAACGATGTTAAATACCCTAGATACAACAACACCAACAAAATCGTGGCCGAAACCTGTCCAAAAGGTATATTGGATGATCGACGCAGCTCCGTAAGATGAAAGCGTAGTCAAGAACAATATAAGACATTATTGCAACATTGCAAGTCACCTTTAATACATACTGTACAAGGTATTTTATCAAAAAGCATGCGTCAAAGAGATACGATGGATCAAAATGCAAGCTCGTAAATTTTTACCACTTATTGATAAATTGTCAAATAGACTCAGCTCTGCAGCATATGCCGTAATGAAGATACGCCAGTTAACGGATGTAGATACGGCCAGATTAGTGTACTTTAGTTATTTCCATAGTGTAATGTCGTACGGAATTTTATTGTGGGGAAATGCCGCCGACATTCAAACTATTTTTGTGCTGCAGAAGAGAGCTATTCGATCAATTTATAATCTTAAAGTTAAAGAATCATTAAGAGATAAGTTTAAAGAATTTGGAATAATGACGGTCGCATCACAATACATATACGAAAATTTATTACTTGTAAGAAAAAATATTAATTTGTTTCTTAAAAACAGTGATGTTCACACAATTAATACAAGAAACAAAAATAAACTAACTTTACCTGCTACTAGGCTTCACAAAATTAATAATTCATTTAAAGGTCTTTGTGTTCGCTTATACAATAAAGTCCCAAGCAATATCCAAGAGTTAGCCATAAATAAATTTAAAGATATTATAAAAAAAACACTTATTAAAAAAGCTTATTACAAAGTGTCTGATTATATTACGGACAAAAATGCTTGGGTTTGTACTGTTCCAATCATTCCAACAGGTTTTCTATATTAAATAAATCATAATTGTATTGACGTTGTAACAACATAATGATTTGTAAATGTTGTTACATTAGACTTTTAATGTTGTGGAGTTTTTTTCGCTCGTTTTTCTCCGCAGCTAAAAAATATGTCCATAACGAGTGGTAGGGAAAAAAAATTTTTGGACGATTCAAAAGAGTTGTACTATACATCCAATTTGAATAAAGATATATTGATTTCTGATTTCTTATTACTATGTATATGCGAAAGAATATAGACCTTATTTCTTTGATTCTACGCGCAAATCTGAATGCGTTGTTAGCCAAATAGCAGGTGCGAACCGCGACGAAAAGAGACGGCTATATCACCGAACATGCATTTAAATATCACAAATATTTTCTATTAAATCAGTTTATAGTGTCAGAACAAAATTTGCTACAAATGCGTTTACTTGAAAAACATTGTTTAGATACCTGTCGAAAAAACGACACTTTACAATACTGTACATAAGTATTTTTTTCGCATTTTTTCACGGAGCTCTGCGACATGTTGACTCTTCAACGGTCCGCGCGTTACTGTGAACCAAGAAGTGCTTGAGTGTTGTTCAAGCACTTCTTGATTGGGACACATTTTGAGCACTCGTAGGGTATCAAGGTTATTTAATATCGTTGACAAACAGTGACAAAATAATAATACGAGTATTTATCACAAGTTTTTGACCACCATATAAATTTATGTAGGGTCAACGAACACAACGCGTTACCGAAAACCAGTCAAATGTTGCATATTCGAGTGTATCTTATAATAAAAGAAATAAATCCAAAAAGTCAGTTGGATCAATTTGAGTTTTTGGTGACTTGATATGCGTACAATTTTCACTTACGTCAATAAGTTTTGAATTGAGTAGCTGGCGAACAAAACGGTATAATTACGCATCAAATCAAAGTACTTTTTTTACAGTCCGGAGGTTTCGGGCCCGTTGAATTTGATTGTCAAATAATTTTCAATCAAAACCGCCTAAAACAGTGTTAAAATTACTAAATTTATAAATTAAAAACTATACCAAATGCTCACTGGAGTTATGTCATTCAGTTTTATACAGCTCTTGTAAAATTTAATTTTATGTAATTACTAGCGGCCCACCCTCGCTTCGCTTCGGTGTAGAGCTGAAGTGTAGACTACAGTTTTTGTTCTCAGGCTTGTATTATACACAATGACATTCATCTATGATTCTTCTTATACCTGCATGCAAAGTCTCAGCCCAATCGGTTTAAAATTGACAAAGTTTCATACAAACTTTCATTCCCTATTTTAACCCCTTGGGGGTAGAATTGATCAAAATCCTTGCTTAGCGGATGCCTACGTCATAACATCTACCTGCATGGCAAATTTCAGCCCGATCCGTCCAGTGGTTTGGGCTGTGCGTTGATAGATCGCTATGTCAGTCAGTCACCTTTGAGTTTGATATATATATAGATACCGTTTTGTTTGCCAGCTCCTCAATTATGAATGAGGCACTCTTTTAAAACAGAGTATAAAAATAAGTAATTCGTTAGGTTTTAGACTACAAGGTAGCCCACACGCACAATTACAATGAGTACAAGAGTCGAGTCCTACTGAAGTTTATTTGGTTTTACAAATTGAATCTTATACAACTGCACACACAAATCTATTAATCCAACACTTTTCAACATAATTATAAGGTGTAATCTAAATTAATACGATCACAGAACACAGAAAGAGGTTAGAGGCATGCTAATAGACCCGTTTATACGGGAACCGATGTCGCCGGCTCGCCCCCACTATACTTCCACCTAATAGATAATAGCCAATCAAACGACGCGACATCAAACAATCGAACCAATCAGCGCTCCCTCCCGAGCGCAACGACACAATCAGAACCAAGTTTTGGTCAAGTTATGAGCATTTGCTCACACATAACTGTGGCACGCCGGCCCCGCCCACAAGGCCCTTTTCACCTCCTATGTTCTGTGGAAGCGGTGATATGAAAATAGGGTCAGACAGTCTTGACAGTGTAACAAGGGGCACATGTAACATAAGGAAAATCTCTGCCCTTTTCTTGTTTGTCTATGGTCTGTCTTGTGTGTGTTTTATTAGTTTCATAAGCCGCCATCTTAATCAACTGTCACCTGACGTCAAATGACCGGGTATAATACAGAGATAATTCATACCACAGTGCACCTCGTTACAATTGACGCGGAAGGTAATAAGTCGAATTGAAAAAAAAAAGGTAAATTCAATTTATTTATATTATGTTGAAAAGTGTTATATTAAATTTTTGCTATAGAACATAATATATACAATACGTTTACACAGAGCCGGCAATACCACTAAGTCAACACATATAAATACTAACACAAAAGTCTTAACAAATCAATAATCATAAAAATTAAGGCGATATCAGTACAAATTACATTAAAAGACAAAAACAAAATTGAAAAGAATTCGAAATTTCATGCGAAAAATATAATCAAATACCTCACATTTCTCACAACAAGCATACTGGCCATAAACAAAATGGCGAACTCAATTATGCTATTCATAAATTTAATAAATTACTCCATCTCTCTTGGCTGACGTTATAGATCGCAGCAAACTTCTTGAGAACATCCACAGACAAATAAACTTGCTCAGCAGACTTTTTGTATGTAAAATTGGTACTACGCAGGCTTCCTTGTCTATGGTCTATGCTCAAGTTTGGCGGGGTTAAGAAATACTTTTAGCCTCGTGCAAAGGGCCCGTACCAAAATTGATATGAAGCCTTTTCTCTTGATAATAATAGCGTTACTATCAATTACATTAATATCTAAGATCTTTAGCTAGATATATGAACGAAAAATCTGATGGAAAAAAATGAGTCCAAAAATTATCAAATTTTGTTGAATTGTGTCGTAATAAAAGCTTTTACAGAGAACCGATACAATGCATGGAAATCGATTGCGCTTGCGCAAACATGAATGTATAGTTAACATTTGATAACTACTGTCTACTGATTTAAGCAGGCACTTGGGCTATTTATATAGTTCATATGTATATGTTACTTTATTACATAATAAATGCACTCTCAGTACAAAATTTTATCCATTTTATTATGTATACAACGATAAATCATACAGTACACTTATGTGTAAGCTATAGAGCCGATTCGGGCAAAGATGCTAGAAGCATTTAGAAAATTACTTCTAAATATAAAATAAAGACAACAGTGTATGCTTGTATTTCTCTATACAGAATCTACACTACTATTAAGTTTAAATTCGACATCAGCATAGGCAAAATTAACAAATATCTTGACAAAAAAAGGTTCCTATAAAACCTGGCGCCCAACGTGTAAGCTACGCCTAATAAGATTCCTTCTCACATTGTACCTAATTCTTATCTTTATTTCTACGAAATAAGGCCTATTTTGCAAAATGTGCTATTGAGGTAGGATAGTATAACAATATTACGTGGTTTGACTGCACGGTGTCATTAGTCATTTAATCAAATTTGCGTACGTACGTACCAACAACAAAGTCATGTCTGTCATCCAGCATCTTGTTCATTTGACCATTAGGATCCTTTTTACTTATCAACTGCCTATTTGTGTAACCAATTTTATGACTCTAGCAAGTGCGTAAAGAGATAATTACTTATTATTTTTTGTGCAATACATTGTGTTTTGAGAATAAGAACAAAAGGGCTATGTGATCACTTGAACGAATCGGTCACTCAAATGAAAATCTTAATAATTGTGGGTATAGCCATGACTTGTTGAACGTACGTATGTAGAGAAGATTCTCAATACTGTATGAAGATTGGCCTCTTTGCGATCTTTACTCGTGTGAGCGAAGATATATAGAAGATAGAAACTAAACGTACAGTCATGCTTATCTCACACCAGCGAGACGAAGTTTCGAACTGAAGTGGCTTCAGAACTTGAAAACGCTAAAATTCTTTCGACATTTCAATTAACTACGCTTCTTCAGCTGCTCAAACAAATTTATCGTATTCCATTCCCTATTTTAGCGTGTCAAATTATCACAAGTCAAGCTATTGTCACGGTTATTCCAAAACTGCGTGAAGCTTCGGGTGGCTTTGTCATCATCTTGGTCGCACTGTAATGAGACTTTAGAAGCCACTAGCAAACCCAGCGAACTCCGTTTCGCCACCAGATAGCTTCGTTTTATGTAACATTTCGTTTTGTGATTAAAAGAAAACGATTTTTTTTTAATTTTTCCTGAATTTTCTTTCCTATAAACCTCACGGAGCCCGAGACCTTTCCAACGAATGCAAAACCGTGGAAATCGGTTCGTGCGTTCTGGAGTTATAGCGTCAGGAAGGAAAACCCGACTTATTTTTATATAGTAGATGACAGATGCCGGAACAATCTATCTGAAGCTAGAGGCTTTTAGTCGTGGAGCTTACTCGAGCGCGGTAGAATATATACAGGTTGTTACAAAAATATAAATAAAGCTTGAAGGGTGTTGAAGTACATCATGATCTTCGAACTAGTGACGTGTCTTAAAATGTTCGATATTTTTATTAATCATTAAAAATAACTGTTTTTATGAAAAGTTAAAATTTCATGCAAATATTTTAAGAAAATTAGAGAAGACTCCCTTATATATGTACAACGCCCTTCAAATTTATTTGTATTTTTGTAACACCCTGTATACGTGGGGCCACCTTGCGCACCCTGGTGGGAATATTTAACAATATTCCCACCATACCTAAGCCCTCTACTTAGGGTGAAGCGTCGAAGGCAGCAAAAATTTTTTCAACAAACAGCCATGACGTTTGGTCGCGTCCAAATCATCAGTCTTTTGAATAGGAGCTGTTAAAGGGTTCGTGTAACGTTTGTAACAGAAAAAAAATATCTGTGGCGGTTTACACGGCACGGGGGTGGCCGTACGAATGGGTAGAATACAGGAAAAGCAACTATCAACCGTGTCAGACATTGAGAAGGGATGCTTTGTGTTAATCTGCCGCGCTCGAGTAAATCCTGAAATCCTCGCTTGGGGTTCTCTACCATCTAGTTTCAGATAGAACCAAGCTAATTATTTATTTTTCCGTTTTCACATAAAAAGCAACAAAAACTGTACACTGAATTACTTTATTTGTCACTACACATGCATTTTAGAATGTGTAGTCATTTGTTGAACTTCAAATCTCTCTTTACACAAACAACATTGAAATGTATCGTCTTTGATATTCAAATGTAACGCATCGAGAATGGAAGCGTTGAATGAGGACTTGCAAATTTCACAGCTCTTCTCCGCGTCCAAATGATCCAGGCTCTCGTGGAACTCCTTAGAAGTGTTAGTTTTAAATACTTCATCACAAAACCTGCACTTGTGTTTTTCTCTAGCAATATTATCTTCAGGTCGTATGCTATCGTCTAAGCTCCTGTCCTCTTCCACATTCGGAAATTCGTTATTAATTTTCTCATCCTCTGTAAACGAAGATTGCGCCTCCATCACCTCATCAGAAGCTTCATTCTGAACTGTATCCACTGCATCTTCAACTGTATTAGTGCTGGAACTAGGTTGATTATTGCTCGCCGAGTCAGCATCGCAATTAGCCTCATCCGAAGTGGTGCTAACCAACCTAGATTGAACTTTATCTATAGCGTAGTAAATTTCGATTTTAGGTGTTCTGTTCACGCTATCTTTGGTGTATTCCTCGACGAGGACTTCGTCGAGATTAAAATCTTCTTTATGATGCTTCTTCATATGAGGGTTGAGTGCCATGATTTTGAAGGGTAAACCGCACAATTTGCATTCTATGAACTCCTTGGAATCAATCGGAGTGTGGTGTAGCATGTGGGTATAGCAAGTTTGTTGAGCCATGAAGTAAACGTTGCATTCGCCGCATTTGTAAACCTTGTGCGTATACTTTTTCGGTGGCGTTGATGTATTTCGTTCTGGCAATGAAGTTTGATCGAGTTTAGGTGCTTGTTTAATACTTTCAGGCTGTTTCGTCGTTTGGTCAGGCTCCGGCGAGGCCTGATTTATTTCGGGGACGCTTTGTGACACAACGCTTTCTTTGACTTTCGAAGTAGTCGCCACTTCTTCGTCTTTAACACTGGCTTTAATGCTGACAGAGTTTAGAGGAGGACCGAGTAATCTTGTTGGCGTTTCTTCGGGTGTAACCACTCTATAAACTACGCTGGGATCAGCCTCGTGGTTAAACAGGTGCTTTTTCATAGTCACTCTAGTAAATCTAGCGTTACATGTGGTGCATTCGCGGACATTAAGAGCGTTCTTGGGAGTCAGATGCTCATGGTAAAACCAGCATTTAGTGTTCAAGTAGCAAACATCACACTTGGCACAACGGTACAAAGCATTTTTGTAATTTTTATATTTTCTGTGAAATTCAGAAAATGAGTACAATTTCCTGAATTCGTTTGCACTGGCAGTTTCTACGTTTGTATCTTTATCATCATCTTTATCATCTACTTTGTCTATAGCGTCTTGAACATCACCATCATCACAATTTTCCAGTTTCTGTTTAAGCATTTCGGCTTTAATTTCTCGTTGCTGCTTATTAGCACTGCACCTGCCGGCGCTCTGTTCATTCTCATTTTCAATTGGTATGATACAGAAATCTTTGGGTGACAACTTTAATTGCAAATGATGTGTAGAAATATGTTTCCTAAGGGCTCGACTTGCAAAATTCCATCCGCATTTTGAGCAAGGTTCCGTAGGAAGCTCTACGTGGTCACGGCGGTTATGAGACTCCGCAGCAGCTTTGGACATCATAAACACATCGCAATGGTTACATTTATAAATGTGCTCTTTATGATTAAGACCACAACGGCATTGTTTATCTTCGTGAAGATCGCATTCTTCCTCGTGTTTAGCAAGATTCTCCTTATCCGAGAACAACATTTTACAACCTGAACACCTATAAAGCTTCATTGCCGGAATCGCGCCGCTCTTGATACAGTTATGGCTTTCTATCAAATGACTTGGGAATTTCACTTGACACTTCTTGCATTCGGACAATTTGACCCTCCACTCATCTGGTTTAGTGGGGAAGTTAATTGGCTCAATGACTATGTTATCGCGGGTCATCGGTGTTGATAAGTGTTTCTTGAGGTGCAATGGTTGCCCCATAATATGGAAAACGTAATTACACTGATGACATAAACGCATGTTCTCTTCCCGAACACACGCATGATTATATATTGCAGGACGTTTGGTCGAACAACAATAGCATTTCTGACACTGATAATATTTGTACTTCAATATCTTCACTTTATCATTACTTGGGACAGCTGTAGCTGTAGTTTTGAGGACAGCTTTACTTTTTGGGACAGCTTTAGCTGTTCTGTTTACTACAGTTGTTTTAGTATCATTGGAAGAGTTAACTGCGTACTCAGATCTTAGTTTTGCATTGAACTCTGCCTCGCCGGGATGGTTGAACGCTACGATTCTGAACGAACTCGCGTTGACAGCTTGTTTCCTGTGAATAGCCGAATGACTCACTCGCGCCCTCTCAGTGGCAAAATCGAGACCGCAATCGGAACATTTGTGAGTTTGCTCAGCGTCGCAATCGTTCGATTCGACGTGAACGCAAATGTCGTCGTTGGCAACGATTTTGTTGCACGTCTGACACTTGTACACGGTATATTCTGGGGGCCCGTTTTGTAGCATTGTCATTTTCACTATTCGCGTGACGTAAATGCTGCGTCGCAAAATCTGGGTGACCTGTTCCCCTGGTATCGACGTGAAGATTTTAAACCAATTATTCCTCAATAGTTCGAAGTAATCATATGTCAGGATTGTGAAGGAATCCCTATCTATTGTTTCGTTTTCGTGTAGCTCCACGTGTCTCTTGTAGCATTTGTTCTCAAAATTGAGGTTGCACACTTCGCAGTTCATTATCGTGACGCCGTAACTCTCCATATGGTTGTAATGCTTTTGACAGTGCCCCACCACATTGTCGTACGAATCCGTGGTCACATCGCACGCTTTGCAGTTGTACAGGATATTCCATGTGGGTTTCAGCATTCTGTATTTCATTTTGAGTGTATTCTCTATACTTTTACCCGGCGCTTGGGCATGTGTCATGTTCTTGTGGGGCGCTTGTGTTTGCGTCATGTACTTATGGTGGAGCATATGCAGCCGAAATGCTGATTCAGTGAAAGATCTCTTACACATTTTGCAAGTTTTCAGGGCAGTAAGATTACACTTGGAATGGACATCCAGATATTGGACAGCGCATCGGGTGCACTTCCGAAATTTCGGCAATGGTGGCATGCACGGTTTCAAGCTTCGAATACACACGAATTTGTAGTCTTTAAAATGAACGTTATGTTTCGTGTGCATAAATGTTGTGTGACTTTTCAACTGCATGTTACTGCAGAACGTAAGGCCGCAGATTGGACACGGAGACAAAACCCTTCTAATGCTCTCTTGGCATTTCTTCTCAAGGTGGTGCGATCTCTTATACGGTTTTTTAGCATATGTCTGACACAGTTTACAGTAATACATTGGTATTTCGTTCTTTTTAGCTTTCTGTGTTTTGATAGCGACCGCTGTGGATATTAGCGGCTTCTTTTTCGGAATCGGTTCTGGGAATTCCGTGTTCGGCCTTTTCAAATTGGGCTTCGCTATTTTCTTGTTCGGGAGCTGTGGAATCTTTGCTATTTTCGCGCCGCTCGCATTAGACGTTTGCGTTTGGCCGTGTTGCACGAAATCTTCGATGAGAATAAAGTCCGACTTGATGAATTGCCTCGTCGTGTGTTTCTGTTTGTGAATGATGCTATTGTTTACGGTCAGATCGCAGATGGAGCAGTGATCTACGAACGAAGTGTCAGCGCAACCTAGCTTTGTATGTTTGATGTACAGACGCTCCTCAAAGTAGATGTTGCATTTGGCACAACGGCAGAGAACGCGGGAATATATGTTCGGGTGTACATCATACACTTTGAATTCGCGCGTGTGCCTGTGTTGTAGCTGATGTAGTTCACTATCTATCTGCCTAAAGAGCCGATGGCAATCCGGACATTTCCACACATTAGTCTGTGTAGTATGCGCGTAATTCGGGCGGTACGCGTGCGTGAGGGCGACCAAGCAATTCAAGAAGTACTTCGGACACTTGTCGCATTTGAAAAGAATATTTTTGGGCACGCCTCTTTTGAACGAGAGCCTATAATCGTTATTAATTTCATTTGTATTCACAGCTAAAGAGTTACTCTTCGCTGATTTAGCAGTTTTCTCGAGATTGCGTTGGTACAATTTCCCCAAATGCATGTTACTCGAGACGTTTTTAGTGTAAACGTTTTTCGCTTTGCTGGCTATCAACTTTTTCGTTGGGATCGTGTTTTTCACTTTCTGCACACCGTTGGCAGCTTTCCTAACATATATACTGTTATGGCAAATTCTGATGTGTCTGTTGTGCAAGAGGAGGGTTTTGGCGGGGGCCCCGCAAAATTTACATTTCACATACCCATTATCGGGAACACATACCCTATCAAAAGCTACGCCCGCGCCATGTTTCAGAACACAATGCTTTTCGTATGCTAACTTTTTTTTGAAATAACACGTGCACACTCTGCAAACATTGTACATATTGGTTTTTTGTATTGGAGGATTCACTATTTCACTGCTGACAATCGGTTTTGTTGGTTGCAATTGCGGTTGTGGTTGTGGCTTCTCTTTGATTTTCGCCTGCTTCGCCTGTATGAGATCGTAAAGATGTTGTATTAAGAGGGCCTCGTCTTCGAAATACGTTTGGCAGTGGTTGCAGAACCTGTGCTGGGGTTTAGGAGTTTCTTCCTCTTTGACCTCTTCGACAGCAACGAGGAAAGAATGAACACTCATTTTGTGAGCATCTAAAGCATTTCTCGTTGCGAATAGAATCATGCACTCTTTGCAATAACACGGGCTGGTGTTCAATCTATCCCCCCAGTCTTCCAGTGAAATGAAAAGGGTTTTCAACTTCTTGCTTCGCGGACATGGCTTGCTGCCTAGTATTATTAAGTTTTTCCGTTTGACAGAGCTATTTTGAACTCTATTCTCATAATGTGAAGGCACAGTTTGCTGTTGTGATTCTTCAGGGCAATGTTCTGGGTCATAGTCTTTGGGCTCCTCCTTGATGCTGACGTTTTCTTCGTAATTGACTCCGCTGTATTCGCTGTAGTTATCTACAGACAAAAGGTAACACAATTAATGTAATGCCTACTTTATCCTTGCACTAAGGCCCGAGCACGAATTTTGACAGATCCGTAATCATCATCGTCATCATCAAATTTTGTATGGAAGGAGCCAGTTTGTTCTTACGTCCGGTAGGGGCGTTGCTAAGTTGTCACAGAAACTTTGACGATGCGATAAGATTACGTAACTGTCAAAAGTCGTGCTAGGGTTTCTTAGAGTCCGCAAGTTCCTTCGTTCGAATCGGAACGCCCGTCTGGGAGAGTAATCTACACTTTCCCCAGACCGTAGAGAAATAATATTAACTTTTGGTGGAGTTGTATTCTATCAGCAGGTAAGGTTCTAGACCCCATGAGCACCACAATTTACTAGCTGCGTTCGGTATTTGCATTGCAGAGGAGACGGATTTTTGGTAATATGATCTCAGATTAATCTAAGCAAATTGGTACTACCGAACGGCCCAACCGTCAATGATTGTAATGTAATTATATAATCTGACAGCATAGGTAAAGATTTAACGTTCCACAGGGAAAGCAAGTTGATAAGCCGGACTAGATTTTTTCCAGAATTCCCTTCCTTTACTTACCTTCATAGTCTACAGGTTCAGACTTGATGTTGGCTAGGAACATGTCTGCGATGCGAGGATTATCCATAGGGTCATGTTCCTCTATATCAATATCGTCCGCCATATTGTCTAAGAAAATCCTGGAACACAAAAATGCAAAAATTTGCAAAAGCCCCTTTGGAATACCAACAAACAAGTGATATTGTTTAATTAACTATCAATTGCGATATGTAATTGGTATTATTATAACAAACTTAATTTGAAAGTTTTTCTGTTAAATGTTGTAGGACTTCATATAAGAAAATTTTAGCAATAATTTTAGGGATTTGAGTAAGTCCGCGTATTAGTCTATGGAGATGAGATAGCTCCATCTTACTTATAATGAAATTCGAAATTCTTTCAATTCGACATAGTGTTTCTTGTAATTTGTTATTTCATGGGTATTAGTCATTTTTTATAACAGTAATATTGTACCTATCTAATGCCGCTTCCTATATACTAAATATAATGTTAACTATAAAATTTATTGTAACTATACATTTATATTCTAAATGATGTAATGAAAGGTGACTTCAGACATATCTCTGAAGTAATTTTTCAACTTGACGACTCTGTATATAATTATACAGGGAGAAAAAAACAGTCCTCGCTGAGTTTCTTGCTGGTTCTTCTCAGTACACGGTCTATCGCTGTAGTTTTGCGAACCGATGGCGTAGCTTCTTTCAAAATTTCAAAATTCAAAATTCAAACTCATTTATTCAGTCTAGGCTGTTACAAGCTCTTGTGAAAGTCAAACGCTACGCCATCGGTTCGTAAATCTACGGCGGGAGACCTTGTACTGAGAAGAACCGGCAAGAAACTCAGCAAGGGCTATTTTTTTCTCCCTGTTTTGTTTCATACAGTGTCGTCAATTGAAAGATGACATCAAAAATTGAATACATATGTTGATGTCAACTTCCATCACATTAATATTATTAATTAACAATCTAACAATCTTGATCTTCACAAGTGCTTGTAACAGCCTAGACTGAATAAATGACTTTTCATTTCATAATACACAGGAACGCAAACACAAAAGGCGGCCTTATTGCTAAGGTAGCAATCTCTACCAGGTGACCTTTGGCTAAATGAAACCATACCATAAGAATAGCAACAGTAGGCTAGTGCATTGTAAAATTAAATAAATAAATGTAAATATAATAATAATAATAAATATATCCAACACTCACACCAATTAGCCTAGCCCCAAAGTAAGCACTATAGGCTTGTGTTAAGGGATATGTTAAGGTAGCGAATAGAATACATATACAGTACATATATAAGTATATTTATATAGAAATACATATTAAACATCCATGACTGGATTCGAACCCGGGACCTCTCGAGTTGGCGACACCATGAAACCCGGCGTACAAACCACTTGGCCACGGAGGTTGTCGAAAGGAAATATATATAAGGAAGCTATAAAATACAATACAAAGTAATGAACAGATAAATAGATCAGGTGGAGACCAGCTTGAGGATATTCCTTAATTTTAATGGCAAAGGATTATTAGAGGAGCTGAATGGCGCAGAGGAGCTTGATGGCCCAAGTGGTAAGAGCGTTCAGCTGCCATTGTTGAACTTAAGCAACTTTCGCAGTGGTCGGTGATTGGATGGGTGACCAAAAATTACTATCTCGAGCTACTCCGTGCTTCGGAAGGCACGTTAAGCCGTTGGTCCCGGCTGCATCTGCAGTCTTTAGCACCCACCAATCTGCTCTGGGGCTGTGTTGTGGGTCATGGCCCAACCTCCCTATTCCATCCATAGGGAAGGCCTGTGCCCCAGCATTGGGGACTTTAATGGGCTGATGACGATTAGAGATGTCATTCATAGTTATTTGGCCTAAATACCGAATATTTGGCAAGGCTTTGGGCCTAAGCACCAAATATTAGGCTGCCATATATTCGGCAAGTTATTGCTTGTTACGGATCTAGCTTTACTATTTGTGGCCATTCTACTTAATATAAAGGTAAAACAACTACACTTTTTTATTTATACACTGGAGAACCAACTCAATTCTTGTGAAATTTGATAAACATGTTTATTTTTTTAGAAAATATTTATGGTAAATTGCACAATTATGTTTTGTTAGTAAATTATATGATTTTTATACAATTTTTAAAATTAAATGTAACAATTACTGACATATAATAACGCCGTTATTAGTATCTAATGTGTACATAAGGAGTTTCAGTAATTGGCCTTAAGATAATATCTATATTTTATTGTATTAAATTTCACAAAAAACCACTGTCGAAACTTTGTTAAAGATGAATAAAAAAATAAAGTACAAAATTAGGTCAGTATATTTATACCCAAAATTCAGAAAGACAGAATATTTTTGCAATATTAATATTATGTAGTTATGTTTACAACTACATATTTTTCAGCCCCCCTAGCATAGCACTACGATATGATATAAAGCTCGTTTTTATCACGCTCAACTGTCAAATTACTATGGAGTTTGACAGTTACACATGATAAAAATCATGTTATATTGCAAATTGTGGTGCTCATGCTACGGGGACTGGACTACATGCTTATCACATGAATAAAACAAATTGCACAAAATCTATTTGATGCTTTCAAATTTTTAGTTTAGCATTAGCAAAGAAAGTGGCTGGCAGGAGCTGGATGCGAGTAGCCCAAGATCGATCTGAGTGGCGTGCATTTGGAGAGGCCTACGTCCAGCAGTGGACTATGATAGGCTGTTGATGATGATGATGATGATGATTAGCAAAGAAAAATACAGGAACTTGCTTTAAATGTTAAGGGTAAATAAACAATTAACATGCTCAGGTGATTTATGTTTATTTATTTAGAAAGGGGATATACTTAGAATAAGTAACAAGAGTCATTTATGATAAATTCAATAATTCTTCTGTTTGTCTGTCTGTCTGTTGTTTGACAGCAATGCACTTTAATACCAGCGTTACAGTGTACCCTGTTTAATTAGGTTATGTATGTAAAACATGTCAATATTAATTTACCTTTAGTTGTAACTGGTTGTATAGACACAATAAATTTATATTCTTGTGATAACACAATACAGCAACAAAGCCAATATAAAGAAAAAAATCTCTTCGAAAAAACTCTCACTTCACCATTTTTTAGAAAGATTTGTTTTTAAAAAGTTGTCTTTCTTTCTCTCTCTGAGTGTGTAGGCGAAGAATTTGCCATTCATTTCATACAGCCATGTAGAATACTTTGTAACGCAAATGATTCTGCATGCTTGCATAAAGCCATAAATAATAAAGAACCCAAGAGTAAAATACTTGGAAGCTAATATATAACACAATAAACAGAATCTGAAATCCTTTAATTTAAGACATAATAATAAAACTGTAGCTTCTTCTCGTGTTTGTCTTTTATGTAAGTCCGCGATAATCTTAAAAAGTATGCTGTTTTCATTTATTGTTGTTGTTGATTGTTGATATCGAAAAAAAATGGTTGCCTGTAAAGTCGGTTTTACGGGCGAAGATTTTACGTGACAACGTCTTTTTCTCGGTAGAATATTTATTGATATGAATATAATTAAATTGCACAATAGGAACAAGGAATTGAATGAAAATAAGAATTGCACAAATTTTAACTACCGAAATATATTTTGTTTACTAAAACATTGTACATGTAAACTTAAACTCATCGTAACGTTACCGAGCGTTACACTTTTTCATAAGTGACTCCCAGCCGCAACCTAATTTAAGACGTTGTCACGTCAAAATCAGATATAAAAAAACATGGAGCGGTTTTTAAGGGATTTGTTCTCATAAAAATGATGCCATAAATTACCTAAAAAATAAAGTAAATTAAAATAAAATGAATTGGGTGACGACGACGCACAGTAGTTCCAAAACGTAGTAAGTAGATATATAAGTAGTCCGTGGTTCTCAATTTAAAATTGTGGACTTTTCAAAAAATAATAGACACGTATTTTATCTTTCGTCAATCAACCAAAAAATGGCAAAGGTGAAGCTCATCAAAGTTTGGGAGAAGAGGCTGGAGACGTCATTTTTAAGTAAAAAATATACCAAAATGTGATGTCATGTGAGATTTTAAATGAATATATTGTAATGTATTGATTAAATGAACAAAGCTGATAGACAAAGAAAAAAAAGTTAGCAGTGGTATCAATTCTGGCATGATTCTCTAAACTTAAAACTAAATTTAACATCAGTCTTTCCTTTTCATTCTGTAAAGAGAATGACAAGGATACACTGTTTTCAAATTTAAGTTTAGGTTTAGAAAATCATGCCAGAATCGACACCAGTCATCCCTATTTTAGTATGAAAACATAACATGAATGTAAAGGCTGTATGAATTAAATTTCATTTGCGCATTATACATTTAAGAAACTTACGTTTGCGCGAAATTTTGGCGCCAAACTGTCAAGTGTCAGTCGTCGTGTGAAGGTTGTTTGTTTGTTGATTTAAATTTCAGTTTATAATTTGTTAGGTACCTATTGTTAATTTCTCCAAATGGCGCGCACGAAAGCTTCTGTGGGTGCTAAAAGTAAGTTACTATTTCGTATCAGCATTGATTTTTATGATTACCATCATGAAATTAAATATTATAACCTCATTTTAAGCCTTACTGTTCTGCTAGTTTGAAATGAATTAGAATAATTCTCTCTGGTCGAATATCCACACTAAACTAACGTTAATTGAGTAGCTATAATATCAAATGCTACTCACAAAAGTTCACTTCAACTTTTAGTAAGTCAACAACATTGAAACTTTAATATAATAGTTTATTACTGGTGTCAATTCTGGCACGATTCTCTAAAGCTAAACTTAAATTTGACAAAAGTACATCTTTTTCGTTCTCTATACAGAATGAAAAGGAGAGACTGATGTTAAATTTAGTTTTAAGTTTAGAGAATCACGTCAGAATCGACACCATTTTCAAGCATTTCACTGCTACATTGGGCAATAAAGAGAACTTCTATCATTATTTAGATATTCAATTCTAGCAGTTAACCATGCAAGTAGTAGAATAAATTACTTCAGGCAGCTTACTGAAATAAATTTAAAAACAGATATTTCCAACACTCACTTAGCCTATCCCTAGAATAGAATAGAATAATTCTTTATTGCAAAACTGTTACATTTAGTATTACTACTAGATGTTAGTACACATAATTGAAATAAACAGTTACCCTAATCGGGCATGCAACAGTCATTTTTATAAAAAAAACATTATTCTTTAGATTTAAACATCTAGCAGTTAAATGCTTAAAAAATAAATAAAATCATAAAAACATTATTATTAAAATATTCATTAAGATTATAAAATGCATTATATAAAAGCCATTGCTTCAGGGACCTTACAAACTTATATTCCGGAAGTGACTGCAGATAAGGCGGTGAATTGTTGTATATTCGTATGGCAGACATATAAGTACTTTTTTCAAAAATTGCTGAATTTGACTGAGGTAAATGTAATTTGTCTTCACGTCTCATCGCTATTATATTTGGTATTTATTTATCCCTAATTATGGGATAAATAAATACTAAATATAAAAAGCTGTTTCATACATATCAGTCGATTAGCTGATGCACTTTTGTATGAAACAGCAGTTTTTTTTCGCAATTTCAGTGTTGGTCCCATCGTTGGTGTTTTAAAATTAACCTTGTATAAGTATATTTATAAAGAAATATATATTAAACATCCATGACTACAAAGTACAAATGTTCGTATTCATCACACAAACATCTGCCCCCACCGGGATTTGAACCTGGGACCTCTCGAGTCAGCGACACCATGAAACCCAGCGTACGAATCACACGGCCACAGTGGTCGTCATTCGAATTATTCAGTCTGAAACTTAGTACAGCATATGCTATGAGAATATAAACTGCTTATGATAAGGATATTATTGGAATATGTTACTTTTTACAGTATCATCAGGGAAGAGCAGCAAAGCCAGATGCAGTGTGGCTCCTCCAGCTTCAAGTAATGCTGTCTCTGGAGGTAAATTCTATAAATTATCTTATATATAAAATTCTCGTGTCACAATGTTAGTTACCATACTCCCCCGGAACGGCCTGACCGATTTTCATGAAATTTTATATGCATATTCCGTGGGTCTGAGAATCAGCTACTATCTATTTTTCATATCCTTAAGTGATAATGGTTGTCCACCTGTAACATACTGTTCAGAAACCCACAATGCGCCTTTGCGCCAGAATTCAAACTGTTGGGTATTGTAACGTAGTGTTCTTATATGGGTTAGGAGGAATGTTATCCCAGGAAAATGATGGAAAAAATACTTTTTTTTGGACAGTATTTATTTTTTTATTATGTGGTATTAAAAATACATACAACCCTTAATTTTCACTCTTCTACCACCTGCCCCTATTTATATGGCAGTATGAAGTTCGCTGGGTCAGCTAGTAAATCTATAAAAGTCAAGACAAAAGTCAAAAAGTCTTTAATCTAATCCGATGCACAATGCAACTCTTTTGAATCGTCCATATACATACATATATCATCATCATCATATTATCTCCACTGCTGGGGCACAGGCCACCCCTATGGATGGTATAGGGAGATTGGGCCATGACCCACCATGCGGGCCCAGTGCTGATTGGCGGGTGCTAACGACTGCAGATGCAGCCGGCTAAAAGTGCATTCTGAAGCATGGAGGAACTCGAGATAGATGTTTTTTGGTCACCCATCCAATGACCCTGTATAAGTCTGCAAAAGTTGCTTAACTTCAACCAGCCAAACGTGCTAATCACCCGCTCCATGAAGCGCCATCGAGCTCTCGTTATACTAATATTATAAAGTAAGTTATATAAAGTTTAAATCTAAAGAAAAGTTTACTAGAAAAAAAAATCCACGCGGACCAGGCAGCGGATGGGACTCGAACCCGCATCCTTCGCTATCCGGGCGAATGCACTGACCATTGCTATTTCTTCTTTCAAATGTTTAATACTTGAAAAAGTATTCATTTGACATTGTGGGTTACCTACAATGCGAAGAGATGGCGCTGCCTTGCAGCTTAAGGCTAGGAAAATTTCGACGCGGCTAATAGGGCCGTGGTAGCATAATGGTCAGTGCATTCGCCCGGATAGCGAAGGATGCGGGTTCGAGTCCCGTCCGCTGCCTGGTCCGCGTGGATTTTTTTCTAGTAAACTTTTCTTTAGATTTAAACATCTAGCAGTTAAATGCTTAAAAAAAAAATCATAATTATATAAAGTTTTTATATTTTCTCCTTTTTATGTTTGTCACTCGATCTCACAAAAACTACTTAACAGATTTGGATGATATTTCGTATGCATATAGTTCATGGCTAGAAATGAGACATATCATGATACTTATCCTGGAACAAATGTTAGTTGCCTGAGGGATTTTAAAAAAATTAAAGTTAACATGGACATAGTCATGTATAGTAATTTATATTTACGAGGAGAGCTCATACCAAAAGTGTAATTATGAAATGAAACAGATAATTTCTATAAGACTCATACAAGTACTTAAGTATATAAAACAACCATGAAATGTATTTTTATATTTTTTTTATATAGCCAGGTAGGCAAATGACTCTACCCCACCTGATGTTAAGTGGT
The DNA here is from genome assembly GCA_902850365.2 of Chilo suppressalis. NCBI lineage: Eukaryota > Metazoa > Arthropoda > Insecta > Lepidoptera > Crambidae > Chilo > Chilo suppressalis. Next base: position 1,125,008 of record OU963920.1, on the reverse strand, counting down.
GATAAAGTCCAAACGCGAAGATAGCTGGTACAGCAGTTATAAACTGCCACACCAACCATCCTTACCTTGCAGACCTGAAAAAAATGCTTCGTCACACCTCTCTTAAAGGACCCCAAATTGTAGGAAGGAGGGAACACGTGCGCGGGCAAAGAATTCCACTTGCGAATAGTACGACAAAGAAATGAGTCATCAAATATCTTTGTTCGTGTAGGAATAGTGGCCACAGTAAGTCGGTGGCAACGTAGGCCAGCGCGCGTGGTCCTCTGAAGAAAAGGTGATGGAGGGATAAAGAATAACTCCTCAGAACACTCGCCGTAGTATAGTCGGTAGAATGCGCTTAATGATGCCACATCCCGACCGACGTAATTGTAGAGACTCGAGTTTCTTAGTTCCTTCTTCATCGCCAATGATGCCTGTCAATGTTCATCATCAGCCTATTAATATCCCCACTGCTGGGGCACAGGCCTTCCCTATGGATGGAATAGGGAGATTGGGCCATGAGCCACCACGCGGGCCCAGTGCGGATTGGTGGGTGCTAACGACTGCAGATGCAGCCGGGACCAACGGCTTAACGTGTTTCCGAAGCACGGAGGAGCTCGAGATAGTAAATTTTTGGTCACCCATCCAATGACCCTGTCTTATACAGGGTTGTCGTCTGCGCAAGTTGCTTAACTTCAAAACTGCAGCCAAACGCGCCATCGAGCTCTTGATGTACTAATATTATAAAGTAAGTTAAATAAACTTTTTATATTTTTTTCTTTTTATGTTTGTCACTCGATCTCACAAAAACTACTTAACGGATTTGGATGAAATTTTATATGCTAGTTTATGGCTAGAAATGAGATATATATCATGATACTTATCCTGGAACAAATGTTAGTTGCCTGAGGGATTTTAAAAAAAAAATGTGTGCGTGTACTAGTGTACACACGTAAGAAGTGAAACTTCTTTATGGCCTTATTTTTTTCGAAAAATGATCTACATGCAACTTTCCAGAAATATATATATAGGCGTGCGCTTAGATTTTTCAAAAACTCACCCACTAAAGGGGTATAACTACACCTTACCTTACCTTACCTTACCTTACCTTACCTTACCTTACCTTACCTTACCTTACCTTACCTTACCTTACCTTACCTTACCTTGTGTGAAACACGAATATTTGCTGTCGATACTTTTTTTTTAAAGTTGACAGAAGAAGCAATTGTTCGGATGAGGTAAATAGTGCTGTTTTAAAAAAAAGATGGCGCGTAACCAAAAAACGTGACGCGTAACCGAATAAAAATGTGACGGTAAATTTTTTTCCAACGCCGATAAAGAAGTTTCACTTCAAAAATGTATAGTAATTTATATTTACGAGGAGAGCTCATACCAAAAGTGTAATTATGAAATGCAACAGATAATTTCTATAAGACTCATACAAGAACCGAAGTATATTAAACAACCAAGAAATGTAAATGTTGTATATGAAATATTTTATTTTATATTGTTCCCTTAGGTAGCTCAGACCGTTCTGCGAAAGGTGGCTCGGGTGGTGGCAACTCAGTGTGTCCCCGGGAAACACCAAAATGGCAGAAACCCATCACGAATTTCTTCATTTGCAAAGACAAATCTGTCGAGTCTGAAGAAGAGAGCAATGACAAGGTAGAAGGTATGGTTCATTATAATTCACAGTTATTTTTCCTAATACAGTATTGAGAGGGTTATTTAGTCAATTTGATATTTCTTAATTTAATTGAATAATTATTTATTCATACATATTGTCCTCCTTTAGGAGGATAAGTTTTGTGTGTGCGTGTTTTTTAAGTTCTGTATGTCAATACAATGTTATTTGGACACTACCCATATATAGGGTATTTGACAAGTTTTAGAAAATGATCTCACGTTATTGACTAATGTTTATGGAGTCCATAAAAAGTGGATATTCATCATTCTGTTGCGTATTTCAGTAAAAATAACCAAATCAAAATCCTCATTTTCAATTTGCCGCGAAAACGTTTTTCTGGACAATATGGCGTCTTACTAGTGTGTGACGTCACACGACTGTTATTAAAACGTCAAACGATACAATGTAATGTTAATTTAACCGGAAATTTACTTGCGTGTGACGTCATTTTGGGCTCCGCCAATCCCAAGCGTTTTGGCTCACCTGACAATAGATAAGAAAACTATTATCTTTTTCGTGGATTTTTAGTAAAATTATAAATATTTTTGTTGTAGCAATAGTAAAAACCCCTGCCTATATTCATTCTAAACACAGATGCTAACAATTGGCACTTTATTTTTAATACTGTCAAATACCCTATTATATAGGAATAAGATAAGATTACTTACGCCGTCTTTTGTTCATGTCACTCAAATGCCATTTGTCATTCTATGAACAGAGATAAAACATGGAGTAACTAATCCAAGCTTACTCTACCGTTTATTAATATAGAGGTATATGAGTTGAAAAGTAACATGGAAATATTTAGTTTTAATCCCTAATTGTAAATGTATGTTGCTGTTTTTATAATACAGTTGAAACCGGATATAATGACATTGAAGGGGCTATATAACTTCGGACGTTATGTCCGATAGTTGTTTTAAGCAATATACAAAACCAGTCATATTATTGTCATAATATATGTATGTAGTATGGTTATAGACCAATGGTTCCCAACCTGTGGTCCGTGGACCACCAGTGGTCCGCAGAAGCGGGCGCGCCCGCTAAAAATGTTATTATTTCTTTTTATTTAATTTCATATTAGATTTTTAATTAAAGTTTCAGTTTGATTATTACAGTTTATTTTTATTACAATAAAATTTAGTTATTTAGTGACAAAATAGTGGTCCGTGCCAAAAAAAATATCTAAAAAGTGGTCCCTGACCAATAAAACATTGGGAACCCCTGTTATAGACAATGAATATAAGATTGTTTTCAAATAAAATATCGAAATAAGAAGTAATAACACTGCCGGATTTACTGACTGAGGAGCTCGATGGCGCAGGTGGCTAGCGCGTTCGGCTGCGATCGTTGAAGTTAAGCAACTTTCGCAGTGGTCGGTCATTGGATGGGTGACCAAAAATTTACTATCTCGAGCTCCTCCCTGCTTCGGAAGGCACGTTAAGCCGTTGGTCCCGGCTGCATTTGCAGTCGTTAGCACCCACCAATCCGCACTGGGCCCGCGTGGTGGGTCATGGCCCAATCTCCCTATTCCATCCATAGGGAAGGCCTGTGCCCCAGCAGTGGGGACATTAATAGGCTGATGATGATGATGAACACTGCCGGATTTAGGGGAGGGCAAACGGGGCGAAAGCCCCGGGGCCTCCACAAACGGGGGGCCCCCACAATAGAGACTTCGGAAAAAAAATCTTTCAATTTCCAACTAGTAAACACAAGTAAACATCTTATCCTTTGATTTTTTTTTGGTCTTTTACCTTTACCCAGCGCCGGATTTAAGACAGAGCAGGTGGGGCTGTGGCCCAGGGGCCCCCACAACAGAGGTCACCAAACCCTTTGGGGTTGCTTAACGTAAGAGGTCGGGCCTAGATTAAGGGGCCTCCACTCCTTTGTTGCCCCAGGGCCCCAACACTTCTAAATCCGGCCCTGAGTAATAAGTTTACTATGAAAAAATTTAAGCATCTACAGTATATTTTGTTTTACTGGAACCAGTAAAACGCTTAGACGTTATAACCGATGAATATCGATATGAACCTCATCAATATTCATTGGTTATAAGTAGTTTTAAGCGGTATTTCGCTATTATAGGCGGTTTATTTACTTAAGGACTAGCTGACCCAGCGAACTTCGTACCGCCATAAAAATAAGGGTTGGTGGTAGAGGGTTGAAAATTCAGGGTTATACGTATTTACTAATGCTGTATCATAAAAAAATTAAAAAAAAATCTTAAATTGAAAAAAAAAATTAGGGGTGGATTATTCTTAACATTTAGGGGGACGAAAAATAGATTACATCCGATTCTCAGACCTACTGAATAATATATAAAATTCTCGTGTCGCGGTGTTTGTGGTTAAACTGATCCGAAACGGCTTTCCCGATTCTCATGAAATTTTGTGTGCATATTGGGTAGGTCTGAGAATCGGACAACATCCTTTTTTCATCCCCCTAAATGTTAAGGGTAATCCACCTCTAAATTTTTTTTGCAATTTTAGATTTTTTTTTTATTGAAGTTATACTTCTTTAGGCGCGTTATGAAAAAATGATGAGAGTGAAATTTCAAGATGCGCGCGCATCACTGTAACACAAAAAAATACTTTTGTGTTTACCGCACATTAAAAAAATCTACCAACAAAATAGAAATAGAATCTCTATTTAGTGGGTGCTAACGACTGCATTGTGAAGGCCTATCAAAAGTATTTATTAATCTGGAACAACGGAACCAAAGCGCGATTCAGGAGACTACAGCGCCATCTCTTGACCATTGGTGTAGTAGAACCAAAAACCACATCTTTATTTTTTGTAATAAAGTAACAGTTATAGGTATTCATATTTATAATATTTATCCACATGTTTCTAGTTTGTATATTCGGAATACGTGTTTGAGTTTCATACAAGTGCAAATCACATATGTTCTAATAAATTATATTTAGTAGCGATTTTAATTGAATATTTTGATTATTTATTTATTTTTTCAAATTAAAACTGAACTTTATTGACTGTGTCCTTTTCCAGACTTTTTATTAATTTATTGTAATTAATTATTTGCATGCAATTAAAAACTAATTTTAAACGATGCCAAAGAAGGATAACTTCTCACGCGCCTACATAAGTACACGCACCCATTTTTTTTTTATGATACAGCATTAGTAAATACATATAACCCTTTTCTACCCTTTTTCTATACAGAATTTTCAACCCTTTACAATCAATCCCTATTTTTTTATGGTGGTACAAAGTTCTCTGGGACAGCTAGTAACTTTATGATATGAATTTCTCTCATTATCCAGCTGGCAGTTCAAAGTCTAAACCCAAAAGGAATGTGATAGAATCAGATGAAGAGAGCGAACAAGTTGTACCGACTAACAATGTTCTTGATGAAACGTTGGAATTGGAACCGTTGACCGGTGAGGACAGCCATAAGATCGAGGAGTACTACAGTAAGAATTCTAAAGGGAAGGGGAAAGGTAATGAGAATCCGTAATGATATTGAAATGAAATGAAATGAAATGTCATTTATTCAGTGTAGGCTGTTACAAGCACTTGTGAAGGTCAAGAAGCTACGCCATCGGTTCGCAAAACTACGGCGGGAGACCTTGTACTGAGAAGAACCGGCAAGAAACTCAGCAAGGGCTGTTTTTTTCTCCCTGTATTGTTATATACAGTGTCGTCAAGTTGAAAAATTACTTCAGAAATACGTCTGAAGTCACTTTCCATTACATCATCTAGAATATAAATATATAGTTACAATTAATTTTATAGTTAACATTTTAAGTAGTATATAGGAAGCGGCATTAGATAGGTACAATATTACTGTTATGAAAAATGACTAATACCCATTTAATATCAAATTATAAGAAACACTATGTCCATGCATTACGATCATTAAGATAATCATCAACTTTATAATAGCCCTTATTCATAAGAGTATTTTTGATTTGAGATTTAAATTTAGTCAGTGGAAGCTCAATCAGATCTTGGGGAACTTTGTTAAACAATGCAATACTACAACCCAGAAATGAACCTCTTGATTTTTGGAGTCTGAAACATGGAACGGCAAGCTTGTTCTTAAATCTCGTGTTAAAGTTATGGGTTATGGGTATTAATTGAGAATGCAGATTTATAGAGCTATACTGCGATTCAACTAAGAATAGGACCGACTGGGCGCCATATTGTGATGTCATAGCTGTCAATTCAAACCAAATAGGTAGAGTGAGCAAAAGAAGTTTGTATTTAAAAAAACTTTTTAATAACATTTATTTAAAATCCACCGATTTTTAATAATATTTATTTATTAAGACTGTTAGAAAAAACATTAATCAGAATCTAGCTCTTCTATTCCCCTCATCTCTGCGTTACCGCCGGAGTAGTTATGAATAATCATGCACTATTGAAATGAAATGAAATGTCATTTATTCAGTCTAGGCTGTTACAAGCACTTGTGAAGGTCAAGAAGCTACGCCATCTATTACTAAGTCACATACAAACATGCATCCTTTATGTAAACGAAAGTACTTAATTAAATTCTTAGTTATTACTATAAAAAAAATAACTGTTTTTATAAAAAGTTAAAACTTCATGCAAATATTTTAAGAAAATTAGAGAAGACTCCTTATATGATGTACTTCAACGCCCTTCAAGCTTTATTTGTATTTTTGTAACACCCTGTAGATGCACCGATTTATTTATTTCTTGACGATTTGATGAATAAATCGGTGCATCTATACCGTTGAAACTTGATTTATTTAAAAAGAATATATTTTAAAGGGAAAAAGACAAAGGACAAAGAGAACATGGACTGCAATGTGGAGAAAAGAAAGTCGAAGAGAGATCTAGAAGATGACACTTTGAGTGAAGAATCGACACATGTTAGCAAGAAAATCAAAGTTTAAACATAATGGTGGACTGTTGGAACTATTATTTAGTATTAATGATCATAATTATACTGTTTAAAAAAAAATGTGCTGGCCACTGTTGTCGAATGCAAAAGTGAGTTCTATTTCTTGGGAGACAATGGTGTCGATTCTGGCATGATTCTCTAAACCTAAATTTAATTTTGACAATAGTGTATCCTTGTCAGTATCTACACAGAATGAAAAGGAGAGACTGATGTTAAAGGAGACCCGGCACTTTTCATAGAAAAAATGCTAAACTTGTATACAGTTGAATTTGGTCTCAAAATAAAGCCATAATTATTTGCTAAATAAAACTACTTTTGCCTTATTTTTAGTGAATCGTGGAAAGAAGTTATATAATGATTAATATTTATTGATATAGAAACCCTTTTGATGACAAACCTACGTATTTGACATTGACAGCTAGCTGCTGATGACAAATATTGCCAGACTACGTTACCCAATTATGAAACACAGATAAAAAAATTAAAAAAGTATACAACTTTGGCACAAAATGCCGGGTGTCCTTTAGCTTTAAGTTTAGAGAATCATGCCAGAATTGATACCAATGTTTGAAATCCCTCGGACAATCTCTTAAATTAGAAAGGTATCGATGCAATGCTGTAAAATACAAAACTGAGTTCTATTTCTTCGACAGTAATGTTTAAATTTCAATCTTACTTTAATACGAGAATATAATTTATTATTAACTAGAGGTCGCCCGCGACTTCGTCTGCGTTAACTTAGTTTCTTGAAAATCCCTCTGGAAACTAACATTTTTCGGGATAAAAGTTGCCTATGTGTGAATCTAGGGTGTCAGCTAACTCCATACACTGCCGGATTTAGGGGAGGGCAACCGGGGCGAAAGCCCCGGGGCCTCCACAAACGGGGGGCCCCCACAATAGAGTAAACATCTTTTCGGTTCCGTTTGTTAAATCTAAGATTTAATTTCAGATAATTCTTGTTTCCGTTTATATTTATGTGTTTGTTCAATACTAAGGGAATGTACTTGGTTCACAATAAATTATTTATTGAAAAACTCGACTGAAAAAAAAATGTTTACTTTATTTGGAAAATAATTTGGGGTGAGGGGGGCTCCGCTCCTCTGTTGCCCCGAGGCCTCTGGACCTCTAAATCCGGCCCTGACTCCATACCAAATTTTATTAAAATCGCTCGAGCCGTTTAGACGTGAAGAAGTAACAAACATACACACTCACATACTCACACTCTCAAAAACTTTCGCCTTTATAATATTAGTGTGATAGTTTAATTAGGAGGTACTAATACTTAACTGAAAGGAATTAGCGATTCACCAAGTACCATCTTTGTTACTGAGATATATGCATTTAAATGTAGACATTTTAAACCTGAATTACTTAATTCTTTCTAGCCTTTCTTAAACTGCAAGGCAGCGCCATCTCTTCGCAATATAGATAAACCACAATGTCAAAAGAATACCTTTACAAGTATTGAACATTTGAAAGAAGAAATAGCAATTATAGTTATAATTATTTTGTTTCATAAGCACGTAACTGCTCGATGTTTAAATCTAAAGAAAATATTACTAGAGAAAATTCCACGCGGACCAGGCAGCAGACGGGACTCGAACCCGCACCCTTCGCTATCACTGACCATTATGCTACCGCGGCCTTGATGGCCGCGTCGAATTCTTTCTAGCCTTAGCGGTAGCATAATGGTCAGTGCATTAGCCTGAATAGTTACATAGTTAAAATATACGAGTATAGGGAAAGGATGCAAATTTGGAATACTACTTTTAAAAAAAAATGTTAAACATGGATGAAGAGATAAATAAGTGAACACTGCATTTAATGTTAGAAGAACTTATATTTTATTCAAGTTAAAGTAAATAACAACCTTGGATTGTCACAAGTAGTGATCCTACTTTGTATTGTATTGTGGTTTAATTAAGAAATCACAGATTGGCGTAGTTTAACTAAAGTGAATATAATTTGGAATAGGATATTTCCAAATTACAATCACCTAATGGTTAATCTGAAATACCTATTTATTCAACAACTGACATACTAGACTTAAGATTTGTACAAATATAAACACATAAATATAAGTCACACTCAAGATGCAAGCCGATTTATTACTTGGAAAATTTTCTCGTCAGTACTTTCACTCCGATGAAGTTTGTCACGGAATTGTCAATATGGCTGCTTCTAAGCCACCTCAATTTTGTTTCCTTCCTAACACCTAGGGTGTGTTCCGAAATGTGCATCAGTATACTGGCCAGTGGTAATGACGTCACGAATCCGACGCCATATTGTACTGGTATGCTACCATATTTTTACTGGGAAAACGAATATGACGTATGACCGAGCGTGCGTGAGATGCATTCGAATTTTATTTCTTTTTTATTTAAAGAACAATAATGGCATCCGAACAAAAAGAATCCCTTTTATTTGATGAGGTGAATAAAAAATCTTCTTGATTCGCACTATTTTTAATATTTCGTCGATTTATGACGTCAGTGCACTGGCCAATATATTTCGGAACAATTCACCAGTATAGCGTCGTTCCATGACGTCATTAGCACTGGCCAGTATACTGGTATATATTACGGAATATACCCATAGACTACGTAAAACTGGTATACGTCAAAACATGGCGCTTTAGTATATTTGTATATTGCAGTATTCCAAATTAGAATCCTTTCCTCTATATCTATTTGAATTAATTCATCTATTTACCTACATGCTCAAACTTTATTTAAATACCTATTTAGTTTAGGATTCTACAAAATGATTATATTTTTTCTTTTTTCACATAATATAAACATTGCAGAGATATATTGATTTAAAAAGTCGCGTTTTGGTACAATTTTCACTTAAAAGTGACGTCACGAGCCCCTACTCCCAAACTTTGACGAGCTAGAACTTTGTCATTTTTGGTTGATTGCCCAAAGAAAAAATACGTGTCCATTATTTTTTGATCATCTAACTGACGGACTAAATAGAATTTCGTTTACTGTACCCCGTCATCACCCCTTTAAAGATGCAAAGATTTAAATCGTTGTATAAATGTATGAAAATCAATTCTTTAGCGATAAAAATCAATTGGGAATCAGTCGAAAACGTTTGTATGGAAAAATCAATGCCTACCTCCCTTCTTAAAGTTATGGTGTGTATGATATGAATCTCTCAAGTCTCAACTTGTATTACTATAGTTATAAGTGAATGAATTGTTACGTTATTTTTGTTACCTTTAAGAGTTTGTGAATATGAGAAATGAACAATAAATATAATTAATTTGACGAATAATTGTTTTATTATATGTGCATTTATATCGTTTCAACCTTATTGTACCCTAATTAAATACATCCAACAAATATTAATAAACGTTTATTGACTTTAAACAAAATACAATATTTCTAAATTAATAAGACAAAAATTGGTGACAAGAGGCATATTGGAGCTTAAATATTGTTAAAGGTGACTTCTGTTGCCAGTGGTAGGATAACCTGTAAGTATTACAGGCAACACGGTCCCCTCTATGTACATAAATACTGTGGCCGATTTACATTAGTTGTATGATTAACCTATATAGATATATAAACTAGTTATAAAAATTACAGAAACCGTCAAATGCAACACTCACACCAATTAGCCTAGCCCCAAAGTAAGCACTGTAAAGCTTGTGTTACGGGATACTAGGGTAACGGATAGAATACGTATAAAAGTATATTTATATAGAAATACTTAATACACATTCCTGACTGGAGTAACGTCTGTCTACACCGGGATTCGAACCCGGGACCTCTCGAGTAGGCGACACATTGGAACCCGGCAAACAAAGCACTCTGCCACGTAGGTCGTCTGTTCCCGGATTGGCAAATCTGTAATCGCCATATAAAAGCTGTGTCGCCATCACCCTATGTCATGCATGATTGCTGGAAGACATGCCTTCTATATGGATGGAATAGGGAGACTGGCCGATAACATAACCTACCACGCGGTCCCAGTGCGGATTAATGGGTGCTAACGACTAAATTGTTAGTGATTTAATTTTTATGAATTCTATTTTTATTTTCCATTAAAAATGCAAATTGGATAGCAATCCAATATAATTATTTTCGAAGCTTAGATTAAAACAAAAAGGGAAGATACGGCACGCTCATACTAGCATCAAATAAAATATGATCCGACTCAACTACATAAGCAACTCTCACACACGCACACGTCTGTAAATAACATTCAATCGAGCGAGCGAGACAGAACTTTGAAGCTTTGACACAGAGAAGTGTTGCCGAAGCATTTGTTATTTGATTTTGAACTATTTGTGTTCTTTATAAAAGCATCGAAGGCATTGTTTTCGGCAATCTTTATAACACAGATTATACGCAATGTTGTTATATTGAGTGCACATGCAGCGTGTTTGAATGTCCAATTGTGACTACAGCGAATATGTGATCGTGGACCACAATTTAAGCGGATCACTTTTGAGCCGCGAGTGCCGTATCTTCTCTTTTCGTATCGTATCTTCAAATGGACTTACCAATACCTAAATTTAGCAAACGGGAAGTTAAGTCAGCAATCTTTAAATTTAAAGTGCATAAACCCCCGGGTATGACCTAATAACCGCTAAAGTACTACGCGAGCTTCCGGCTATTGGCCTTGTATTCCTAGCATAGTTGTATATTGCTATATTGTTAAAAAGTTTCTGTCCCCCTCAATGGAAAGTAGCTGAGATTATTCTCATTCATAAACAGGGCAAACCTCCTGAAAGAGTAACATCATATCGACCAATCAGTCTTTTACCTATACCTTCAAAGATTCTGGAGGTGCTATTCTTGAAAAGACTTAAACCTTATATAAGCGAAGCCAAACTTATTCCTGACTATCAATTTGGTTTCCCAGCATCGCATGGAACTATTGAGCAGGTTCATCGCCTTGTACACAAATCAATAAGTACCTACTACATTTGAAAATAAACAGTTTTGCACCGCTGCATTCTTGGACATTTCACAGCCGTTCACCTCTTCTGTGAGGTAGTCAACACTACGATAAAGTTCTCATCGAAAAAGCCAACTCGATATATTTCGTGCCAAACACTCCAAGAAACATTAGAATGCGGCACACCGACATTCTAATGTACAAAAAAAAGATATAATATCACTGAAGACTAGGCTGTATGGGCATTGTTCCCTTTGCCTTCCTATAAAAGGAAAAATATTTAAAAAAAATAAAAAAAAGGGATTTTGGCGGGATTTCATAGGGACGTCAAAAGTTGAAAAAATATCGATATATCGATACATCGATCTTTTAAAAAATATCAATATCGGCTTCGATATATCGGACCAATTTTCCCAAAAATATCGTACAGTAGCTCACGAAATATGACACGCGGAATAATAATGGAACGAAAATTATCACCCTAAAAATAGACCCTATTTTCGAATGATGAAAATGATTGCAGGGCCTCTCAGGTAAATAATTGCAGGGTCTCTTTCGTTAACAAGACTAGACAGTCACACACTTCACAGAATATAATGGAACCAATTCACCAGCCAAATCACCAGCGAAACCGATTTACAAATAATAGACAATACTAAATACAGCACAGATCATAGATATGTTGAATATCATTAATCTGAGATCCAGTTACGATTTTTCCAGATACGAATTTAGTTAGATCGTGATATGCCGCTAATAATTAAAAAAATATCGTTTTTGATACGAATTTCGATATTGGTTATTTTAGACTCAAAATATATCGGCAAAAAATATCGATATATCGATACATCGATATATTTTCAACAAGCCTAGGATTTCATTGAATGCGGTTGGCGTCTGATTTTAATTATTCTTAATTTTGTTCATAGTAGATATTGTGAAATAAAATTGGTGTAAGTTGGTATACGCTATTCTGGTCAAGGTGACATGAGAACTTTATTGTAGTGTTGACTACCTCACAAAAGCTTATCGAAAAAGCCAACTCGATATAATTCGTGCCGAACACTACTAGAAACTACACCATCGTTCTTATGTAAAAAAAGGATAATAAAACCTGAGACTAGGCTGTATGGGCATTTTTCCATTTGCCGTCCCTGAAAAGAGAGAATTTAAAAAAAAAGAACAAAACAAACAACAAATCTTTCTGAAAAAAGTGGGGCGAGTACGCGAGTATTTTGAATGAAAACATTTTTCCTTTTTTTGCTGTATTAATTGTGATCACAAAAACATAAAAATTTATTGTGTTAAAATATCCAGTTACAACTACAGGTAAATATATATTAACATGATTTATCGAACTAACATAATTAAACCAATGTTTAAAAAAGTAAGTTCCTGTATTTTTCTTTCCTAATGCTTTAGCATTAGGTAAACTTTAAGTTTACTTAAAGTTTGAAAGCATAAACTGGATTTTGTGCAATTTGTTATGTTGATGTGATAAGTGTGTAGTCCTGAAAAATATGCAGTTGTAAACAGAAGTAATGTGACAAAAAAAAATACTGGTGTCAATTCTGGCGTGATTCTCTAAACTTAAAACTAAATTAAAGGTCAGTCTCACCTTTTCATTCCGTATAGAGAAGGACAAGGTCACTATGCGTCGTGGGCAAAATGTTATTAAAACATGCAATTGCTTATGTGGAGACCTCAGCTCGCTCAGGCAAGTTATTCGAGAGGAGCTGCAAGCTATAATGAAGGATCCCATATCAATGATCTCATTTGCAATTTGTACCAGGAGCAGAGTAAGGCTGTGAAAAACTCTGTAGGCCTTCAGTCATCTGCACCTGAAAAAGCTGATGAGGGTGAGGCGATGGCTACTCTGCGGGAGTCTATTGATAATCCTGGCTCACAGACACCAACGATAGTAAGCAGGCCACCTGCAACTGGCAAAAAGGGCTTGAATATACGGATTTCACATAAAAGACGAAGTGAGCTAGCGCCAGAGAATCATGAGCCAGGTTTATGTTCGAGTGGTTCACGTTTGGGGGATTCTGCTGCCACGCAAAACAAAATCACGGCGACTCCCGCATCTGATAAAGATTTAAAACGGACAGAAAGTGAAGGATGGACCGAGGTAAGACGCAAGCGAGTAAGGACGCACTTGTCCGGTGTGCTACGTGTCACTGCAACGCCTGGAGATACCACATTGCGCGCGGCTGAACGAAAGAAATTTCTCCACCTCTATTACGTTCAAGAAGGAACTACGGTTGAACAGGTTCACGCTCATCTCACTTCTCTGTGCGGAGAAAATAACTGCTCGGTGGAGGCTTTGAAGGCGCGTGGTAACTACGCTTCTTTTAAATTGGGAATACCAACCAAGATGGTGGAGCAAGTAATGTCTTCTGACAGTTGGCCTACGGATATCTGTATCAAACCGTGGCGACAGAACTTTCGTGGCAAGCAAGACCTGCGACAGGAGCAAAAGACGACCTAAACAGGTGCAATTTTACTATCAGAATGTAAGAGGTCTGCGTTCTAAAACTACAGTATTTTATAAAAATGTAACTGCTTGTAATTTTGATGTTGTTGCTTTGACCGAGACCTTTTTGACAAGTTCAGTACGTGACGGCGAACTCTTCCCCAAGGGCTACGTGGTTGTACGGAAGGACCGAGCTGGTGAAGCAGGGTGGGGGGGAGTTCTGCTGGCAGTACGGGATTCTTATTCGACTAAAGTTGTTACTAACATTGACGGCCTTACACCTGACATGGAATTAATTTGTATAATCCTAAAGTGGAAAAATGTAAAATTGCTATGTTGTGTTGTCTATTTACCCCCTAGTTATAAAGACGACCAGTATTTAAATGTTTTGACATGTTTAGAAAATGTTATCTGTTCATATCCTAATTTAAATGTTGTAATTATAGGTGATTTTAATTTAAATTCATGTAGTAATAATGTTAAAACTCAATTTGAGAACTTTTGTGCATTTTGCCATCTGGATGAAAATAACCATATAGTGAATAGCCGGGGTAGTATGTTGGATCTCGTGTTGAGTGATCTTGTGCCTGGTCGGGTGGCAGTTTCTGTAAACACTGAGCCCTTGGTGCCGTTAGACGAATATCATCCTGCTCTCGATATTACAATAGCATTAGAGAGGTGTACGGTACCACCAGCGTAAAACAAGCGTACTTCTTCTATGCGAAGAAGCCTTCGTCCAGAATGGAACTGGCGTAGAGCTAACTTTGGGGCGTTGTATTCTGCTCTGGACGCAATAGATTGGTCCGACGTGTTGGGAAATGAAGATGTTGGTTCTAGCGTGCAAGTATTTTACCAGACTCTGTACGATTGTATAAATTTATATGTTCCCCCTAAAAGGGATTCATCCTATAACAATAGGTATAATTATCCCAAGTGGTTTACCAGCGAGATAATTAATAACTTAAAGCAGAAATATATACATTTAAAGAGGTATAAACAAGACCGTAAAGAATTTAATTTTGAATTATTTAAATATTATAGATGGCACACAAAAAAACTGATTGACATAGAACATCAGCTTTATATACAAAATATCGAAAAAAATATCATTGACGAACCTGTAAAATTCTGGGAATACATTAAAGATAAGAGGATGGACAGGCGATATGTAGATTCCTATTTATATAACGATGAGGCAGTAACAGGTCACGAGGCTGCGGAGGCTTTTGCACAATATTTTGGTTCTGTGTTCTTGGACGAGGTGCCCCGCTTGAATCCCGCTAAAGCTGCTGAGGAGACTTATACAATTAAGGATGCTAGGCTCATTTCAGTGTCAACAATAACTGAAGTTGATCTCAAAGCAGCTATTAGGCGTCTTAAGGCTCGATCATCTAGTGGACCTGATGGCATTCCGATCTTTTTGGTCAAGGATTGCATATCCGCTCTTAAGGCTCCGCTTTTGCATCTGTTCAACTTGTCATTGGTTCAGGCCAGGTACCCGGATTGCTGAAAGCTTTCTCGCGTAACACCTATTGCGAAGGGAGACCCTGGGCCCGATGTTACCACATATAGGCCGATTGCTGTGCTGTCTGTTTTTGCAAAATTATTTGAAACGATCCTTAATGGATGCATTAGCCAACAGATAGGTAGCCGGTTGCATGATAGTCAGCACGGATTTCGCAAGGCGCGCTCGACTACAACGAATCTGATGACTTTGGTGGACTATGTTTCTACAGAAATGGACTCCAGTAGACAAGTGGATGCAGCCTACTTTGATTTCAAGAAAGCCTTTGACCTCGTTGATAACGACATCTTGCTACGAAAGTTATCAGGGATCGGTTTTGCGCCTCGACTTTTGCAGTTCTTCGCAAACTACCTCAGCGATCGATGTCAATTTGTACGATTGAATGGACATGAGTCTGAGGTTTACTTCACCCGTTCTGGTGTAAGCCAGGGGAGCACGTTAGGTCCAACTCTGTTTCTCGCCATGGTGAATGATCTGCCGGATACTGTTAACTTTGCTGAGTGTCTATTATTCGCTGACGACCTCAAACTCTATCTGGGTATAGGTGATAGATCAGATATAGATGCTTTGCAGAGTGACATTGATGCCGTGGCCGCATGGAGCGAAAGTAATCGTCTGTCTTTCAATCCTGCAAAATGTAAAACCATTACATTCTCACGAAAGCGTAATATGTTACATTCTGACTATAAATTATTTGACACTCCTTTGGAACGAATCGACGAAATAAAGGATCTAGGAATTACTTTAGATAAAAAAATGGACTTCCACAAGCATGTGGCAAATATTTGTAAATCGGCGAGCCGACTCTTAGGGTTTATTCTGAGGACAATTTTGCTGTGGCCAGAGCACTATATAACGCGTATGTGCGAAGTAAACTCGAATACGGGGCGGTTCTATGGGACCCACACGAGAAAAAATATAGCCTTATGGTGGAGAAGTTGCAGAGGAAGTTCGCTCGGTGGTTATTTAAAAAGTGCAATGGGTATTATCCGTATCTTTATCCCTCATCGTTCGTGTACGGTATGGTAGGGCTGAATACACTCGCTCTTAGGAGAAAAGTCATTCTCGTCATCCACTACCTCTCTGTGCTCTACGGGAAAGTGGATGCCCCTGGCGTGCTGGAGCGGGTGTGTTTGTTGGTGCCCTCGCGCGTCCCACACGACGTCGGCGCGCGGCGGGCTGGTGGTGCCGCGCCGGCGCCCGCGCCTTATACACCGGCCAGTCACGCGCACCGTACACGCCGCGCACGCACCCACTACGCGCGCGATCCGACTCATCGGGGACATGCTCGCTCAATGTAACAATATCGACTTATTCGCTGATGGTTTGGCAAATCTAGTGGCGGCTGCACTTGAGTTTCTTGAGAAAATAGCTTATTGATTATTTCTAAATTTGACAATTCATTTATTTATAACTAAAATGATATGACATTATTTATTAAATTAGTATATTTGACATTATCTGTTGAAATTAGATATGACATTATTAATTGTTTTATTGATTTGACATTTTTAACTATTTTATTATAAATTTAATTAACTTTTACAATGGGTGATTTGACTTTGTTTCTATTAAGTACTATTTGACATTACCTAACTATTTAACTATTTGGCATTACTGTTTTATTATTATTATTGGATTATCTCTTTTTTCTTAATTTTATTGAATTTAATGAATACCTTCCATGATTGTTAATATTTTGTAAGTATGACTTGCCGGCGTGTTGGATTATTCTGTAAGCCTGCATGTTTAAATTGAATAAATAAATAAAGGATGCGCTGTTGTCAAATAAAGTTTAGCTTCAAAGAATCATGCCAGAATCGACATCACTGTCTGTTCTGAATTTTAGGTAAAAATATAAAGACCTAATAGGGATGATGACTATTTTTTTTTCTTCGTTTATCAGGTAGATTATCAAAAAGTATTGGACACGTATTTTTTCTTTTTTCACATAATATAAACATTGCAGAGATATATTGATTTGAAAAGTCACATGACGTCACGTTTGAGTACGCTTATAAGTGGAAATTCACTCAAAAGTGACGTCACGAGCCCCTACTCCCAAACTTTGACGCGCTATAACTTTGTCATTTTTTGGTTGATTGCCCAAAGAAAAAATACATGTCCATTATTTTTTGATCATCTTACTGACGGACTAAATAGAATTTCGTTTACTGTACCCCATCATCATCCCTATTGTACAGTTTAAAAGACGTATGTTCTAAAAATTGACAATGTTTATCAATTTGCACAAGAACAGAGTTGGTTCTCCAGAGTATAAATTAAGAAGTGTAGTTGGATAAACTTTATAATAAGTAGAGCTGCCACGAATAATAGAGCTACACCTGCTAAAATCACTTTTTTATTTAATTCATTCATCATCAACCCATGCTCGTCCACTGCTGGACATAGGTCTCCCCTAATGCATGCCACTGCTCCCGATTTTCTGCCACTCTCATCCAGCCTACTCCAGCGAGCCTACGAATGTCATCATCCCATCTAATCACTTAGCATTGCTGAATATTCGGCAGCAGAATAATTGATGCTTCGGCCAAGAGCCTTGCCGAACATTTGGTATTCGGTCAAATAACTATGCGTGGCATCTCTAATTATAAGTATACCTCTGGAATAGCAGAATCATTATGAAACTGTTTGTTATTATCTCTTTTGGAACACAATCACATACTTTAATATCAAGCTATTGTCTGTAGAATATGAATTGAAATAATTTTGAATTTCATTAAAAGTAACATGGAGCAATGTCATCTCCATTGTCTTATTACGCGCATTTAGGGTGCTTTCAATTTATGCATTTCTTGACGGCCTGCTGTGGTGCCGAAGCGGTGCGTTTGTCGTACAGCATACAGACGATCCTTTATTTTTCACACAAAAGGCGCGGTGCGGCAACAGTCCTGTTGTCGAGCGTTCGCAGTACCGGCGCCACACTTACTCAAAATCCCTAAATTTTGTTTTATCAAATTCTACAACATATGGAAGAAAAACTTTGAAATTAATTATGTAATTATAATACCAATTACATATCCTAAATAATATTTATTTACACAATTTTGCTTTTTTTATAGGTATTCCAAAGGAGGCTTCAGCAAATTTTATCATTTTTGTGTTCCAGGTTTTTCATACACAATATGGCAGAAGACATTGATATTGAGGAACATGATCTTATGGATAATCCTCGCATCGCAGACTTGTACCTAGCCAACATCAAGTCTGAACCTGTAGACTATGAAGGTAAGTAAAAGAAGGGAAATCTGGAAAAAACCATTACTGCTTATCAACCTCTACCTTGTCATACCAAAAAAGGATTTTTGTGGGAAAAACAAATATTGTGCTTTAAAGCAATATGGGTAGGTCGAAATAAAATTAAAAAAGTACTCGGCGCCAGACCTATCTCAATAGATTCGCCGGAAGGGCATTGAACTATTAATCGCAAGGGGGGTTGAAACAAAGTCCATATTGACTTTTTGTAGTCTATGGCCCGTATTATAGAAAGATTCTCTGTGATTGATCTAATTTTGAGCATAGTTAGAAAGGGATGTCCCTATATATAGCACATAGCGACATTTCTAACTGTACTCAAGTAAAGATCAACACTTAGTTGACATTCTATAATACGGGCCTATATATTGAAGTTTCTAACTATTTGCCAATGATTTTTCTTGAATTTAGAAGCTAAGTCCAATTATCATCTTACAATTGAAATCTTTGCCTGATTTTAACATACTGGAATAATTTTCTCTTACCGGATAATTTCCTTTTTAGTACAAATTTACATGCTCTTACTGTCCCTGCTGCATCTTTTTTATGAGTTGAATGTATGTAAAGGTAGAAGCTTTGCTTCTTTGTAATGACAAAGGGTTATTGCATGGTCCAATATAAATTGTTCTATCTAATATATAAAATTCTCGTGTCACAGTGTGTGTAATTGAAGTACTCCAAATCAGCTCTTCCGATTTACGCCTACGGCTGAAAAGAAATTTCGAAGTTTTAATCTCGCTCAATTGTCAAATTACTATGGAGTTTGACAGTTAGAGGCGATAAAAAGCGGGATATAATGTAAATTGCTCATGCTTTGGGGACATACTCATCGACAGAAACACAAAATTACCAAATATTTCTCTACGATCTTCTATAAAGTGTAGGCTACTTTCCCAGACAGGCACTCCAATTTGAACGAACGAAGTCGCGGACTCACTAGAGACGCAAGCGTGAATTTTGATATTTCCGTAATCGTATCGCATCGCCAAAGTTTCTGTGAAAACTAAGCCGCGCCTCTACCGGACGTAAAAAAAACTGGCTCTTTCCATACAATTTTTATTTTTAAAAATTTGACGATGATGACACATTCGCAGATTTGTCAAAATTTGTGCTTGGGCCTTAGTACAAGGATAAAGTATGTATTACAGTAATTGTGAACCTTTTACTTATAGATAACTACAACGAATATAGCCGAGTCAATTACGAAGAAAACGTCCACATCAAAGAGGAGCCCATAGACTATGACGCAGAACATTGCCCTGAAGAATCACAACAGCAAACTGTGCCTTCATACAACGAGGAAAGCCCTCAAAATAGCTTTGTCAAACGGAAAACCTTAAAAATACTAGGCAGCAAGCCATGTCCACGAAGCAAGAAGTTGAGAACCCTTTACATTTCACTAGAAGACTGGGGGGATAGATTAAACACCAGTCCGTGTTATTGCAATGAATGCATGATTTTATTCGCAACAAGAAACGCTTTAGATGCTCACAAAATGAGTGTTCATTCTTTCCTCGTTGCTGTCGTAGACGTCAAAGAGGAAGAAACTCCTAAACCCCAGCACGGGTTCTGCAACCACTGCCAAAACTATTTCAAAGACGAGGCCCTCTTAATACAGCATCTCAACGATCTCATACAGGCGAAGCAGATGAAAATCAAAGAGGAGCCACAGCCACAACCGCAATTGCAACCAACCATACCGAGTGTCAGCAGTGAAATAGTGAATCTTCCAATTCATAACACCAATATGTACAATTACTGCATAGTGAATATAGAATACGAAAAGGATTGTGTGCAGAAACATGGAGCGAATATTGCATCTGATAGGATTAACGTTCCAGATAATGGGTATGTGAAATGTAAATTTTGCAGGGCTTAAAACTTTCATGTTGTACACATACACATGTTAGGAAGCTGCCAATGGTGTGTAGAAAATGAAAAACACGATCCCAACAAAGAAGTTGATAGTTAGCAAAGCGAAAAGGTTTACATTCAAATTCAAATGATTTATTGTGAAATGTAGGTTAGTACAGCAATTTGGTGTTAGGTAAAAAGTTTAGTGTCACTACATTTCGACCTTATTACAAGGTATACAATATTTTTTAAGTAATAATCAGGTTTACAATTATATAAAAATCAAAATTATTATATTACAATCAAAGAAGTCATAATTAGAAATAAATGTCAAAATATGTTTATGTCAAAATTACTAAGCAATATTTTTATGTCAAACTAAAAATAAATAATAATAAATTGTGCTATAATAGGCTAAAAATATGAGTTAATTAGGTAATGATGTCCATTTCTTTCAAGGAAGTGTCACTAAGAAACTCTTGTGTAGTATAATATACTTTGTCAATTAACAGTTTCAATAAGCGTTTCTTAAAAATAGTCATTGGCAAACTCTTTATATTATTAGGGATTTTGTTAAAGATTGCAGTAGCCATACCAAAGGCACTATTGCTAAATAGTGCAGTTTTACGTTCCATCGCACATAACGTATTTCCTATCCCTCGTCTATAGTTTCTATGCGAATTCTGTTCTTCAAATGTAGGAAACATATGGTAGTTTTTTTTGACGAACACTGCAATTTCATAAATATATAAGGATGGTAATGACAAAATTTTTAACTGTTTAAAGACCTCCTCACAACTATCAGTAGACTTCAAACCCTTAATAGCCCTGATGCATCTTTTTTGCGCTTTAAAGACCATTGTTTTATTTGTAGAATAAAAAGGCCATTACGACGGTCTTGGTGTTTACTATCTTGGAAAGCTTGAACAAGACGTAAGCAGAGGAACATAACCTTTTGCAGAGCATCTCAGTATGAGATTTCCAATTCATTTGGTAGTCAATTTGTATACCTAAGAATTTAATGTCAGAGACTGATTCAATTATGTCATCATTAATTTCTAAAGATACATTCGGTTTGCGAGTTTTTTGCCTAAAATGCATCATTTTTGTTTTATTAGTATTAAGTATGAAGTTGTTTAATTTTAACCAGTCATTTACATTTTTGAGAGCTGCATTTATTTGTTGTTCGTATGTGCGGATGTCATCACATTTGATTATGGTAGTACTATCATCGGCAAACATTATCATAGGGTGATCAATAACAGTTGATAGATCATTTATGTATACATTGAAAAACAAAGGTCCTACTATGCTGCCTTGTGGTACACCTACTTCCACATCTCTACAAACTGATGAAAATGTCTTTATTATTCCCGATTTACTACACAACTTTGTTATTACAGTATACTGTTTCCTGTTACTGAGATAAGACCTCATCAAATCATGTGCTATACCTCTTACACCACATGAGTAAAGCTTGTCCAATAGCAATTTATGATCAACATGATCAAATGCGCTTGTCATGTCCATAAATATAGCACATACATGTTGTCTTTGATCAACAGAATTAATAAAAGTGTTAAATTGCCATATTTGTATTTTTATCTCGTCGGAAACCATGTTGCTCTTTACAAAATACGTTATATTTAAATCTAAAGAAAAGTTTACTAGAAAAAAATCCACGCCGACCAGGCAGCGGACGGGACTCGAACCCGCATCCTTCGCTATCCGGGCGAATGCACTGACCATTATGCTACCACGGCCCTATTAGCCGCGTCGAAATTTTCCTAGCCTTAAGCTGCAAGGCAGCGCCATCTCTTCGCATTGTAAACATCTAGCAGTTAAATGCTTAAAAAATAAATAAAATCATACGTTATATTTCTCAAAAAATTGGTAAAGATTGTCACAGATAATTCTTTCAAATATCTTTGAGATAACATTTAATTGAGCTATTGGTCTATAGTGTGTTCTTTTTTATATATTGGCTTAACAATAGCAATTTTTAACGCGTCAGGAAACACGCCGGAATTAAACATCAAATTCATTACATGATTTAAGGGGGGTGCAAAATATTTAGAAAACTCCTTAACCACTTTAGTAGGAATACCATCTATTCCAACACTTTGCGTCATTTTTAATGATTGTATATACATGTTATTAATAATTCTATTTATATTTAATCATTTTCAGTACTGCAAAACCACCAAAAACCAAAGCAGCAGAGTATCAAAAAGCGTATAGGGAACGCGTAAAAGCTAAAAAAAATGAAAATAAGCAACAAAGGTAAAATATAAAGCAAAGATATCCTCTAAACTAATGAAAATATTTAAAAAGTTTATTGATTATTTTTTTAAATAATTAAAAAAAAATCTCCCTTCAATTCCAAATATTTAAATATATATAATTCAATTTTTTTTTACTAATCATTTTTAGTTCTGCAAAACCACGAAAAACCAAAGCGGAGTATCAAAAGGAGTATAGAGAACGCCAAAAAGCTAAAAAAAAAATGAATAAGCAAGAAAGGTACGATATCAAGCAAAAATATCTAGTAAACTAATGAAAATATTTAAAAAGTTTATTTAATATTTTTTTTTAAGTTTTAATTTAAACAAATAATGTATTTTTAATCATTTTCAGTGCCGCAAAACGACCAAAAACAAATGCAGAACATCAAAAGGCATTCAGGGAACGTCAAAAAATAAAAAAACGAGAAAGGTACAATACAAAAATATCGATGTGTATGTATACATACGAGGGTGCTCCTGTTTTTCGAATTCTATTTTTGGCCTCATCTACGAATGTAAATTAGAAAAAAAAAATACTTTCTGAGTTTAGAATAATAATTCGTGTGTAGAGTGAAAATATAAATATAAATTCAAAGAAAAGAAGCACTCAAATGTATATATATAGTTTTTTTTTTATGTTAATTATTTTTTTTAGTAACGCTTCATTAAATGCACCATCTAAAACTAAAAAAACTCAATCTGAACATTGTAAAGAGTATCACCAGAAATCTAGATTGAAAAGGCACCGTGTTCAACTTGATGCTTTACTTATGTTTTTATTTATTTTTAAGCATTTAACTGCTAGATGTTTAAATCTAAAGAAAAGTTTACTAGAAAAAAATCCACGCGGACCAGGCAGCGGACGGGACTCGAACCCGCACCCTTCGCAATCCGGGCGAATGCACTGACCATTATGCTACCACGGCCCTATTCGCCGCGTCGAACATAACTATAATTGCTATTTCTTCTTTCAAATGTTTAATACTTGAAAAAGTATTGAAAAAGTATGACGCGTGATAACCCCGGATTTTGGAGCCAAAAACCCGGACAGACCAATAAAAAAGCAGTTTAAAATGTCACAAATCAACTTTTTTATGTTGATGTAGGTAAAAGAGCTAGCTGTCCACATGATAATAAGTGGTCACCGCTGCCCATGGACACTTGCAGCACCAAGGGCCAATCATGCGTTGCCGGCTCTGAACGAAAAGGTTCATCCGCCATTTTAAGATTACCATATTAAAGCTATAAGAAAAAAAAACAATATGGGTGCGTGTACTTAAGTACGCGCGTGAGAAGTTATACTTCTTTTTGGAATTATTAAAAAATAGTTTTTAATTGCATGCAGATAATTAATTACAATAAGATAATAAAAGGATTGGAAAAGGATAGTCAACGCAGTCAATAAAGTTCAGTTTTAATTTGAAAAATTTAATAAATAAACAAAATATTCAATTTAAATCACTACTGAATAAAATTTATTAGCACATATAAATTTCGCATTTGTTAAGAATCGTGTTAAGAATATAGAAACTAGAAACATGTGGATAAATATTATAAATATGAAAACGGTGATCAGAGGCGACGAGCGTCCCAACATGTGCGACTAAGAGATCCTATTACTATTTTGTTGGAAGCTTTTTTTCGAGACTTACGAGTAATGTGCGGTTTAGCGGCCGACCTCATGGTGTTACTTTTCTGTTACAGTGTTGCGCGCGCATCTTAAATTTTCACTCTCATATTTTTTTCATAACGCGGCTAAAGAAGTATAACTTCAAAAATACTGAGGGAAGTTCGTTCCAGATCTTGCTGGTACGCAAAAGAAAGGAACATATGGTGCTCGAACGCCAGGCGCCCAGATTGTGGGCGTTAACTTCTCTGCGGTGTGTGATGCTGTGGAGAAGCTTGGCCACTGGCATCCGGTTGAATAATTCCTCGGAATACTCTCCATTGTAGGACGCAACTCCTAGTACGTGTTGTACCGTCTGCGTAGTTAAGGGGTTGCAACTAGGGATATTCGATATACATCGATGCATCGAAAACATCGATGTTTGCAATGAAAAACATCGAATCGATCCGATGTTTTGAAAAGCTTTCAATATACTCGATGCATCGATGTTTAAAAAAACATCGAATTGGTAATACAGTTTGACCACGTAGTGATAATATCCTCTTTTTGGTTTAACCTCAGTAAAGAAAAACTTAAGTTTGACCACTAAAATTTTACTTATTACTGTTATGAAAGCATTCCGAATTCTCTGATATGGCTCCGATGTTGGCAGCACTGCGCAAGAGTCAGTGCAGTGACAATAAAAAATAACTACGAGTTTCTATGTTTAGAAACATTTAATAACCTTTGGTTTTGTGAAACAAACTAAGATTGAAGTATATTTCTAATATTCTATTGACAGACAGCAAATTTTTTTTAAATTTAAGAAAAAGTACTCGATGTTTGAAATACATCGATGTTTTCATCCGATACATCGATTGACATCGATGTATAGTTGCGATGTATCGAATCAAAAAATACATCGATGTTTTTTCAGAGTGGACACCCTTAGTTGCAACGCGTGAGTGAGCTCAGGATCATCGATAAGTCAAACTGCTCGCTTTTGCATCCGGTCAAGAGGAAGGAGCTGGTATTGGGGTGCTCCAGCCCAGAGGACCAGTACTTTGTATAATAACACCCGATATTTAGGCTTGAAGTACTTACTATATCTATTGAGCACCCAAGCTTTTTCACACACACATGTGTCTTTGCTGGGTTAATCCAATAAAATTTTGTTGGCTCCAATTTGAGACTTGATACAGTAACATCTCAATCTCGGACACAAGTCTGTCTTTTTTTCAAAATTCAAACTCATTTATTCAGTCTAGGCTGTTACAAGCTCTTGTGAAAGTCGAACGCTACGCCATCGGTTCGTAAATCTACGGCGGGAGACCTTGTACTGAGAAGAACCGACAAGAAACTCAGCAAGGGCTATTTTTTTCTCCCTGTTTTGTTTCACACAGTGTCGTCAATTGAAAGATGACATCAAAAATTGAATACATGTGTTGATGTCAACTTCCATCACATTAATATTATTAATTAACAAAAGTTAAGTATAACTAGGTACTATTTTTAAATTTAGAAGTGGCGATTAAACAATTTTCAACCAAATTAGCAAAGTAAAAAGACAGTCTATTATGTTAAGCCCAAGGTGACTTATCATTTATGAAATCTTTTACAGTATAGTAACCTTTCTTAAGGAGACATGTTTTTATACGCACTTTAAACTTATTAAAAGGTAAATTAATTATTTCTTTTGGTATTTTATTATAGTAACATATACCTTGACCCACAAATGAACCAAGAACCTTTTGGAGTCTCAATGGTGGCAATTTGAGTTTATCTTTATTTCTGGTATTGAAATTATGTACATCATCGCGCCTCGTATATAAATTTATGTTCTGACGCACAAACAATATACAATTGTAAATGTATTGAGAGGCAACAGTCATTATACCTATTTCTTTAAATTTATCCCTAAGAGAAGTTCGAGATCCCAAGCGGTAAATGGCTCTTATAGCTCGTTTTTGAAGAATAAAAACTGTTTCAATGTCTGCGGCCGTGCCCCATAATAGAATGCCATATGACATAATGCTGTGAAAGTAGCTGAAGTATATTGTCCTAGCAGTGTTGACATCTGTAAGCCGTCTTATTTTATAAATTGCATAAGCAGCAGAACTTAGTTTACCGGCTAGTGTTGTAATGTGAGGGTTCCATTGAAGTTTGTGGTCTAGTGTTACGCCTAAGAAAACGGTTGTATCGACTAAAATTAGTTTTTCACCATTTAGAATTATATCCCCCATTTCAACATGCTTTACATTCGGCAAAGTAAATTTCACACATTTAGTTTTGCTCGCATTCAGTTTAAGATTATTAGAAGAGAACCAGTGAAGTACCTTGGAAAGTGCATTGTTTACATCGTCATAATTTGTTTTACACCTGTCAACGTTAAAAATTAGCGAGGTGTCATCTGCAAACAAAACAATTTCACAAAAATTTTCTACAAAGAAAGGTAAATCATTAATGTAAATTAAAAAAAGAAATGGACCTAAAATTGAACCCTGAGGAACGCATATTTTCACATGAGATCCGGCTGATTTTGTACCGTTAATATCAACTATTTGTGTCCTTTCTGTTAAATATGATTGCACTAATTTTTGTGCGGAATCTTTTATGCCGTAATGATTTAATTTCCGTAACAAAGTTTGATGATTAACGCAATCAAACGCTTTAGATAAATCGCAGAAAACCCCAAGAGCATTCTGCGACTTTTCCCAAGCATTAAATATATATTTTAGCATAGTGGCCCCAGCATCAGTCGTGGAACGGTTTTTAGTGAAACCGTACTGCGCTCTGTGTAAAAGTTTATTAATGTTAAAATGAGTCAACAATTGTTCTAACATTATTTTTTCAAAGATTTTACTCAATGCTGGTAATATAGATATTGGCCTATAGTTGCTAGGATCTTTACAATTTCCAGACTTAAATAAAGGTATGATTTTACTGAATTTCATAAGATCAGGGAATACTCCCTGATCTATACATGAATTAAAAATATCAGCTAGGTAAGGGGCTATAGAATGTATAATATTATTTATGACTTTGACAGATATACCCCATAAATCAGATGCATTTTTCATTTTTAATGAATGGAAAACTTTAATTATTTTAAAAGAACTAACGTGCTTGAAATTAAATAATAAACCACACGGAGGTACATATTTTTGTAACAGAGCTGTAGCAGTATCAGACGATGAGTCCAAGTTGGAAGTAGTTTCTAATGGTATATTCATAAAAAAATTATCGAAAATATCTGCGACTTCATGTTTCGATTTTACGAGATTATTATTGATTTTAAGAACCATGCTATTTTCACGAAGCTTACACTTGCCACTTTCGCGCTTAATGATATCCCAAGTGGTCTTTATTTTATTACTAGATTTTTTAATTTTATCCCTAATAAAATTGGACTTTGCAGTATTACATATGCTTTTAAACAATTTGGAATATTTTCTAACATAGTTAATAAACTCAGGATCCTGGTTATATTCTTTGATTCTATAAAGCTCATACAGCCTTGTTCTACTCTTATATATACCACTTGTCGCCCAGTCACAGAACTGCAACTTCTGTGTACATTTAATGGTTTTCATTCTGAACGTATTTTGAAATTCATTATTTATTAAATTAAAAAGATTTTTGTACAAAATATCCGGATCATCATGCGTCCAAGGCATTAAAGGAAGTTTATCGCTAATGTTATTTTTAAAATTATTAACGCGCTCATTTGTTATAGGTCTACACTCTATTATGTTCGGTTCAGTACTGACATTGAAACTATATGTTGTCTTTAAACCGAGATGATCGGAAGTAATATCACTAAAGACTGACCCTTCAATTGCATCCAATTCAGAAAAAAAGTTGTCTAAACAAGTGGCTGAGTGAGATGTTACTCTGGTTGGTTCAGTAAACTGGAAATTTAAATTAAAACATTTAAACAAAGTAATTAACCGAAGACTCAAAGAGCTATTTTCAAGTAGATTGACATTAAAATCACCACATACTATTACAGATTTATTTTTTAATTTATTGAGAGAGTCCTCCATGACTGATTCAAATGTATCAAAGTTTCCTGAGGGGGGCCGGTATACACATACTATATAAAAATTTACTAACTCTACACACGACAGCTCAACATGGCGTTCCACTGAAAGGCTTACAATGTCCTTTCTTTCCTTACATTTTACATGATGTTTTACAAAAATTAAAGACCCTCCATGAATAGCTGTCCTGCGTACAAATGCACTGGAGAGTTGAAAATTGTTTAAATAAAATGACATTTCATGTTGTTGCAGCCAGTGTTCAGTTATGCACATGATATGAGTTTCATGACTTTTAGCTAATAATTCTAACTCTAAGTCTTTGCCGGCCAAGCCCTGGATATTTTGGTGAATAATATTGACATAATGGGGCTTAGCTTTTGTCATACGCTTCAGTTTAAATCTAAAGAGTTTATTGTAGAACTACAATTTATCAAAAGATTTGAATTAGTACAAGTACTAATGTCAGTTTTAAAAGAAGTAATTACAATTTGTAAATTAAAAGCTAACAAATTAGCTAATTGTGTCCGAGATTTCTTTGAAAGATACATAGTATCTGAAGTCAGTTTAAAATTACTAATAAATTTATTAATGTCAAAAAACAAAATGACGTCACTATGACGATTAATCAAATTATACAAGTATGTATTTAAATCAAAGATGCACTTATTTTCATCCCACGTCAAATTTTTAGCATAAGGGAAAGCGCTGATTATTAATTTGCAGTTAGTTTCTCCTTGTAACTTTAATAATACATTAAAACTATTCAATATGTCCCTTTTTCTAATGTCAGAGCTGTCACCACATAAAATGATTAAATTGGTAAAACTATCTACTTTATGCATTGTAACATTATTTACAATTTCTTTAAATGATTGCCCAGGAAAGCATAAATTGTAAAATTTATTATTATATTTATTACTCATAATAGATGACTTTACACCCTTCTACTTCCATCCGAGGGATGTTTGACCGACCAGTGTCAAAATGATCGAATTAAGAAAGAAAGAAAGAAAGAAATAATTTATTGACCAACAAAAACATAAATAAAAACAAAAAACAGAATAGGGTCAACTAGGTCCCTGCCTCAGCACAATGCCACAACGACACTAAGGCCGCTGCGGCGCTGATGGCAGGGCCTAAGGTTGACGTAAAAAAAAAAAGTAGTCATAAAAACAAAAAACACAATCACGGAATAACAGTACCACAAAGAATAACAAAAAAATATGAAAAGGCTGTTGTTTATAATTAGAATAGTTTGCGAGTCCAAATTGTCACGAATTCGATATTGGTTCGTGCTAGGGGTACTGATCTTTGTAGGAAGTCAGCATTTACGGTTACAATGTTAGAATAGATTTATTTATTTTCAAAGACATATTGACGGATCAATTCAAAAACAGAAAATTTATAAACCCGGACTACAAATGAAACCCCGCCCGGACTCTCCCCGGACACCCTGTAAACTAGGACAAATCCGGGGAAACCCGGATGGATGGCAGCCCTACATACGAGCAACATACCGAATGTTCAAATCCAAACGCCATTTTACAGCGTTTAATAGACATTCGTGGAGACGGCAATTGTTTATTTTATTCTCTCATTGAAGTCCTAAGGCTCAGAATAACACCATCTGAACTCAGAAATTTTTGGTCACCCATCTAATGACCGACCACTGCGAAAGTTGCTTAATTTCAACGATCGCAGCCGAACGCGCTAACCACTTGCGCCATCGAGCTCCTCCTCTCAAAAAAATTACTATCTCGAGCTCCTTCGTGCTTCGGAAGGCACGTTAAGCCGTTGGTCCCGGTCTGCAGTCGTTAGCACCCACCAATCCGCACTGGGCCCGCGTGGTGGGTCATGGCCCAATCTCCCTATTCCATCCATAGGGAAGGCCTGTGCCCCAGCAGTGGGGACATTAATGGGCTGATGATGATGATGATGAACTCAGAAAACAATTACTGGAATGCCAAAACCCAAATAATGCAAGATTTATACTTGTTAGTGAGTCCGAATTTGGAGATTTAGATTGTTTATCGATATTTTGAAAAGAATGCAATCAAAATATTTGTGTGCATTTTTATTTCTTCGATACCAACACACGTAAAGAAAAAGTTTGGTTCTGTTATTTTATTGTGAACTAGCTGACCCGGCGAACTTCGTACCGCCTTAGCGTAGCTTTGATGCACTACTTTATTTTGTATAGCTGACCTATCTTACGTATGAGTACCTATTCATTGTTAGCGCGGTTATGGATGTGTTGTCACAGATTACCACAGATTTTTTGTTTTAAATTGAATGACGTTGACATTCGTTAAGTTATATTTTTCAATCTTTCTGAGAGATTTTCTTTATATTTTTTTCCGTAAGAACCTTGTACAGAGTATTAGAAAACTATATAAAAAAAAATCAGCCAAATCGGTCAAGCCGTTTTCATGTTATGTCGTGACAACGGAAAACGGGTTTCATTTTTATATATATAGATGATACACAAAACTTCGTTCACCTCCATCTTCGCAATCAGCATTTTACTCCGTATATTGAAGTACAGGAAATGATAAGACACAACAGTATTAATAGTCAACAGCCTATTGAAACACAAGATATGATAATGGACAACAATATTAGTAGTCAACACTCCAAAGACTGTATTTTTGAAGATCCTTCAAACTTTGAAAATAATACAGCAGCCGAAGAAAATTCCGATGCAAGTGAAAATGAATTTGATGACGAAAACGATGTGATTGAGATGGAATTTATAGAAAATGATGTCACAATTCCAGTTTACACAAATTATTACCAACACAGCAGTAGTCATCTAGATTTTGTCACTGGCTTTAAAAAAAATACTTTTGGACATTCTTGTGCTGTCTGTGATAGGCTTTGGTGGGTGAAAGATTTAAGTAAGACATCTAGTATACACGAGAATATTTTACAAAAAATATTGCCGGTAATTTTTTTACTTTAATCAATTTTTATTTTTATTGGTACTTCATCTTATTTTATTACTATATGTTCTTTTTGCTATTTCAGAATTATGTATGTGGTAGAAATGTTGACATTTGTTCTACGTGTAAAGCGGCTTTAAGCAAAGAAAAAATACTTTTAATGGCGACATACAACGGTTTTTCATACCCAATAATTCCATCCGATCTGCCAACATTAAATCTTGTAGAACAACGATTAATTTCACCGAGAATTCCTTTCATGCAAATACGAAGACTTAGACATGTTCATGGTCAATACGGTATTTATAGTCAAATTATAAATGTTCCAATTGAAGTTAATACAATGGTAAACCATTTGCCTAGAAATATTAACGATGACCATTGCGTTTATGTACACTTAAAGAAGAAATTAGTATATAAAAGTAGTTATGTTCATGGCCTCATAAATCTAAAGAATATTAAAAACTGGTTGACTTATTTGGTAAAAACTCCGCTTTATATTTACTACAATATCGAAGCAGCTCCGGAATTAGTCCTTGATGATGTCAGTGAGCATGTACCGATTGAAGATAATCTCACAACTCAACAACAAACCCTTATGTGGAATAAAGATTTACATTTGCATATGGCACCTGGAGAAAAGAGTATTCCTATTAGCATACTATTCGACGAACACGCCGAAGAGCTTTCATTTCCAACTATCTACGGTGGTCAGTTTAGAACCTATAGAGAAGATATACATGTAACTGATTTTATGCAAGCTACTAGTGAAATCCGGCGTACAGATCGACGTACTACTGATCCACAACATCTTTTATATTTAGCTGCGAAAATTATGAAACTGCGAGTCAGTCAAAGCGTTAGGATTGCATTTAAACACGTTGGCTATGACACTAAAATTACGAAAGAGAACGTACAGTCTGAAGAATATATTAATAACTGTATTGAAAGTAACCTTGCTTTTCTTCGTTGTATTCCGAATTCCGCTTGGTACTGGTCCGATCGAAAAAAAGATCTTTTCGCCATGATTCGACAATTAGGAGCAACGACTGCTTTTATGACTGTCAGTGCTAATGAAACGGGTTGGACAGATTTGCTTAAATTATTGTATAAATTAAAGAATAATGGAGCAGATATATCCAATGAACTTTTAGCTGAGTTATATCGATAAAGCAACTCTAGTTAATGAAGATGCTGTTACTTGTGCCATATACTTTAACAAATTAGTAGATTGTTTATTGAAGATTTTACAATCTAAAAAAAGAAGTCCATTTGGTAAACATAGGGTAAATAATTACTTTAAAAGAATCGAATTTCAACATCGTGGAAGTCCTCACGCTCACATTCTGTTATGGTTGGATAATATACCGGGAGATTTATTAGATAACAACAAAGATTCAATTCAAATAATTGATGAATTAATTCCATATCAGAGTTAGAAGCGTCTGGAAATATAAAACTCCAAACTCACAAACACACTTTTACGTGTTATAAAAAATAAAAAAGAAAACTGCCGATTTGGTGCACCATTTATGCCATCGCGAAATACAATAACATTGTTACCTATGAAAGATACTGATCCAAAATTTTCTGAAGAAAAATTTAAACAATATAAAAATCACTATAAACTGATTCGTTCAAATTTAGAAAGTTTTGAATACACAGATTTTGATCACTTTTATCAAGACAATAATATTGAATCCGACGAACATTATTACAACATTATTCGTGCAGGTATCAATCGACCAAGGTTATTCTATCGTCGAACACCATCAGAAAAGTGGCATAATTCTTTTAATCCATTTGTACTTCACCATCTAAAGTCTAATATGGATTTCCAAATGATCCAAGATGAATATTCATGTGCTGCTTACGTTGTTGACTATGTTAACAAACACAACAGAGGTATCAGCAATCTACAACGACAGATACTTCAGGTTATGGACGAAAATCCAGAATTTGATCTTGTAGATATCACAAAGAAATTGAGTGTTGACGTTCTTCATGCTGTTGAAATGTCAGCACAAGAAGCTGCTTGGTATTTGTTACGACAGCCTATGGCAAAATCATCGGTAGTGACTGTTTATATACCGACAATATATCCCACTGAACGTCAAAGAATAAGGAAAACTATGAAAGAATTAGAGGTATTGGAGGATGATTGCACAAATATATGGAAAGAAAACTGGTTCGATAAGTATGAAAAAAGACCCGATGATTTGGACAACGTTACATTAGCACAGTTCGTAGCTAATTATTACATCAATAATAAAGGAGAATATGTAAAAAGGAAAATTCCAAAAGTGATCCGTTACCGTAATTATGTTATGGCTGATAACTTCAACGACTACAGAAGAGAAATGGTATTGCTGCATATTCCTTTTAAAAGTGAAAACAACGACGTTCTTGCTGATAATAAATATATCCAACTAGATGAAGATAACAAAGATTTAATCTTAAAACGCAGAAAAGAGTTTGAGTCCAACTTAGATATCGAAAAAACCCTTGAAATTTGCAGACAGTTGTGCAGAGAAAAAGAAGACGGAGAAGATGAACCAGGACATGCCAATATAGTCTTCGAAAACGATCCTTATGCATTGGTAGCGCAATATCCGGATTCTACAGTCAATGCTGATTTGCAAAATTCAGCACTTAGTAAACTTGGTGCTGTTGCAAAAAAAAAGGGAAAACTTGATGGACACTCAACAATTCTGCGAATTAATGAGATCGGCCAATACAAAACAAAAAGATCTATTAATGAACATTATTCATCATTTACTAACTCCAAATCAAGTGCCGTTTCAAGTTTTCTTCACCGGTCCAGCTGGTAGTGGTAAGACTTTTGTCATTAAACTTATAATGGAAATTTATAACAGATTTACTGATAATGATGGTTACTGCAATGCTTACATAACTTACGCTTCAACTGGCAAAGCTGGATGGTACAACTGTTCATACAGCTCTTTAAAATTCCAATATCAAAAATGTTACCTTTATCATTTGAAACGTTACATTTGTACAGATCACTTTTTAGATTTGTTAAAGTATTGATCATTGATGAAATAAGCATGATCAGCGCAGAACTATTAGACAAAATTGATATGCGTTTAAAAGGAAGGTACCGGAAGAGGTAAAGCTGACTTTGGTGGGATATTTTAATTGGGGATTTACGACAAGCACCACCAGTAAGGGCAACAGCCATATATAAGCCAGTTAAAACAAATATTTTTCGACCTTATTTGTGGAGAACATTTTAATTTTATCAACTGACTGAATCAACCGAAAGTCTGAAGTGAGACAGACTAATGTTCAATTTTCTAATATTCTAACTAAGATAGGCAACGGAGATCCATTGGATAAGGCTGAACTTCAAATTATTGAATCCAGATTTTTTACCAAAGAAGATGCCGAAAGATTGTGTCCTCATGGAGTTCGTTTGTTTTATGAAAACATTCGTGTTGACGCTTACAACAATTATGATTTGCAAAAATTTGAAGAAAAAATAATTTCTACAGCTGACGATGTGATCATTGTTCAAAAAATCGTGAACAAGAGACTAATTGTCGTCAGAAACTGCATAAAAAGAGTCTCAATGAAGTCGGTGGGTTACCGTACCAAATTACTTTTGTTAAATCTATGTATTACCTTATTACCACTAACATCCATGTAACTGATGGCTTATGTAATGGTTCAGTGGGAAAGTTAGTACATATGGATTTTGATGAAAACAACACCGTATGCAGAGTTTGGTTAGAATTTTGTGGTTCGAAAAAGATAGGTCAAAAAAAAAAGAAAAAAGCTGCTCGACTAGCAATTCAATGTGGTATCAGTCAGTAATCTTGCTGTACCAATGAGGGCTATCGCGTATGAATCCGCCGCTAGAGGCGCTAGTGTAGCGTGAGGTCTCCGAAATGTCAAATGTTATTGCTTGTTGGTTGACTACGCGGGTTTATTTCTAATTAAAATAATGTTGTGAATAATTGGTAACAATTCGGCTTAATTATGGCAAATATGAGTTATGTGGCAATGAATGTCAGTTATTAAAAATTTGAGCTTAGAAAAATGATTATGTTCCCATTTTTACCGAATAAAACGGAACTGCGCGTCACTGTGGCATGGCCTATTATGTTTAGGATATGGTTCTTTTGTGTTAAAATACGATCTAAATGTAACCTTTGATTTCATGTGCGTATTAATAAACTTTAAAAGTTACAATTTAGGACCTCACTCAACAGTGGTGCCATCTGGTGAGGCGGAAAACGGTAGCCCTCACTGAATTACGTTCAGCGAACATCCCATTGACATCAGATAAAGTTACTGCGAAACGGAAGCACTTTCCTATAGTTTCAGCTGCTGCGATGACCATCCACAAATCACAAGGTGGAACATTCGATGAAATTGTTTACGAATACAATAAGGGACATTCACAAGAGCTTGTTTATGTTGCGCTATCTCGTGTAACAAACATCGAAGGTTTGTCTATTGTAACACCCGATAACAAACCAACTAACTTCAGATTCCACCATAATCGAGTGCGAGCATCATCAACGAAAAGTTTGCTGCAAGAATTTCAGAGATTGTCGTTAAATCCTTTACACACTAAAGCCCAAACGATCTTGGATTTTCTTCAAACTAAAAATGGCATTTCCATAACCACATTGAATTGTCAAAGTGTACAAAGCCATAGATTGGATTTGTCGGATTCTGTAATTCAAAAAAGTAATTTCTTACTTCTTTCCGAAACTTGGATGAGCAATGACCAACAGTTTGATATTCCTAATTTCAACTGCATTGCCCATTTCAAACGAGATTGCGTACGTACAGGTGGAGTTGCAATCTAAAATAGCAATGACACTACTAATATTTTAACACCAAATATGGACATAATCTTAAAAAATACCGGCGATATGAATGTTTCACGTACAGGAGTTGGAGACATTTGTTCAGCTGTATGTAAAACGAACAACGGAGTCGAAATTGTCATGGTAATAGTCTACATTTCACCAAATACAAAAATAGAAGATTTGAAACATTTCATCCATCGAGCGCTGATAAATAAAATAAATAAATATTTCCAACACTCACACCAATTAGCCTCGCCCCAAAGTAAGCACTGTAAGGCTTGTGTTATGGGATGCTAGGGTAACGGATAGAATACATATACTGTACATATATAAGTACACACATCAAAAGTGTCTAGGGATCAAGCATTTTTATGCGGATTTCTTGAGATTGAGATGTGGCTTTGTAATAAATTTATGATTTTATAAATTTATATGGATCCTTTTTGGTGCATTTCATAATTTGAATCAGGAACTGTGAATCAAATTCGAGTAAAAGATGAAAATCAGCTGTCAATATTTTCCCTATAAAAACATACAACGCATTGAAGACATTATTAGTGCTACTGTTTCCCTACTACTGATTAAAACCAACGTTATTATGGAGCGGCGACGTCATTTAAGCAGGGAAGAAATGCTCAGAGCCGTGGGAATGATAGAAGCTGGTTCCCGGCAACGTACTGTGGCTTTAGCTCTGAATACAAGTCAGTGTTATCAGTCGACTTTGGACACGATACCGAAGCACTGGTACCGTGGCTGAGCGCCATGGAGGACGGTATCGCTGCACCACACGGAGACAAGACCGATACATTCAAATCTTAACTCGAAGAGCTCCAACAATAACCGCCATGATGTTAGCCGTGAGGCTTCATCACTCTTCAGGGAACTTAATTAGCGACCAAACAGTCAGAAACCGCTTGCATGAAGTGAACCTTCATTCCCGAAGACCGCTACGGGTACCACCTATAGCAATGCACAATCGTAGGATTCGATATCAATGGGCTCTTGAACACAGAAATTGGGCAGAAGAACAATGGCGTTTCGTGTGCTTTTCTGATGAGTCTCGTTTTGGTATGAGACCGGATACAAGACGTATACGACACTGGAGAACCCCTGGACGCCAACAGCGATTAAAATCCTGCCAGGAAGTCCATCCTTATAGTGGTGGAACCATCATGGTATGGGCGGGTATTTGGATCGGCGGAAGAACTGAGTTGATTTGGATCAGAGGCAACCTCAACGCTCAAATTTATGCTGAGACGATTGTATCAGACGTCATCGTTCCTCTACAAGTGCAAATCGGTCCCTTATTTCAGTTAATGCATGATAATGCACGACCGCACACCGCAAGAGTTGTAAGACAGACTCTCGCCGCAGCTAACATCAATGTCCTGCCCTGGCCTGCTCAGTCGCCAGACTTGAACCCGATTGAGCATGCATGGGATATGCTACAGAGAAGAGCTCTGCCGAATATGGAGGGTATCCAGTCGCAAGAAGACCTTT
This sequence comes from Chilo suppressalis, assembly GCA_902850365.2. Classification (NCBI taxonomy): domain Eukaryota; kingdom Metazoa; phylum Arthropoda; class Insecta; order Lepidoptera; family Crambidae; genus Chilo; species Chilo suppressalis. The sequence continues at coordinate 1,087,183 of OU963920.1, read as the reverse complement.
TTTTGTTGTTGCAACGAACATGGGCGGCCATTCCACAGCGTGATTTGGATGAACTCATTTTGAGTATGCCAAACCGATGTTCTTGTGTTGTTAGTGTTCGCGGTAGAAATACGGATTATTAATTGTTTAAGTTACCCAATAAAATTTTAGAGAAAACTGTTATTTCAGTCTTTTTTTCGAACTTTTGTGTTAGTGGTTCAAATGTCAAAAATCCCTTTATTAGGAAAATGGCAAATTTCTTTATTAATGCAAAGGTGACTTGGTTTATCGTTACTGTGACAAACGAAAACACTTTATTTGATGAATCCTTAAAGAAAATTTTAATTAATATCAATCAGGAGAAAAGTTATTGCAAAAATATATGTTGATCCCTAGACACTTTTGATGTGTGTATATTTATATAGAAATACTTATTAAACATCCATGACTGAAGTACAAATGCTCGTATTCATCACACAAACATCTGCCCCCACCGGGATTCGTACCGACCTCTCGAGTCGGCGACACCATGAAACCCGGCGTACAAACCACTCGGCCACGGAGATCGTTAAAAAAAAGGTGATGGAATATACTGATGAGGTTTCTAAAATACTTGGTGGAAACTTCCATCAGCTTCCGATGGTTTTATCTGGAGACTTCAATATCAATTTTGCAGATGAAAAATCAGAACCACTAATAACATTTCTTTTAGAAAATTTTAAATTACATATAAATAACAATCCAAAAAAAATTTCTGCCTATTCCATCCATAGGGAAGGCCTGTGCCCCAGCAGTGGGGACATTAATAGGCTGATGATGATGAACAATCCAAAAGAATCGACAACAAAATACGGTACTACTATTATGCTGTTTTTTCGAGGTATTTGCATAAAATAGAATCACAAACATATGTATCATATTTTAGTTACCACAAGCCAATAGTTTCAGCAATAGAATTTGATGACGAGACTGATTAATAAGAATTACTTTTAATAGTAATATTAATAATAATAATAAACTTTTTTTGTAATTATTTTTATTTCTATTTTTCTATTTCTATGTAATTTTATGTTGTCAAACAAAAATAAAGAGACATATTTTGTTATTTTAGTTGATAATTTGAATTACTTTTTTTTTATTTTAAGTAATTTATTATTTCCTAAAATACTGAATTTCCTAAATACTTTCTTGTACTTAAATAAAAACTAATCAGCAAAATTTAAGAGAAAAATCAAGAAAACCTACATAAAATTGAGCACGATTTTTTTTGCAATTTGTGTCGATTCTACATTAGCCGAAGGAACTTCGTTCCTACCTGGTGTCCCACGACACCACATCATTTTTTTCAGTTTCTTCTTCATCTAAAGTACTTGAGTGACTGCTATGTGTGCTTCTTGGACGACGAAAAGTAATATTTTCAAAAAAGTTCATTGTAACGCCATCTATGTCATGCCGAGAGTACTAACCCCGCAAGCAGCTGTTACTTGAATGTCACTGTCCAAGGAGGCCAACAAATTATTGTAGACCTTTTTACCGAACGGCATAAGAGCTATTATGTTTTGAACACATTTTATGTTTTGAATAAAATTAACGATTATAATCACTGAAAGTTCTATTTTACACTGTTTTGTTAAAACTAAGCACGTAATTATGTTGATAATTGTTAACGTATTAAAGTTATAAATTAATAGTTTATTTTCGTGTATGTAATTTTCTTGATTTCCATTAAATTTACACTCGTCAAAGGGCGGACCAAGGGGGGGGGGGGTCATGGGGGTCATGACCCCCCCTGGGCTGGGTACAGATGGACCAAACACATGGGGGTTTTATTTAAGTACTTTCAATATTTAATATACCACGACTATATGACCCCCCCCCCCCTGGCGCCAAAGCTGGCTATTTGACCCCCCCCTGGCGCCAAAGCTGGCTATATGCCCCCCCCTTGGCGCCAAAGCTGGCTATATGACCCCCCCCCCCCTGGCGCCAAAGCTGGCTATATGACCCCCCCCCCCCTGGCGCCAAAGCTGGATCCGCCCTTGCACTCGTCATTAAAAGTATATTTCTTCACAATCACTTAACGATTATACCAGATAACACTTCCATGGGTGCATTGTCGTCCCAATATAGCGCTGATTACACTTTTGTAGCGAAGTTAAAGCAGCACATTTAAATTTTTAATTAACACAATAATATAGAACTGATTATTTCGTGACAGTGGCGCCACCTCTCCACATACACTAAAACACCTTTGACGACCTCTGTGGCTGAGTCGTTTGTGCGCCAGGTTTCATGGTGTCGCCGAGGTCCCGGTGTTCGAATCCCGGTGGACGCAGATGTTTGTGTGATGAATACGAGCATTTGTACTCCAGTCATGGATGTTTAATATGTATTTCTATATAAGTATACTTATATATGTACAGTATATGTATTCTATCCGTTACCCTAGCATCCCATAACACAAGCCTCGCAGGGCTTACTTTGGGGCTAGGCTAATTGGTGTGAGTGTTGGAAATATTTATTATTATTATTATAAACATCTCAAGTAACATGCATTTGGCAAAATTGTACCAACGCAATCTTAAGAAAACTGCTAAATCTGCCAAAAGTAACTCTTTAGCTGTGAAAACCAATAAAGTTCATAATATATTATAGGGTCTCTTTCAAAAGAGACGTGCCCAAAAATATCCTTTTCAAATACGACAAATCTCCGAAGTACTTCTTGAATTAAAAGCAATTATAAATAATAACAATCATATCAATTATCAAACATTATATCAATTTTTAATCAATAATCTTATTATTAAGTATTTTTTCTTTGTTCAAATGTTTCTTCTTATGAAATGTTAATAAATAAATCCTTTTATCAGTGTGATTATATTTAAACTAATTATTTAAATTTAGTATCCAATAACTAAATAACGTTTGAAAAATAAAAATTAACGTTTTAACAAAACTTAAAAATATTGATGTCAAATTATATTAAACTATTATTATTGATAAGAAAAAAAATTATATAAATATTTATACTTATATAAATTATCAAATTGTTATTTCAATTTTCATTATCAATGTACCTATCAATAAGTACTTTTTCTTTGTTAAAATAAGTTATGAACAATTTCTTTTGCAGAACCGCTTATAGTCACACCATGGCAGACCAACCTGACGAAGCTATGGATCTTGCGGATCAGCCATTACTTTCAAGGAGTAAACTTCTCACGGAAGCCCAAGAAGCTGCCGCATCCACATCTGAAACTCCATCCACCGAGCCACCAGCAATCGCTGCTCCCAAATCAAAGTCACAGAAACAACGTGAGTACAGACAGCGCATAGCAGCATCCAGAACTTCTGCACAAGCGACAGCTGCGAGGAAATCGGATGCCGAAAGACAGCGCAACCGCAGACTACGCAAAGCTGCTAACTTGGTTCTTGTCAGTGGTTCATTAGAATCGACTATTGCATCCACTTCTAGTTCAAGGGCTAGATCAAACGACGTCCAATCTGGTACTCAACGACGGCTCACACACCAGCAAGGTCGAACTTCTTTACCAGAACCAGCGCGAATCATTGTTCAACCAGGGACTTCTTCTGATCAAATTGAGGTAGGAAAGGCGCAATCTACTTGGAACACCAAATGGGCATTGTCCATCATGAGATTTAAATCAACTTTTCTAGACAACGATTTTGGCTACGCTTGTTCGGTTTGCGACAGACTGTGGTTCAAGAACGACCTTAAACCCATCACTGCTGCACAGCTTGACGTGATCTCGGAATGGTTCATCAAAGAAAATCGTCAACTGTGCAGAGAAGAATATGAAATGGTCTGCAACAATTGTAAACGTACACTGAACAATAAATCGATGCCGCACCTAGCAAAAGTTAATGGATTCTCATATCCAGACCGACCACCGGGTCTACCACCGTTGGATCCCATCAGTGAGCGATTGATATCGCCATGTCTGCCATTTATGCAAGTGCGTCGTCTGCGCCATGATTCCTCTTATGGAATCATGGTGCAAGTGATCAACGTACCAGTAGACGTACAACAAATGGTAAAATGTTTGCCGCGACAATTAAATGAGGACGACGTCATTAATGTTAACATGGAGCGGAACCTTACCCACAAATCGGTCTACATCAGCGAATACGTGTCCAAAAGTACAATCAGTGCGTGGCTAACTGTACTGCAGGAGTCTCCATTATATCGTTTTTACGAAATCAACGTGGATTTGTCGAGATTGCATCCTTCTATGCCGTTTCTCGATGACATACGGGATGATCCGTCCAACCGTATAGAAAATATCTCCGCTGAAGACACACCTGAATCTGAGATTCTCGCTTCAAGACAACATACCATGATGTGGAATGAAGAATTTCAGGCTACACCTCTTAACAACATTGATGACCGTCATGCAGAAGAGTTGTCGTTTCCATCGATATACTTCGGAGAGCCACGTCGATTCAACAGGAGAGTTCTAGTAACACCTTATATGGTAGCGGCCAGTGAAATACGACGTAGCGACAGACGCGGAGCCACGCCTCAAAAAATCTTGTACGTTGCAATGAAAATATTGCGACTGCGCCTGGTGGATGAAATTAACAGCACGTTTCGCAATGTTTCGGTGACGGAGAATGTTACGCAACGTATGTTTAAGAGAACAGAATTTCTAAAAGAACATGCCATACAAAACCTCGCATTCATGAAGACAGTGCCTAACTCCGTCCAATACTGGGCCTCTCGCAAACGAGACCTCTTTGCAGTGATTCGTCAACTTGGCAAACCAACCGTTTTCCTCACTATAAGTGCCGACGAAATACGCTGGATAAAACTGCTCACTATACTTCTCAAACTGAGCAAAAAATATCCTGGAAAAACAGCAAAAGATCTCAACACTTCTGAGCTCTGTACTTTGGTGAGCGACGATCCTGCTACCTGCTGCATATACTTCTACAAGCTCGTTGGTTCCTTGATGAAAATGCTAAAATCCAAACAGTCTCATAATCCGTTTGGCAAGTATTTCGTTAAAGATTACTTCCTACGTATTGAGTTCCAGCATCGAGGAAGTCCACGCGCACATATGTTGCTGTGGTTGAACGACGACCCGGGTGAGATCGTGTCGGAAAATATGCCAAGAACCATCGATCTCGTGGAAAAATTAAGCTCGGTTGCTCGAGTTGATGTGCCAAACAATTCTATCTACGCCAAACAGATACACAAACATACTTTCACTTGCACAAAGCGAGGCGAGACTTCTTGCAGATTCGGGACCCCGTACTGGCCTATGCCCACTACCCGTGTACTGGTTCCGATGTCTCAATCTGATGGAAGCCGCCAAACGCTACAACAGAAGGCCAAGGAGCTGCGTGCCTCTCTCGATGAACGTAGATACGCATGCATGGATGAGTTTCTTAATGCTAATGGTTTGACTTACGATTCATACCTGGACATTGTGCGTTCAACGTTGCGCAGACCAACTCTAGTCTTCAGACGAAACTTCGACGAACTTATGACAAACACGTTCAATCCGTACCTTGCCGGCGAAGTCAACTCTCACATCGAAATTCAATTCATCTTAGATGAGTACAGCTGCGCAGAGTATGTCGCACAGTTTGTAAATAGATCAGCCCGTGGAATGGGTGACCTACGTCGTGAGCTAACCACAATGATGCAAGAGCATCCCGATCGGGACTACACCGGTCAATTGGAAGCGTTAAGTATCAAACTGCTTAACGCAGTTGAGATGACAGCGCAAGAAGCAGCATGGTATCTACTACGAAAACCAATGAGTGAGGCGAGTCGTCAAATTGTGTACATCCCAACTGTGTGGCCGACAGAGAGACAATGCTGTCGCAAGCGTCGTCAACAAATGGACCGCGAAGGCATCGACGGAGACAGCACTGATGTTTGGACCAAAAACATAATACAGCGATATGAAGAACGACCTGCATCTTTAGAACAAGTTTATTTGGCTGAATTTGCTTCGTGGTATGATAACGCTAAAGACGACGTGCCCGTAGATGACGATGAAGATTCTGATGCTGTACCTCAAACGAAGACGTCGAGAGCATCAAAAGAATACCGCAGACGACAGCTCGGACGAGTCATACGATACAGACGCTACGATATCGATGAAACTGACAATTATAAACGAGAGATGGTTCTACTTTACGTACAGTTTCGCAATGAAATGACAGAGATTGTTGATCAAAATAAATTTTTGCAATTATTTGACGATAACAAAGACACGATCATGGAACGCCGAAGTCTATTCGAGACAAATTTTAACATTGAAAACGTCGCGGAGGAACTTGAAGCGAAGATGATTTTGCAAAAAGATGGTGCCGTGAACATCGATGATCGATGAACCAAATCGTCCTCCGACAGGGATACTCGATTGTGAAGAAACGCAACAATGTGATGACAAAACAGCAGTATTGCGAGTTTCTAAGAACCACCAACCTAGAACAACGGGAGATCGTTCTTAAGGTCATACATGGATTACGTAGTTGTGGAAAAAGACATTTGAAGCGCTAAAAATATTCTCCTCGGGTTCCGCGGGCTGTGGAAAAACTGATACCAAAAAATGTCTTATGGAGATGTACAACCGCTACACTCAGGAACACAACTCGATGAACTACGTGTACATTGCCTGTGCCAGCACAGGTAGAGCCGCTGTACCTCTTGGTGGCACTCCTATGCATTAAAAGTCTCACAAATTCTCGCGTGACAAAACTCTTATCTACAGAGAATTTGCAAGCCTACAGAGACATGTTCGTTGGCGTTAAAGCTGTTTTCGTGGAAGAGATCAGTTGAAAATGTTATATGTGCTTGAAGTGATCCAAGTATTTTCTAGTATTTATCACGTTTACAAAAAAAAGTGCTTCTGCTTCATTATACTTCGATAAAACAAATAGCATTTTTTATTTTATTTAAACAAATTCTGACGTAGACAAAAAAAGGCAATAATGTTTTCTGTCACATTTGTTTAGATTTATCACTAATGTGCAATAAATTAGAGTATATATATATATTAAATTCAAGATTGATCACTTTTTCTACAGCGTGACTTTAAGGTATGTGCCATATGCAGCTATTATACATTAATAAAAAAAATAATTAATAGATCTGTCATCAAATGAATGGATCAGTTAACTAAATTAATAAAAAATGCCTATTGTCAAATTAGATTCGCTATAGTATGACATAGTTGTTCGCGCCCGTATAAACCCCACATATATATACATATAAAAGAGAAGGAATATTACAAATCATAGCAAAGAATCGCACTTATACAACGGGTGGCGCCATCTATTGGATCGTACCACTGTAGCGCGAATAGCACAAACGTCATTGTGTTCGGCTGTTTTACCGGCTTTAATGTCTTGACTTGCGAAATTCATTCTCTCAAGAAAACTGTTACTTGTAAATTGTATCCATTATTATATAAAAAGAAATTGCGAAAATTACCCGAGTTTTTATTGAAGAAGACCACATCTATGCCCAAGCAATAGTTGTCATTCATAATAAATAAAACAATTGAACCAGTTATAACTGATTTTTATTCACAACTTTTCAAAGTGTTTCCTTCCGTTGACAGAATCTGCAACGTCTTAAAAATCTGCTTTAGTCACCTAAAACTACTAGTACTTTGTGTAGTTTTTTCCAGCTAAACAATATATTTACTATAGTTTATAGCTTAGATTAAAACAAAAAGCGAAGATACGGTACGCTCATACTAGCATCAAATAAAATATGATCCGACTCAACTACACAAGCAACTTTCACACACGCACACGTCTGTAAATAACATTCAATCGAGCGAGCGAGACAGAACTGTACGCTTCAACGCAGCGCGAGCGAAACGGCGAATCAGCTTCCGAGTGCGAACGGCTGAGCTGTATTGTTGTCCTTTTCTTGATAACAAAATGGCGATTACGTAAATAACATTCACGACAAACCGTGATTTTTGAGAAAAAAAATGATTTTATAGTTTATGAATGAGAAGTGTTGCCGAGGCATTTGTTATTTGATTTGGAACTATGTATTTGTGTTCTATAAAAAAGCATCGAAGGCATTGTTTTATCTTTATAACACAGAATATACGCAATATTGTTATATTGAGTGTACATGCAGCGTGTATGAATGTCCGATTGTGACTACAGCGAATTGTGATCGTGCACCACGATTTAAGCGGATCACTTTTAAGCTGCGAGTATCGTATCTTCCCTTTTTGTGTTAATCTAAGGTTTATAGCCAAACTATGATTTTAGACATAAATTGGTATCAAATAATAGTATGTTATAATTAAAGATATTTACCTTATTAAACGCATCATGGTTAGCAATAGATAAAAGGTGTCGATTCTGGCGTGATTCTCTAAACTTAAAACTAAAGTTAACATCAGTCTCTCCTTTTTAGTCTGTATAGAGAATGAAAAGAATGCACTGTTGTCAAATTTAAGTTTAGCTTTAGAGAATTTTATGCCAGAATCGACATCATTGTCTCGTTTTGGTCTATTTCTGTTAAAGTACCAGATGAACTGGATTGGGATGACGGCTGAAACATGAATGTCAAGTAGGGATGTCGAAAGTTGAAAAAAATATCGATATTTTTTTTTAAATATCAATATCGGCTTCGATAAATCGCGAAAAAAACATCGATATATCGGACCAATTTTCCCAAAAATATATTTAGGTCAGCCTAGCACAGTAATAATAGTTCAATACAAATTATAATTAAAGAAAGAATTATCAAAGTACCAAATTGCCGCTATACTACACGACAGTACAGTATCTCACGAAATATGACACGCGGAATAATAATGGAACGAAAATTATCTCCCTAAAAATAGACCCTATTTTCGAATGATGAAAATGATTGCAGGGCCCCTCAGGTGTCATCTTTCGTAAACAAGACAGACAGTGGTGTCGATTCTGGCGTGATTCTCTATACTTAAAACTAAATTTAACATCAATCTCTCCTTTTCATTCCGTATAGAGAATGACAAGGATACACTGTTGTCAAATTTAAGTTTAGGTTTAGAGAATCGTGTCGGAATTGACACCAGTCACACACTTCCACAGAAAATAATAGACAATACATAAAAATAATAGACAATAATAAATACAGCACAGATCATAGATATGTTGAATATCATTAATCTGAGATCCAGTAACGATTTTTCCAGAAACGAATTTAGTTAGATCGTGCTATGCCGCTAATAATTAAAAAAATATCGTTTTTGATACGAATTTCGATATTGGTTATTTTGTATCGATGTATCGATATATCGAACAAAAAATATCGATATATCGAACAAAAAATATCGATATATTTTCAACAAGCCTAATGTTAAGTATAATATTGAACATGATAGCAGCTAGAATCTATGATATTAAATGTTATTTCGGGAAGATATTTTCGCTTTGGTTAATAATAAAGTCAGATTCACTCGATATTTTCAAAAATTGGTACTTAAATAAATTCAAAAAATTACTATAAATATAAAAAGTCTAGTAATTGCTTTAAATAAAAATTATAATATAATAGGCACAATATGATAGCTCGATGGCGCAAGTGGTTAGCGCGTTCCGCAGCGATCGTTGAATTTAAGCAACTTTCGCAGTGATCGGTCATTGGATGGGTGACCATAATTTACTATCTCGAGCTCCTCCGTGTTTCGGAAGGCACGTTAAGCCGTTGGTCCCGGCTGCATCTGCAGTCGTTAGCACCCACCAACCCGCACTGGGCCCGCGTGGTGGGTCATGGCCCAATCTCCCTATTCCATCCATAGGAAGCCTGTGCCCCAGCAGTGGGGACATTAATAGGCTGATGATGATGATGAGGCACAATATATCTGAGCATTTTAAATTATATTATACATATTACCCTACATTTTATATACACTGTCTTGAAATGAAAACATCGATGTGAAAAATGCCTTGAAAGGCGACTCTATCGGCAAAGGAACTGTTTTACACATTAATTTAAGGCACTGATTTAAAGAGGCAGTTGTAAATAGCAGTTTTGGTAAGTATAAAATTATAAATGGCATGTTTAATAACTAGCTCAGCAGTGAAAGCTATGCAGTAAAGTAAACAAAAATGATTAATAATAAATAATGAAATGGAATAGTGAATATATAATTGAGCAGGAAAATAATTAAATGAGAGGATAAATTAACGAATGAGCGGTTAAGTGTGGTCAGCAATAAATCGGAATTTGTCGGTAAGAAATCTCATTCTAAGCAATTCTATGAACTATGAGGTGGTAAAAAAAACAGTACCTACTTAAATAGCAATAAAAAAAATAATTACTTTTGCTTTGACTGAAGGAATTAAATAAAACAAATTGTACTTATAATAGTAATAGGAATTTTTATTCGTAATTCGAAACATACTTAAGTAATTAAATGACATAGAATTTGCTTAGTAGCAGCTAAAATAAACTTATTGTATAATAAGAGCAGGCCACCCGTGCTAATAACGAAAATTTACCTCTCTTTTCAATGAATTTGAGTTCGGGTGTCACCGCTCGCTATGATCTACCGAACTATTTATCGAACCGCTTATTCCATCATTTTTACCGCTCATTTAGTTACTGGACTGCTCAATTATTTTTAGAATTGACATTGGTGCCGATTCTGCCGTGATTCACTAAACTCTAAACATCAGTCTTCCCTTTTCATTCTGTGTAGAGAATGACAAGGATGCACTGTTGTCAAATTTAAGTTAAGGTTAAGAGAACCATGTCAGAATCGATACCAATGTATTATAAAATAACTCACGTGTCCATGTTTGTTTTACTGTCTCAATAATTAATCAACCGCCATTAAATTAAATATATGCTTTTCAACCGATCATATTAACATCTCGAATATATAAATAACAGCTCAAAGAATGTGTTCCCTTTATTTAAATACACTATCAAAACCATAGACATAGGTAGTATTATATGGACGGAGCCATATGATGGAACTGTTAACTATGCATCTTTGTCTAACTTATAGAGTGTACATATGAGTGAAAGAGCAGTTGCTGCAGTTGACATAAGTTTGACAATGTTGAGTATCGGTGTAAATTATGTCCTACTCCTCCTACCTGTCCTGTCTCAGTAAAGGTGTGATCCGGCGGCGTGTATAAAAAACTTATTTTTAGTGTACATACCAATACAATTTTATTTGAAACAAGTTTAGGTTTACTTAGGTATTTGTCTATGGTCAGGGCTGCCATTTTAGCGCAGATAGCGGGATTTTCTTCGAAATAAGTATGAAATTGTATTTAACAAATAAATCTAGACTTCTACACTTGTGATTCTTTCTGCTTTCTTTGATTGTTCGATAGTCTAATGTAATATGCTTTTGATTGTTTGGCATATACATCAGTTTAGTTATTTTTCTGTAGTACAAACTTTCTATTTTGTATCAAATTATTATATTTTGTGTCTAACCTAATTTTAATGATAACAATCAATAGTTGTAAAGGATCCCATTATTCTCCATACATCTCTGCCCAATTTTGCACCTCAAGTATTATCTTGCCAATATGTGTAAAATAATCTTATTGATTAAAAGTGTATATGGAGTTTAATGTAAGTGTTGTATGTGCTTGTGTACTTGTGATTGAGCAATAAACATACCATAATAAACCAGGGGTATTACGCATATTCACATTCATATAATTCAGACAGCTTTACAGATGCGGATCTAAATCAACAAGTAAAGGCACGTGCTTAAATCCTAATCATTAAATAAGACAGAAAACTGTTTTGGCTTTATGCTTAAAAATTAATTAGATTAAATAAATATAAACATAAAATTCATTTACATTTATTTACGAAATTCGTATGTCTTTATAATATCCTGAAATCAGAATACGTGGATGTGAATCTCAAATAATCCGTAACCGTATCACAAACATACCAACTTTCACATTTATAATATTAGTGGGATGTGTACTAGGTTTCATAGCTCCCAGTATCTATTGCTGTGTAATGTATGTGTGGCAAAATAAAAGCATTTCGTCGTTGTGAAACCAATATACTGCTCTGTGCACTTTTCGGAGATTCCGACATTTGCATCATTATGATTAGTTTATTCAATCATTATAACCTATTTTTACGAATACAAAGAATGTGCGAATTTTCGTCATTATAATGGTAAATCGATTCTGCTATGATTATCTAAGCCTAACATTTAATTTGATTACAGTTTTATCATTGTCAGTCTCGATACAGAATGAAAAGGAGAGGCTGATGTTTTTAGTTTTAAGTATTTAGAGTCATGCTAGAATCGACACCACTAGTTACATAAAAAATATGCTATGTTTATCCGCGAGAATGTTGTACTATTAACTGCTATGGATTTTTTGTGTTTTTATTTTTTTAAGCGTATAACGGCTATAGGAGCTCGATGGCGCGGGTGGTTAGCGCTTTCGGCTACGATCGTTGAAGTTAACCAACTTTCACAGTGGTCTGTCATTGGATAATGGGTGACCTTCTATCTCGAGTGCCTCCGTGCTTCGGAAGGCACGTTAAGCCGTTGGTCCCCGCTGCATCTACAGTCGTTAGCACCCACCAATACGCACTGGGCCCGCGTGGTGGGTCATGGCCCAATATCCCTATTCCATCCATAGGGAAGGCTTGTGCCCCAGCTGTGGGGACATAAATAGGCTGATGATGATGAACTGCTTGATGTTAAATCGTAAAATGCTATGTTAAAGTTATTTACCATCACTAGCAGAAATTGATTTGAAAACGATGATTTAAAATTTTCATTTAATATTGCATTTTATTCAAAGTTTTAAGGCGTTTTTGTAGATTTTGGAGTGACAACACTGTGCCTTTGTTGTCTATGGTAGATTTTGACACACCTTCACCTGTGCTCTGTGGTCCATTCATTTGTATTTTGCCTGTAGTTTTATCGTATTTGAGTGAATATTTTCATGTAATTTTTAACATCCAATAATCATTTGTGTCTTAAACAGAGTGTCAAGTGTTTAGTGATCGTTTTTATTCATTTTCTCATTCGGTATACGTCCCACAAGCAGGTAAACGGAGTTTTCATATTGTTTTGAACTATAACACAACTAAATTTAAAAGTTGCATTCTCTGGATAAATTGTCAATTGAAGAATGTAAATTTCGTGTGGTAGGTTTATCGTTAGCCTTTCACCGAACATTTTGTTTATTTATTCATGAATTTCAGCTTACAAACGAGCTTTAAATATCGTAAATTAATAAGTATTAGGTCTCTTTAACCTACATATTACTTAGTTTGGCACTATCAGAGAAATCGTGATAATGGATGAGTCATAACAGAATGATACACATCACACGACTTCAAAATTGGGTCCTTCTTGTACCGCTAAGGCCTATGTGTTTCCTGATGCTAGCTGATGGTGGTGATGATATCATTGGTTGGCTTTTATTAAGAAGATACCCACAGTGCTATTTTTTTGGATACATAGATGTTTTAATCACAATATAAAGTTTATGTTTCCCTCAATGAATGAAATTGATTTGAACAAACTCATTCTGTAATAAATTATGTTTTACAATTGAAAGAATAAAAATATGAATGTCAACAACTTCAGTGACTCTTTTACTTGTTTTGAGATGTGAATAATTATAATAATTATGTAAATTACTAAATATCTGTTCTAGCTACAAAGTAACTCTTTTGATTTGGTTAGTAGCCTTACAGTGCCTATTTTTTAAAATTTATTAAGAAGCCTATTTGCCACTGTTTTCTTGGAATTTTAATAAAAAATGTCAAAGTCCTGTGTGCCTTCTGGCATAGGCCTCGCAACTATTTCCAGTGTGTTCGGAAGGGAACAAGTAATTATTCGTTACTAGCTGTGCCCTGCGGTGCTACCTATGGTTTATTAGGGATACTTTCCAACAGTAAAACGTAGCCTATATGTTAATGTCATTTCCTTGATATGCATTAGAATGGAATAGAATATATTTTATTAACCCTCATATTACAGATATTACACATTTACAGATACAAATTAAAAAAAAACTCAGGGCTAACCAGGACCCTGCCTCAGCATTAGCTGACGCGACATTGTGCGCACCAGCGCTGTTATTCTGGCAGGGCCTGTTTAGTGACACAAAAAAGACATGTAAAAGAAAATTATTTATCAGCTAACTCCATACCAAATGTTATTAAAATCGCTCCAAATGTTTAGAGGTGAAGAAGAAACAAACATACACACAAATAAACTTTCGCCATTATAAAATTAGTGTGACTTTTATAACACCTAAATATTTTTTATTTTAAGCATTTTTTTGCTGGATTTGTAAATCTAAAGATTTTTTTTCTTACCAGAATAAGTTCAACTCCATCAAGGTTTCAGGTAGGACTTATTTAATTGTTTATATTCTCCTTCAGCGATGGCGGACTACGGTCAGACGGGCACGCTGACCCTCAAGTGGGACCCAAAGAACCTGGAGATCCGCACCACATCTGTGGAGCGGACCCTGGAGCCCCTGGTGCTGCAGGTCACCACCCTCGTCAACAGCAAGGACAAGGCTGCGAAGAAGAAGAGACGTAAGTTTATTAACCCTTCAAATGTTTAAGCAATATGATACTCAAAATCCTGTCTGTGTTAGCCCTCCATTTTGTTCTTCAGAGCAGGGATTTCCTCTTATTACTCGAGTTCTACTGTACATCCAGGCTTTATTTATGTCTTAGATCAATCTTGAATAGTTTCCTCTACAAGCTTTGCTATTATTAGATGTATAAATTAAAAACCATTCTGCATGGTGACGGAGAAAGAATACTACTCACCGCTTCTCCTTGTCGTAACAAGCGAGTGAGGGATATCGGAGCTTCCATCCGTTATATTACCACTGTGCGCATGGTGTACAATGCGTGAAGTGCTTCACGCGCTTTTGGTGGGGTGAGCCAGCGTACAACCAGAGTTAGAGTGGGGATTGCCAAGACGGATTCGGTCCAGCGGAGACATCCGTCGAACCGATATCGGGAGGGTCGATGCAGTGACCCACCGTCCGTGGCACCTCGGGCCCCTGTCGAGCGTTCCTAACCAGTTCGCGAGGCTGCCCCATCATGTCACGCATAATCTCGGGGTGGGGGGTCGTGCCGATTGGTGACGTGGAGTCGGCGCGTAATGTGTGCATAGTTTAAGATTTATATTATGTAACATAACATAAATCTTAATCGGTTCAGCGGTTAAGAGGTAACAGACAGACAAACGAAGTTTCGTATTTATAATATAAGTATGTATTTATAAACACTTGTTTTTTGTCTGTCCTTTCCAGCGGGCAAGTCGAAGCGGGCCTCAGCCCTTGTGGCAACGGTGGAGAGAGCCACGGAGATCTTCATAGAACGCGGGCAGACTATCGCTTATGAGAACCCTGATATTACGCAGGAGATGCTGGCTGCAGTCGAGGAGGTTAGGAAGGCAGGTCTGTGTATACTGATTTATTTATCACTTGATCACCATTTTAAGGACGCATGAGGAGTGGTTAGCGCGTTCGGCTGCGGTCGTTGAAGTTAAGCAAATTTCGCAGTGGTGGATGGGTGAGCAAAAATCTTCTATCTCGAATTCCTCCTTAAGCCATTGGTCCAGGCTGCATCTGCAGTCGTTAGCATCCGCAAATCCGCACCGAGTCCGCGTGGTGGGTCATGGCCCAATCTCCCTGTTCCATCCGTAGGGAAGGCCTGTGCCCCAGCAGTGGGGACATTAATAGGCTGATGATGATGATGATCACCATTTTAGATGTTATCTATTATACCTAATATTGAATGATTAATACCTAATAGAATACTGTTTGTATTTATACTGTATGACACAGCAATCAAAATGTGACTGAACGTTGCAGTGGTAGTGACTAGAGATGGGCCGACTATAGTATTTGTCGACTAACCGACTAATCGGTTTTCGAATTGCCGACTAGTCGGCCGACTATACTGCAATGCCGATCATTCTAATACCTATCTTAGGAAGGTGTTCGGAATATTTCGTCATTACTCGGCTTGCTCACGCACGACACGAGTCTCCCAAAACGAGCCGAAATATTCATGTTCCAACATCACAATTTTTCCTCTAATGAAAAAAAAAATACTTATAGACTTCTTTAAGACTCGCTAGCAGTTAAGATTTCACTCAATTAATACGTACTTACTTCCCACTGCTATTTTGTTATGTGCGATATTCATTGTGTTAAGTTATCTGAATTACTGTCAGATTCTTAAGTTCGTAATTCTTGTTATGTTACCTTATTTTTTTTCAAATTTTAAGATTGTAGGTAACTTTAAATACATACTCTAGGTACTGTTTAAATATTCTAAACAATTTTATTTAATTGTTATGTGCCGATTATAATCGGTATGTTTTGCCGAATGATCGTCGACTATTAACGATGCCGAATGTCTTTCCTGACTAGTCGGCGGCTAGTCAGCCCATCTCTATAAGCGACATGATTTTTTTGTATTATTTGGTTAGGTACGTCTCCGCTCGCGAGTTCTCGGACCTTACCTTTTTCAGTGTTTAAACGTCCTGGCCGGTTTTTCCTTGGTTATATTGAAACTAAGGGGATTCAGTGGTTCTATACTTTAGTTTTAGAGGCAAATGTAGTTAGTTTAACGCTGAAATCGCGGTTATTTGGTTAGGTGCGACCATGAGCGTCTCCGCTCGCGAGTTCTCGGACCTTGCGTCAGTTTTTCAGTGTTCAAACCTCTTGGCCAGTTTTTCTTTGGTTATATAGGAAGGTCAAAGGGGAAGATCTTCCTCCGAGCTAGGTGATGGTAGCTTGGGGGCCGCGGCCCGACTGATGTTGGTCTGGCATTGTATAATGAACTGTTGGCCGCCGAATTTCACTTGTGCGATGAAGGCTTCCATACTATTTGAGTGCAGCGCCGGCAGCGCCATCTCTTGAAGAGGCGAGTAATTAATTCCTCTATGTTGGTTATATGTGGGGCATATAGATGTTGCCGCCACAGTTATATTGAAAGTAGGGATGCTTTTCTTCAGTTTTAGGGGTAAAGATAGTTAGTTTAACGCTTAAATCGTGGTTATTTGGCTAGGTGCGGCCATGAGCGTCTCTGCTCGCGAGTTCTCGGAGCTTGCGAGTTAGTTTTTTCAGTTGTTTAACCCTTGCCGAGTTTTTCTTACGTACTTTATTTACTTGACGTAACTTTGAAAAATAAAATATTCAGAATACGTAACTTTGAAAAATAAAATTCTGAGAAAGTAGATACTTAACAGTTTAATATTATTGTTGATAAAAATTAGTTTGCCTTTAATGGGTCTGGTACGTAAGTGGTTCTCTGAACTTACGACCATATTTGGCAGTGTTCTCCCCTTTTAAATAATTATAGAGCATGATAGACTGTTGTGGTTGTTCTGTGATTGGGCGAATATTTGAGTTGTGTAGTAAATTGTAAAAAAAAACTGTTTACTGTTTAGCGCATGATGAGGCCATCTTTAATTACAGTTATATTAAATCCTAATACTTAAGCATATGTGTAAGTTTGTTTGTATTAATATAGCTGTGTTGATGGCCCATAAATAAATAAGTAACACTATAATTTTGGGGGGTACCGGGTTCTCAACTTTAGTTTTGGGTGTAAATATCATTAATTTAGCATTAAAATCAGAGATATTTGGTTAGGTGCGGCGATGAGCGTCTCCGCTCGTGAGTTCCCGGACCATACGTGTCAGTTTTTCAGTTGTTAACCTTTTGCCGCGATTTTCTTACGTAACACTATAATTTTGGGGGGTTCCGGGTTCTCAACTTTAGTTTTGGGGGTAAATCTCATTAATTTAGCATTAAAATCAGGGATATTGGGTTGGGTGCGGTTATGAGCGTCTCCGCTAGCGAGTTCTCGGACCTTGCGTGTCAGTTTTTTCAGTTATTTAACCTTTTGCCGCGTTTTCTTACGTAACACTATAATTTTAGGGGGTTCCGGGTTCTCAACTTTAGTTTGGGGGGTAAATATCATTAATTTAGCATTAAAATCAGGGATATTTGGTTAGGTGCGGCGATGAGCGTCTCCGCCCGCGAGTTCTCGGATCTTGCGTGTCAGTTTTTCAGTTGTTTATTAACCTTTTGCCGAGTTTTTCTTACGTAACACTATAATTTTGGGGGGTTCCGGGTTCTGAACTTTAGTTTTGGGGGTAAATATCATTAATTTAGCATTAAAATCAGGGGTATTTGGTTAGGTGCGGCGATGAGCGTCTCCGCTCGCGAGTTCTCGGATCTTGCGTGTCAGTTTTTTCAGTTATTTAACCTTTTGCCGCGTTTTTCTTACGTAACACTATAATTTTGGGGGGTTCTGGGTTCTCAACAGTAGTTTTGGGGGTGAATATCATTAATTTAGCATTAAAATCAGGGGTATTTGGTTAGGTGCGGCCATGAGCGTCTCCGCTCGCGAGTTCACGGACCTTGCGTGTCAGTTTTTTCAGTTATTTAACCTTTTGCTGCGTTTTTCTTACGTAACACTATAATTTTGGGGGGTTCTGGGTTCTCAACAGTAGTTTTGGGGGTGAATATCATTAATTTAGCATTAAAATCAGGGGTATTTGGTTAGGTGCGGCGATGAGCGTCTCCGCCCGCGAGTTCTCGGAGCAACCTTGTGCTTCTATGGCTCGCTCCAGCATGGTGCGGGCGGCGCGGGCGCTACTATCGGCCGTCACTCGACTGTTGATACTGGCCGATCTAGCCGATGTCAGGTTATTGCTGGCCAGCACCAGGACGGTGAGTAGAAATATTTATTTATGATTTTATTTATTTTTTAAGCATTTAACTGCTAGATGTTTAAATCTAAAGAAAAGTTTACTAGAAAAAAATCCACGCGGACCAGGCAGCGGACGGGACCTGGGACCTGGGAATTGCTATTTCTTCTTTCAAATGTTTAATACTTGAAAAAGTATTCATTTGACATTGTGGGTTACCTACAATGCGAAGAGATGGCGCTGCCTTGCAGCTTAAGGCTAGGAAAATTTCGACGCGGCTAATAGGGCCGTGGTAGCATAATGGTCAGTGCATTCGCCCGGATAGCGAAGGATGCGGGTTCGTGTCCCGTCCGCTGCCTAGTCCGCGTGGATTTTTTTTTCTATTAAACTTTTCTTAATATTTATTTATTTTAATTTCCTGCATGATACACATGCTCGTGTTTTAGAGATCGTCAGAGAATTTAACAATCGAGATTCAAATGCACTCCGCGAAATTTATGGACAAGTCATTTGTAGTTCAGGCTGCTCGTTTGTGGAATGCCTTGCCGGAAACAATTAGAGGTGCTAAAACATTACCTTGTTTTAGAAAAATGTTAAAGGACAGTACCTGACACTTTAGCTAGTCATCACATCATCCAAAGTATGATTAAATTGTTATTGTGTTTATATATGGATATATTATGTTTATGTATTTGTATTTTATTTTAGTTAATGTAATATAAGTATTATTAATGGTAGTTTTACTTTAAATGACACCATCTACTTCCCACTCTCTATGTAACAGTCCAGTTAACATACGGTTGCCTGGAAGAAATTGCTTCTTAGCGATAAGGCCGCCGTTTGTACTATAATGTAATAGTCTTAATTAATTGTAATTTACAATCTCATGGTGTACAATAAAGTTATTCATTCATTCATTCATTCATTATTTTAGGAAGGTTCACAGCTATGAATCACTAATTAAATAAACCAGGGCTTGAAACCGGTTTCGAAAATACCGGTAAATAAAGGTTAATACCGGTTTTCAGTAAAGGTTTCGTTCGGAGCGCGTCCGAAATGAAAGCGGTACCTAAAACCTTAATAAACCGGTTTAATCCAGAGCGACACGTGCACGCGTCGGCATCGCTTGAAGTTTGTTCGGTTTGAACTAATCAAGTCGCAACTTGTTAATGCTCAGAGATTGATGCATTTATTGACACGTTTGCTAGCGTCTAGTGAGTCAAGTTATTCATTTATTATCAATGCCGTCAGTAAGAGCGAAATGAAATCCTTTAGAAACCGCTAAATTGATTCAAAACCTATTTAATTTCGCTTTTGAAGAAAACCGTTTTTTAAAGTTAAGGTAGAGCCAAACCTAAATGAAACGCTCCGAATGTACTTGACACTGATTTAGGTTTTGCAAATTAACCGGTAAACAAGCCCTGAAATAAACAAAATAACAAAATCTAAAAGCCAATCAAAAACCTCCACATATTAAACATGTATTATATTACGATTATTATGTAACAATCTTTTATCCTACTATGTACTACGGGACACATCTAACGGACCACCAAGTATTTTAAGTTTTTACCCCAACTTAGATTAAAACAAAAAAGGTAGATACGGTACGCTCATACTAGCATCAAATAAAATATGATCCGACTCAACTACATAGGCAACTCTCACACACGCACACTTTTGTAAATAACATTTACGACAAACCATGATGTTTGAGAATAAATAAATATAAAAAAATGGGTGCGTGTACTTATGTAGGCGCGTGAGAAGTTATCCTTCTTTGGCATCGTTTAAAATTAGTTTTTAATTGCATGCAAATAATTAATTACAATAAATTAATAATAAATGACATTTCATTTCATTTCATTTCAATGTCCCGTTCAAATCTGCCCTGTTTGCTTTGTTCAAATCTGCCCCACGGTCACTTGGAAAATAAAATATTACAAATAACGCGCCCGCGGCTAACTTCATTATGTTAAAATTTTGTGTTACAGTGATGAAAATTTCACTCTCATAATTTTTTCATAACGCGGCTAAAGAAGTATAACTTCAAAAAAATATTTCCAACACTCACACCAATTAGCCTAGCCCCAAGCTAAGCACTATAAGGCTTGTGTTATGGGATACTAGGGTAACGGATAGAATACATATACTGTACATAATATATAAGTAAATTTATATAGAAATGCATATTAAACATCCATGACTGGAGTACAAATGCTCGTATTCATCACACAAACATCTGCCCCCACCGGGATTCGAACCCGGGATCTTTCGGAGTACAAACCACTCGACCAAGGAGGTCGTCAAAAAGAATAAAATGATTTTACAGTTTTACGAATGAAAAGTGTTGCCGAGGCATTTGTTATTTGATTTTGAACTATTTGTGTTCTTTATAAAACCATCGAAGGCATTGTTTTATCTTTATAACACAGAATATACGCAATATTGTTATAATGAGTGAACAGGAGCTCGATGGCGCAAGTGGTTAGCGCGTTCGGCTGCGATTGTTGAAGTTAAGCAACTGTCGCAGTGGTTGGTCATTGGATGGGTGACCAAAAATTTACTATCTCGAGCCCCTCCGTGCTTCGGAAGGCACGTTAAGCCGTTGGTCCCGGCTGCATCTGCAGTCGTTAGCACCCACCAATCCGCACTGGGCCCGCGTGGTGGGTCATGGCCCAATCTCCCTATTCCATCCATAGGGAAGGCCTGTGCCCCAGCAGTGGGGACATTAATAGGCTGATGATGATGATGCAGCGTGTTTGAATGTCCAATTGTGACTAAAGCGAATTGTGTTCATGCACCACAATTTAAGCGGATCGCTTTTGAGCCGCGAGTGCCGTATCTTCCCTTTTTGTTTTAATTTAAGGTCCCTAACTAAAAATAAGTGTTACAGCGAAAAGTTCGAAGCTGATTTGGTAAACATCTTTTTGTGTGTGTTTTCAAAATTATTTCTCCACCATAAACATATATTTTTCCCACAGACCCCTGAAACTTATAAGACTTAATGGGTCGATGTGTCCGGGAGTATACTTGGTAACTTCTTTTAAGACCTCATATTTTAGCTGTAGTGTTGATTTTATACATATACATACGAGGACATTGGTTATTAATTTCTTCCCATTAATGTAATAAGTACAATAGATTAATGGAATCATTTTTTATTAGCAACTTATTGATTGAATAAATGATGAGTGAACGAATGCATGAATGATGAGTGGTTGAATGAATGAATGATGAGTGATTGAATGAATTAATGATGAGTGAATGATGACTGATAAGCGAATGAATGAATGGGGTTTATTTCTTGGATACGGTAAATTATGTTTATGTCTAGTTTATTATGATCTGGATGAGTGCGTCTGCTGATGAAATATTGCATTTTATTCAAAGTTTGAAAGCGTTTTTGTAGATTTTGGAGTGACATAACATTGTGCCTTTGTTGTCTATGATAGATTTTGACACACCTTCACCTGTGCTCTGTGGTCCATTCATTTGTATTTTGTCTGTAGTTTTATCGTATTTGAGTGAATATTTTCATGATTTTCTATTATTTGTTTGTGTCCTAAACAAAGTGTAGGGTAGTGTAGGGCAGTGGCCCAATCTCCCTATTCCATCCATAGGGAAGGCCTGTGCCCCAGCAGTGGGGACATTAATAGACTGATGATGATGATGATGGTTAATAGGTGGAATCGGACTTAGACAAGCTGAAATGTGCATCCTCCCAATCTGAATTGGTGGAATCGGCGCGACAATTCGGTCGTTCTGCAGCTCAACTTGCAGCCCAAGCTGCTCGCAGGCAGAAGGAGTTGAGGGAACCGGCCACCAGGGATAACCTGGCTGCTGCTAGAGCTGTGCTGAAGAAGCATTCCACCATGCTGCTAACTGCTTCTAAGGTAATTAACAAAACTCTTTATCTAATATATAAAATTCTCGTGTCGCGGTGTTCGTGGTTAAACTCCACCGAAACGGCTTACCCGATTCTCATGAAATTTTGTGTGCATATTGGGTAGGTCTGAGAATCGGACAACATCTATTTTTCATCCCCCTAAATGTTAAGGGTAATCCACCCCTAATTTTTTTTTATTTTAGATATTTTTTTTATGATACATCATACAAAAATACATACAACCCTAAATTTTCACCCTTCTACCACCAACTCCTATTTTTTAATGGCGGTACGAAGTTCGCTGGGACAGCTAGTATTTATATATTGTTTTAAATTTTCATGGTCACTAACATTATAGATATTAACGGGATTGTTACCATGTACCTTGTTTTTATGAGTCTCCGATATTTCGGCACTGTTGCAAGCGCCATGATCACGGAGGAACTGAAGTGATTGCGGGTAGATGTTATTGGCAGACATATCGGTCTACCCTCTGACGTCGTCTTTTACTGCGCTCGATACCCGTACCACTGGTCACATTCTCACTATTCACTCGCACTTGTTCCCGACACACAATACTCACAGTATCAGATCGCGGAACGACACTTTTTTGATTTTTGCGGTTTTTACATATACGAATAACTGGATTTGTATCTTTATATTTATGTTAGTATTTTTTTAAGCATTCTACTGCTATATGTTTAAATCAAAAGAAATGTTTTACTAGAAAAAAATGCACGCGGTCCAGGCGGCGGACGGGACTCTAACCCGCACTATAAAAACATAGCAACATAACTACAATAGGGGTGATGACGGTGTACAGTAAACGAAATTCTATTTAGTCCGTCAGTTAGATGATCAAAAAATAATGGACACGTATTTTTTATTTGGGCAATCAACCAAAAGATGGCAAAGTTATAGTGCGTGAAAGTTTGGGAGTAAGGGCTCGTGACGTCACTTTTAACTGAAAGTTGTACTAAACGTGACGTCATGCGACTTTTCAAATCAATATATCTCTGCAATGTTTATATTATGTGAAAAAAGAAAAAATACGTGTCCAATACTTTTTGATAATGTAGTATATGGTGTGATAAATTGGGAATAAATGAAACGTCCTACTTACAGCTGACTCCGTCCGTCAATATAATCCCATAAAGCACATATATACACATTAACAAATAGAAGGCGAAGACGGTACAAGATATAAAGTCCAAGCACAGCACTAGAAGAATACAGTCAGAAAGATAGGCGATAGATAAACAGTTTATAGAAACGAAAAGCACAATTATATAAAGCGTACAGATCTAAGTATATAAGCGAGCTAAGAGAAGCGTGCGCTCCGCGTCGTAGTTCAGTCTCGACTGGTTTGGTAGACGACGCGGCGACGCGCGCGCATCTCTAGTACATAAGATGAACAAAAGAATTATGTACAAGACTATCCGCTAGTGCGTAGGGCGTGTCGATAATTGCTATCGATATATCGACAAACCAGTACACCATGATATGTAATGAGAATAAAATATTATAAATATAATTATAGTACTTATTATAAATTCTATATTAGATATTAATAATTATTGATAGATATAAGATGTAAATATATAGTGTAAGATATTTAGTGTTACGGTTTTAAATATAAGTTACTTTGTATTTTATTATTATGAATAAATTTAAATAATATTTTATGTGTACAGTGTAAATATAGTTTGAGGATGTATTCACACCTCAAAGTAGCCTACAATAATGTACCTGATAAACGAAGAAACAAAAAATTAGTCGTCATCCCTATTGCTATTTCTTCTTTCAAATGTTTAATATTTGAAAAAAGTATTCATTTGACATTGTGGGTTACCTACAATGCGAAGAGATGGCGCTGCCTTGCAGCTTAAGGCTAGGAAAATTTCAACGCGGTCCGTGAGGGCCGTGGTAGCATAATTGGTCAGTGCATTCGGCCGGATTGCGAAGGGCGCGGGTTCGAGTCCCGTCCGATGCCTGGTCCGCGTGTTTTTTTTTTTCTAGTGAAACTTCTCTTTATATTGTTTTATATTGTTTAGTATTATAGCTGTAGTAACTAAAGGTTACTCCGTGATCATGGCGCTTGCAACAGTGCCGAAATATCGGAGACTCCTAAAAAACAAGGTACATGGTAACTATCCCGTTAATAGCTATAAAACTCTTTATATTTCATATGCTTATAAGTCACAGTCACGGGTGGAGCTCGATGGCGCAAGTGGTTAGTGCGTTCGGCTGCCATCGTTGAAGTTAGCAACTTTCGCAGTGGTCGGTCATTGGATGGGTGACCAAAAATGTACTATCTCTCATTCCTCCGTGCTTCGGAGGGCACGTTAAGCCGTTGGTCCCGGCTGCATCTACAGTCGTTAGCACCCGCCAATCCGCACTGGGCCCGCGTGGTGGTTCATGACCCAATCTCCCTATTCCATTCGTAGGGAAGGCCTGTGCCCCAGCTGTGGGGACATTAATAGGCTGATGATGATAAGTCACATGTTTACTTCTGTATGTCTTGGAACTATCTCATGGCCATGTGATTTGGTATGGAATATTTTCTTTAAATGATTTTTAATTGATATTCTCAAAAAGTATTTTTGGATTTCACGTACAAGTCACATTGTTAATAAATGATTAAAAAATCATTTATTAAGTAGTCATTGGTACATAAAACAGGTACATAATTTAATCATTCTCTGTATTAAACAAGTTAACAGTTTTTAATTCATTCAGTCATGTGATGAATGGTTACATGATAGCAATAATTTAAAGTTTACGCGCCGTTTTTGGCCATATCTCAAAAGTTGGTTTTATCATTTAGCCGCATTTTAGCTTGAGGACGGTAGATTAGAACAAAACAAAGGAACGCGAAACAATCACGTCTGTACAAGTTTTTGGCGCTAAAATCCAGCCGAATACTTTTGCTTAATATTCGGCTATTCGGTCAGGGGCCTCGCCGAATATTCGGTATTCGGTATACTGCCGAATATACTATTCGTTGCAAGTCTACTAAAATTGTTAAAATTGGTATAAAGCGTAGGCTTTGACCATATAATGTGATCTTCGAAGGTGACATAATCAATCTGATTAAACCCTCTATCTTTATATATATAATTCTTCTGTGAGTGTGTATGTCACTGAACTTCTCTTAAACGACTGGACCGATTTTGATGAAATTTTTTGTGTGTGTTCAAGGGGATCTGAGAATGGTTTTGTTCACAATTTTGTCCGCTGGACAATGTTTTTTTAATTAATTTTTTTTATGGCGGTACGAAGTTCGGTGGGTCAGCTAGTAACAATATAAAGAAGAAAAATCACTTGAATAATAGGGATGATGACTAATTTTTTGTTTCTTCGTTTATCAGGTAGATTATCAAAATATAAACATTGCATAGATATATTGATTTGAAAAGTCGCATGATGTGTCACGTTTTGGTACAATTTTAAGTGAAAATTCACTCAAAAGTGACGTCACGAGCCCCTACTCCCAAATTTGACGCGCTATAACTTTGTCATTTTTTGGTTGATTGCCCAAAGAAAAAAATACGTGTCCATTGTTTTGTGATCATCTAACTGACGGCTTAATAGAATTTCGTTTTCCGTACCCCGTCATCACCCCTATTATTGTTGAAATTTTGTTTTACTCTATATTTATTTATTTATTTATAGGTGTATGTCCGTCACCCTGAACTAGCGGCGGCTAAAGCCAACCGCGACTATGTTTTGCGCGCGGTTTGTTCCGCGGTCGGGGCTATATCCGCGGCTGCACATGGGAGACCACATCATCACGGTAAATATATATTATAAAGTTGTAGAACGAGTGAATGAACGAGTGAGTGAACGAGTGAATGAACGAGTGAATGAACGAGTGAGTGAACACGTGAATGAATGAGTGAATGAACATGTGAGTGAACGAGTGAATGTACGAATGTTGATATAACTCAGAGCATGTTTAATATAGACGATATAATGCGATTCAACTAAGAATAGGACAGACTGGGTGCCATATTGTGACGTCATAGCTGTCAATTCAAACGAAATAGGTAGAGTGCGCAAAGAAAGTTTTTATTTAATAAAACTTATTTACTAAGATTAAGTGAGAAATAGCATCAGCTTTTTTTAATAAAACTTATTTACTGAGATTGAGAAAAGAAAACAACCGATTCTTAATAAATATTTATTTATTAAGACTGTGAGAAAAAACATTAATCAGAATTAAGCTCTTCGATTCCGCTCATCTCTGCATTACCACCGGAGTAGTTCTGAATAATCATGCACTATTACTAGGTCACATACGAACATGCATCCTTTATGTAAACGAAAGTTTCAAATCGAGTTTCTGAACGCAACTTAAAATGACACTTGGTTGACGATTTAGGTTAACAAACATTCATAGCCAATGCTCAATAAGTGAAAAAAAAATATCAACCAATAATAATTATCAATCTTTGTTATTGTTTATTTACAAATGTTTGATTTTTATTCTAGAATTAGCTGAGTGCTAAAAAAAGATTTCAAATTTTTTTTGCAAACCGTACTTTTCAAGCGACATTTGACAGATGGAGGTCATTGGCTTTCCTATTCTTATTTGAATCGCATTATATTTAATTTTTCTCTAGTACTTCTTATGCTGCAAGACAGCGCCATCTCTTCGCGTTATAGGTAACCCACAATGTCAAATGAATAACTTTACAGGTATTCAACATTTTGAAAGAAGAAATAGCAAATATCTTATATATAAAATTCTCGTGTCACAATGTTAGTTACCATACTCCTCCGAAACGGCCTGACCGATTTTTATGAAATTTTATATACATATTCCGTGGGTCTGAGAATCGGCTACTATCTATTTTTCATATCCTTAAGTGATAATGGTTGTCCACCTGTAACTTAGTGTTCTGAAACCTGCAATGCGCCTTCGAGCCAAAATTCAAACTATTGGGTATTGTAACGTAGTGTTCTCATATGGGTTAGGAGGAATGATATCCCAGGAAATTGATAGAACACTACGTTACACACCCGTAAAATTTTTTTGGACAATATTAATTTTTTGAAGTGAAACTTCTTTATCGGCGTTGGAAAAAAATTTACCGTCACATTTTTCGGTTACGCGTCACGTTTTTTGGTTACGCGCCATCTTTTTTTTAAAAGAGCACTATTTACCTCATCCGAACAATTGCTTCTTCTGTCAACTTTAAAAAAAAAAGTATCGACAGCAAATATTCGTGTTTCACACAAGGTAAGGTAAGGTAAGGTGTAGTTATACCCCTTTAGTGGGTGAGTTTTTGAAAAATCTTAGCGCACGCCTATATATATATTTCTGGAAAGTTGCATGTAGATCATTTTTCGAAAAAAATAAGGCCATAAAGAAGTTTCACTTCTTACGTGTGTACACTAGTACACGCACACATTTTTTTATATAATGTGGTATTCAAAAATACATACAACCCTTAATTTTTTCTTCTACCACCTGCCCCTATTTTTATGGCGGTACGAAGTTCGCTGGGTCAGCTAGTTAATATATATATATATTATTTTATTTAAGGATATAACTGCTAGGTGTTTTAAATCTAAAGAAAATGTTACTAGACAAAATTCCACGCGGACCAGGCAGCAGACGGGACTCGAACCCGCACCGTTCGATATTCGGGCGACTGAATTTAAAACATTGTGCTTGATGAAATTTTTGAAGTGAAAACTTCTTTAGCGGCGTTGTACACTTTTTTTGTATGGGTAAAAAATGTTAAACTCGCGTCAGGTTAAACACGTGGGCTGATCGCATCATGACACACAATAAAGTTGGAAAGATTGTTGACTTTCAATATATTGGACGAAACACACTGATATTTTATTTTATCGTATTATAATAATAAGTCTGTATCTAGGACGTCCAGGTGGCAGCTTTATTGTGAAGAAAATGCATTTTTTTTACAATAGATTTCGCTAGGTGCGCTTAAATGAGAAATTCTGAGAGATAAACTTTTTAGTGTAATATAAATTGTAATGTTTGTGTACGATAGCGCAATAAATAAATTTAATATTGTATTCTACCACATAAATGATGGTACTTTTATACTGATAATTAAAGAAATTCGTGCAAAATTATTCCCTAACCATTCCAAAATATCAAAAATGAACAACGTTAATATTCAAGCTTTCACTTCTGCCGGCACTCTCGGAGTGCAATCCAGCGTTTTATTTTAAAGTGTTTTTTTATTTTTATTGGATGACCTCCGTGGCCGAGTGTTTTGTACGCCGGGTTTCATGGTGACGCCGACTCGAGAGGGCCCGGGTTCGAATCCTGGTGGGAGCAATGTTTGTGTGATGAATACGAGCATTTGTACTCCAGTCATGGATGTTTAATATGTATTTCTTTATTAATATACTTATATATGTACTGTATATATATTCTATCCGTTACCCTAGCATCCCATAACACAAGCCTTACAGTGCTTGCTTTGGGGCTAGGCTAATTGGTGTGAGTGTTGGAAATATTTATTTTTTTATTTAATAGCTTAATTTTTTATTGGAAGGTACCAATCGTCCCGCTGTAGAAGGGCCCGGAGAACTGGCTCAAGCTTTGGATGACTTTGATGTGAGTAAAGTTAAATAGATAAATCAATCTACACTTGTTGAGAGAGGAGCTCGATGGCGCAAGTGGTTAGCGGGCTCGACTGCGATTGTTGAAGTTAAGCAACTTTCGCAGTGGTCGGTCATTGGATGGGTGACCGAAAATTTACTATCTCTCATTCCTCCGTGCTTCGGAAGGCACGTTAAGCCGTTGGTCCCGGCTGCATCTGCAGTCGTTAGCACCCACCGATCCGCACTGGGCCCGCGTGGGGGGTCATGGCCCAATCTCCCTATTCCATCCATAGGGAAAGCCTGTGCTCCAGCAGTGGGGACATTAATAGGTTGATGATGATGATGATGATGACACTTGTTGATGGATTGTGTCAAGTACCAGAATGAGAGACAAGAGTTTGTCAAACAAATGTAAATTGAATATGTCAGACATTGGTGTGTTTCACAGCGTTCTGGCCCAACCGGTCTCGGAAGAGGACAGAATGCTGTATCGCTTTATATGTCTGCCGCGACTTTCTTCCGACAATGACATATTACGTTAATAGGGGTGATGACGGTGTACAGTAAACGAAATTCTATTTAGTCCGTCAGTTAGATGATCAAAAAATAATGGACACGTATATTTTCTTTGGGCAATCAACCAAAAGATTACAAAGTTATAGCGCGTCAAAGTTTGGGAGTAGGGGCTCGTGACGTCACTTTTGAGTGAATTTTCCCTTATAAGTGTACTCAAACGTGACGTCATGCGACTTTTCCAATCAATATATCTCTGCAATGTTTATATTATGTGAAAAAAGAGAAAATACGTGTCCAATACTTTTTGATAATCTACCTGATAAACGAAGAAAGAAAAATAGTCATCATCCCTATTGGCTTAGATGATTTGTTAATTTATATAAGTACACGATGGGACTGAAATGTCTGTAAAGATAAAATAAAGAGAGAAAAAACTTAAGTGTAACTTTAAAGTGAATTGATGTCTCTGAGTACGACTAAGACCAGGATGGAACATCGAAACAATACTAAATCAATAGGGTATTTGACAAGTTTCAGAAAACGATCTCATGTTATTGACTAATGTTTATGGAGTCCGTAAAAAGTGGATATTCATCATTCTGTTGTGTATTTCAGTGAAAATAACCAAATCAAAAACTCCATTTTCAAGTTGCCGCGAAAACGTTTCTCTGGACAATATGGCGTCTTACTAGCGTGTGACGTCATACGACTGTTATTAAAACGTCAAACGATACAATGTAATATCACTTTAACCGGAAGTTTACTTGCGTATGACGTCATTTTGGGCTCCGCCAATCCCAAAAGTTTTGGGTCACGTAACAATAGATAAGAAAACTATTGTCTTTTTCGTGGGTTTAAAGTAAAATTATGAATGTTTTTTTTGTAAAAATAGTAAAATTCCCTGCCAATATTCATTCTAAATACAGATGCTAACAATTGGCACTTTATTTTTAACTAGTGGCCCGCCCTCGCTTCGCTTCGGTGTAGAGCTGAAGTGTAGACTACAGTTTTTGTTCTCAGGCTTGTATTATACACAATGACATTCATCTATGATTCTTCTTATACCTGCATGCAAAGTTTCAGCCCGATCGGTTTAAAATTGACAAAGTTTCATACAAACTTTCATTCCCTATTTTATCCCCTTGGGGGTAGAATTGATCAAAATCCTTTCTTAGCGGATGCCTACGTCATAACATCTACCTGCATGCCTAATTTCAGCCCGATCCGTCCAGTGGTTTGGGCTGTGCGTTGATAGATCACTATACAAGTCAGTCACCTTTGAGTTTTATGTATATAGGTACTGTCAAATACCCTATTCTGTAATTATTTGCTGCAAGATTTTTATCTTCTTATATATGTATGTTGAAACATCATTAAAGATAATAGGTATATCCTCGACGACCTCCGTGGCCGAGTGGTTTGTACGCCGGGTTTCATGGTGTCGCCGACTCGAGAGGTCCCGGGCTCGAATCCCGGTGGGGGCAGATGTTTGTGTGATGAATACGAGCATTTGTACTCCAGTCATGGATGTTTAATATGTAATTCTATATAAATATACTTATATATGACGCCATGACACCCAAAATGGCCTAACTATTTTTTTTACAATATTGAGTTTATGATTTTCTCCAGTTCGAATTGATCATTTTGATAGAACCAGAGTGATCTAAAAGTGATACAACGAATATTCACTAGATGGCAGCATAATCGCTGTTACTGGCCTAAGTGAGATAGGCTACTATGGTTAAAAAATTAGTTAGGCCACTATGGTTCTCATGACCTCATATGTACAGTATATGTATTCTATCTCTTATCCTAGTCTGCGGTCACTTCCTGAATATAAGTTTGTAAGGTCCCTGAAGCAATGGCTATTATATAATGCATTTTATAATCTTAATGAATATTTTAATAATAATGTTTTATAAAAATGACTATTGCATGCCCGATTAGGGTAACTGTTTATTTCAATTATGTGTACTAACATCTAGCGGTAATACTAAATGTAACATTTTTGCAATAAAGAATTATTCTATTCTATTTTATTCTAGTATCCCATATCCAAACAAGCCTTATAGTGCTTACTTTGGGGCTAGGCTAATAGGGTATTTGACAGTGTTAAAAATAAAGTGTCAAATGTTAGCATCTGTGTTTAGAATGAATATTAACAGGGGTTTTTACTGTTGTTACAAAAAACAACATTCATAATTTTACTAAAAACTAATGAAAAAGATAATAGTTTTTTTATCTTTTGTCACGTGACCCAAAACGTTTGGGATTGGCGGAGCCTAAAATGACGTCACACGCAAGTAAACTTCCGGTTAAAGTGACATTACATTGTATCGTTTGACGTTTTAATAACAGTCTTGTGACGTCACACACCAGTGAGACGCCATATTGTCCAGAGAAACGTTTTCGCGGCAACTTGAAAATGCGAGGTTTTGATTTGGTTATTTTTACTTAAATACACAACGGAATGATGAATATCCAGTTTTTACGGACTCCGTGAACATTAGTCAATAACGTGAGATCGTTTTCTGAAACTTGTCAAATACCCTATTGCTGTGAGTGTTGAAAATATTATTATTATATTATTGTTATGTCATCAGGAACGTATGGTTATGGAACCCCTCGCTTATTCTGAACTAAGAACTCGTCCTTCGCTGGAAGAACGCCTGGAGTCCATTATATCCGGAGCTGCTCTGATGGCCGATAGCTCCTGCACCAGGTATACTATAAAAATAGAACATAACATATTTTTCGTACCACTTGCTCAAAAAAGTGTCATTCTATGCCACAAAAAGCGAACATAACAATAGTCATTATTAATCTGTTAAAAACAGGGAAAGAAAATTGTACTGAATTTCATTCATCCTCTAGGGGGAGAATGTGATTTAAATTTGGATTACTTACCGAAATTTATACTGAACTACATCTGTGTTTACACCGTTGAGTTTGTATATAAAGCATTTCTTATCTATTAGACAAGTCCGTCCGTCCGTCCGTCCGTGGTGCTGTTTCAGCGGCCAAACCGTAAGAGATAGATAAAGAGAATATTTAAGTTATAAGTTAAGAATAGTCTGATAAGACTACAAACCGGATTTGAGTAACGTAGCACTTCCGGTTTTCGAGAAATCACTTGAGTTCTATTTTGTAATTATCACAATTTTAATTAACTATTTAAATGTATTTTTTTTTTATTTTATTTTTTTTAACTAAATAATTTCAAACGAAACCACACAAAATTTCCGAAGTTTTCAGGTTTTGGTGAACATTTGGTTCACTGGTTTGCTAGTTGGTTAATAATCTACTATTATTAACCCTCATTTACGCATTTACAGATACAAATTCAAAAGTGTCAGGGCTAACCTGGACCCTGCCTCAGCATTAGCTGATGCAATATTGTGTCGCACCAACGCTGTTATTCTGGCAGGCCCGTTTAGTAACACAAAATAATCATATTATAATAATTTATTTTTCATCATTTAAAGTGGTTAATATACATATTAAAGCGTTGTAGATCGTAAACAATCATATAAAATGAAAAATGGTGTTAGGAACCTAAACATGATTTTCGGTTATCGAGACAGTGATACCCCACCACTCGACATATTTTGTCAACTTATTTTTTTTTACTTCGTCACAATATGGCGCCTAATTTTGTCGATATTGAATTTTGATTACTATCATATCTGTAGTAGCACTCCCATGATTGAGACGAATCTGTTGATGTATGAATCATCAAAATCGGTCCAGGCGTTTGGTCTCTAGTGTGCCACAAAGGAACAAACATACATATATAGACTGATAAACACTATACCCTGTCTGCCCATCGCGCTTCGCGCTCTTGCATTGCGCAGTCGGGTAAAAAAAGAAGTAAATTTTTTTTCATTACGTGAAAGGATGTATGGGCCTAGCATCCTTAGCTTTCAAGTGACAATAAAAAAAAACTTACAACAGTACTTTTTGGCGGGATCGGGAAGCGTCACTTTAGCAGTTTTGTTTTTCTTGTTAAAAATTGTGTTGTGGCGGATGTTATTGTCTAATAATGTTGGATTATTACCCGCTAAGTGTTCGGGAACATGCACAAGTGTTGGCAAGTGAAATAAAATAGCGGAAAGTGTCTTTCGACGTTCCCTCAATAAGTCCACGGGGTGGTTCCAGTAAATCCCCACACATTTACTGAAACATAGGGAAAGGGGGATTGACTTGACTGCCACTTACTATGACTTGATTTATTACTTTGACCACGAGTACTATAGTATTTGTAAACATTTTAACACTTGACATTGGCTAAATGCACAAGCCGTGCGAAGCCTTTTAGAAAAAAATAAAATAAAAATAAAACATACAACAGCAAGCAAAGCAATGCAAAACAAAAAATATATGACTTCGTGTCGTGAATATATTTGTTTTTCAACAAATTTGCTCAGAAAATGCATTTCCGGCTTTTCAGTATACATTATTCGAAAGTTCCAAATGAGAGAAACGATGTTGGTGGCGTTTTGTAGCTAATATCCTTGTTATAATTCGATGTGCCAGTTTTTGTAGTACTGTATTATTATTTAACTAAAAAAACAATAATTTTCTTGATTAAAATTTGCATAATGATTTTTTATGACATTTCAAAGTAAAATGTTTTCATATTGTTCTACGTTTATTAAAAGGTGATAGTAATGTCCTTCAAACAACATTTATTTCATATCTGTAGGACCTTTATGACCAGAGAAATCAAAATTTTTTTGGAAGGGTTATCTAAACAAAAAAAAATTCAAATGGCGGCCAACTCAAAAATAGGGACGCGGGGGAGTGGGGGGGGGGGGGGGGGGGGGGGTTAGACCCCATAATGAAATTAGTTAATTTGTCGATAAAATTAGGTATATTAGATGCCCTTAAATTATCGCTAAGTCATGCCCAGACAGACTGCATATGCCTGGTCCGTGTGGATTTTTCTTTAAATTTCTTTATAAACCATGTTTCAATATTTCTCCCATAGAGACGAACGTCGGGAACGCATCGTGGCAGAATGTAACGCCGTTAGGCAAGCTCTGCAAGATCTACTGCACGAATATATGACAAATGTGAGTATCATACAACATTATTATTATAGCCTTTTAATTCCTAAATAAATATTTACCTAACATACTAAAATTAGAAATTGTTACGTGTCGGGATGGGGTTCGAAATAGGGGTGATGACGGGGTACAGTAAACGAAATTCTATTTAGTTCGTCAGTTAGAAGATCAAAAAATAATGGACACGTATTTTTTCTTTGGGCAATCAACCAAAAAAAATACAAAGTTATAGCGCGTTAAAGTTTGGGAGTAGGGGCTCGCGACGTAACTTTTGAGTGAAAATTGTACTTGTTTAATTGTAAAAGGTGATGTCATGCGACTTTTCAAATCAATATATCTCTGCAATGTTTATATTATGTGAAAAATGGGTGCGTGTACTTATGTAGGCGCGTGAGAAGTTATCCTTCTTTGGCATCGTTTAAAATTAGTTTTTAATTGCATGTAAATAATTAATTACAATAAATTAATAAAAAGTCTGGAAAAGGACACAGTCAATAAAGTTTAGTTTTAATTTGAAAAAATAAATAAATAATCAAAATATTCAATTAAAATCGCTACTGAATATAATTTATTAGAACATATGTGATTTGCACTTGTATGAAACTCAAACACGTATTCCGAATATACAAACTATAACTGTTACTTTATTACAAAAAATAAAGATGTGGTTTTTGGTTCTACTACACCAATGGTCAAGAGATGGCGCTGTAGTCTCCTGAATCGCGCTTTGGTTCCGTTAAGCGACCAACTTCATGCAGTTAAAATTTTGTGTTACAGTGATGCGCGCGCATCTAAAAATTTCACTCTCATCATTTTTTCATAACGCGCCTAAAGAAGTATAACTTCAAAAAGAAACAATACATGTCCAATACTTTTTGTTAATCTACCTGATAAACGAAGAAAAAAAAATAGTCATCATCCCTATTATATGCCAGTTCACGCTTGACAGTTCTTTATTCACCACACAGTTCACACAATCAACACACAATGTTAATTACAAAACACTCACTAGACACTGTATTTCACTACACAAGTCTCTAAACAATCTCACTTGAACACTTTTGCTTGCCTTTGGATTCGCTCCGAAATCGCTGTTGAAACTCAACTGTCTCTGCGCGGCGCCAATCGCGCTTATATACGCCGATCGACGCATTCTAGAAAGTACCTGTTAAATTGAGAATTACTTAGCACCCGCGAGTACGAAGTACCTACTTATACCTACGCAGGTAACACGCATAACTTATAAACGAGTGCAGATGTCGTTGCACTTTCTCCCTTACGCCGCACTGCATAAGGCTCATTTTAGAATGAGCCGCATTACTCGACCTCTATCGCGACCCGCGGTGCTTTGGCACATTCGATCTCTAGCACTTTCGCAGTTCCGTTTCGAGAGCGTTTGTGACAAAATATTGAAAGTTGGTCTGTCTAGTGCCTCTTCACACTAAGGCTCGTGTTACAGAATGACAACTGAGTGTTGATCTTTACTTGAATACAGTTAGAAAGAGATGTCGCTATGTCCTATATATAGCGACATCCCTTTCTAACTGTACTTATTCTTATATATATATAATAAGGTTTTTTGAACTAAATAGATTCAGATAAAAAATTAAACAATAGGGATGATGACTAATTTTTTTTTCTTCGTTTATCAGGTAGGTTATAAAAAAGCATTATTTTTTCTTTTTTCACATAATATAAACATTGCAGAGATATATTGATTTGAAAAGTCGCATGACGTCACGTTTTGTTACAATTTTCATTCAAAAGTGACGTCACGAGCCCCTACTCCCAAACTTTGACGCGCTATAACTTTGCCATCTTTTGGTTGATTGCCCAAAGAAAAAATACGTGTCCATTATTTTTTGATCATCTAACTGACGGACTAAATAGAATTTCGTTTACTTTACCCCGTCATCACCCCTATTGTGTTGCTCAGGAAAGAGAAACAAGATTTATAGCTATTATTTCGTATTATTTTATATTATTCTAATTATTAATATGTTTTTCTATGGTCACTCACTATTTTACCGTCCAGATTGAATGAAGGGTGATGAACCTCATTAATGTATATATATATATATATATTTTATAGATAGTTCCGACAAATAACTCCACCCCACCTGATGTTAAGTGACGGTGAAGTCCAGACGCGAAGCCATCCTCACCTTTTTTTTTTTTGTCTGGGAAATGCTTTACGCATCCTTCAACCACCGGGGGAAGAGGTATGTGGGACTCCTCCCTGCTCATTTCAGCCAGCCCTTAAACCACTAAAACTACCCCACTAAAAACCAGACAATACTCCTGCGGTCACCCGGCGTACGTTCTGAGGACCGCAGTCGCAAGGTGATTGTCGGACCCACCCCGATGAAGGTGCCCCGGAGTATCAGGGGCACCAGCATCAAGAGAGCTTGTGCAATGCAGGCCGGTCCCCCCCCAGGGCAGACCCGCGGCTCTCACAGGAGTGGGAGGGAGAGCGTAGTTCTCTCCGTCCCTCTCCCCCCCCCCCCCCCCCCCATGGCCCTAAGAAGGGCCTTTTGAGCATCTACCGCCAATCGCAATGATCAGACTCACTGTGGGGTGATGCTCCTACCCTGAACCTGAAAAGGGCCGTTGAACGGTGTTCAGCACTCGACGTGCTGACCATCCTAGGGTCCCTACGTGACCCAGCCCCCCCCTTGCCCCTCCGCGGGTTTTCTCCTTTGTAAGGGTGGCAGAAGATGCGCCAGTGTGCGCCTGCCTCTCCCCCCCCTCGCCCTTCTGCTGCGAAGAGAGCCCGCGAGGGCTTGCACCTCGCGGACTCTCCCGCAGCCTCCTTCTGCGAGATGACATCCTCGCAGAAGGAGACCACCGCCTGCCATGACCCGTCGCTATCCAGCATGGCTTTTACCACGCCGGGCAGCGAGAGGTCCGTCCCTACAGTCTCTGCCAGAGTGCTACGCCGCCGATTCACACACCTCTAGAGTGTGCTGCGCCGTGTCCTCGGCATCGCCGCACTCACTTACCCTTAACTATGATTATACCGAAACTTTGCTGTTAAACTAAGTTCCCTACTTTTTGACTTGCACGCAGATTTACTAAAACACACACATACATACATACACACACACACACCCACACAACAAACACACTCACAAACACACACACACACACACACACACACACACACACACACGCATACACATGCGCACTTATTTATTCTGATCGAATTCTGATTGATTTAATTATTTCAATAATGTATGTCTTATTGTAAAACTGTTTTGTTACATAAATAGTTATGATCTATGTATTCGGAAGTGGGCACTGACCCCTGTCACACAGGTCTTTATCCTATTATAGGGGTCAGGGACTACATTATAAACCAGTATTGTAATCAATTTATGTGACAATAAATAAATTATTATTATTATTATTATTACTCATGGCATGAGGGGTCCGCCTCCCTCTGGATCCGGTGCAGATACCTTCCGAAGCATCCGTGCCCGGAAAGTACCTGCACCGATCGAAAGGTAAGCGTCCCCCTCCCCCTGTCCAACCATTCCCTGAATACCGGCCGAATCGCTCCGATCGTTCTCCCCCCCGCCGTCGGGTTGTCGAGTCGCTCCTTCCAGCCTCTCCTGAGCGCTTCTTCTGCCTCCCTGCGTATGCCTGCTGCTTCCTCTATTGTGGCACGCTCTCCGCTTTCCCTCGCCTGGATCCTCCCCTGGTACACTTCTGCAAGCGCGAGTGCTTCCAGATCCCAGGGGGATACATGCCGCCTCATATGACACTGTCCGGTACGCCCGTGCCGCTCTTATGGCCACCAGCCTTTGCGGTCTTCTGAGCTCTGCTCTGTTCAAATTCAAATTCAAATTCTTTATTTGCCATTAAATAGGGTGGGTACATTGAAATGTTCATGTTAACAAATATATAAAGTAGCTTTAAGCCTATTTAGCCATATGATTATAGCATGCAAAAGGAATATTTCCATTTATATTTCTAAGAAAATAATAACAAAATAAAAATACAATTTCATTAATAAATCCGTAATAAGATAGAAAAAGAAAATGTATACATTATATTCAATAGGATATATGTTGTGTACAGTGCCATGCTTTTTATAACCCCCGCGTACTTAGCTAGCTAGTAGCTTTCGGCAACTGGCGCCAGGTCCCCCCACATTTGGGAGCAGTCTACCTAATGCCGCCGCCGCACTTACCAGCTTCGGGGTCAGGAACTTAAAGTGGTAGTCAAACCGCCACTTTCCATCGAGCTCCAGCCCCAAGTACTTCTTGTGCGGCTTTATGGGTATCCACTGCTCGTCCACCATTACTCTCTGGCCTGTGGGCCATAATACATGATGGCCTCAGTCTTAGAGACCGCTACCTCTAGCCCTAATGCGCGGATTCGCGCAATGGCTATGTAAGCCCCTACCGCTGCGCAACGGCTGGCCTCCCCGTAGTCCCGGCCCCGGGCAAGGACAAGAGTGTCATCTGCATAGCAGAGCACTTTTATCCGGGGCACCAGGGCCACACGGAGAGCCCAATCGTAGCCCATGTTCCACAGGAGCGGTCCCAGGACCGACCCCTGCGGAACCCCACAGGCCATCCCTCTCGACGCTAGAGAGCCGTCCGCCCGCACGTATTGTACCACCTCTAGGTAATTTTCAATTACCCTTACTAGGTAGGCGGGGAGCTGGTGGTACCTAAGTGCCACTTTTATAACTTCAAAGGGGAGAGTGTTAAACGCATTTTTGATTTCCAATGACACCGCGACAACCCTCTCCCCTCTGCCAACCGCTGCTTGCGTCTCCCTTTTAACTTCCATTATGGCGTCGATGGTGGAGCGCCCTCCCCTGAAACCGTATTGGTTCCCCGATAGATTAGGGCCCACGGTGTTTAGATGCTGGACGATGCGGTCCGAGAGAATCCTCTCGAATACCTTACCTACCTACGGCGATAAGCCGTCGGGGAATCAAGTGGTCTGTCTTTTTTGTGTAGGAGACAAAGTTTCTCTTCCAGGCCGCCGGGAATCGGCCCTCCCGCAGGCATGAGTCCAAAGCCATCCTCATCCTGCCGGCCTGCATGTATATATATCAGTATATGTATTATATCCAGTGTTGGCATCACATAAAATACACGTTTACTACATGTAGTTTGTTTTAAAAAAAAAAAAAAAAAAAAGTCAACTGAACTGTCAGATCCTCTGCTCATATTTCGGATTTTAAAATTATTATTATGACCCATAAATGGTAAAAAATACCATATTTTTGCAGCCCAAATTTTTCTTTATGACCCCGCATGTGGGCAACCTGAGTGCTGATGTATTTGCCTGGAATGTGATTACATAAAGTCTGCTATTTTGTTGACATTTCCCCGAACAAATTGTGTAACTAAGGACGCCTTGGACATCCACGCCTGTTGCTAGGTACCCGCTACTACTCAGCCAATAGGAGGCTTGATTTGCTCCGGCGGCCTAGCAACCTTGACGGACCTAGGTAACGACGCATGCGTCTTGTCACCAAAAGAAGCAGCTGTCATATAGTCTGACTTTTTATGTTTACTTTTGACGTGACAACGTCTTAAATTAGGTTGCGGCTGGGAGTCACTTATGAAAAAGTGTAACGCTCGGTAACGTTACGATGAGTCTCTCGTGTTAAGTTTAAGTTTACATGTACAATGTTTTAGTAAACAAAATATATTTCTATAGTTAAAATTTGTGCAATTCTTATTTTCATTCAATTCCTTGTTCCTATTGTGCAATTTAATTATATTCATATCAATAAATATTCTACCGAGAAAAAGACGTTGTCACGTAAAATCTTCGCCCGTAAAACCGACTTTACAGGCAACCATTTTTTAAGTTTCTTTAGTGTACATTTTAAGTTTCTTTAGTGTACATTTTAAGTTACTTTTTGTGTTTTTAAGTTTTTATTTATTTTTGAATGTATTTAACTATTGTGAATGCAGTCCGTGACCCAATCTTGTGATGGCACGTCGAACGCGACCCACAACTGTACACAGTGCCACAAGTCTTTTAAATCTTTGAAAGGCCTCAAAATACACACTTGAAAAACACACAGGCAATGTATTAGTCAAAACAATTCACCTTTAGACATCCATCCCATTATTCCGAGTGCGCCTACTTATGATGCCAACGATCCAACTCCTTTCCACACATATCTCAGCCATTTGAAAAATAGTATACCAATAGTTAAAAGAATCCCGCGAGGAGCTCGAATAACCGTTGCTACACATTTGTCACAATTAATCCAGAAATGTTATATAAGCAATTTGACTCAAGACTGGCAGAACCTATTTTTATTTTCATACAGCACACTTCATATCTCAAAAACTGATGAACCGAATTTATCCTTGACACAAAAGATTAAGAATAACTGTGCTGTAAGCTCCTCGCCTTCTCCCGCACCTCTAATCAAACATGATGCCCCTCA
Organism: Chilo suppressalis; assembly: GCA_902850365.2. Taxonomy (NCBI): domain Eukaryota; kingdom Metazoa; phylum Arthropoda; class Insecta; order Lepidoptera; family Crambidae; genus Chilo; species Chilo suppressalis. The sequence goes on along the minus strand of OU963920.1, from coordinate 1,046,005 downwards.
TAATCGCAAAAAACTCGTTGAAAACAAAATCTGTGACGGAGATCTCAAAGGTGCCGTTCGCCTTTTGTTCTCCAATGACGTGCTATCACCAGATACCCCTGACACCCTTCAGGCCTTACGGACAAAACATCCCCCAGCTCCAACAAACCCATATTTTCTCGACCCACCAACAGCAGGGCAAGCATGCCTTCAAATTCAATACAAAGATGTTATGGATGCCATTTTATCTTTTAAACCAGGTTCGGCTGTAGGTTTGGATGGAATCTCACCCCAACATTTGAAAGATTTAACATCGCATTCTGTGGGTAATGCAGGCGAGCAACTTGTAAATTCGATCACTAAATTAATAAACTTTATGTATTCCGGTAGTGTCAATCCAGAAATTGTTCCTATTCTTTTCGGCGCGAACCTCATTGCCCTGACCAAAAAGGACGGAGGGGTGAGACCAATTGCTGTTGGATCAACACTACGACGTCTGGCCTCCAAAATTGCTGTTCGACATATTTTACCAAAACTAAATTCGGAATTTGAACCCGTACAGTTAGGCTTCGGTGTCAAAGGAGGGTGTGAGGCAGCCGTCCATGCCCTACGCTCCTTCCTTACTTACGGGCAGCCTGACGTGTTGCTCAAAATTGATGTCAAAAATGCATTCAATTCGGTAAATAGGGATACCCTGCTGACAGAAATAAAACAACATATACCGGAAATATACAATTATCTTCTTCTCAGTTACGCCGACCCAACAGAATTGTTATATCGTTCTAATGAACTGTCCTCGGAAGTAGGTTGTCAACAGGGTGATCCCCTTGGGCCTGCAATTTTTAGTTTGGCTATAAATCCGATAATCAAAAATTTAAATTCTAAATTCAATGTTTGGTATTTGGACGACGGAACCCTAGGAGGCGATGTGGATACTGTGTTTTCGGACCTTTTTTTAATCAAAAATAAATTTGAAGCCAGCCAGTTTGGAGCTTAATTTTAGCAAATGCGAACTTTTTATAAATAACAACGACTTAAATTTAAATGACGTTAAACAAAAATTTAATATTTTAGCTCCAAATATTAAAATAGTTAACAGTAATTCCCTTTACCTTTTAGGTTCTCCAATTTTTGATGAATCTATTTCTGAATATATTAATAATTCAATTAATAAATTTCAAAATTCTGCCGACCGTCTCCTTGAAATTAGTCCACATTATGCACTTTGCATCTTGAAATTCTGTCTTTTTGTCCCAAAATTTACGTATGTGCTCCGTTGCTGCTCCTTTTGGAATCACTTAGATCTTTTGTCACAATTAGACGACTTAATCAAAATTAACTTAGAATCGGTTCTTAATATGCAGCTGAACGAGCAATCTTGGACCCGAGCATCCCTACCCATCCGTTATGGTGGTTTAGGGATTCGCAAAATTTCCAGTGTCGCTTTACCAGCCTTCCTATCTTCTGTCCATAGTTCAGCAAATCTCATAAGTAAAATTTTAAGGGCATCCCCTTCAAACTTTGAGATTGCTGGCTTGGAAGAAGCTAGAAACGCTTTCTTAATTGCATGCCCAGGTCAAAATTTTCCAGTTTCTCCAAATTCACAGAGGAGCTGGGACGACATAAATTGCAATTTGACTTATAATCTATATCTTTTAAGCTGTAGTACGGGTTCGGCGCGTGCTAGGCTTTTGGCCGTGGGTACGCATGAGGCCGGCTACTGGCTTCACGCGTACCCTTCGACAAATACAGGCGCATTTCTTGAGCCTGACACACTCCAAATGGCAACCTGTCTACGGCTTGGGGTCCCGGTCTGCGCTCCTCATAAATGTCCCTGTGGCAGTGATGTCGACAAGCTAGGACATCACGGACTGTCTTGCCAAAAAAGTGCAGGCCGCTTCTCGAGACACGCCGCGCTTAACGATATCATACGCCGGTCCCTTGCCACCGTCAACGTGCCAAGTCTACTTGAGCCGACTGGTATTGCAAGAGACGATGGCAAGAGACCGGACGGTATGAGTTTGATTCCATGGAAGATGGGTCGGGTGCTAGTATGGGATGCAACCTGTTCAGACACGCTGGCCCCTTCCCATCTACATGGAACCAACAACAGAGCTGGTGCGGCTTGTGAAGCGGCTGAAAAAGTTAAGGCAGGCAAATACAGGGGTCTAGGCTCCGAATATGATTTTGTCCCATTCGGTGTCGAGACCCTTGGTCCGTGGGGTCCTAGCGCTATAAGGCTTTTTAAAGAAATAGCGAAAAGATGAGTCGACATCACAGGAGACCGAAGAGCTGGCAGCTACCTCGGACAAAGAATAAGTCTAGCTATCCAAAGGGGGAACGCTGCCAGTATCTTCGGAACCTTGCCTAAAGGGACTCCTTTTAATAATGTATTTTAGTTATTATATTTTATTTTTTAAGGTTTTTAGTTTTAGGTTCATTGTTATAGTATATTTTTTGTTTGTTTTTTGTTGTTAACTTGTACGTTGTACGTTTTGTTTTACTTTAAGTTAAATATATTTTTATGTGTATGTTATGTGTTGTCAATAATAAAAACCTTTTTCTTCTTTCTTTCTATCCGTTACCCTAGCATCCCATAACCCAAGCCTTACAGTGCTTACTTTGGGGCTAGGCTAATTGGTAAGAGTTAGAAATAATTGTTTATTTATTAATTTCTAGGCCGGAAAGTCTGAACAATCGGAAGGCTTGGAGCGTGCCATAGAGCACATGTGCCGCAAGACCAGAGACCTGCGCCGTCAACTACGCAAAGCGGTCGTCGATCATGTTTCCGACAGGTATACTTTATTTTTTCATATATTTATCTTTCCTCCGTTTACAAATACATTTTAAACGCTTATTTTATAATTAACTTATGGTAAATGTAAAGAAAAGTTTACTAGAAAAAAAATTCCACGCGGACCAGGCAGCGGACGGGACTCGAACCCGCACCCTTCGCAGTCCGGGCGAATGCACTGACCAATTATGCTACCGCGGCCCCGGACCGCGTCGAAATTCCTCTAGCCATTCTTAAGCTGCAAGGCAGCGCCATCTCTTCGCATTATAGGTAACCCACAATGTCAAATGAATACTTTTTACATTGCGAATTGCGTCTGTGGAATTTTTTCTAGTTACATGTTCTTTAGATTCAAAATCTTTTTGTTTACACCACTTTCTATTCGATTCTAAACCTTATCTTCATACGTTTAACGTCCAGTTTCCTGGAGACCAACGTCCCCCTGCTGGTGCTGATGGAAGCCGCTCGCAACGGACACGAGAAAGAAGTCGAAGAATATGCTCTAGTATTCACTGAACATGCGAACAAATTGGTTGAGGTAATATTGTGTTCTTAGCCTAGCCCCAAAGTAAGCACTGTAAGGCTTGTGTTATGGGATGCTAGGGTAACGGATAGAATACATATACTGTACATATATAAGTATCTTTATATATATAATTGTTCTATGAGTGTGTATGTCACTGAACTTCTCTTAAACGACTGGACCGATTTTGATGAAATTTTTTGTGTGTGTTCAAGGGGATCTGAGAATGGTTTAGATTCACAATTTTGTCCGCTGGACAACCCCTATTTTTTTTAGGGCGGTACGAAGTTCGCTGGGTCAGCTAGTATTTATATAGAAATACATATTAAACATCCATGACTGGAGTACAAATGCTCGTATTCATCACACAAACATCTGCCCCCACCGGGATTGGAACCCGGGACCTCTCGAGTCGGCGACACCATGAAACCCGGCGTACAAACCACTCGGCCACGGAGGTCGTCTTTGTTCATCATCATCATCATCAGCCTATTAATGTCCCCACTGTTGTAGCACAGGCCTTCCCTATGGATGGAATAGGGAGATTGGGCCATGACCCCCCACGCGGGCCCAGTGCGGATTGGTGCGTGCTAACGACTGCAGATGCAGCCGGGACCAAAGGCTTAACGTGCCTTCCGAAGCACGGAGGAATGAGAGATAGTAAATTTTTGGTCACCCATCAATGATCTTTGTTCAACGATATTAATTACCACTAGATATACCACGTGCGCTCAAAATGTGTCCCAATCAAGAAGTGCTTGAACACCACTCAAGCACTTCTTGGTACACAGTCACTCACGGATCGTCGAAAAGTCTAGTACCTGCTATATTGCTAACAGCGCATTCAGAATTGCGCGTAGATTCAAAGAAATAAGGCCTTCATTCTTCGTGTAAAATCTTACGAGCTTGCATTTCGAATTGTCGATAACTCTTTGACGCATGCGTTTTAATTAAGACCTTATACAGTATGCATTAAAGGTGACTTTAAATGTTTAAATAATGCCTTATATTGTTTTTGCTTACGCGATCATCTCACGGAGCTCTGTGGCTCGTCCAATGTACCTTTTGGACAGATTTCGGCTACGATTCCGTTCGTGATGTTGTATCTAGGGTATTCAATATTGTTGTTTCTCTCTCTAATTTGTTTTATCCATGAGACAGAACAGAGACGAAAGGTCTATTCATCCATCAAATCGCATATGGTCTCTGTAGACGACGCGACGCGCGCCTTTATATAAATCCCTAAAATATGTATGTAATATTTATAACTAAATTCTAAAGTCATTTAATAAATAAAACTAGTTTTTACGGGTTAATGCACGAAACTTTATTTATTTATTGACGTTTCGCAGCCTTTTCAGGTCTGCATCGTCAGAATAATGATTTTATTTCAAATTATTATTATTAATTATGATTTTTTTTAAATAAAATCATTATTCTGACGATGCAGACCTGAAAAGGCTGCGAAACGTCAATAAATAAATAAAGTTTCGTGCATTAACCCGTAAAAACTAGTTTTATTTAATGAGTGATGTGCGTGAAAACCTAAGAAACAAATAAGTCATTTAATTTTGAAACATACATTTAAATATTTGTTTATTGTATTAATTATATGTTGCGTTTTATAGTTTAATAAATATGCCGTAGGGTACGAGTATGTGTGCGAATGCGCCTTCACTTGCCTTTGATTTTGTTGATCGAATAAACGGTTGCATAAGTTACTAAGTCAGTTGCTAAGCCATAGCCGACGCAAGCACACGCACGCATGCCGCACCCGAAAGCTCAACTCAACTCAACTCATTTATTGCAACCATAATGTGTACAGTGGGTGGTAGGTACTTATATAAATATGAGCATTATGGACCCCGTCGGGCACGCAATTGGTTAATAGAATAGAGGATACGCTTCTCAGAAGAACAACACTAATAGTAAAATTTAAATTGGATGTTAGAGATTGTTTCATTTGTTTATTTTTGATTGTTATAATTGGATTGGATCTGATTTAATTATAAATAATAATATTAATAATGTCACAAAATTAAATATAATAAATAATTAAATAAATTATTTGTACATGTACATTAATAATTACTGATCTTATCATTAAAATATTCATTTACATTATAATAACATTTGTTAATAGCTCTTCGCACAGTATCTACTGCGTTATTATTTTCGAAGTCCTTGGTCACAGCGCCAACTTACATCGCGTACAGTCTCATAAGTTACGGTCAGAGTGCATTCAGATTCAGACTCGGAAAGCAGGCTCGTGAGATGTCAGCTTGAGGTGTTAGGAACAAAAGGGAGGTGCTAGTAAAAAATGGTTGCCTGTAAAGTCGGTTTTACGGGCGAAGATTTTACGTGACAACGTCTTTTTCTCGGTAGAATATTTATTGATATGAATATAATTAAATTGCACAATAGGAACAAGGAATTGAATGAAAATAAGAATTGCACAAATTTTAACTATAGAAATATATTTTGTTTACTAAAACATTGTACATGTAAACTTAAACTTAACACGAGAGACTCATCGTAACGTTACCGAGCGTTACACTTTTTCATAAGTGACTCCCAGCCGCAACCTAATTTAAGACGTTGTCACGTCAAAACACTCGATTGCATACCCATCGGTCAGTCCGTCTTAAGTTAGCGAATGAATCGGTTTGGTGACAAAGTGCACGATTTGTCCGTCCCAGTCGCGTGGGCAATAGAATAGATTATAATAGCATCAGGGGGCCAATCGCCTAACGGAAATGCTTTGGGAAACGCTAACGCTTACGATTTTATATTGTTATTTCTAGCCGCCTGAGGTTTTCGAATACCTCACGCTCATTTTTTTTAATATTGTTATTACCAATGCAAAAGAAAAAGAAAGAGCGCGAGGCATTTGAATACCTCAGGCGGCTAGAAATAACAAAATAAAATCGTAAGCGTTAGCGTTTTCCAAAGCATTTCCGTTAGGCGATTGGCCCCCAGGTGTTTCTTAGTAGCCTATTAGGGCCCCCTGTGTCGTGGTGAGTTTAAGTGTTCCCAAAACCCTGGATATTCCAATCATATTCGCTTGGCTTTGGCCGGCGGGTTCTGCATAAGGAGGAGCGCTCCTCCCCTCGCCGTTGTACTGAAGCCGCTGATGGGACACTAGTCTGTAAGTCCTTAGATTTTATATTTGGTTAGGGTTAGGCATATTTTAGGCATAGTTAGAGGAGCTCGATGGCGCAAGTGGTTAGCGCGTTCGGCTGCGATCGTTGAAGTTAAGCAACTTTCGTAGTGGTCGGTCATTGGATGGGTGACCATAAATTTAATAACCTGAGCTCCTCCGTGCTTCGGAAGGCACGTTAAGCCGTTGGTCCCGGCTGCATCTGCAGTCGTTAGCACCCACCAATCCGCACTGGGCCCGCGTGGTGGGTCATGGCCCAATCTCCCTATTCCATCCATAGGGAAGGCCTGTGCCCCAGCAGTGGGGACATTAATAGGCTGATGATGATGATGATGATGAAGGCATATTTAACGTGTCTTCCAACGAGCCGTGTATCGCGGTGCTAAGTACGCCCCGGCGTTTTGGTTCGAACATGAGGAAAGCAGGTGATGGCCACAGTGAAGGCAGGTAATACGAGACGCGGACGCGAGCACTGTTGCCAGGTTAAGGGAGGTTACTCCACGATACGTACTTTTAAATATAAATACAGGGTGTTACAGAATTCCGAAATAAAATTTGTAGGTATGTATTCCGAAATAAAAATTTGTAGGTATCTGAGCGGGGCGCAGGGGTGCCTGGGGGAGAGATGGGGGTCAGTTTAGGTAGTAGTAATCGTGCGCATTTATAGGGTTATCATAGGCAGGTGTAAAACGATATTTTTATTAATTTAATTGGAAAATAAAAGTGGTCTGAAAGGCGTCAAACTTTCGTAAGTAATTCTATACAAGGAACACAACCAAACCCTAAAGTTTTATTTCGGACTTTTGTCACACCCTGTATAAGGATTATTTACTTAAAATGCAACAGGACGCCTAAAACCTGTATGTATTCATTTTTATTGTTTGATATGTATTTATCATTCATGTGTAATATACTTTTATGGTATTTGTGTAGATATATGCATGTATATGTCCCTGTGCTTCTATTTTATATTGTGTTGCGTTCCATTTTATTATAAATTATTATTGCCCATTATATATTATCCACAGTTGTACACTCATAAATGAATTTAATTTTTGCGCGTAGCGGTACCTTTATTTAATATTAGTAGGTATCTGCGGAAGACCAGCGTCGAAGCATCGTTAGATGCTCCGACATTATGCTGAGTAGATACCTTTTCAGCACCATGTATATTACTTGTGTATGTATTATGTATGTTATCAAAATGGTCATGGTACTGAATAAATATTTTTTCTTTCTTTCTTTCTTTCAAATTTGGGGGTTTTTTAAAGCGATCGATGGGGGGATTAATGGGGGAAGAAATTTTGTTTTGGGGGAAACGGGGGCTTTCTTTATTACATTTTTATATAAAAATAAAATCACTTCATAAACTTTTAATCTGTAAAAAGTCGCAATCGACAGTCATTCAACAGTCTCTTTTTCTCATTCGACGCGTTCGAAGTTGTTGATCTAGAAACTTAAATTGGGGGGTGGTTTCGCAGTTGTAAACTTGGAGGAGTTTTCTAATGAAGATCGATTGGAGAATATGGGGAATACCATCATTTGTTTCCCTAATTAAAAGTAAAAAAAAAAAAAACAAAAAAGTTTATTACGATACCACATTTGTTTTACATCAAACCGGGTGGGTTCCTTCTATTAAGTGTTAAACACCTGTACCAGAAGGAACCACTCTTCCATAGCATCATTAATATTTCTTATGGTAAGGTCTTTTCATTGGATTTTTAATACATTGTAAAAAAAATAAAAATAAAAAAAATAAAAAATATATAAATTATAATTTATATAAGCGGTTGAGTGTGTGTCTGTATGTGTGTGTATGTGTGTGTACGTGAGTGTGTGTGTACAAATGCTCTTTTTAATCGCTCGTAAGTAAGATTAAGAAGGCTCTCAGTGTCATCATAATCCAAGGTCTTGAGCCATGCCATCAGTTTGAGCTTGCACTCCCGGTAAGTTAGAGAAAAAATATTTTAAATTTTGTTAATATGGTTATAGATGACGGAGGAGGTGTGGAGGTACTGATTGCGAGCAAAACTTGTGTTAGAGCACTGAACTAATGCTACTATGTCTCTTCTTTTTTCTACGATACTAGGATTGTACGACAGTGTTGTGTGCTTCCGTATACATGCTGTATGCATGTAGAATGTATAGCTTTCTAACAGTTAAATCTAAAGAAAATATAACTAGAAAAAATTCCACGCGGACCAGGCAGCAGACGGGACTCGAACCCGCACCCTTCGCAATCCGGGCGAATGCACTGACCAATTATGCTACCGCGGCCCTCACGGACCGCGTCGAAATTCCTTCTAGCTATTCTTAAGCTGCAAGGCAGCGCCATCTCTTCGCATTATAGGTAAACCCACAATGTCAAATGAATACTTTTACAAGTATTAAACATTTGAAAGAAGAAATAGCAATTATAGTTATAATAACAGTTAGTAAATCTGACATAGAGTAAAGCAGCTCAGTTGGGTAGTCGCGTTTTTTTAAATAGATAACTTTGATCAGAGCTCTTTGAGCTCTTTCAACCTCTAAAAATTTAGTTTTCAGCGCTCCACCCCAAACCCTTATGCAGTAAATCAAGACTGATTGCGCCAGCGCAACATATATCTGGTTCAGCATATCCTTAGTGGCTACATATCGCAGTGTTTTAAAGACCCAAATCAGCTTCCGCATTCTAGATCCAACCAGGTCAATATGAGAGTGCCAAGATAGTCTCTGATCGAGCATAATCCCAAGGTATTTAACATTTTTTACCTTAGTCATGGATGGACAGCTGCAATCCTGACACATACTACGAATGCAGGAGCCAGAGTGGATCTTAATATCATAACCAAAATGAATAGGATACGTTTCTTCCAATATTTTAAGATGGGAGTGGAAACGTTTTAACTACTACATTTAAAAAAAAAATTAACCTCCCATGAAGAATTAACATCAGTCTCTCCTTTTCATTCTGTAGAGAGATTGGCAAGGATGCACTGTTGTCAAATTTAAGTTTAGATTTAAAGAATCGTGCCAGAATCGACACCAGTATGTGGTACTTTACTTTATTTTTTAAATAAATATATTTTTGTTGCTCTTTGCCTTACTAATATTAATAATAATAATAATAATAATTTAATTTATTTGCCAAAATACAGTTCACAAGTTGATACATATTAAGTAAGTACGTGTATTCTACCTGCAGGCAGGTGTGCAAATATTGCAGTCAGTTATTTTTTTCATCTGTCATATATTCCTTAATACTATAACAACATTTTTTTTGTAACCATTTTGTCAACTTACTTCTAAACAGTGTCCCAGTTTCTAATTTTATATTGTCAGGTAATTTATTATATATACATATGAACATGTTATAAGCATTAACTTTATAAATATATGCGTGGCAAGGAGGCTGATATAATAAGTATCTATATTGACATCTCGTGTGTCTATTGCTCATTTCTACGTGCTTCTCGAAATACTTGCTGTGATCCCTGACAAATAAACATGCTTCCTTTATGTACATGCAGGGCAATGGAAGTATTTCAAATTTTTTAAATAAGGGTTTGCAGCTTTCGAGAAACCAAGCACCATCTAACATTCTAATGCATTTTTTTTTGCATCCTAAAAACCCTATCGATATCTACTGAGTTACCCCATAAGAGCAGTCCATAACTTAAGGCGGATGAAACATATCCGTGGTAAGCCATTTGCGCAGCCTCTGTCGATACTGTTTGTCTCAACCTTTTTAAGGCAAAAACGAATTTTTCTATTTTCGAACAGACAGAATCGATATGACATTTCCAGTTTAAATTCTTATCAACAATTGTACCAAGAAATTTAAAAGATTCAACTCTTTCAATAAGAACCTTATTATGACATGGTTTAACAGACAGAGGTTTACTTTGGTAAGAATGAAATTGCATGATCTTGGTTTTTTCCATGTTGATATTAAGTCGGTTTATAATAACAATCTCTAATATTTTTTAAGAAAGCTTTTACTGTTAAAAATATGCTTTAAACAAAATTTAGTAATTTCGCCTACTACGTATTTTTTAGAAATATAGTATTTGATCCCCTATTAAAGTAGGATACTATATTTTATAGGAGCGTTGCCAACCGTACTCGCAGTCCGAGCGGCGCTGGTGAATTCAGAATCTGAATGACCTAAACATTCCGGTAAAGTGTCTGACTCCGAAACCTGCGCGGGCCTGGCGGTCTACTCTCTTTCTCCGAAACGAACTTTCGATAACGAAGTTCAAACGAAATTTAATTTCGTCAATTTAAGGTTATACTTAACTTGAACGATAAACTATCAAATTGAAGCTTTATTTGAGTAGGCTTAAAAAATTTATACCTCAATCTATATTCCGACGAAGAATATTATGTATGTTTATTTATATGTAAGTACTTATTTATGTATGTGTAATTATGTATATGACTACTTCGTATTTATATCTGTTCGTCTTTTTTTTCCATCTAATTTGTGCACCCTACCACTATTTATCCACAACACCCTATGGTTGACTGGTAGAGAATGCCTATGGCATTAAGTCCGCCTTTGTACACTTGTGCATTAAGTATAAATAAATAAAAATAAATAAATAAATAAATTATTATAATTAAAAACGAACCAGAAACATAGTAAGAAAAGTGCGAAGTTTCGATCGAAATTTCGTTTTTCGTTGAATTAGAGTAGGCCTCCTGCTGCCACTATGGCCACCCTGCTTTATGTACACTGTTTATTTCTCGCGCTTGTTTTCTGAGTCTGAATCTGAATCTGAGTGCACTCTGGCCGTACCCATAGTCTATAGAGCTGGTCTATGGAGTTCGCGCCAAAAACTTCGTAAAAAAGACCTCACGCCACAGTGGCGCCAACTGGTGACCTAAATTTCTATCACTGGCCATAATAAACAACTTTTAATGTTTAATAGGCTAGTTGACTCATGTAGAATTGTATTAAATAAATGTTCATTTCTTAAAGTATTTGGTCTGAGGAACCTAAATATATCGATTTCACTTCATAAAAGCAGAAGATTGCTGTAGAAATTTAATTTACTAAAATAATTTTTAGTCTATACTTTTTAAACACTGAAAACGCTGTTCGCCACGTCCGCCATGATTGTGACGTCTCTTTGGTAGTAAACAACTAAATGTCATTCATACATTACCCTAAAACTTGTATTATTAAAACTGATAATAAATGAAGATACTTAAAATATTATTCAATGAGTACTTACATCAAATAGACCAGGGTCGATAATTTTAAAAATGGTGAAAGGTGAAAAAAAAATATAGTAGGATGAAACCCATTAGAAAAGGTAGAGAATATAACAAAAGTTAAAGGAAAAATAAATTACGGGCGATCTGAGGTCGGGAAGGGGGAGGGGGTGAGTGTTTAAGGGTAAAAACCGGTTAATGTCGATTTCCGGGAAAACTGCAAGTCCTATGAAAAAAAGTTAAATGGCAAAGTTGTAGGTAATAAAAAGATCTACAACTTTTGTATCGACACTTTTTTCACATAACCTCAAAATTTATGTGAAAAATTCGAATAACCGAGTTTTTGGATTTTTATTTTTATTTTATGCAAAAAAAATATTTTTTTTAACGAAATTTAGTGAACACTTACCTTTGTATGTCCCAAATATATAGCATTTTTTTTTTATTTAAAATATTAATTTTTCACCTTATTTTGACTTAATATCGAAAAAGCACCCTTATTTTCAATCGAAGATTCTCACGTCAAAATATCTGCTTTTTTAAAAAAGGTGGTGTGTTTATTGTTTCTGAAATCTCTACTCTTTGATGGTATGGGTGCTTTTTCGATATTAAGTCAAAATAAGGTGAAAAAATGAATATTTTAAATCAAAAAAATTACTGTATGTTTGGGGCATACAAAGGTAAGTTTTCACTAAGTTTCGTGAAAGAATTTTTTTTTGCAAAAGATAAAAATAAAAAACTAAAAACTCGGTTATTCGAATTTTTCACATAGATTTTGAGGTTATGTGAAAAAAGTGTCGATACAAAAGTTGTACATCTTTTTAGTACCTACAACTTTGCCATTTAACTTTTTTTCATAGGACTTGCAGTTTTACCGGAAATCGAGATTAACCGGTTTTTACCCTTAAAAACTCACCCCCTCCCCCTTCCCGACCTCAGATCGCCCGTAGGTTATTTTTCCTTTCATTTTTGGGCATTTCCAATGGGTTTCATCCTACTATAATTTTTTTTGGTCTCAAAAATTATCGACCCTGGTATACAAAGTGATCTTCGCAAAAATAAATTTTACTATGAGTCGATAAAGTTGCAGGATCCCTTTTAGCAAGTTCTAACCAGGTATTGCGTAGGTTAATTTCTTTCGGCACTTTAATCCACAACTTTCCTGGAGTCTTCAAGGATGTGTTTTTACATACTCGTACAATACAATAATGATAATTACTATATTTTTCGTGGTATGTATTAGAAATCATGTTTTTTTTTTTACTATAAACACAGATAGGTTATTTTCTACTTGCTTACGAGTTTTTGTTTACTACCGGTTGAAGTAATAGCATAGATGATAATCTATAGACTAAAATGGCCGACAGCGTTTTTGTATGTCCATGAAAAGTCTATTTTAAAATTAAAGATTTGTAGCTTTCTAGGTCTCAAAAAAATACAATACATTTTTTTTCGCTCTAATAGAACATTTGTTAACCATTTAAAACCTTTTTCCAAAAAGGGTCAACTAGCCTATTAGAAATCTCCTAATCTCATAAATGTACAATTTTATTTTGTATTATATCTGTTTTAAATATAATTCTTTCATTGTCGCTGTCCTCGACAGAAAAGTTCATTAATGGCGTTTACACCCAAAATGTATTTATTTATTTATCAGGCATGCCAACATTTTTACACCCAATATAATTAAAAAAAAAAACATACGTTATACATAGAGTTGTGCAAAAACAGTTACAGGCATACACAACTCTTATTTCTGTCAAAATTAATGATATAAAACTAAACTAGGTATAAAAAAAAAACATACATAAAACTAAATTATGTATTGCAAAATGTTAATGTATCCATATATTTTGTTATCCAGGTGGCGAATTTAGTATGCTCCATGTCCAATAATGAAGACGGAGTGAAAATGGTACGACACGCCGCCGGACAAATTGAGGCTCTATGCCCGCAGGTAATGTATTATTATCTATATATATAAAACTCAAAGGTGACTGACTGACTGACATAGTGATCTATCAACGCACAGCCCAAACCACTGGACGGATCGGGCTGACATTTGGCATGCAGGTAGATGTTATGACGTAAGCATCCGCTAAGAAAAGATTTTGATATATTCTACCCCCAAGGGGATAAAATAGGGAATGAAAGTTTGTATGAAACTTTGTCAATTTTAAACCGATCGGGCTGAGACTTTGCATGCAGGTATAAGAAGAATCATAGATGAATGTCATTGTGTATAATACAAGCCTGAGAACAAAAATTGTAGTCTACACTACAGCTCTACAGAAGACTACAGCGAAGCGAGGGCGGGCCGCTAGTCTAATATATACAATTCTCGTGTTACGGTGTGCGTAATGGAACTACTCCGAAATGGCTCTACCGATTTTCGTGAAATTTTATATGTAGGTCAATATCAATTCAGTAGGTCTGAGAATCGGACAACATCTATTTTTCATCCCCCTAAACGTTAAAGGTGGAACGTGACAGTTTCTCGTGCGTGCAGCCGGTGTTCATCGTTTTATAACATGTTAAAATTACGTCAAAAATTGTAATTGTCTATTCGTGCGTCAAATAAATGATTATCTTATTATTATGAGTATCGCTCGTGAGAAGCTCGATGGCGCATGTGCTTTGGCTGCGATCGTTGAAGTTAAGCAACTTTCGCAGTGATCGGTTATTGGATTGGTGACCGAAAATCTTCTATCTTCGTGCTCCGTGCTTCGGAAAGCACGTCAAGACGTTGGTCCCGGCTGCATCTGCAGTCGTTGCTTTGGCTTAGAAATTTGATTTTTCACAGCTCCAAGGGACAGTAGACCTGACTATTAAATATGAATTTCAGTTTAATACGTCCACGCATTCCTGAGAAAAACGCTCTTGACAGACGGACAAACGGACAACAAAGTGATCCTATAAGGGTTCCGTTTTTTCCTTTCGAGGAGCTCTAATGGAGTTCTAACCAGAATGGATAGAACCTGGGGACGTAATTACTAATTAAAAGATACTGGTAGAGATAAGATATTTATTTCATTCAGGCGAATATAATGATTTTTATCTAAATACGAGAGGTTTGTTTGGTGCCTGAAGATCTACTCTCGAATGGAACCTTCTATCAAAAGACAGACGATTCCTTATTTCAAATCTAAAATCATGATACATTAGGACGCCGATTATCCGAATTAATTGGGACCGGGGTCGATTCGGATAATCGAAAATACGGATAATCGGACATAGACAAGTAATAAAGAAAAACGAACTGCCACACATATAATAAACTTTATTACGTTTAACAAACACAGTTCTACAATACTAGATACAATAATAGAGGTACATAGTAGCAAAACAAAATTAAGAACAGTAAAACATGTAGTGTCTTGCCTCTAGCTTTCAACCATTAACAGTTGATATAAATATATATAGGTATTTAACATACTCGCTGGACTTTAGCGAGTTCCAACTTATTAGAACAAAACAAAAATGACTTGGTTTTAATTTTTTATATTACGCTTAGGACCGATTCGGATAATTGGCGATTCGGTTAATCGGCGTTCGGATAATCGGCGTTCTACTGTATTAACTTTTTAATATAACTGCCAACCGTAGGCATTGCAAAAGCAAAGAGTTTCCCTAAACAAGGAGGTAGTAACGTACCGGACGTTACAGTACGGAACCCCTAAAAATGATAATATTGATTTATTAGTGATTATGTTGTCAGGTAATAAACGCGGCCCGAGTGCTAGCGGCGCGGCCCCGCTCCCGCGTCGCTCAGGAGAACGCCACCGCCTTCGCTAGGGCCTGGGAGGCGCACGTCAAGTTGTTGACCGATGCCGTCGATGATATCACCACCATTGATGACTTCCTGGCTGTTAGCGGTGAGCAAACATTATATACACGAAACACCCCTCTCAACAGACACACTTTGGCACGCTTCTCTAAATCTAAACTTAATTTTGACAACGATGGTGTCGATTCTGGTATGATTCTCTAAACTTAAAACTAAATTTAACATCGGTCACTCCTTTTCATTGTGCATAGAGACAAGGATATACTGTTGTCAAATTTAAGTTTAGATTTAGAGAATCATGTCAGAATCGACACCAGTGTATCCTTGTTATTCTCTATACGGAATGAAAAGGAGAGACTGATGTTAAATTTAGTTTTAAGTTTAGAGAATCAGGCCAGAATTGACACCAATATAATACTAATAAAAGTATACAACTAACACACAGTGATGGTTTTCTGCTCACTGACAACTCACAAATTACCGCATGGCTCATTGACAATTCATTTATAACTCACCGTCTACTCGCGGACGACTCACCGTCAATAGGGTATTTGACAGTATTAAAAAGAAAGTGCTAATTGTTAACATCTGTATTTAGAATGAATATTGGCAGGAGTTTTTACTATTTTTACAGAAAAAAATATTCATAATTTTACAGAAACCCGCGATAATGATCATAGTTTTCTAGTCTATTGTCACGTGAACCCAAAACGCTTGGGATTGGTGGAGCCTAAAATGACGTCACACGCAAGTAAACTTCCGGTTAAAGTGACATTTGATTGTATGGTTTGACGTTTTAATGACAGTCGTGTAACGTCACACACCAGTGAGATGCCATATTGTCCAGAGATACGTTTTCGCGGCAACTTGAAAATAGAGTTTTTGGTTTACTTTTTCTACCGAAATACACAACATAATTATGAATATCCACCTTTTAATGGACTCTATAAACATTAGTAAATAACATGAGATCGTTTTCAAAAACTTGTCAAATACCCTTAATCACTGACAACTCACCGTCAACTCGCTGGCAACTCACTGTCGACTCACCGCCGACTACAACATTACACACTATAATAATGACAAGAGAACAGCAACGCCTTCGCTAAAGCCTGGGAGACACGCGTTAAGTTATTGACTGATGCCGTCAATGATATCAGCACCATTGATGATTTCCTGGCTAGCGAAGAATATATGTGTACTATAGAGCAAAGACATGCTGATAACTCATTAATGATTCACTAGCAACTCACTGTCAATTCAGCGGCAACTCACCCAACGGCAACTTTGTATCAACACACTGTCAACTCTCTGGCAACTTATTGTCAACTCTGTCAACTCACTGTCTACTCATAGTCAACACACCGTCAACTCACTAGCATCTCACCGTCAACTCGCTGGCAACTCACTGTTGACTCAATATCAACTCACTAATTACTCACCGCCGACTAAAACACATACACACTATAATAATGACAAGAGAACGCCAACGCCTTCGCTAGAGCCTGGGAAACACACGTCAAGTTGTCGACCGATGCTGTCGATAATATCACTACCATTGATGACTTCCAGGCTGTTAGCGGTGAGTATATGTGTACTATAAAACAAAGATACGCTGGACGATTCGCTAACGATTTGTAGACTCTTTAAAATTTTACTGACAACTCACTAATGATTCACTAGCAACTCGCTGTCAATTCAGCGGCAACTCACCGTCGACACACTGGCAACTCACCCAATGACAACTTATCATCAACTCACTGTCTGCTCATAGTCAACTCACTAGCAACTTACAATCAACTTACTGGCTACAAATAACTCGCTGGCAACTGGCAGTCAACTACAATTCAGTATCCACTCACCATCACTTAACTGTTTACTCTTCACCAACTTACTGTCCACTCACTGGCAACTCACTGGCAACACACGCGCTGTATAAACGCGGCCCGACAACGTGTCAACTCACCGGCAACTCACTGTGAACTCACTGTCGACTCACTGGCGCAACTCTCTGGCATCTCACTGATGGCTCACTGTGAACTTACTATTCACTCGCTGTCAACTCACTGTCCACTCGCAGTCCACTTACTTGTAACTCACTCAGTAACTTATTGTATCTCACTGACAACTCTCTGTCATCTTCAACTCACTATCCACTCACCCTTCACTCGCTGTATCAACGAAATAAATTCAAACTACCTACTTATGGAGAACTCGACCAATGATGGCTATTGTACCTATTTCTATAGTAATGATTATGAGTTATGTTGCTCGAAATAAATTTAATTTATTGTATTTTAATTATTTGTTTCTTAGGTTTTCACGCAAATCACTCATTAAATAAAACTAGTTTAAACGGCTACCTAAGACTTTTAAAAAGTCTTTCGAAGGTAGCTCGACAAATTAAACAAAAGTTTTATTCTGACGACGAAGCCTGTAAAGGCTACGAAACGTCAATAAATAAATAAAGTTTCGTGCATTATCCCGTTTAAACTAGTTTTATTGTATTTTAATTATTTTATTGTGATAGTTGAAGTAGTACTAACTATCCATTGTTTGTTTGTTTGTTCGTCACAGAGAATCATATCCTGGAAGAAGTAGTACTAACTATCCATTGTTTGTTTGTTTGTTCGTCACAGAGAATCATATCCTGGAAGACGTGAACAAGTGCGTGGTGGCTCTGCAAGAAGCCGACCCTGATTCTTTGGAGAGAACCGCCGGTGCCATACGTGGCAGAGCCAATAGGTTAGTTTAATTATATCACACATTTACTTATCTTTATATATATAATTCTTCTGTGAGTGTGTATGTCACTGAACTTCTCTTAAACGACTGGACCGATTTTGATGAAATTTTTTGTGTGTGTTCAAGGGGATCTGAGAATGGTTTAGATTCACAATTTTGTCCGCTGTACAATGTTTTTTTAATTAATTTTTAATTTATTAGTAGTTGTTGATTTTGGAATGTTTTACATTGGATCCGACAGACGGCGCTACTATCGCAGTCTCAAATCTTTATATATATAATTCTTCTGTGAGTGTGTATGTCACTGAACTTCTCTTAAACGACTGGACCGATTTTGATGAAATTTTTTGTGTGTGTTCAAGGGGATCTGAGAATGGTAATTTTCATCAAAATGGTCCAGAATGTTTTAGCTTATTAAAAAAAGTTTGAAATTTTCAAATTAAAGACGTGTCGACAGGACAACGTCTGTCGGGTCCGCTAGTAAATATATAAATCTTATATTGACTTGAGAGGAAACAGGAGTTTTTGCAATTGTTAGCTACCTTATTATTTAAAAAAGCTACCTTTAGAATTACAGAATTTATACGTAAATAATGACAAAAAATTCATTGGTGTTTTATATGTATTTCTATATAAATATACTTATACTAGCTGACCCAGCGAACTTCGTACCGCCATAAAAATAGGGGCAGGTGGTAGAAGAGAAAATTTAGGGTTGTATGTATTTTTTAATACCATATTATAAAAAAAATATATTGTCCAAAAAAATTTTAGTGGTGTGTTCTCTCAATTTCCTGGGATAACATTCCTCCTAACCCATATGAGAACACTACGTTACAATACCCAATAGTTTGAATTTTGGCGCGAAGGCGCATTGTAGGTTTAAGAACACTAAGTTACAGGTGGACTACCATTATCACTTAAGGATATGAAAAATAGATAGTAGCCGATTCTCAGACCCACGGAATATGTATATAAAATTTCATAAAAATCGGTCAGGCCGTTTCGAAGGAGTATGGTAACTATATATATGTATTCTATCCGTTACCTTAGTATCCCATAACATAAGCCTACAGTGCCTTGGGGCTAGGCTAATTGGTGTGAGCATTGGAAATGTTTATTTAAATCTAAAGAAATTATTACAAGAAAAAATTCCACGCGGACCAGGCAGCAGACGGGATTGGAACCCGCACCCTTCGCTTGTGATGTTAGATTCTCCTCCACTGCCCTCTTTTAAGCAGCACCGGGGAAACAATGAAAGAAAACCAAAAGAATTAAGATAATGTTATAGGTATATTTTATCAACTTTAGATACCAAAGCAGATGAATTCAGTAGTTTTAAGTTATTGCTTATATAAATCACCAAGTTGACATGAAATGTTATAACTATGTTTTACTAATTATAAATATCTAAGCTGAATACAGTAGTTTAAAGTTAAAGTTTATATAAATCAACAAGTTGACATGAAATGTTTCAACTATGTTTTACTGACTAAATATCTAAGCTGAATACAGGTAGTTTAAAGTTAAAATTTATATAAATCAACAAGTTGACATGAAATGTTTCAACTATGTTTTACTGACTAAATATCTAAGCTGAATACAGTAGTTTAAAGTTAAAGTTTATATAAATCAAAAAAAATGGGTGCGTGTACTTATGTAGGCGCGTGAGAAGTTATCCTTCTTTGGCATCGTTTAAAATTAGTTTTTAATTGCATGCAAATAATTAATTACAATAAATTAATAATAAATGAAATGAAATGAAATGAAATGAAATGAAATTTCATTTCATTTCATTTCATATCACATCATTTCATTTCATTTCATATCACATCATTTCATTTCATTTCAATGTCCCGTTCAAATCTGCCCTGTTTGCTTTGTTCAAATCTGCCCCACGGTCACTTGGAAAATAAAATATTACAAATAACGCGCCCGCGGCTAACTTCATTATGTTAAAATTTTGTGTTACAGTGATGAAAATTTCACTCTCATAATTTTTTCATAACGCGGCTAAAGAAGTATAACTTCAACAAGTTGACATGAAATGTTTTAACTATGTTTTACTGACTAAATATCTAAGCTGAATACAGTAGTTTGAAGTTAAAGTTTATATAAATCAACAAGTTGACATGAAATGTTATAATTATATGAATATCAGACATTCATAACACTCTACCAGGTACTTACATGAGTTCTCAACTATATCTAATTTTAAAATGTTGTTTTGACAATTGCTCATAGATGATAGACGGGTCGTCTACTCCCAAATATGTGTCTATGATTTGTCTCTCTCTCCAACTGAAATCATTCCGACTGCGAGCGCGGTAGCGACGTGTCGCCCCGTTAGTAATCGGCAAACATGAGTGTAAACAATGTGAATACGATTAAGTGCGTGAACTGTAATGTGGTTATATCTGAAGTATTAGCGTTCATCCATAATAAACTGGATGTTATGGATAATGAAAGCCTTATTAGGATCTGTGAATCGGCGTTTTCGGAAGAAGACATTGAATGTTCGAAACAGTTGTTATTTACTTCGCTGAAAACAAAACATAAGTTCGTGTCAAGGCGTAAAAGAAAGAAAGAAAAGGACTTAGAAGACATCTTAGCAGTGCTAGAAACTGCTGAACCGGATCAAATACCTATATTTGTGGCATACAATTTGGACAAGTCACCCCCTATTTGTTTCGATCATGTTGATGTAACTAAGTTGTTGAGAGATTTATTGTTGTCACGTGAAGATGTGAATAAAATAAAGAGTAATTAATAAATCTTACGAAAGAAGAATTGGAAAATATAAAGATCAATAACAATAGCAATTCAATTCAATTTATTGCACTCATGTGGTTACATCGATGGTTACAAAATGTTTATAGTACCTAACATGAACCCTGTCAGGGTATCGCAATATACAGTACAGTTAAAGATAAAAATTACAAAAGCATCTAATTAATAAACAGTTATATAAAATAATATGTAGCATGAATAACTGTTGCTATAACTCGAACATCAATACGAGAAGAGGTGGGTATATTGTGATGGATAGTGGGCCGATTGGACTATCGCATGTTTCCGAGACAGCCGTTGATGTCTCACCGACGTCACTGCCGTCCGTGCCCGAGTCGCAGGCGAGCGTACACGACGAAGGCGCCACTACAAATATGAATGAATGAATGAATGAATGATCACTTTATTGTACACCATGATTTTTTAAATTACAATTAATTAAAACTATTACATAATAGTACAAACGGCGGCCTTATCGCTTAGAAGCAATTTCTTCCAGGCAACCGTATGTTAACTGGACTGTTACATAAAGAGTGGGAAGTAGATGGTGTCATTCAAAGTGCAACTACCATTAATAACACTTATAAATAATTATGTACAACAAAAAATAAAATAAAATACAAATACATAAACATAATACATCTATTTATAAAGACACTAACACTTCAATCATATTTTGGATGATGTGACGACCTGCTAAAATGTCAAGTAATGTTCTTTTAACATTCTTTTAAAACAAGCTAATGTTTTAGCACCTCTGATTGCTTCTGGCAAGGCATTCCACAAACGAGCAGCCTGAACTACAAATGAGCTATCATGCAGATAATGTGATTACGGATGTAAATAATACACCTAAGTATCGCTCTCTCTGTCACGCAAACGGCGCCACGTATAGCACTGTCGTGTCTACGAATTTAGATTCGACATTGTTAGAAAGTAATGTTAATAAGAGTGTTATAGACTGTTTAGCCAAAGTTCCCACTTTGGAAAAATATGATAACACTGAAGCGGGCGGCCTTACAGAAAATGATGGTGAATGGAAGATTGTTAACAATAAAAAATCAAAAAATCGTTTCGTGGGAAGGACGGGCCGGGCATTATCGTCCCCTTTAGGTGCTTTCAAAGCTGCGGAGTACTACACACCTTTGTTTATATCTAATGTTGGTAAACAAACCACGGAAAAAGACATCTCAGATTATATAAAAAAGAAGACTCGGACTAATGTAAAAGTAGAAAAGATAAATATGAAGTCGGACAAGCCCTATAATGCTTTTAAAGTATTTGTTAATAGTCATAAATTAGATACTTTCTTGGATGACACTCTTTGGCCGGAAGGAATACGTTTTAGACGATTCATATTTTTCAAAAACGATGTTAAGGCTCCAGACAGGAAAAAAAAAATAAATAAAACCAAAAATGATTGTGCCTGATAATACAAGAATAACTTTAGCTACTTTTAATTGTAAAGGTGTAAAAGGATCTGTTGATTCGGTGAGAAATATATGTAAAAGTGCCGACATCATAGCACTTCAAGAGACGTGGCTCTGGCCTCATGATATGGGTTTCCTGGACAAACTGGATGATGGTTTCTCATGCATAAGTAAGTCAGCGATGGATACGTCGGTCAAAATCATCACGGGGAGACCTTATGGGGGAGTGGCTCTCATGTGGAGGAGGGCAATATTTCCATCGGTGTCTATTGTTAAGTGTGAAAGTGATCGTTTAGTGGCTATCAAAACTGTGTGTGATAATCGTCCCTTTCTAATATTCTCCATTTATATGCCTTATGAGAACGGTAAGAGTGACAATCTAATTCAATTTACACAATGCCTTAGTGAGATAATAGCTATAATTGATAGTAATGATACAGAGTCTGTTGTTATACTGGGCGATTTCAATGCACACCCTGGCTCTCGTTTCTTTCGTGAACTAATTTCTATATGTAGTGACCAGGAGTTGACCTGTGTGGACTATGAACTCCTTCCTAAAGACACCCACACCTTTGTATGTCAGGCCAGTGGCTCGCGGCGCTGGTTAGACCATGGAGTCGTGACGGGTGCGGCTGCAGAACTGATTAGCAGCTGTTCAGTTGCATATGGTGTTTATCAGTCTGATCATTATCCTGTAATGTTTCATTGTAATATGACAAAAATAACTCAAAAACTTTCAACTTTGAGCTTTCCTAGTAACAAAATAAGATGGAATGAAAGAAATGATAAACAAATTAGTGATTATTATGAATTTTGTAATGATAGATTTAAATTATTAGATTTCCCTGTAGACTGTATAAATTGTTCGTACAAGGCTCATTGTAGTAACCCTGATCACTTGCTGATATTAGATAATTTGTATAAAGAGACAGTATCGATACTCAGGGAGGGTGCATTATGTACATATATTGGTAAGGATTTCATTAAATCTAGAAAGTATGTGACGGGCTGGAACAGACATGTTAGTGCTGCTCACAGGGAGGCTCGGGTTTGTTATCAAATGTGGTTATTGTATGGGGCACCTACCATGGGTAAAGTATATGAGAAAATGAAGGAAACTAGGAGGATATTTAAAGCCAAATTAAAATATGTTCAGAAAAATCAAGAACAAATGAAACTTGATATGTTGGCGAAATGTCACAAAAAAAAAGGATTTTGGTAAATTTTGGAAGGCCACTAACAAATTGTGTGATAGGTCGAGCCTCCCTGCGAGTGTGGCTGGTCGGACGGTGCCAGTGGATGTTGCAAACTTATTCAGGAATGCTTTCACGGTGGAGTCTCCTTTAAAGACTGATAAGCGGCAGGTGTTTGATGCTGGGAGTCTTTCTGGGAACGGTGAGCTTACTGTGCTTTTCACAGCGAAAGAAGTTTCTTCTATAATTAAAAACATGTCCAAAGGTAGGTCGCCGGGCCATGACGACCTCAGCATCGAACATCTGAAGCATGCAGGGCCGCATTTGCCGAGAGTTCTTGCACTGTTATTTAATCTATGCCTAAATCATAGCTATTTGCCAGAGGACCTCATGCAAACAATTGTAGTACCAGTGGTTAAAGATAAGACGGGGGATGCCTCTGATGTATCCAACTACAGACCCATCTCCCTGGCTACTATAGTCGCTAAGGTTCTGGACAGTCTGCTTGATAAACAGCTTGCAAGTCATATAGAACTACATGATGCCCAGTTTGGCTTCAGACCAGAACTATCTACGGAAAGTGCCATCATGTGCCTTAAGCAGACTGTTCAGTATTACACAAAAAGAAAAACGCCAGTATTTGCCTGTTTTCTGGACCTGAAAAAGGCGTTTGACATGGTGTCCTATGGGGTCCTTTGGCAGAAGCTAAAAAAGGAGACAACACTACCACCTGAAGTCACGTCCTTGTTCCACTACTGGTATTGTTATCAGAAAAATAGAGTGAAATGGTCAGGAATTCTATCCGACGTGTATGAGATGGAATGCGGGGTGAGGCAGGGGGGGTTAACCTCGCCTCGCCTTTTCAACCTATACATGAATCGCCTAATCGGTGAGCTCAGCAGTACACACACAGGTTGTTATACTGATGGAGTTTGCTTGAACAATATAAGCTATGCAGACGATGTGATGCTGCTGAGCCCATCGATTGGTGGTCTAAGAAGACTTGTAGCTATCTGTGAGTCCTATGCGGTGGCTCATGGGCTCAAGTACAATGTGAAAAAAAGTGAGCTCATGATATTTAAATCGAACTCCATTAATTACTCGGATGTCCCTGGAGTGTCACTTTGTGGTAGTTCTTTAAGCTGGGTGAATAAGTTTAAGTACTTGGGTCATTGGGTCACTGATGATCTCAAGGATAGCATCGACATAGATTTCATTGTAATATGACAAAAATAACTCAAAAACTTTCAACTTTGAGCTTTCCTAGTAACAAAATAAGATGGAATGAAAGAAATGATAAACAAATTAGTGATTATTATGAATTTTGTAATGATAGATTTAAATTATTAGATTTCCCTGTAGACTGTATAAATTGTTCGTACAAGGCTCATTGTAGTAACCCTGATCACTTGCTGATATTAGATAATTTGTATAAAGAGACAGTATCGATACTCAGGGAGGGTGCATTATGTACATATATTGGTAAGGATTTCATTAAATCTAGAAAGTATGTGACGGGCTGGAACAGCTGGGTGAATAAGTTTAAGTACTTGGGTCATTGGGTCACTGATGATCTTAAGGATAGCATCGACATAGAGAGAGAGCGTAGGTCGCTGGCTGTGCGGTGTAATATGCTGGCCCGAAGATTTGCACGGTGTACGGATGCAGTAAAGGTCACTCTTTTTAAGTCTTACTGCCAATCATTGTATACTTGCAGTCTTTGGACCAACTATACGCAGCGGGCATACAGCGACCTGCGTATTCAATATGACAACGCCTTCAGGATACTGCTGAGACTGGCGCGGAGTTGCAGCGCGTCAAAAATGTTTGCAGAGGCGCATACGGACGACTTTTATGCTATTATTAGAAAGAGGTCCGCTTCCATGCTCGCTAGGCTCCGCTCTAGTACCAACAGCCTCCTGAGAGTGTTTAATGACCGGTGGGACACTCCTCTGCTACGACACTGGGTGAAGCTCCATATTAAAAAGTAATTTTTATGTAATTCTTTATAATTCTTTATTATACTAACATATTTATAAGTAAATCAAATGTAACTAACACTATGGAACCTAGTTCTGAAATAAATAATTTGAATTGAATTGAAGGCAAAGGCCACAGTCAAACAGACAGCCGCCGCATTCGAGACGAACCGAAGAATAAACTCAAAACTATATACCTACGTTCGCCGTAAGCTGAGGAAAAGGGAATACCTACCCAAATCAGCGAGGAAATTCAATTTCGAGTAAAATTCAAAATCGATTAAAAACAGCGCCCGATAAGGAGGACTCAAATCGATATGGGAAAAACTATTCAAAATTCAACAACTGTCAAACTCCATCCATTCATCCACGCGCCCCCACAGAGATTCACTGCCTGATTACTTTTTTTTTTTATTATAAGTCTCAAGGCGAATATTTTAGTCGAATAGAAAAATCGACTATTCCCTCAATGTGGTAGCATTGAGGGACCCAATCAATGAAGTTTGACAGCTACGCCGACGTAAGCGGTTCGCTATCATAGACAAAACAGCTGTCCTACGTGTGTCAGTGTCACGCCCTGTTTAAAAACAAACACTACACGCTATCCGGGCGAATGCATTGACCATTATGCTACCGCAGCCTTGATGGACGTGTCGAATTCTTCCTAGCCTTTCTTAAGTTGCAAGGCAGCGCCATCTCTTCGCAATGCAAATAACCCTAACCACTAGAAATGACTAAATTGACTTAGAATAGAAGAAGTACCGTAAGTGAGGGCTACTTTGTCCCAAATCAGAAAAAACATTGAACTTGCCGCCCCATCAGTATCTCTTGGGTGACCATAATAGTTCCAGTTGAAAATCACAGATAGCCATATAGGCGCGTGGTGTGGTGTTGTTATACCAACATCGTTCCTGTATCAACCTGTCATTGTAACGCGGGATTTTTCGTAACTGAAATAGTTCGCAAGTTCATGCGCAAACTTTCTCAAAACTGTGGTTTTCGGTAAGTTTACTATTATTTCTAAATTTAAAGTTATATTTTTCATTTAACTTAATTATTTTTGGGCAAAAACATCCATTAGTGTATTCAATATGCTAATGGTGATCTGTTAGAAGGGTTACTTAACCCCAACATGGCTTAAAATGAGATATATTAACCCTTAAATATTATTTTTGAAGTTATACTTCTTTAGGCGCGTTATGAAAAAATGATGAGAGTGAAATTTTAAGATGCGCGCGCATCACTGTAACATAAAATATTAACAGCATGCTGTTACTTTTGTGTTTACCGCACATTAAGAAAATCTACCAACAAAATAGAAATCTGCATTGTGAAGGCCTATCAAAAGTATTTATTAATCTGGAACAACGGAACCAAAGCGCGATTCAGGAGACTACAGCGCCATCTCTTGACCATTGGTGTAGTAGAACCAAAAACCACATTTTTATTTTTTGTAATAAAGTAACAGTTATAGGTATTCATATTTATAATATTTATCCACATGTTTCTAGTTTGTATATTCGGAATACGTGTTTGAGTTTCATACAAGTGCAAATCACATATGTTCTAATAAATTATATTCAGTAGCGATTTTAATTGAATATTTTGATTATTTATTTATTTTTTCAAATTAAAACTGAACTTTATTGACTTCGTCCTTTTCCAGACTTTTTATTAATTTATTGTAATTAATTATTTGCATGCAATTAAAAACTAATTTTAAACGATGCCAAAGAAGGATAACTTCTCACGCGCCTACATAAGTACACGCACCCATTTTTTCCTATTTTCGTATGATACTTTAAAGTTCACAATGGAAAGATATAAACTCGGTACCTTTAAAATTTTAGAATTAAATTAAGTTTGACATTCACATGCCCTGTCGTTGGCAAAATGGACCAACTAAACGAAAATCACCACCAAAATGTATTTACTCTGTTTTGTGCGAATAAATGAATTTCATTTCATTTCAATTCCCTTTCTAGTAATATTTTTCTTTAGATTTAAACATCCATCAGTTTAAATGTTTAAAAAAAAAAACTGACAAAGTGCGAGTCGGACACGCGTACCGAGGGTTCTCTCAACGCGTTCATGAGAAAAGAGGTAGTAACTTTAAAATTTTCAAAAATATTTTTGAAGTTATACTTCTTTAGGCGCGTTATAAAAAAAATATGAGAGTGAAATTTTAAGATGCGCGCGCATCTGTAACACAAAAAATTAACACCATGAAGTTGGTCGCTTTAGCGACCGCCGTTCATGTGCCGCGCTGCCATTACCGCGTCGCCCGCCGCATAGAGTATACTAGTATATGCCCGCCGCACCGTACGCATGCGCGGCCACTCGCGGTCCGCGCTGCCATTACCGCGTCGCCCGCCGCATAGAGTATACTAGTATATGCCCGCCGCACCGTACGCATGCGCGGCCACTCGCGGTCCGCGCTGCCATTACCGCGTCGCCCGCCGCATAGAGTATACTAGTATATGCCCGCCGCACCGTACGCATGCGCGGCCACTCGCGGTCCGCGCTGCCATTACCGCGTCGCCCGCCGCATAGAGTATACTAGTATATGCCCGCCGCACCGTACGCATGCGCGGCCACTCGCGGTCCGCGCTGCCATTACCGCGTCGCCCGCCGCATAGAGTATACTAGTATATGCCCGCCGCACCGTACGCATGCGCGGCCACTCGCGGTCCGCGCTGCCATTACCGCGTCGCCCGCCGCATAGAGTATACTAGTATATGCCCGCCGCACCGTACGCATGCGCGGCCACTCGCGGTCCGCGCTGCCATTACCGCGTCGCCCGCCGCATAGAGTATACTAGTATATGCCCGCCGCACCGTACGCATGCGCGGCCACTCGCGGTCCGCGCTGCCATTACCGCGTCGCCCGCCGCATAGAGTATACTAGTATATGCCCGCCGCACCGTACGCATGCGCGGCCACTCGCGGTCCGCGCTGCCATTACCGCGTCGCCCGCCGCATAGAGTATACTAGTATATGCCCGCCGCACCGTACGCATGCGCGGCCACTCGCGGTCCGCGCTGCCATTACCGCGTCGCCCGCCGCATAGAGTATACTAGTATATGCCCGCCGCACCGTACGCATGCGCGGCCACTCGCGGTCCGCGCTGCCATTACCGCGTCGCCCGCCGCATAGAGTATACTAGTATATGCCCGCCGCACCGTACGCATGCGCGGCCACTCGCGGTCCGCGCTGCCATTACCGCGTCGCCCGCCGCATAGAGTATACTAGTATATGCCCGCCGCACCGTACGCATGCGCGGCCGCGGCCACTCGCGGTCCTAGCGCGGGAAACACGTACAACAAACATCGGGAAAAGTTACGAGTTTTGAATTTAGAACAGAGACTGTTTTCATATCTATATATATAAAAATGAAACCCGTTTTCCGTTGTCACGACATAACATGAAAACGGCTTGACCGATTTGGCTGTTTTTTTTTTTTGTAGTTTTCTAATACTCTGTACAAGGTTCTTACGGAAAAAAATATAAAGAAAATCCCAAGGGGATAAAATAAGGAATGAAAGTTTGTATGAAACTTTATCAATTTTAAACCGATCGGGCTGAGACTTTGCATGCAGGTATAAGAAGAATCATAGATGAATGTCATTGTGTATAATACAAGCCTGAGAACAAAAACTGTAGTCTACACTTCAGCTCTACACCGAAGCGAAGCGAGGGCGGGCCGCTAGTTTATAATATTTATCCACATGTTTCTAGTTTGTATATTCGGAATACGTGTTTGAGTTTCATACAAGTGCAAATCACATATGTTCTAATAAATTATATTCAGTAGTGATTTTAATTGAATATTTTGATTATTTTTTTATTAATTAATTATTTGCATGCAATTAAAAACTAATTTTAAACGATGCCAAAGAAGGATAACTTCTCACGCGCCTACATAAGTACACGCACCCATTTTTTTTATTATATGATGTAACTAAAAATGTATGCAATTGACATTGTGGGTTACCTACAATGCGAAGAGATGGCGCTGCCTTGCAGCTTAAGGCTAGGAAAATTTCGACGCGGCTAATAAGGCCGTGGTAGCATAATGGTCAGTGCATTCGCCCGGATAGCGAAGGGTGCGGGTTCGAGTCCCGTCCGCTGCCTGGTCCGCGTGGATTTTTTTCTAGTAAACTTTTCTTTAGATTTAAACATCTAGCAGTTAAATGCTTAAAAATAAATAAAAACAACTAAAAATTTGTGGTTTTCGCAATTTACCTTTATCCGTACTATAAGACGTTACTTCATACCAAATTTCAAGATTCTAAGTTCACGGGAAGTACCCTGTAGGTTTTGATTCCCGTGCGAGTTTCGAAAATTTGCGGAAATTTGCGGCATAAACGGCTGTATCTTTTGATTGCTTCGGCTTAGAAGTTTGATTTTTTCACAGCTCCAAGGGACAGTAGACCTGAGTATTAGATATGAATTTCAGTTTGATACCTCATCGCGTTCCTGACGACGGACAACAAAGTGATCCTGTAAAGGTTCCGTTTTCTCCTTATGAGGTACGGAACTCTAAAAATAAAAATTATGATGTTAATTAATTAATTTATTATTTATACAGGGTGTGCTCAGTGGTGACTCAGGAGATGGACAACTACGAGCCCTGTATATACACCAAGCGGGTACTGGAGGCAGTCACTGTTTTACGGGATCAAGGTAAGGTATCATACAGAGTTTGTCATCATCATAATCATCGACCCATGTTCGTCCACTGCTGGACATAGGTCTCCCCTAATGCACGCCACTGCTCCCGATTTTCTGCCACTCTCATCCAGCTCACGCCAGCCAGCCTACGAATGTCATCATCCCATCTTGTCTCAGGGCGTCCCACACTACGTTTACCGAGCAAGGACCCATTAATCGTATAAAGGTTAACCGGTAAGACCAAAACCCTGTATATTGATTAATCCTTATGCAGTAAACTGTTTATTGTCATCATCATCATCATCAGCCTATTAATGTCCCCACTGCTGGGGCACAGGCCTTCCCTATGGATGGAATAGGGAGATTGGGCCATGACCCACCACGCGGGCCCAGTGCGGATTTGCGGGTGCTAACGACTGCAGATGCAACCGGGACCAACGGCTTAACGTGCCTTCCGAAGCACGGAGGAACTCGAGATAGAAAATTGTGGTCACCCATCCAATGACCGACCACTGCGAAAGTTGCTTAACTACAACGATCGCAGCCGAACGCGCTAACCACCTGCGCCATCGAGCTCCTCAATTGTTTATTGTAATATGGATTAATCCTAGGAATATTGCTGATTAATCCGTATGAAAGAGACTGTAGATGTAGACTAGTGTAGAGTACTTTCCATCTACGAACTCCGCCATTCCGTGGCATTGTAATTAAAAACTTTAAGAGAAAGCACCAAAGAATCAATTTAGCTTGGTGTAATGACGACGAGGTCACGTCAAGTTATAACTCGTCACTTGACTGAAGGGCCAATCACAGCTAGCTAGCCGTGTGTCTCTTTCTATGTATGAATTTTGAACAAAAAAGGAGTCTACGTAAGAACCGGTTTATATAGAGGTTATTAATCAATTATACAGGTTAACCCTTTATGTCAGGTTTTTAACCTAATCGTTAAAATTAAATCGATTAAAACACCTATACGTGTACCCATATCGGTCCTTGTTACCGAGTCGCGGTCTCCACTCGAGAACTTTACGGCTCCATCGGCCGTCAGTTCTGCGGCTAATCAATCAATCAATCAAAATCATTTATTCAGTTTAGGCTGTTACAAGCACATATGAATGTCTAGAAGCTACGCCATCGGTTCGTAAATCTACGGCGGGAGACCTTGTACTGAGAAGAACCGGCAAGAAACTCAGCAAGGGCTGTTTTTTTCTCCCTGTTTTATTATTTACAGAGTCGTCAAATTGAAAAATGACTTCAGAGGTGATTCATGAAGTCACTTTTCATAACATAATTATTAAATATACATTAATTGTTTACCTGCATTTTGATTGCTGTGTCATACAGTATAAATACATACTAATGTGACCCACTGCCACTTCAGTTTGCTAATTCGGTGGGCTATGTCGGTGACTCTGGTTCTCTGTCGGATTACATCATTTCTGATGCGGTCCTTCAGGGATACTCCGAGCATAGCCCTTTCCATAGCTCTCTGAGCGACTTTAAACTGGTGACCAGTCCAGCCGTGAGTGTCCACGTCTCGGCGCCGTATGTCATAACTGGGAGGACGCACTGATCGAAGACTTTCGACCTCTCGAAGTTGTTCATACAGAGTTTGTACTAAGTTTTAATTGGAAAAATTACGATTTTAGGATCTCATATTATACACCGTGTTCCTGAGGTTATACACTAACTTTGGCATGTTATTGAGACTATTAAATAGATCATTTTTTAGTATGGAAACTTTTATGAATTCCAATTTTTTTATCATTTTTTTATTTTCATACAAACTAAATGCTTAGATGTAATTTATCTAATATGAATTACTCTTTACCTGAGCTGGCAACGTCGCATTTGAAACCTTGGTTCACATGTCCACATAAACTTTTTGAAACTTTTCTTGACGTCAACAATGTTTAAATCTAAAGAAAATATAAATAGAAAAAATTCCACGCGGACCAGGCAGCAGACGGGACTCGAACCCGCACCCTTCGCAATCCGGGCGAATGCACTGACCAATTATGCTACCGCGGCCCTCACGGACCGCGTCAACAATGTTTTTTAAAATTTTGACTTTTGAAACTATGACTTAATGACCATTGACAAAGAGTTGATAATTTGATATTTTTCGTTGCACAAAGTGGCAACATCTCACAGATAAAGACTCATTCTCACTGAACAACACAATTAAATAAAACTACGTTTTTACGGGTTAATGCACGAAACTTTATTTATTTATTGACGTTTCGCAGCCTTTTCAGGTCTGCATCGTCAGAATAATTTTATATTATTTTTTAAGTTAAAAAAAACTTTTTTTTCGAAGGTAGCTCGACAATTTTAAATAAAATCATTATTCTGACGATGCAGACCTGAAAAGGCTGCGAAACGTCAATAAATAAATAAAGTTTCGTGCATTAACCCGTAAAAACTAGTTTTATTTAATGAGTGATGTGCGTGAAAACCTAAGAAACAAACACAATTAAGTTGGTTAAACTTAAATTACCAATAACTTAAAAATTATGCTATTTAAACTACTACTTTCTTTATACGATATGTTCAACAAGAGCTATAGAAGTATTATTCAAAGTTTATGTATATCCTCAGGAACACGGTGTATAATATCAAGGTGTCAAATGTCAGTGAAGCAATAGGGTGTTTGACAGTATTAAAAATAAAGTGCCAATTGTTAGCATCTGTGTTTACAATGAATATTGGCAGGGGTTTATACTATTTTTACAAAAAAAAATGGTTGCCTGTAAAGTCGGTTTTACGGGCGAAGATTTTACGTGACAACGTCTTTTTCTCGGTAGAATATTTATTGATATGAATATAATTAAATTGCACAATAGGAACAAGGAATTGAATGAAAATAAGAATTGCACAAATTTTAACTATAGAAATATATTTTGTTTACTAAAACATTGTACATGTAAACTTAAACTTAACACGAGAGACTCATCGTAACGTTACCGAGCGTTACACTTTTTCATAAGTGACTCCCAGCCGCAACCTAATTTAAGACGTTGTCACGTCAAAAAATATTCATAATTTTACTAAAAACCCACGATAAAGATTTCTTATCTATTGTCACGTGACCCAAAACGCTTGGGATTGACGTAGCCTAAAATGACGTCACACGCAACTAAACTTCCGGTTAAAGTGACATTACATTGTATCGTTTGACGTTTTAATAACAGTCGTGTGACGTCACACACCAGTGAGACGCCATATTGTCCAGAGATACGTTTTTGCGGCAACTTGAAAATGGAGTTTTTGATTTGGTTATTTTTACTTAAATACACAACAGAATGATGAATATCCACTTTTTACGGACTCCATAAACATTAGCCAATAACGTGAGATCGTTTTCTAAAACTTGTCAAATACCCTATTATACTTCATTTAAATTGACTTCTTGATAGCTCCTTTGAATCGTCCAATAGTTTTTCCTACCACCCATTCAGGGCATCTTCTAGCTGATGAGAATAATGGGCGCAAGATACTCATATTTAACACCCTACTACCCTTGGTGACAAAAACTCTCGGTCACCCATCCCTAAACAGGCAAACACAAAAGTAGCTTGACTTCTACGGTTGCAGTATATTAAAAGGGGATTTTTTTTCACTTTACCCATAACAGTGATGTCGAAATTCGCGGTCCGTGTCGATGCTGCGGTGTCAGCGTTAGGTTCCGGATCCGGCGGAGCTCTGGACGAGAACGATTTCATAGACGCCTCTAGACTTGTCTATGACGCTGTGAGGGAGATACGGCGCGCCGTGCTGATGAATAGGGTGAGTTTTATTGGTTATTATAAATAAATAAATAATAAATAAATGTTTCTTTCATAGTTGAAAGTATAATGTGATTCAACTAAGAATAGGACTGACTGGGCGTCATATTGTGATGTCATCTGTCAGCTGTCAATTCAAACCAAATAGGTAGAGTGAGCAAAAAAATATGTTTATTTAATAAAATTTATTTACTAAGATTAAGTGAGAAAAGGCATCAGATTTTTTTAATACCATTTATTTACTAAGATTGAGAGATAAAAACACACTGATTTTTAATTATATTTATTTATTAAGACTGTGAGAAAAGACATTAATCAGAATCTAGCTCTTCTATTCGGCTCATCTCTGCTTTACCGCCGGAGTAGTTATGTATAATCATGCACTATTACTAGGTTACATATACGACATTTGGTTGACGATTTAGGTTATCAACCATTCATAGCCAAAGCTCAATAAGTCAAAAAAAATATATAAACCGATATTAATAATTATCAATATTTGTTATTGTTTGTTTACAAATGTTTAGTTTTTATTCTTGAATTAGTGGAGTGTTAAAAAAGGGTTACAAGTTTTTTTGCAAACCGTACTTTTCAAGCGACATTTGACAGACAGGGGTCATTGGCTTTTCTATTCTTATTTGAATCGCATTATATGTGTCGGATATAAACGACATGTTAGATTTGTAAAGAGATAGACATGTGTAGACGGCAGTGTGATGATTGTAGAAGTTATAGTGAAGTTTGAAAGTTAAAAGTATGTGTCGGAAATATACGACATGCTGGATTTGTAAAGAGATAGACATGTGTAGACGGTAGTGTGATGATTGTTGAAGTTAGAAGTTTGGAAGTTAAAAGTATGTGTCGGAAATATACGACATGCTGGATTTGTAAAGAGATAGACATGTGTAGACGGTAGTGTGATAATTGTAGAAGTTATAGTGAAGTTTGAAAGTTAAAAGTATGTGTCGGAAATATACGACATGCTGGATTTGTAAAGAGATAGACATGTGTAGACGGTAGTGTGATGATTGTTGAAGTTATAGTGAAGTTTGAAAGTTAAAAGTATGTGTCGGAAATATACGACATGCTGGATTTGTAAAGAGATAGACATGTGTAGACGGTAGTGTGATGATTGTTGAAGTTATAGTGAAGTTTGAAAGTTAAAAGTATGTGTCGGAAATATACGACATGCTGGATTTGTAAAGAGATAGACATGTGTAGACGGTGGTGTGATGATTGTAGAAGTTATAGTAAAGTTTGGAAGTTAAAAGTATGTGTCTGAAATATACGACATGCTGGATTTGTAAAGAGATAGACATGTGTAGACGGTGGTGTGATGATTGTAGAAGTTATAGTGAAGTTTGAAAGTTAAAAGTATGTGTCGTAAATAAACGACATGCTTGATTTGTAAAGAGATAGACATGTGTAGACGGTAGTGTGATGATTGTAGAAGTTATAGTGAAGTTTGAAAGTTAAAAGTATGTGTCGGAAATATACGACATGCTGGATTTGTAAAGAGATAGACATGTGTAGACGGCAGTGTGATGATTGTAGAAGTTATTGTGAAGTTTGAAAGTTAAAAGTATGTGTCGGAAATATACGACATGCTGGATTTGTAAAGAGATAGACATTTGTAGACAGTAGTGTGATGATTGTTGAAGTTATAGTGAAGTTTGAAAGTTAAAAGTATGTGTCGGAAATATACGACATGCTGGATTTGTAAAGAGATAGACATGTGTAGACGGCAGTGTGATGATTGTTGAAGTTATAGTGAAGTTTGAAAGTTAAAAGTATGTGTCGGATATATACGACATGTTAGATTTGGAAAATAGACGTGTGTGAAAAAAAGGAAAATGGTTAAGTGAAGTTTGAGCGGATTGAAAGAGTTTAGACTCTAAAAGCACATGGCTAAGAAACTGAAAATATCGAAATTAACAATATTATTTCTAAACTCCTTCAAACTATGACATATTTGGCCCTAATTTTTATTATTACAAATCATTGAAGGCCTAAAATAATAGATTTTATTATTCTGATCAAGCTTGAGATAAGGCTGTATGATAATTAATCCTTTAATTTTTACAAATGGACAAAATAAAACTTCACAGATTTCCTGTCAGGCCGACGATAACATATTATTTGTATTTATTTTTGCTTTAAAAAACTTTTTGTGAAGAGTTAATCAGAGAAATGGGAAAAAAGATTCTAAGAAAATTCGACATTGATGACTCTGTAAATAATTGTCAACATCTTGTATCATGTAGTAAGGTAATGACATAGTAGGAGGTTTTATAATTTTCAAGATTATGACTTTATCAAAAGTTCCTGAGGCTTTTTTAATAGAAATTATAAATACTCAGCCATTCACCATTACAAATTACTAAGTACAGTATTTCTACATTGCCAGGGCAGTCACCCATACAAAACTTTACCATCTCCTTTAGAGTATGTCTTGGATTAAAAGTCATGTTAGTTTAGACTTGTGTGATGTAATAATGTGGTGATAGGACATATGGAGGGATAGCGGAGGGTGCTGGTTTGAATCCCGTCTGTTGCCTGGTGCGTGTGGATTATTTTTCATATTTAATAGGAATGATGACAAATTTTTATTCTTCGTTTATCAGGTAGATTATCAAAAAGTATTGGACACGTTTTTCTCTTTTTTCACATAATATAAACATTGCAGAGATATATTGATTTGAAAAGTCGCATGACGACACGTTTGAGTGCACTTCTAAGTGAAAATTCACTCAAAAGTGACGTCACGAGCCCCTACTCCCAAACTTTGATGCGCTATAACTTTGTCATTTTTAGGTTGATTGCCCAAAGAATAAATACGTGTCCATTATTTTTTGATCATCTAACTGACGGACCAAATAGGATTTCGTTTACTGTACCCCGTCATCACCCCTATTGTTGACTTTCTATGTTACTAACGTAACAATTCTAAACATTAGGATGAAGAGGAATTGGACCCGGAGGATGTTGAACTGGATGAGCATTACACACTCGAGACCAGAAGCAAATGTAAGATAAAAGTTTACAGTAACATGTCGTTAACAATGTTACATGTCGTTAACAATGTTACATGTCGATGATAGTGTTACATATTAGTAACAAACTAGGTTGTTATGTAACATGCCAGTAATGTGTCGGTAAGGGGGCGTCCATAAATTACGTGAGATGTTTAAGGGGAGGGAGGGGGTCTCGGCAAATATCACGTAATTTTTTTTCACAGTAGTATCTATTAAATATTCTATTGGCAATTTTTTATTACACTTATAACTCTCAGCAATATTGATTACTAGTCTTAACCAGTCGTAAATAAAACCACGAAACATTTTTTTTTTACTATAACAATCCAACGCGTTTACGAAAGAAACCCACATTTTGAAAAATCTCACGTGAGATTGGGGATGGGGGAGGGGGTTGAATAAAATCTCACGACATCTCACCAGGGGGGGGGGGGGGGGGGAGGGACAGAAAATCCAAAAAAACACCTCACGTTATTTATGGACGCCCTCTAACATGCTAGAATGGCATGTTACTTGTTGGTAACTATGGGACATGTTAATAACAAACTAAGTTGTTAGTGTAACATGTGAGTTGTGAGTCTGTTTTGTTGTCCGTATGGTTGTGTATGCTGTAGCATGTCTAAATGTGGGATTCATGTCATTGTTAGAGCTTTCGTGTCTGTGTGTTAATGTGTTTTTTTTATATATTAATTAATATGCGAGACATTTTCATGGCGTTTTAAAATAATTGATGGTTTTGTGTTGTTCATGGTGTTCTAGCTGTTTCATTTACATTTACAGGAATGCTCATTTCATTTGGTTTGTATGCGTTAAATGTTGGTGACTATCCTTCATATTTATCACATGTTTCTAGCATTAACTCTAAAACAGTTTGGGTATGTCTAAACGCGGCGCAAATGACAGACGGAAAGCGTGTATGCCATATTAGTTATCTCCACACCATGACTTAACACATAACGTCAGGTAGAGTCAGGCAATTTGTTGTGTTTTTCCTAAAAAATATATATGTGTCTAGTAGGACATAATGTTTATTACATTAATTAAATTCAACAATATTTTTGTAGAAATAAAATTCATCTAAAAACAATAGAGTAGACAATGGGGTTGCCAGAGGTGAATGGTCTATGGCATTGCCCATTAAAGTTTCTTTTTTCTGATTATATTTTATTTATTTATTATATATTTATTTGCACGGCGTTAGGGCCGCAACAAGATGTTTCACTATAAAACGCGGTCAAAAAAGTCTTTTTTATTTTAATCCAGCTCGAAGGACCAAAGGATTATGATCAACAATAATTGTACGACATTTGTTGAAATGCATCTGACATTTAATTATGTCATACGAAGTCTTGTCGTTTGCGCAGTGTTTTCAAATGTTGTCATTGTCATCATTAATGTGTGCATTTTCATTGTCAATAATAGCAGCAGATCGTATCACTGAGAACTGTAAAGTTTTCTTATTGCAGCAAGTTAAGGTTGAGAATTGATTAAAGATAAAATGTCTTCAATATATTTCTGAATTTAAAGTGCTCACTATTGGAGTATGACTTGATCTCGTCTCGATGTGACCCGAAAACGTATGGCCTAAAGTTACAATTAAATCTTTATGATATTTAAAGCTTGAAAATATCGTTATAATTTTTATTTTTAAGCATGTAACTGCTTGATGTTTAAATCTAAAGAAAATATAACTAGGACCGGGGCCGCGGTAGCATAATTGGTCAGTGCATTCGCCCGGATAGCGAAGGGTGCGGGTTCGAGTCTCGTCTGCTGCCTGGTCCGCGTGGAATTTTTTCTAGTTATATTTTCTTTAGATTTAAACATCAAGCAGTTACATGCTTAAAAATAAAAACTATAACTATAATTGTTATCTCTTCTTTCAAATGTTTAATACTTGTAAAAGTATTCATTTGACATTGTGGATTACCTATAATGCGAAGAGATGGCGCTGCCTTGCAGCTTAAGAATGGCTAGAGGAATTTCAACGCGGTCATCAGGGCCGCCGTAGCATAATTGGTCAGTGCATTCGCCCTGATAGCGAAGGGTGCGGGTTCGAGTCTCGTCTGCTGCCTCGTACGCGTGGAATTTTTTCTAGTTATATTTTCTTTAGATTTAAACATCAAGCAGTTACATGCTTAAAAATAAAAACTATAACTATAATTGTTATCTCTTCTTTCAAATGTTTAATACTTGTAAAAGTATTCATTTGACATTGTGGATTACCTATAATGCGAAGAGATGGCGCTGCCTTGCAGCTTAAGAATAGCTAGAGGAATTTCAACGCGGTCATCAGGCCCGCCGTAGCATAATTGGTCAGTGCATTCGCCCGGATAGCGAAGGGTGCGGGTTCGAGTCCCGTCTGCTGCCTGGACCGCGTGGTTTTTTTTCTAGTTATATTTTCTTTAGACTTGAGATATGGTTTAAATTAACGATTAAGAAAATTTTACGTTCAAATTTGATACGTCTGTTTTTGAGTACGCTAGTGTTGTTAAACTGTTGGGGATCGATCTATCGATAGTTGATCTTGCAAATGTGTAGTGACGTTATTTATACTTGACAAAACTAAGTAATAAACTGAAACTAACAGTATCTGTCATCATTACTTCTCTAGAATATGGCAATAGAAACTCGTATTGAGTCAATAACGACAGAGTTTTGTAAGTGTCTTTATTATTTCATTATTGTTTTGAAATTTCATATTGAAGTGGGCGTCCTGTATAATTATATAAAATATGACTTAGTTTATTATTTCGCACTGTAAAATTCGTATCCAAGAAATCCATTTTGAACAATACAACAAAATGAAAAGGAAATATAATCATTTCATTATATAAAATGTTTTCATTGACTTTAAGCATAAGAATTTAGTAAGAATAATTGACGAGTTGTCATACAACGATTTAATTTTAAGATGAAATGGGATAAAATACAATTGTAATTTTTAATATGGGTTATTGTGCCTGAAATAAAAATTTATTATTATTATTAATAAGCTGTTTGCAACCTCCTTTTAAGCAAATGATTTCACCTAGCAACTGTTAAATATTGTTTTAAGGCTCATTGTGATAATAATATAAAGAATTTTACACAGCATTTGATAAATATTACTGTCAAGTATTAAGTACAATATCTTCATCATCAATTTCCAAATCATTGAAACTATCGATACCCCATAGTAGTACTAACAACACTAGCTGTGACTCGCTCGCTTGTTGTGACTTGTCGGCGCATGCTTGTAGACGAGCGACGATCTCGACACGGACACGGAGTTCGAGCCCGTCGAGGATATGACCATGGAGACTAGGAGCCGATGTGAGTATAGGTGGTTGGGGAAATAGGTGCTTCGATATAATGGCGCAATTACATTTGATCTTTAGCCCGAAATCGGGTGCACGAAAGATATAACTCGAATTCGGGCATACCAAGAAATAATTACATTATATTGTTTTAAACTTTCATGCTCACTAACATTATAGTAATATAAGTTATTTACGGGATTGTTACCATGTACCTTGTATTGTTTTAAACTTTCATGGTCACTAACATTATAGCTATTGACGGGATTGTTACCATGTACCTTGTTTTTTATGAGTATGAAAGAACACATTAAAGCAGTCAGAAACAATGATACGCAAAAATCAGCTATCGGGGAACATTTAATCGATTCGGGTCCTGATCACTGAATTGAGCTCCATAATCCACAAATCATCTCGACAGAACGCCACTACATACCAAGATTGGTCAGGGAAGGGATTGAAATAACCGAACACAAAAATTTCAATCGTGAGGACGGGTTTAAATTGTCTAGTGTCTGGAATCCAGTGGTACGTATGTGCAAAAACCGCAAAAATCAAAAAAGTGTCGTTCCGCGATCTGATACTGTGAGTATTGTGTGTCGGGAACAAGTGGTAGGGCTATCGAGCGCAGTAAAAGACGACGTCAGAGGGTAGACCGATATGTCTGCCAATAACATCTACCCGCAATTACTTCAGTTACTCCGTGATCATGGCGCCTGCAACAGTGCCGAAATATCGGAGACTCATAAAAAACAAGGAACATGGTAACAATCCCGTTAATAGCTATAATGTACCTTGTATCTCGGAAACTCGCTAAAAACAAGGTACATGGTAACAATCCCGTTAATAGCTATAATGTACCTTGTATATCGGAAACTCGCTAAATACAAGGTACATGGTAACAATCCCGTTAATAGCTATAATGTACCTTGTATCTCGGAAACTCGCTAAAAACAAGGTACATGGTAACAATCCCGTTAATAGCTATAATGTACCTTGTATCTCGGAAACTCGCTAAAAACAAGGTACATGGTAACAATCCCGTTAATAGCTATAATGTACCTTGTATCTCGGAAACTCGCTAAAAACAAGGTACATGGTAACAATCCCGTTAATAGCTATAATGTACCTTGTATATCGGAAACTCGCTAAATACAAGGTACATGGTAACAATCCCGTTAATAGCTATAATGTACCTTGTATCTCGGAAACTCGCTAAAAACAAGGTACATGGTAACAATCCCATAAATAACTTATATTACAATAATTACATTGTTTTTGGGTGCTGGAACACAGGCAAACAACCCTGCAGCGGTGTTCTAGTTATTTTCATTTAAAGGAGACCCGGCACTTTTCATAGAAAAAATGCTAAACTTGTATACAGTTGAATTTGGTCTCAAAATAAAGCCAAAATTATTTGCTACATAAAACTACTTTTGCCTTATTTTTAGTGAATCGTGGAAAGAAGTTATTTAATGATTAATATTTTTTGATATAAAAACCCTTTTGATGACAAACCTACGTATTTGACATTGACAGCTAGCTGCTGATGTCAAATATTGCCAGACTACGTTACCCAATTATGAAACACAGATAAAAAAAATAAAATTGGTGTTATTTTTTGTATGTATTTTATATAATATACATAATGTTATTTCTATTTTATTTTGTTTTATATTTTGCTGGCACATTACTCTTCTATCTCTGTTAAACTATCCTTCGACTTAAAGGTTGTCTGGAAGAGATCGCTTTCAGCGATAAGACCGCCTTTACCCACCATAGTTGACTATCTGTTTTGTAAACCCTTTAATTGTGTATGTGTGAGTAATAAAGTGTTTATCTATCTATCTATCTAAAAAAGTATACAACTTTGGCACAAAATGCCGGGTGTCCTTTAATCGTGTGTCAAATATTCAATAGGCACTCTTATTCGGATAACGGCCTAGTGTAATCGCGCCATGCGGCGTCATTAGACGGTAGGTTTTGCTGTCAGTTTGCTGACAGTCAAGGTTATGACCAGGGTTGCCAACCCTAATATTTATAATATAGTATCCTACTATATTAGGGGATCAAATACTACACAAAAATAACTGTTTTTATAAAAAGTTGAAACTTCATGCAAATATTTTAAGAAAATTAGAGAAGACTCCTTATATGATGTACTTCAACGCCCTTCCAGCTTTATTTGTATTTTTGTAACACTCTGTATATAATTTGGCTGACTGGTTCATAAAAATAATCAACTAACATTCGGTGAGCATCTCTTATCTATTAGACAAGTCCGTCCGTCCGTCCGTCCGTGGTGCTGTTTCAGCGGCCAAACCGTAAGAGATAGATAAAGAGAATGTTTAAGTTATAAGTTAAGAATAGTCTGATAAGACTACAAACCGGATGTGAGTAACGTAGCACTTCCGGTTTTCGAGAAATCACGTGATTTCTATTTCAAGCGAAACCACACAAAATCTCCGAAGACCTCAATTAATTTTTTTTTTTTTTGGTGAACATTTGGTTCACTGGTTTGCTAGTATTATCTATTAGACAAGTCCGTCCGTCCGTGGTGCTGTTTCAGCGGCCAAACCGTAAGAGATAGATAAAGAGAATATTTAAGTTATAAGTTAAGAATAGTCTGATAAGACTACAAACCGGATTTGAGTAACGTATCACTTCCGGTTTTCGAGAAATCAGGTTTTGGTGAACATTTGGTTCACTGGTTTGCTAGTTTACATATATTGCGTCACGCGAATCAACTGAAAGAGCATTGTCTCATGACTCACCCATACCTCATTGCTTTTAAATAATCTTAATAAGGGTTGCAATAACA
This sequence comes from Chilo suppressalis, assembly GCA_902850365.2. NCBI lineage: Eukaryota > Metazoa > Arthropoda > Insecta > Lepidoptera > Crambidae > Chilo > Chilo suppressalis. The sequence continues at coordinate 1,002,810 of OU963920.1, read as the reverse complement.
ACATTTTGTGGTATATACCAGAGATGGACATACCTTTTCCATAACATGTCAATAATTACTATCAAGTTTTGCTCTGGCCACTTACGATTTGTAGGGACCCCTTCCCCCGCGGCTTCGCATTAAGCAGCTTAGAGGGTATTCGCAGGGTTTTTAGCGGATATTATGCCGTAAAGCGCCCGTAAGAGTTACGGGGTCCTCAGTGAGCAGCTACTGCGGGGGCTCGTAAGGCTTGCGGGAGCCAGGTGTGAAGTCCGTTCGGCGGTGTGCCTCTTAAAGGCGCCGTCGTCTGTAAATAAAGGTTTTGCCTACGTTAAAAAAAAGGGGGGAAGGGGCCGCTAGAATTAGTAAATTAAAATGAATGGTCCCTCACCCAAGAACTTCCTAAATTAAACCTCAGGGGAGTTTGTTGTGAAGTAAATCAGTAGGCTGGTACCTACGTTCGGCATTTATATGTTCCTTTTCGGAACATGTCTGTGGCCACAATTCCAACGCGTACAAAGAAGTTTGGTGGCTCATTTCTTTGTCGCACTATCTGTAAATGGAATGCTCTGCCCGCTCACGTGTTCCCTCCCTCTTACAACCTGGGATCCTTTAAGAGGCGTGAAGAAGCAACATGCAGGCCGGCAGGGTGAGGATGGCTGGTGTGGCAGGTACAACTGCTGTCTTCGCGTCTAGACTTCACCTTCACTTAACATCAGGTGGGGTGGAGTCATTTGTCGGACCTATCTATAAAAAAGTGACACTGATAAAGGTACTTTTTGGTGAGAACCTTTGATTTTTCTATGACCTCCGTGGCCGAGTGGTTTGTACGGATTCGAATCCCGGTGGGGGCAGATGTTTGTGTGATGAATACGAGCATAATAGTCATGGATGTTTAACATGTATTTCTATACATATAAATAAACTTATATATGTACAATATATGTATTCTATCCGTTACCTTAGTATCCCATAACACAAGCCTTGCTGTGCTTACTTTGGGGCTAGGCTAATTGGTGTGAGTGTTGGAAATATTTAATTATTTATTTTGGTTTGATCCGCGAGCCGTAGTATGCCCATTCCTGGTCTATACCAAGGTAAGTGTTCTGAGAAGTTATTCTTATCGTATCCTTTAGACTTAGAGGACCACAAGCACGCGGCAAGCGCGTTGTATAAAAGATTTTCAAAAACAATGGCTTTCTTAATAGTATGTGCTTGGCTTAGTATTGAACACAGAGACACCTACTAATGCCGCAATTACATTTGTTCGTTAGACAGTTTAAGGGTGCACGAGAGTTATTACAGGAATTCGGGCATCCTAAGCAATATTTATAATGGAAACATACATACATAAATATTATTGAACTTGACATTGAAATTTAACATTTTTTTTTTGTTTTTACTAGTGGCCCGACTATTAATTAATTATTTATTTATATAGATGAACAGTGGCGGGGCAAGACCTAAATTTGATGTGGGCAAGACAGATTTCGCGAGGCCCTGTTCTGTGGCGACCTGAAGACGGATTTATAAAATAATAAGAAAAAGAAATTTGCTTTTAAGCAATGCATAAAAAATTTTCAGCCGCGGGGCCCCTTGTACCGCGAGGCCGTAGACCCACGTCGCCTACGCCTTACGCCGCCTCTGTAGATAAAATGATTTTTTCTTCACTTATATAATATACTAGCAAACCAGGGAACCAAATGTTCACCAAAACCTGATTTAAAAAAAATGTATTTAATTAATTGAGAACTTCGGAGATTTTGTGTGGTTTCGTTTGAAATTCGTGATTTCTCGAAAACCGGAAGTGCTACGTTACTCAAATCCGGTTTGTAGTCTTATCAGACTATTCTTAACTTATAACTTAAATATTCTCTTTATCTATCTCTTACGGTTTGGCCGCTGAAACAGCACCACAGAAGGACGGACGGAGTTGTCTAATAGATAAGAGATGAATTAATTATAGTGACATTCAGTACCTAACTCTTTCAATCTATAATTTGACATAGAAATTTGAATGTAACTCCTCTCTTCTATCTCTCATTTAGTTGCGTGCCCGACAGGGTCCATAATGATCGTATTTTGTCATATTTAACATCTTTTGTACATTGTGGATATATAATAAACGAATTAAATTGAATTTGAATAAGGGCTGGAAGGATGCTAAACGTTTCCAAAATAGCCACATTGATGGTAAAATACATGTTATAAAGTGCGTTAAAGCCATTTAAAATCTAAATAAAATATCTTAATAAAATCATAACTATAATTGCTATTTCTTCTTTCAAATGTTTAATACTTGAAAAAAGTATTCATTTAACACTGTGGGTTACCTACAATGCTAAGAGATGGCGCTGCCTTGCAGCTTAAGGCTAGGAAAATTTCGACGCGGCTAATAGGGCCGTGGTAGCATAATGGTCAGTGCATTCGCCCGGATAGCGAAGGATGCGGGTTCGAGTCCCGTCCGCTGCCTGGTCCGCGTGGATTTTTTTTCTAGTAAACTTTTCTTTAGATTATAAAATAGATTGGTAAAATTAGATAAAATGTAAATAAAAATTACTTAATAGGGATTATGACTATTTTTTTTTCTTCGTTTATCAGGTAGATTATCAAAAAGTATTGGACACGTAGTTTTTCTTTTTTCACATAATATGAACATTGCAGAGATATATTGATTTGAAAAGTAGCACGACGTCACGTTTTGGTACAATTTTCACTTAAAAGTGACGTCACGAGCCCCTACTCCCAAACTTTGACGCGCTATAACTTTGTCATTTTTTGGTTGATTACCCAAAGAAAAATACGTGTCCATTATTTTATGATCATCTAGCTTTACTGTACCCTGTCATCACCCCTATTATTACCCACTCTAAAATCAACCGTTGTTCATCACAAAAATAACGTATTTTAAAATCGGACAATCGTACATTTCAAGTAATTAAGCATCATATAAAATTGTATCATGTTTATAAGATTATATGTTAATATGTTTCATTTGGTGTTTGCAGCGAGTGCTCATACTGGAGAGCATGGGGTTGATGAGTATCCTGATATTAGCGGCATCACCAATGCAAGGGTAAGAAAAATATGTATTAGCTATTTATTTTCTACTAGCAGACCAAACAGACGATAAAAATACTAAAAAAAGTTAAATTTTCTTGAGATTATAATTTAATTTTCATATTAAAATCTAGCGGCTCGCCCTCGCTTCGCTTCGGTGTAGAGCTGAAGTGTAGACTGCAGTTTTTGTTCTCAGGCTCGTATTATACACAATGACATTCATCTATGATTTTTATACCTGCATGCAAAGTCTCAGCCCGATCGGTTTAAAATTGACAAAGTTTCATACAAACTTTCATTCCCTATTTTATCCCCTTGGGGGTAGAATTGATCAAAATCCTTTCTTAGCGGATGCCTTCCGTCATCGTCCTGCCGTCATAACATCTACCTGCATGCCAAATTTCAGCCCGATCCGTCCAGTGGTTTGGGCTGTGCGTTGATAGATCACTATGTCAGTCAGTCAGTCTTATATACCTTATTATACTTACCTTTGAGTTATATATATAGATATAACCATAATTATTCAAATTAACTTTCAATCTAAACCAAATATTCTCCCCCATCCAAAACCAGGAAGCTATGCGTAAAATGACCGAAGAGGACAAACGCAAGATCCTCCAACAAGTGGAGCTGTTCCGCCGCGAGAAGATGACCTTCGACAACGAGGTCGCCAAGTGGGATGACGCCGGAAACGATATCATCATGCTGGCCAAACATATGTGCATGATTATGTTGGAGATGACAGATTTCACCAGGTAACACTAGATTGTGTAGTGTCGTTTGAGTGTAGCCAAATGCATTGGGTAAGACCACACGCGTCATTGGAGCTAGACATCGTGCATCATTTGTGCATGATTATGTTGGAGATGACAGATTTCACCAGGTAACACTAGATTGTAGTGTCGTTTGAGTGTAGCCAACTGCATTAGGTTACATGTAATGTGTCATTAGGTTAGACCACATGCGTCATTAGAGATAGACATCGTGCGTCATTTGTGCATGATTATGTTGGAGATGACAGATTTCACCAGGTAACACTTGATTGTAGTGTCGTTTGAGTGTAGCCAACTGCATTAGGTTACATGTAATCTGTCATTAGGTTAGACCACATGCGTCATTAGAGATAGACATCGTGCATCATTTGTGCATGATTAGTTGGAGATGACAGAATTCACCAGGTAACACTAGATTGTAGTGTCGTTTGAGTGTAGCCAACTGCATTAGGTTACATGTAATGTGTCATTAGGTTAGACCACATGCGTCATTGGAGCTAGACATCGTGCGTCATTTGTGCATGATTATGTTGGAGATGACAGATTTCACCAGGTAACACTAGATTGTAGTGTCGTTTGAGTGTAGCCAACTGCATTAGGTTACATGTAATGTGTCATTAGGTTAGACCACATGCGTCATTAGAGATAGACATCGTGCATCATTTTTGCATGATTATGTTGGAGATGACAGATTTCACCAGGTAACACTAGATTGTAGTGTCGTTTGAGTGTAGCCAACTGCATTAGGTTACATGTAATGTGTCATTAGGTTAGACGACATGCGTCATTAGAGATAGACATCGTGCGTCATTTGTGCATGATTATGTTGGAAATGACAGATTTCACCAGGTAACACTAGATTGTAGTGTCGTTTGAGTGTAGCCAACTGCATTAGGTTACATGTAATGTGTCATTAGGTTAGACCACATGCGTCATTAGAGATAGACATCGTGCATCATTTATGCATGATTATGTTGGAGATGTCAGATTTCACCAGGTAACACTTGATTGTAGTGTCGTTTGAGTGTAGCCAACTGCATTAGGTTACATGTAATGTGTCATTAGGTTAGACCACATGCGTCATTAGAGATAGACATCGTGCATCATTTATGCATGATTATGTTGGAGATGTCAGATTTCACCAGGTAACACTTGATTGTAGTGTCGTTTGAGTGTAGCCAACTGCATTAGGTTACATGTAATGTGTCATTAGGTTAGACCACATGCGTCATTAGAGATAGACATCGTGCATCATTTATGCATGATTATGTTGGAGATGACAGATTTCACCAGGTAACACTTGATTGTAGTGTCGTTTGAGTGTAGCCAACTGCATTAGGTTACATGTAATGTGTCATTAGGTTAGACCACATGCGTCATTAGAGATAGACATCGTGCATCATTTATGCATGATTATGTTGGAGATGTCAGATTTCACCAGGTAACACTTGATTGTAGTGTCGTTTGAGTGTAGCCAACTGCATTAGGTTACATGTAATGTGTCATTAGGTTAGACCACATGCGTCATTAGAGATAGACATCGTGCATCATTTATGCATGATTATGTTGGAGATGTCAGATTTCACCAGGTAACACTTGATTGTAGTGTCGTTTGAGTGTAGCCAACTGCATTAGGTTACATGTAATGTGTCATTAGGTTAGACCACATGCGTCATTAGAGATAGACATCGTGCATCATTTATGCATGATTATGTTGGAGATGACAGATTTCACAGGTAACACTTGATTGTAGTGTCGTTTGAGTGTAGCCAACTGCATTAGGTTACATGTAATGTGTCATTAGGTTAGACCACATGCGTCATTAGAGATAGACATCGTGCATCATTTATGCATGATTATGTTGGAGATGTCAGATTTCACCAGGTAACACTTGATTGTAGTGTCGTTTGAGTGTAGCCAACTGCATTAGGTTACATGTAATGTGTCATTAGGTTAGACCACATGCGTCATTAGAGATAGACATCGTGCATCATTTATGCATGATTATGTTGGAGATGACAGATTTCACCAGGTAACACTTGATTGTAGTGTCGTTTGAGTGTAGCCAACTGCATTAGGTTACATGTAATGTGTCATTAGGTTAGACCACATGCGTCATTAGAGATAGACATCGTGCATCATTTATGCATGATTATGTTGGAGATGACAGATTTCACCAGGTAACACTTGATTGTAGTGTCGTTTGAGTGTAGCCAACTGCATTAGGTTACATGTAACGTGTCATTAGGTTAGACCACATGCATCATTAGAGGTGCACTAGATTGTAGTGTCGTTTTTATGAGTCTCCGATATTTCGGCACTGTTGCAAGCGCCATGATCACGGAGTAACTGTCAGTTACTAATAAATATTCGACGACCTCCGTGGCCGAGTGGTTTGTAGGCCGGGTTTCATGGCGTCGCGCGACTCGAGAGGTCCCGGGTTCGAATCCCGGTGGGGGCAGATGTTTGTGTGATGAATATGAGCATTTGTACTCCAGTCATGGATGTTTAATATGTAATTCTATATAAATATACCTATATATGTACAGTATATGTATTCTATCCGTTACCCTAGTATCCCATAACACAAGCCTTATAGTGCTTACTTTGGGGCGAGGCTAATTGGTGTGTGTTAAAAAAAAACTGAGTTAATAATAAATATAACTGCAAGTTACTCCGTGATCATGGCGCTTGCAACAGTGCCGAAATATCGAAAACTCATAAGAAACAAGGTACATGGTAACAATCCCGTTAATAGCTATAATGTCATTAGATATAGTTTGTCTTTGAGTTATTATACCACATGCGTCATTAGAGATAGACATCGTGCGTGATTTGGTTATACAGCTAGATTCATTAGAACAGAGATGGCCGACTTCTCTTGGTACTCTATACAAATGTAGATGTAATGCGTCATTAGGTTAGATAGGATATTTTTTAAGATTAGGCTACATACGTCATTAGATAATCCTGATGTTGATGGACGCCACCAGGTAAGTGATATGAGGGTAGCTATAATGAATCATGAGGTTTATATGATACTTTCTATAATGAGGCAAATAGAGTTGTTCCGTCCGGAGAAGATGATTTATCTATTTCACAGGTCAGTGTAAATGAGATGCGTGATAAATTATTTTTGTAGGTATTGCATTCAGGTAGGTATTTAGGTTAAATTCATCTGTCATTAGGCTAGACTGTAGATAACGAAGAAATCATCATCATCAGCCTATTAATGTCCCCACTGCTGGGGCACAGGCCTTCTGTATGGATGGAATAGAGTTTGGGCAGTGACCCACCACGCGGGCCCAGTGCGGGTTGGTGGGTGCTAACGACTGCAGATGCAGCCGGGTGCAACGTGCCTTCCGAAGCACGGAGGAGCTCGAGATAATACATTTTTTGGTCACCCATCCAATGACCGACCACTGCGAAAGTTGCTTAACTTCAACGATCGCAGCCGAACGCGTTAACCACTTGCGCCATTGAGCTCCTCACGAAGAACGAAGAAATATCTCACCCAAAAAAGACTAAAATCTCTCTCAATACACCTTACATAGCTAACTATATTCAAGGTTTCTATCATATTAATTGTCCAGAGGCTACGACCACCTCAAGACTACGATAGTCGTGATCAAAACAGCCTACAAGATTCCCTGTTTCATTGCCAAATTTCTCATACAAAAAAGACTGAAATCTCTCTCAATACACCTTTGAGTGGTCTAGAGGCTCCAGACGGAGAGAAGACTCCCCCCGTGGGGAGATGCCATCCGCCTGGAATACCTCTAGAGGCACTCGCCAATTCTCGGCTCGAGGTCCCCTTAGGATCTCGCCGTCCCCAAACCCAGTGACGCTGTAAAGGTCATCTGCGACCAACAGCATACACAATAAAAAAAAAACAATACATACCTACAATGCGAAGAGATGGCGCTGCCTTGCAACTTAAGGCTAGGAAAATTTCGACGCGGCGAATAGGGTCGTGGTAGCATAATGGTCAGTGCATTCGCCCGGATAGCGAAGGGTGCGGGTTCGAGTCCCGTCCGCTGCCTGGTCCGCGTGGATTTTTTTCTAGTAAACTTTTGTTTAGATTTAAACATCTAGCAGTTAAATGCTTAAAAATAAATAAAAACATAAAGACAATACACTTACAAAGCAAACTTTATTCAACGTTTTTGTCATATTAATTGTGTAGAGGCCGCGGCCCCCTCAAGACCACGATGGATGTGATCAACGCCGCCAAGAAGATCTCCGAGGCTGGCACCAAGCTCGACAAACTCACCAGAGAGATTGCTGAACAGGTGAGGAATAGGGTATTTGACAGTATTAAAAATAAAATGCCAATTGTTAGCATCTGTGTTAAGAATGAATATTGGCACGGGATTTCACTATTTTTACAAAAATAATATGCATCATTTTACTAAAAACCCACGAAAAAGATAATAGTTTTCTTATCTCTTGTCACGTGACCCAAAACGCTTGGGATTGGCGGAACCTAAAATGACGTCACACGCAAGTAAACTTCCGGTTAAAGTGACATTACATTGTATCGTTTGACGTTTTAATAACAGTCGTGTGACGTCACACACTAGTAAGACGCCATATTGTCCAGAGAAACGTTTTCGCGGCAACTTGAAAATGGAGTTTTTGATTTGGTTATTTTTACTGAAATACACAACAGAATGATGAATATCTACTTTTTACGGGCTCCATAAACATTAGTCAATAACGTGAGATCGTTTTCTAAAACTTGTCAAATACCCTGTTCAGTAAAAAAACTAAAATTAATAAGAAAAAATTAATAAATTTATAGTTAATTAGTATTGTAAAATAATTTTGAAATATTATTAAAATAAAATAAAATAAAATAAAAATAAAATAAATAAAATTATTAAAAAGTAGATAAAGAAATTTCGATTTTGATGAAATTTTTTGTGTGTGTTCAAGGGCATCTGAGAATGGTTTAGATTCAAAATTTTAATTTTTTTTTATGGCGGTATGAAGTTCGCTGGGTCAGCTAGTATATATATATAAAAATGAATCGCTGAATGTGTTGCTAAGCGCAAATCTCGAGAACAGCTGAACCGATTTCGATAATTCTTTTTTTAAAATATTCCTTGTAGTACGAGGATGGTTCTTACGCACAGAATTTTTTAAAAAATTGCCTGAAAAAGTCCAAAAACAACACTTTTCTATACTCCCATACAAACGATTCGTAATAATTCTTAAAAGTCAATTTGAATTTTAATACCCATACCATAAATTTCAAATGTTAGTGGAGAGGTTCCGGGAAGGCAAAACAATTGAGTGACGTGATGTCAATAATTGTTAATTGTTTGGAAAAGGCAAATATACCATTTTCAATTTTTTTTTAAATCTATACTAGCTGACCCAGCGAACTTCGTACCGCCATAAAAAAATAGGGGTTGATTGTAAAGCGTTGAAAATTCAGGGTTATATGTATTTACTAATGCTGTATCATAAAAAAAATATCTAAAATTGAAAAAAAAAAATTTGGGGTGGACTACCCTTAACATTTAGGGGGATGAAAAATAGATGTTGTCCGATTCTCAGACCTACCCAATATACACACAAAATTTCATGAGAATCGGGAAAGCCGTTTCGGAGGAGTTTAACCACAAACACCGCGACACGAGAACTTTATATATTAGATGAAGAGTTATTTTAGTCAACACTACAACTCTACACCGAAGCGAAGCGATATATAAATATTATTTATGTTCGTTGTAAACAGTGTCCCGAATCGTCGACGAAGCAAGATCTCCTAGCGTACCTCCAGCGCATAGCTCTGTACTGCCACCAGATACAGATCACCAGCAAGGTGAAGGCCGACGTACAGAACATATCCGGGGAGCTGATAGTCAGCGGGGTGAGTTATACATACGGGAATCGAAACGCAACGAGTGTGTGAGAGAGACGTATGTATTTTTTAGGGTTCCGTGCCTCAAAAGGAATTAACAGAACCCTTATAGGACCAAATCTAAAGAAAAGTTTACTAGAAAAAAATCCACGCGGACCAGGCAGCGGACGGGACTCGAACCCGCATCCTTCGCAATCCGGGCGAATGCACTGACCATTGTGCTACCACGGCCCTATTAGCCGAGTCGAAATTTTCCTAGCGTTAAGCAGCAAGGCAGCTTTTTTTTCTAGTAAACTTTTCTTTAGATTTAAACATCTAAATGCTTAAAAATAAATAAAATCATACCTTATAGGATCATTTTGCTGTCCATCCGTCCGTCTGTTAAGACCGTTTTTCTCATCAGTCATAGTTGTCCATCTCCTGAGTCACCACTGAGCACACCCTGTATAAATAATAAATTAATTAATTAACATCATAATTTTTATTTTTAGGGTTCCGTACCTTAAAAAGAGAAAACGGAACATTTACAGGATCACTTTGTTGTCCGTCCGTCCGTCCGTCTGTCAACACCGTTTTTTTCAGGAACGCGTGTTTTTTTTAGAATCTTGAAATTTGGTACGAAGTAACGTCTTATAGTACAGATAAAGGAGAAATTGTGAAAACCGTGAATTTTTAGTTACATCATAGAAGAAAAAAAAAATGAAAATTTTAAAGTTACTACCTCTTTTCTCATGAACGCGTAGAGCAGGGTAGGCGAACCTTTATGAATCAACGTGCCATTTTTTCTAAAAAATCTTTAATTGGGTCATTGGCATGCCATCAAATAATTTTGACTTTATGATTATTTAGAAGATAATAATATAAATACTATCAGAAATCTTTATGAAATAAAGTAAACCAAAGAGACACATTCTGGAATGTTTTTATAAATTAGATTACTGTAAAATTAGTGTGACTTCTGTTGCTGCAGGTTTGATAACAAATAATTTATGTTAGGGTTGTAAGATGCTACTTTTAGCAAAATGCATGCTGAACTGGATTCATCTGTCAAACGGTTTCTAAACGAGTTTTTAATGTTATTCATCTCTGAAAACAATGACTCGCAGGCATAGGTAGATGAAAACATTGTTAAAATAGCATGTGCTAACTTCTTCAAACAGTTACTTCGTAGCGTAGGATCACTCGCGTTCGATCATGACGATCATCAAAATACCTACTTAAATCATTTTTTACACATGTTTTATGATTGGCGAGGTGCCCAAAATATTGTGTCGCGTGCTATTAATGGCACGCGTGCCATTGGTTCGCCTACCCTGGCGTAGAGGTATAAAATTGAGTTTGTACGGAACCCTCGGTGCGCGAGTCCGACGCGCCATTGGTCGGGTTTTTTTTCTTATATAGCCAGGTAGGCAAATGACTCTACCCCACCTGATGTTAAGTGGTGATAAAGTCCAAACGCGAAGATAGCTGGTACAGCAGTTATAAACCATTTTTCACGCCTCTCTTAAAGGACCCCAGATTGTAGGAAGAAGGGAACACGTGCGCGGACAAAGAATTCCACTTACGAATAGTACGACAAAGAAATGAGTCACCAAATTTGTTTGTTCGTGTAGGAATTGTGGCCACAGTAAGTCGGTGGCAACGTAGGCCAGCGCGCGTGCTCCTCTGAGGAAAACGTGATGGAGGGATAAGGGAGAATAACTCCTCAGAATCCTCCTCGCCGTGGTATAGTCTCTGGAGTGGTAGAGGAGCTCGATGGCGCAAGTGGTTAGCGCGTTCGGCTGCGATCGTTGAACTTAAGCAACTTTCGCAGTGGTCGGTCATTGGATGGGTGACCAAAAATTACTATCTCGAGCTCCTCCGTGCTTCGGAAGGCACGTTAAGCCGTTGGTCCCGGCTGCATCTGCAGTCGTTAGCACCCACCAATCCGCACTGGGCCCGCGTGGTGGGCCATGGCCCAATCTCCCTATTCCATCCATAGGGAAGGCCTGTGCCCCAGCAATGTGGACATTAATAGGTTGATGATGTGGTATAGTCGATAGGCTGAGGAAGAAGGCCGCTGTTTTTATATTTAAATTACTGACTATTACTGTGATTGTTTGCGGAACAAGAATCGCACGCTAATTTTTATTACTGCTAACATCTTTGTATGCTGACTAGATAATTTTTGAGCTGTATTTTTTTGCTAACCAAAATTTTATTAATGGAAATGAAATGAAAACATCATGAATGTAAATAAATTAATTTGTTAAACTGTTTAAAATTCATTAATGTCTATTCTGACATGATTCTCTAAAGCTAAACTTAACTTAGATTTGACAATAGTGTATCCTTGTCATTCTCTATACAGAATGAAAAGGAGAGACTGATGTTAAATTAAGTTTTAAATTCAGAGAATCATGCCAGAATGAACACCGTTATTTAAATTTACTTTTATTAATTATGCCTGAATGATTTGTCGCAATACTTCGACAAAAATAATTTAATTTTTCATTTCCAGTTTGGGTTTCGCAAGGATCACACTTGGGCCCGTTTCTTTATATAATTTATATAACTAACCTCATTTCTTGTCCATATTCACTAGAAAACCTCAAATAAATCAAATAATTAAAATTTCTATCGTATTTTTTATCGTTTCAGTTGGACAGCGCCACATCATTGATCCAGGCGGCCAAGAATCTGATGAATGCCGTAGTTTTGACTGTGAAGGCTTCGTATGTCGCATCTACTAAGTACACTCGCCAGGGAACTATTGCTGTACGTATATTCTCAATTAATATAATATTGATTGAAAAGTGTACTAAATGAATTTGTTATTATTGTTGTTGTTATTGTTTTTGGAGTTTACTCCTTAAGAATCGATTTGCATATATAAGGGGCCCTGTATGAGAAAAATCTGAGGAGTAAAATCTACTGAACAAATGACCTCGTTACGTTTTTGTGCACAACCTCATCTGCGCACCTTTCGCTTTTAGCCATGGCAACGGATAAAAAACATTAAGTTGTCACAAATGTCAATAAAATAAATATAATAAATAGCAAAATAAAGAAAACAAATAAATAACAGAATATAGAGAAATGCCAGTAAGTGTCCAGCACTCTGGAATAGTGATTTTCAGTACAGATGGAATTATACAACATATTTACAAAATGATGACTAGTGTGTGATATTTTTGAAATTGTGTGTTTCCAGAAATACATAATAAAATATATGATGAATATCGCTAATGTTAGATGATAAAATGTATGACATGGAACCTATGATAGTCGAAACCATGGGACGATTCCTGAGGTATCTCTACTTGTAACCGACTTCTTCGGACTTGATTTTGTTTTGTGTCTGTTCAAAGACAATCGTTTTTAGAGTGCAAACTCCGGTCGTGCGTCGGAGCTGACACACACAATTTTTTTTATAAATATAAATGGAAATATTCCTTTTGCATGCTATATCATATGGCTAAAAAGGCTTAAAGCTACCTTGATATTTTTGTAAACATGAACATTTCAATGTATAAAGAATTTGAATTGAATTGAAATGAAGAACTTTCGAGAAGCTCGATGGTGTGGGTGGTTAGAGCGTTCGGCTGCGATCGTTGAAGTTAAGCAACTTTTGCAGTGGTCGGTCATTGGATGGGTGATCAAAAATCTTCTATATGTCACTCCTCCGTGCTTCAAAGGCACGTTAAGCCGTTGGTCCCGCCTGCATCTGCAGTCGTTAGCACCCGCCAATCCGCACTGGGCCCGCGTGGTGGGTCATGGCCCTATTTCCATATTCCTATCCATAGGAAAGGCCTGTGCCCCAACAGTAGGGACATTAATAGGTTGATGATGAACAGTCACAAAGACTAAGCTAGCCCCAAAAGTAAGCACTGTAAGGCTTATATTTATAGGATGCTAGGGTAACGGAAAGAATATAAATAAGTATATTTTTTTGAGTAGAAATACATATGAACGTCAATGAATAAGGTACAAATGCTCGTATTCATCATACTATTGATTTCTGATTTCATCAAGCATAATAATCATAATCAAAATCATTTATTCAGTTTAGGTTGTTACAAGCACATATGAACGTCTAGAAGCTACGCCATCGGTTCGTAAATCTACGGCGGGAGACCTTGTACTGAGAAGAACCGGCAAGAAACTCAGCAAGGGCTGTTTTTTTCTCCCTGTTTTACCATTTACAGAGTCGTCAAGTTGAAAAATGACTTCAGAGATGATTCAAGAAGTCACCTTTCATTACATAATGTGAAATTATACATTAATTGTTCACCTTCATTTTGATTGCTGTGTCACACAGTATAAATACAGAGTTATTTATAATAAAGCTCCTCCATAGATATATTTATTTATTTGAGTATTAAAATTTTCAACTTTCCCAACAGTCTCCGATAGTAGTATGGCGCATGAAAGCCCCGGAGAAGAAGCCTCTGATCCGGCCCGAAAAGCCCGAGGAAGTTAGGGCTCGCGTGAGGCGCGCCAGTCAGAAGAAACAGCCCAGCCCCGTCAGGGCTCTAGCGGAGTTCCAGAGCCCCGCCGATAATGTCTAGGTGAGTTTTCTTTAAAATGAAAATATACCTAAATCTAAAGAAAATGTTACTAGAGAAAATTCCACCATAAGAAACTGCCAAGCCCCGTCAGGGCTTTAGCGGAGTTCCAGAGCCCCGCCGATAATGTCTAGGTGAGTTTTCTTTAAAATGAAAATATACCTAAATCTAAAGAAAATGTTACTAGAGAAAATTCCACCATAAGAAACTGCCAAGCCCCGTCAGGGCTTTAGCGGAGTTCCAGAGCCCCGCCGATAATGTCTAGGTGAGTTTTCTTTAAAATGAAAATATACCTAAATCTAAAGAAAATGTTACTAGAGAAAATTCCACCATAAGAAACTGCCAAGCCCCGTCAGGGCTTTAGCGGAGTTCCAGAGCCCCGCCGATAATGTCTAGGTGAGTTTTCTTTAAAATGAAAATATACCTAAATCTAAAGAAAATGTTACTAGAGAAAATTCCACCATAAGAAACTGCCAAGCCCCGTCAGGGCTTTAGCGGAGTTCCAGAGCCCCGCCGATAATGTCTAGGTGAGTTTTCTTTAAAATGAAAATATACCTAAATCTAAAGAAAATGTTACTAGAGAAAATTCCACCATAAGAAACTGCCAAGCCCCGTCAGGGCTTTAGCGGAGTTCCAGAGCCCCGCCGATAATGTCTAGGTGAGTTTTAATATGATAATAGTTCATTAAAATCCAAAATATACCTAAATCTAAAGAAAATGTTACTAGAGAAAATTCCACAAGAAGAAACAGCCCAGCCCCGTCAGGGCTCTAGCGGAGTTCCGGAGTCCCGCCGATAATGTTTAATTGAGTTTATTTATGCATATAATAAAATGGTAGGAAAGTCAAAACTGTACATTGAATATTTTTTTTGTAAAGAATACTTGGGGTTTGATCTACAATCGATACCGAAGTCGAAAATATAGGTTTTAGAATTTTTGTCTGTTTGTCTGTATGTATGTCCGGGATAAACTCAAAAAGTACTGCATGGATTTACTTCAAATTTGTCACGAATATTATTAAGAAGTCGGGCCAACATATAGGCTACATATTATCACGCTATCACCTACGCACAGTGTTTTTAGTAGGAGAGCTAGCGGTCAATCCGAGTAACTTGTTTGACACAAGGCTAGAAATTTGTAAAATAATGTTTTAGTATTGGTTAACTAAGAAAATACCGTTCTGGCAGGCATCTCGCGGTTGCGTCATCATCCCCTAAATTTTTGAAAATGTTAAAAAAATAGTAAAAAAAATCTGCTTTTACAAGGCTAAAATTTTAATATGTTTTAATTTACATATGTTTAAAGGTAAAAAAAAATTGACAGTCGATTTTGTCGGTTGCAAGTACGTGCCAACCCATAATAAAGTTGTTATGGGGATAGCAATTCATAACTTGCTTTTACAAGGCTGTAATTTTGAGAAAATATTCTTTAAACAATTTTATAAATATATTTAAAAAGCCAGACTATTCTGGTGGTTGCAAGTGTCTACTAAGTTAATATATAACGGTCGCGACGCTTCGTGAGGTGCGAGCGTAATAGGCTTATACGGGTCTC
The DNA here is from genome assembly GCA_902850365.2 of Chilo suppressalis. Taxonomy (NCBI): domain Eukaryota; kingdom Metazoa; phylum Arthropoda; class Insecta; order Lepidoptera; family Crambidae; genus Chilo; species Chilo suppressalis. Next base: position 987,025 of record OU963920.1, on the reverse strand, counting down.
TGTGTCAGAAATTATTGTAAAAATTAAAATATACAATTTCTAAAAATTTTCTCGTTGAAAATTGTTAATATATGATGAACGATTATTGTAATAAAAGAAAAACAGAGTTATATGTAAAATATAAATTTTTATTTTTTTAACATATTTTTTTTTATTAGTATCTTATTCGTCTTCACTCAGTATTTCATCTTCTGAGTCAAAATGATAGCCATCGATCGCTGTTTCGTTTTCTGGAAAAAAAATATAAATTTTTATTGATAAAATGAAATGTAGGCAAAAATACCATATGCACATGTACAGATAAAAAACAGAAATTATTTACCTGACTCAGTGTCATTAGAGTGATCAGGTTGTAGTAAAGCATCATAGATGGATGGTGGCACAGTGCTACCCTCATACCAGTTATATATATATTTATTATCATCTATAATCCACCCATTCTTTTCTGGTGTTAACGTTGTGGGTTCTTTAAGGTGGGCATTACTCCATATACTGGTAATATATTGTGAACGTAGTAAATGTTGATATAATTCGGATTTACAAGGAGGTAAATTTGATGTATCGTAGTTTAAATATTTCTTATTAAATGGTTCATTCACGTTTTTTGGTTTGTAGGTGATGATGAATTTATCATATCTTGCTTCGTTAACATTATCTGCTTTGCTTCCGTAAATTTCACAAATGAATTTTTCAATAATTTTGAAAATTTCACTGCTGCGACCTGTTGTATGAGCATTCCTAAGGTTTTTTAGGGCTTCTTGATATTCTAATTTTTTCTTCAAAATTTCAAAAGGTCGTTTTTTCCCTTTCTTGAAAAATGACGGATTATAGTCACAACCGGTTAATGCATGGAATCCTGGTAAGCTCAATGATAAAGATGGCCCGAGGTTAGTATAAAGCTCGCTTATGGCAAGACATCTTTTTTTAGATCCAGTACCGTATTCCATAAAAATGTGCAATGAGTCACTAGATAAATGGTCCATGTTTCCAAGCATTATAATTAAAACATCAGTATCTGATGATTTAATTAAAATATTTACATTGTCTTCCTCAATTTGGCAAATATGATGTACAATTTTTGTGTCCGCCTCTTCGTGATGAATACAGGACAAAACATCATTGATAACCGAAATAACTGAATTATCTTGAACTGTGTAATTATGACAATGCTTATAATTTATATTAATTACTGTATTTCCAATAAATGGCGCCATTTCATCAGTACTCCAATGGTTAATTAAAAATTCCACTAAAGCCTCTTTAAATGATATATTTCTTAGTTCCTTATTGAAATCTACCGGTCTCACTTGCTCTGGACCAGTAATAGTATAATTTATGCTTCTCTCTTCATGCCGTTGATTACGCTCATAATCTTTAATTGATGGAGAGAAGTATTGATCGAAAACTAGATCAATTCGCGAAGCTTTTGTAGCAGTTAATGTTGACATAATTTGTTTTGATATATTTCCGAATGTTTTTGGAACATTTTGCATGGTATGTATTAAATAAAATCCATCAACAACAATAATATCGAAGCGTGGAGGTGTATTTGGCTTGTTTATAATTTTTTCCAGAACGGTAACTATTGCAGATTTTTGAGTTTTATGTATAGATCCATCCATATGGCACAAAGACATCGGAATCAGTGTAATCGGATAAGATAGAACTTTTTCTAAATCAACTTTTAGATCTATTGATAGTGCAAGCAATCGTCCAAATAAATTGCGTTGAACACGTATTTCTTCGACTTTATCACCAACTCGTGCTTTTTGCTTGATCGTTTCAGCCGAAAAATTCATGATTTTAACTCTTTTTATTGATGCTTCAAATCTCGCGCTGTCAGTGGTACATTCCTCTATAAATTCTTCTCTCATTTTGTTGCCATTTACTCGGAAATTTAATAGGTAATTTTCAACATCATTAGAAGCAGCCTTTCCAGTTGCAATATTATAAAGAAAGTCTGGATTAAGTTCTGGATCAAACGGATTTAGAAATTTTTCAAAAGTATTTATAAACTTTTCAAGCTGCTTGGCATTTTTCTTTATTGCATGAGATTCTAGATCTGCAGTGATGTCGTTCGAACCATTTAATCTAGTAACATCGAATGTATGAGATATCACCGATGTTCTAATATCGTGACTTTTAGCCCAACGTTGTCGAGCTGAAATGGAGTTAGTGAAATGGATCACACCTGTCAACCTTCTCCCTGCGTCAGCATTTATTGTCTGCTCAAGTGTCAAGTCTGTTGGTTGTCTTGAGAAAGACTTACTAGTCCGTTGAATACCAAGGTATCCAGCATTCATAGCTCTTTCTAAGTCTGGATGAGTTTCATTTAATTTTAGTAAATTATCATGATATTTTAGTAACCATCGAGCATAATTCGGTTGATTGGTTACAAAAAATAAACTTGAAATTTTTGGCAATATGTATTTAAATAATTGAAAATCACCCGATCTAATACTGCGACTCAATAAACGATAATAATTGACCAGATCAATATAAATCATGTAAAATTGAGCAGTTTTACCGAACACTCCTCTTTCACATCGGTCCTTGTGTGCGCTATATGTGTTAATAATTTTCAAAAATTCTTTATTTTCAAGTATTTTAGCGCTAGGCTCTTCATTTATTTTCATTAATTCTGTGTGCGTGTTATTGTCTATTGAAAGTCCTGATTTCTTCAGAAAGAATTCAAAATATAATATTTCAAGTCCTACTGCCATGAGTGGATGCAAACGTTTGCATCTGTTGAAATGTTTTCCTTGAAGAAATCCGTCAACAGATCCATTAGCAATAATTTCACTGTCGACAGAAATTGTCATTAAACCACTGCCGCTTATAAACTTTCCAATTGCTTTGAAGAGAGCTAACATAATGTGAAATGGTCCAAGATGTATGAATAAATTATCATATAATGGTTTCTCAATTGATTGTATTTGGAGGGCTACTTTAGCAATGGCTAAATCATACGTGACTTCTATGTATGTTTGATTTAGTTCTTCGGCGATCTTTTGACTAATTTTCATTGTTTCAATGACAACAGATGGATTTGTTGGCGATTCATTAATAGGTGTTAAATAAGCAATTTTTTGCCTAGAAGTATTGATGTCTTTAACTACTTTATGGTTAAAACCAACCCACATTGGGGTGTTTGGAATCTTCAAAGCGTGGCAAATCATCCATAGTGTATCCAATTTTCGTATTTGTGGCAAACTTTCAGCATGTATCTGACTTCGTTGATCACTGCATGATAATAAAGATTCTATCATTCGGGGTTTTTTTGTGTAAGGGAGCAAGTTTGGTATAAATGTGTCAAAAGCTCTTCTTCTTTTGGTAATTCTACCTGAACTAGTACTAGCTGTACTAATAGTACTTTCAGGTTCATTCTCAGAGACATTCTCGTTGATTTCATCATTTTCAGATATTGTCTGATAAATGATACCGACGGTATCATGCAACGTGTCTTTACCGCTGGTGGTATCTACAAAGCGGTCAAAATTATCAAATGCAACTCCAGTAAACAAGTTATTTGATAGGGAAATAGATTCTGGACAGACACCGGTGCGATTTGCTACAGCAAAAGTTGCTTCTGTTTCCAGTTCTTCTACAACACTGTAACTGCAGCAGTGGCCATATTTGTTAATAATATCGACGATCTTGCGGCTACTCGTTAAGCTTTTCAACGTCAGACCCAATGTGATGTGTTTTCCAGTTTTAATATTACCATTTGTGACATTATATATCAGGTCCTCTGCTAGGGAATTACACTTTGTTTGAAAATTATGGCTGTTTCTACGACGGCGTCTAAAACCACCTAATACTGTAGAATAAAAATCTGTAATGCTCTTAGGAAGTATGCACTCTCCTTTTATTAAATCTGTGGCTTTCAAATCTTCCGGTAATGGTATTTTTGGAATGGTTAATACCTTTTCACGTAAAATTAATGCAGCTTTCTGTAATATTTCTTTTTCTTCTAAAAGATCACAAATATTATCATCAATTATAAAACCTTTTGGGACAATATATTTTTTTCTTCCTATTTTCACTATATCTATATCTTCATTAAAACGATCTACCAATTTTTTTTCAAACGTTTGATTGTTAAAAATACTATCATATTTTTCACCGTTATCCTCTGCTATTTTTTGAATAGTTGCTACGTATAATTTACAGATATAGTCAAATGTAAAACATTTCTTTGAAATAATTACGTTTTCTTCAATGAAGTTACCGATTTCAGCAAATGTTTGATTATGATAATTTCTGAATACGTGATATGATGTTATTGGTTTATCAATTTTTTCCTTAAATTCAGCTATAACAGAAAGACGGCAAGCATTGTGATAATATATTTCCTCTGTTGATAAATCTTTCAGTTTTTGTATAATTGTATTGTCCTCAGGAATTGTTACATTCTGAAACACAGTATTTTTGTTTGCACTATGCAAAAGTTGATATCGCCCTTTAATTTTTTTAACTTTTTTGTCGCACACGAAACATACTTTTTCCACACTTCCTAGGTTTTCTTCAGTACTTTGAATCGTATCATCTGGGATATCAGCTTCACTCAGATTAAGTCCTTCCACTAATCTATTATCATCTTGAGAGGACGGCCCTGGTAAATCTTCAGGCATTTGAATCCTTTCTGTTCGTTCTGCAGCGGTCTCTAAAAGTAATATCAATATATGTTTATAAAAAGAATTAAAACTGCAAATTATTAAAACAATAATGTACATAAATAAGCATATAAATTTAAATAATTAGAGTTAAAGTCAGCTTTATAAAAAGTATGATGAGCCTGCCCCAGTTACTAAATTTTTTTAAACAATTCGAAGATCATAAAAAATGAAGGAGGAACACCACTGTAACAGTCAGAACAATTGTCGATGTTTGTAAATTTTTTACTTATATATAATTAATTATTCAAGAATCGGTTAAAAAATAATTGATAGAGTATACATTAAACCATAGATTTACAAATTTTTATTAAAAAATATAGAAAATTTACTAAATTGCATGTATTTTAAAAAATAGTAATTAATAAAATTTGGCAATTTCAATAATAGGCCACGCTTACACTTAGCCATTGCAATTACGAAAATTTGAAAATAAAATTTTATTAGTCTTCGTGTCTTCGTCAGGACAAGGTTGAAAATACTCGTTTCAAGAAATACGCATTTAAAGTTTTTCAATTGTGAATCACAGTTGGGCGCGCTACCTGAGCACAATACCTGACTGCGCTATTCTGCCCTGGTACCTGATCCCACTAAATTAACGGTAACTCAGTCGATTTTCATTATTTTTACTTTTGAATGTACATATTTTTGAATATCTATACTTGAAGAGAATGCAAAAAAAATTAATATTTTTTGACCTATTACAGTGGCGTTCACTCTTACATAAAATTAAGTCAATTACCGAAATAATTGCATAATAATTAATTATTAAATATTTAGTTATTAATGAAAACGATTAGGAATTAGTAATTATTTGCCCTGAGCTCCAAACAGACATTGAACTAAAATTTCAATAGTTGTAAAATTTCAGGAATCAGTACAAAATATTTGTTAAGTTAAATTTCAATGTTATATTGACCCCATAATTTACCATAAAAGAAATAAAATTTTAAAAATATAGTTGTTTAACAAATATCAATATAAGAAAATACTAGCATTTTTTTATTTAATTTATTTAAATCGCATTTTAATACATAGTATTAAGTACATAGTTGTGAAATATATTTACCTTGTAATGGTGTTTCCAAATATTTGCTCATTACCGCCACAAAATTTTTGTAGCATTTAACGTGATATCCGTCTATATTATTTACATCTTCAGGCAGAACAATATTATTATATTTTAGATTATGAAGTTTTCTAATTTTTAAAATTTCATGACACTTTGCCAAAGTCTTGGATGTAAATTTAATTGTTTTTTCGCAGATATCACGTCTGCATATGACACAAATAATGTTCATTGTTTCCATAATTAACACCAGTATTAAAACTTATACTTTACGCTAATAGTTCTATAACTTACACTGATAATAAACACTAGAACTTAATAAAAAATAAAATAATTACACACAAACACGAAATCAGTAAAGAATTTTAAAATGTGTATAGAAAATATTGACTGTAACGATCTGAACTCTGCACTACTCAGCGTTATAACTGACAAATCTCAACAGAATTTCCCTTCAGATCATGCACAAGGCACGTGCACTCTACACACAATAGATGTACTCTCCCTTTCTGACACAGAGACCCGTATAAGCCTATTACGCTCGCACCTTACGACGCGTCGCGACCATTATATATTAACTTAGTAGACACTTGCAACCGCCAGAATATTCTGGCTTTTTAAATATATTTATAAAATTGTTTAAAGAATATTTTCTCAAAATTACAGCCTTGTAAAAGCAAGTTATGAATTGCTATCCCCATAACAACTTTATTATGGGTTGGCACGTACTTGCAACCGACAAAATCGACTGTCAATTTTTTTTTACCTTTAAACATATGTAAATTAAAACATATTAAAATTTTAGCCTTGTAAAAGCAGATTTTTTTTACTATTTTTTTAACATTTTCAAAAATTTAGGGGATGATGACGCAACCGCGAGATGCCTGCCAGAACGGTATTTTCTTAGTTAACCAATACTAAAACATTATTTTACAAATTTCTAGCCTTGTGTCAAACAAGTTACTCGGATTGACCGCTAGCTCTTAGTCTATTTATAGAACAAAAATATTTACATCTTAAGATTTTTGCATAATTCAATTATTTAAACCCTAATAAAGGCTAGAGTTCAATTCCCAGATCACTATTTTAAGTAAAAAAAAAGATATGAAGTAGCAAAGTTTTTGAAATTTGCGCATGAAAAAATTAACAATTTAATTTCTTCAAAAGACGGTTCCATATCTGTCCATGAGATATTTGCCACTTGCTAAGGAATTATTGATGGCATAATTTTGTAATTTTATTTTATTTATAAGTGTCCTAGTTTCCAAGAAATAAAGTTTTTTTTAAATTTCGATTTTTAATTTTTTTCTTCAAAAATCGGCATAAGTGGAACCTGGATTTAGTACAGAAAGGTTCTATAAGCCAAGTTCTATCACCCATAAAAAAATCAAGTTTCACTTTTGCGGTTTTAAGAAGTTATGACAGAATTTAGATAAAGGTCAACTTTCATGATCTAGGGTTGTCACAAAGGTCAACTATGAGTTAAATGAAAATGTTAAATTTTTATATAATTGGTATTATAATTGAATAAGTGTTGTACTTATAGACGAATACAATATACTTACTATACTACCTACCTAATGTAGATGTGATAATGTAGGAATACTTTATGTTTTAATTTTGACGACCACATTTTAATTTTGCCTTACACGCTAAATGGCAACGAAAAAATAAACTATGTTGTTTGAAAAAATTTAACACACATCCTATACTATAAACGAGCAATTATTGTATGTACCTATATAAATATTTTGGTATGTAATTGGTTTCTCGGAAATGGATCTAACGATTGTGATGAAATTTTGGATTTAGAAATTCATTCACATTTAAAATCAATCTAGGATAGTGTCATCACCTGCCGGCACCTTCTTTATGCAACATAGAGGTGTTGCTTTAACTTTTATACAAATAAATCATCTTCGTTTAATAATTCTAGGTTGCTTTCATTTGCGACGTTCGAAAAATCTTCATCTTCAGCATCTTCCTCTGCTTCGAATAATTATAATAATAATAATTTATTTCCAAATTTCACAACAATTTTGCAGATTTCTAGCCCCCACACTAGGCTTAGCCTGTCCTGTGGAGGAAGGATTTTAATTTTTGATAACGGCAATCGATCTGCATCAATTGGTTGTAAGAGCTTAGATTTTATGAACTGTTACTGTCACCGGGTGCCAACTATAAAAACGGACATATTTTTCAACCCTAGATCATGAAAGTTGACCTTTATCTAAATTCTGATGACAGTTATGAAACTTCTTAAAACCGCAAAAGTGAAATTTGATTTTTTTATGGGTGATAGAACTTGGCTTATAGAACCTTTCTGTACTAAATCCAGGTTCCACTTTTGCCGATTTTTGGAGAAAAATAATTAAAAATCGAAATTTAAAAAAACTATATTTCTTGGAAACTAGGACACTTATAAATAAAATAAAATTACAAAATTATGCCATCAATAATTCCTTAGCAAGTGGCAAATGGGTGATTCTCAGTTAAGAGGTAATCGGTTGTATGGAAGCAGTGGCACAGCAAAAAGTGTAGATATTTATATAACCATATCACTACTTTTATCAAGACAGACGATTTTAATATGATTTTAAGATGATCAGTCATTTTTTTATTTATTCTCGTTTTGCGAGACACCAGGGGAGATACTGAGTACAGGGTAGAGACAAGATGAACTTTATTGCAATGCGCTTAGAGCGCATATTAGGATGCACTTTAAGTACTTATCCGTGCAAGCAGATTTTAGTGGAATAACGATATAAAGCGAAACAATTATCTAAAATATATGCAATTGTACATTCTCTAATAAATTATCATTGCTGATATTGAGCTATTGCATCGTTTTTATAGTTCTGTTAGTAGCCTGGCACCTTAAGAGCCAGGAGAAATATGGCAGGGGAGAGAAATTTTCGTTAAAAATCTAAAATTGCCGTAAAACTACTAATTTTACAAAGATTACAAATAAATAAAAGGTTTGCAGCACTATTTAAAATAAATGTATATAGATATTGTAGTATTTAAACACATAAATACGAAAAAGAAAATTACCAGGGTAAATACTTCGATCACTCAACATGGCTGCACTTATCGAGCACTGTTGCGCAAATGGCCAAAAAAATTGCCGCGTGGATGGCTTGTGCAGCGCTTGCTGCTAACTTCACGTGACTCTCGGTCTCTTCAAGGTCAAAACTACCACAGACTATGGTAAACAAATACGATTTTTTAACTAAACCTAAGGCCAGGGGGCGAGACACGAAACTCGGAGGACACAGTTTGCGATTAATATTTATTATAAAAAGTGCAAATATAAATGAATTTAATGGTTACATACTGTAACTAAGTTATCGGGGTTCATGTTATTACCGATAGAAAAGTAAAAATTACTGATTTGCGAAAAAAAACGGTTAAGGGACAACCCAGGGGAGAGATGTTTTTTCTCTTTGTGCTGTTATTGTAAGTAAATTATGCACATTTAGAATATAATTTTAAGTGACAATTTAGAACACATTTAGTTAATTGAAATTATTAAGATTTTAGACCATAGTTTCCAAATATAATGATTTTTTTTGGCTTAGCCGTCGAACATACCTCTTAACTGAGAATCACCAAATATCTCATGGACAGATATGGAACCGTCTTTTGAGGAAATTAAATTGTTAATTTTTTCATGCGCAAATTTCAAAAACTTTGCTACTTCATATCTTTTTTTTTACTTAAAATAGTGATCTGGGAATTGAACTCTTGCCTTTATTAGGGTTTAAATAATTGATTTATGCAAAAACCTTAAGGTGTAAATATTTTTGGTTCTATAAAACACTCGGTGTCAACCCTAGCATAAAAAATTAAAAATTAATATCTTCTAAACGCCGCAAAAGTGACACGTGGCTTATTTATGTATGATAGACCACATCCGTAGGTTTATTTCTATCTAAGTTCTAGGTTCCACTTTTTCGTTTTTAGGGAGAAAAAACAATAAATACGAAATACAAAAAAAAAATGCTGCTCCCAAACCAATGCATTTTTTTAAGCTAAAGAAACGCGTTTATACGCCTCTGATTATGCCCGATTGACACATATTTATTAAAAAAATATATTGTTAATATTCACTTTATCAAAAAATATTCTAGATTTCATAGGTCAAAGGTCACGATAAGTTCATGATTTTTTTTCTCAAAAAGTATTTGAGTTAGACTTCTGTAAATTGAACTCATGCCTTTTTTAGGGTATAAATAATCTATTTATGTAAGAACCTGAACATGTAAATTTTTTTGGTTCCATAAAACACTGTGCTACGGGGAACGAGCAGTGAACCTTTATTTCTAACTAACTCCACGCGTACGAAGTCAGTAAGAAGTAATAGAAATAAAATGAAAAGAAAATATATGAAAATCTAAAGAAAATTTTACTAGAGAAAATTCCACGCCGACCAGGCAGCGGAAGGGATTCGAACCCGCACCCGATTATCGTAACTTCACTTAATGTGGTAGTAAAAAATTTGATTATAGTCTGTCCATTCTATTATTATCTTTTTGACAGATCGACGCCCATGAAATTTTGTATTGTTTACGTTAACGCGGGATAATATTGTACTTCATGGACGGGTACCGCCCACTTAGTGATGTGCCACACATAATGATTACTAAGATTGTGCCATAGATTACAAATCATCGGTAGAAATAAATGAGTACAATAGGGATGTGCGATCCGGGTCGTCGATCCGATTTTTCGGATCGTAATGAATCGTAATGCTACGATCTGATCCGCGGATCGGATCGCATGCCGTCGATCCGATCTTCAAGAAATCGGATCGGATTGGATACAATAAATAAGACAAATTATTTTAGATTTTTATTTGGTAAACCTATCAATAATCGTCACACCTAATCAGGTACAACTTTTGTTTATAATAATAGAATGTATAAGATTAACGGATCCACCTGCAAAGAATGCCGCCAAGTTAAAATGTAAACAATGATAAAGTTCGTAACAGAAACCTTAGTAAGTACCTACCCAATTTATTGTAAACAAACCGCGTTTTAATTCATACGATCCAAGCGATCCGATCTTTCAAGTTTTGTAACGATCCGGCAAAAAATCGTATGGCGTCGATCCGATCCGAAAATCACCGGATCGTATGCCTTCCGATCCGATCTTTCAAAGGATCGCATCCCTAGTACAACCAAATTGTAAGGTAGAAACGAAGTAATTAATATAATAACATTTTATAAAGTTCATTATATAAATGTCTTCTTAGTTTATTTTTAATTTATTCTGACGTATCAGCTTCTTCATACAAACTGGACTCATCGTCTGATGTGTCCTCGATATTAATGACGAGTTCATTCTGTTGTATATTGTCAAAGTCAATATACTAGGTAAAATAATAGATCTAATGAGATTTTAATTTATTTTATTATTTAATTTATTAAACACCAGTATTTTTGATAGCTAAAATAATTTCGATACTTATAATCGATTAAACAATGTTCTAGCATAAAATCGATTTTAGCTTTAAATCGAATGAGTTATGTGATAGGGTGTCACTATTTTTACTTCGATCGATCTGTCAAAAAGATCTCTTATCTATTAGACAAGTCCGTCCGTCCGTTTGTCTGTGGTGCTGTTTCAGCGGCCAAACCGTAAGAGATAGATAAAGAGAATGTTTAAGTTATAAGTTAAGAATAGTCTGATAAGACTACAAACCGGATTTGAGTAACGTAGCACTTCCGGTTTTCGAGAAATCACGAATTTCAAACGAAACCACACAAAATCTCCGAAGTTCTCAATTAATTAAATACATTTTTTTTAAATCAGGTTTTGGTGAACATTTGGTTCACTGGTTTGCTAGTAATAATATAATGGACAGACTATAATATTGTTATATTTTCAATTCATGTTTAAGTCTAAGGCTCGTATTGCAGAATGACTACTAAGTGTTGATCTTTACTTGAGTATAGTTAGAAAGGGATGTCGCTATGTAAAATGTCCTACAATTATTTGTTTAAAGAAAAGTTTACTAGAAAAAAAATCCACGCGGACCAGGCAGCGGACGGGACTCGAACCCGCATCCTTCGCTATCCGGGCGAATGCACTGACCATTATGCTACCACGGCCCTATTAGCCGCGTCGAAATTTTCCTAGCCTTAGCCTTAAGCTGCAAGGCAGCATCATCTCTTCGCATTGTAGGTAACCCACACTGTCAAATTTTTTTCTAGTAAACTTTTCTTTAGATTTAAACATCTAGCAGTTAAATGCTTAAAAATAAATAAAATCATAATTATTTATTTATTTATTCATTGTTACAGGCACCTGAGATGCAGCTGACGAGAGTTAAACTAAGATATCATATTTATTGCGTATTAGATATTCCAACGTTTTGTGATTATTCTTTTAGTTTTAAAAAATATTTTATCACCCACAAATTGTGTTTTTTCAAAATTAATTCGTATAGTATTTTTTTTTAACTAGCAACTGAATCAAAAGGCACTACCGTTGCAAAACTATCGACAAATAAATCGACCATTGACATCGACGTTTATAATTTATATATTGTAGTTTGCCCGTCACTATCGGTAGTATCCATGATAGAGATTTTGAAAATACCGACAAGTTGTTTTTTATATTATAAATGTTATACAAGTAGTAAAATCAATCATAGTAAATGTGATTTAGTATCGAGAAATCTTAGTAACGCTGTTTTTATTACCCGACTTTCACTGTCCACTGAATGCAAAGACATTGGTTCCTCAAAATATATTCACATTTCATAATAATGTACAGACATCGACATATCAAGCTATTGCAAAAAGGACAAATTCATTAACAGATTTTTAGCTCTATAAAACTTGATATGAGGCATAGCCCGTTCGGGTGCGATCGTCGAAGTTAAGCAACTTTCGCAGTGGTCGGTCTTTGGATGGGTGACCAAAAAATTACTATCTCGAGTTCCTCCGTGCTTCGGAAGGCACGTTAAGCCGTTGGTCCCCGCTGCATTTCCAGTCGTTAGCACCCACCAATCCGCACTGGGCCCGCGTGGTCCATGGCCCAATTTCCCTATTCCATCCATAGGGAAGGCCTGTGCCCCAGCAGTGGGGACATTAATAGGCTGAGGATGATAATACTTGCTATAAGGTTCAAAATGTGTTGAGAAATTGGGACACTTTGTAATAACTTAATGTGTTGCTGTCAGTTCCAATTCGAAAGAAAATTTAATCATATTCTTTAACGAAATAATATATTTGATCCTATGTTATGTTATCATTCAGATACATATATATGTATTTTAAGTTAAGCTTAATAAATATTTATAGTTACATTAGTAGATATGTCTCTGACAATATAACTAGCATATTGCCTATAGGTTTTAAATTGTGTAATGGTGTTTATGACTTTTCGTAGTTAATATTTGAAACTAATCTTCTATTTAATTTAAATGCAGATTAAAGACATTTTAGTATATTTATTTGGCCCACTAAAGGACCCAGAGACCTGTAAAAGAACTGTAGTTTTGGTGGTCCATTGTTTGACCATAGGCCCAATAAAAAATATTTGTGGATAATTATTAGTGGACCCCAAAATACTACCTTGTGGAACTCCCAAATTGTGATTTTACTTCGAAACTTTATCCATTAACTAACTGTATTTCTTAAACAAAATGGGTTCTAAGATTGGCCCTTGTGGTTTCTTTGAAGTTGCAATGATAAATGATTTTAATAGGAAGTCTTAAATAATTAAAATTAATTGGTTATTTAAATTGTAAACAAAAACTCAATACAAATCCACACAGAAAAAAATGTCTTACATCCATATTACATACTCAAAGTTAACAATATTTTGTAGACCTTTTATTTAGTAGATTTATTTGGCCCACTAAAGGACCCAATGACCTGTAAAAGAACTTAAGTCAATTTGGTGGTCCATTATTGGATCATAAGCCCAATAAAAGCCAAAATACTACCAGCATAGAATATGCAACTAAAATATTTGATATTATAAAAACATATTAGAAAATCTGTTAAAAGGGATTGTATGCTATATATACTATTTTATTACGCGTAACAAAGATATATACATATATATACTTACCTACTAAAATAAAATAGGTGACCAAAAATTACTATCTCCAGCTACTCCGTGCTTCGGAAGGCACGTTAAGCCGTTGGTCCCGGCTGCATCTGCAGTCGTTAGCACCCGCCAATCCGCACTGGGCCCGCGTGGTGGCTCATGGCCCAATCTCCCTATCCCATCCGTAGGGAAGGCCTGTGCCCCAGCAGTGGGGACATTAATAGGCTGATGATTAAATATCTAACATGTGGCCTATTGTCGCATTCTGTTGAGATGGTAAAGAAAGAAGTTTTAAAGGATTATTAATCTCCGAATGACGACTTCCATGGTCGAGTGGTTTGTTCGCCGGGTTTCATGGTGTCGCCTACTCGAGAGGTCCCGGGTTTGAATCCCGGGGGGGGGGCAGATGTTAGTGTGATGAACACGAGCATTTGTACTCCAGTCATGGATGATTATTATGTATTTCTATATAAATATACTTATACTAGCTGACCCAGCGAACTTCGTACCGCCCTAAAAAAATAGGGGTTGTCCAGCGGACAAAATTGTGAATCTAAACCATTCTCAGATCCCCTTGAACACACACAAAAAATTTCATCAAAATCGGTCCAGTCGTTTAAGAGAAGTTCAGTGACATACACACTCACAGAAGAATTATATATATAAAGATATGTACAGTATTATGTATTCTATCCGTTACCCTAGTATCCCATAACACAAGCCTTACACTGCTTACTTTGGGGCTAGGCTGATTGGTGTGAGTGTTGGAAATATTTATTTATCTAATGCAACAAACTTATTTAAGTGAAAATAGTATGTTTAGCATCTAACCTTTAACGAGCTATTGGTTGTTTGTTTTAATACGGTTCTAAATTATTGAGGAAATGAAAAAGAAATACTTAGCGGAAAAAAAATCTTACAATCATTTTTAACTAAAGAAAATTTAACGTGATTGATCACGGAGTCTGAAAAGGATTACATGGTTTTCATGGAAAACCAAAAAAGGTCTGTTTATTGCTATAATAATTAAATGTAATCAACATCACTCTTTATTTTTAAAGAGTTCGTAATAAAAATGGTTCTCTTCTTCTTTTAACTGCCCTTATAACATCTTTATTTGGAGTCGGTCATTCTTGTGCATTTGCGCCTGGCTATTCTGTCCCGGGTTGTAATCGGTATATTATTTGGGATTTTAAATCTCTTTCCACGGTGGACTACCAAGGAGCTGGTGGTCTGCCCCAAGTTCTTTGTTTTTTGTTTGTGTTGAGCACAGTTTTCAGTTGAGCAGTATTTTTCTCGCCTCATTACATGACATAATAAAAATGGTGTTAGAAAAATCATTTGAATTACCATCACTACAAATAAAAGAGATTCATTCTCTCGCTTCTGTTTTTAGAACCCTTTTCTTCTGCCCAAAGACAGAAATCAATAATTCATGCGTTATTAAATGTACTTGTGTACAGTAAAGGCAGCCAAATTTTATTAGATTTAGTATTATAAGCGTATATTGTACCTTAGTATTAAGTGAAAATGAGCGCTGATATAATGACTTCATTAATATTATTAGTAGATCTATAAAAAAAAATACTCGAAAAATCCATCATACGGTCCAGGCATCAGACGGGATTCGAAACCGCACCTTCAACAATAGTAAATTTTCCTTGAGATTTATAAATGAAAAATTAAAAATATAATAAACTATTAGTGGATTGATCCCAAAATAATTCCTTGTGGAACTCCCAAATTGTGTTTTTACTTCTAAGTTTTATCCGTTAAATAACTGTATTTCTTAAATAAAATGGGTTCTAAGATTGGTCCTTGTGGTATCTCTGAAGTTGCAATGTAAAATGGATTTAATAGAAAGTCGTAAATATTTAAAATAAATATGTGCTACATCCACACTCAAAGTTAACAATATTGTTTAGATATAATTTTTGTTATTTTTAAAGCATGTAACTGCTTGATGTTTAAATCTAATGAAAATATAACTAGAAAAATTCCACGCGGACCAGGCAGCAGACGGGACTCGAACCCGCACCCTTCGCAATCCGGGCGAATGCACTGACCAATTATGCTACCGCGGCCCTCACGGACCGCGTCGAAATTCTTTCTAGCTATTCTTAAGCTGCAAGGCAGCGCCATCTCTTCGCATTATAGGTAAACCCACAATGTCAAATATTGTTTAGAGTTTAATTAAATTTGTTGCTATCACTTTCTTTTCCATAGCAGCAAAGTTAGATAACCCGCCATCTTAACAAGCATTTAATTTACTTGACGGCTCTGAGTTTGAATATAACCTTTCTCTGAAACTTAAATTTGTATCAATATGTCAGCGTTCATAGTAAAAATAAATAAATCGTATTCTTAAAAAAAACACGAAAAGTATTAAGCATTTATATTAAAGAATATTTATAATCTTATAATTTTATTATTGTATGCTTTAAGACAGATAATCATTTAAGTATACAAAAAATAGTTGATTTTACGTACAGTAATATTTTAAATCTTTATGAATGTGAGTGACAGTTCAAGGGGGGCTTCACTGTCTATGTAAATGACATAAAAAGTATGACGTTTCCAAAGACGATGGCGTTAGTTCTAATTTTCGCCACATTCATAAAGACCTTTGTCGCACTATAAAATTGTTATTACATTTTAGATGTAATTGAGCCTAATAATATGAAATCTTGTTATCTACGGACATAAGTTAGTGGATTAAAAATATTATCCAAACGGTTCTTTTTCCAGCAATGTTTGTTCATCATTATTATCCCTAAGGAGGAGTTTTTTTTCTTGTCATATCATGTGTTCTATGTACGTAATCATCAAAACTCTGATGGTATCCAAAAGTTCGCGTTTCTTGCAAATATTAAGCGTTTCATAAAGTCTTTTCGAGAGAATGATTCAACTAAAGCATTTGATAAAATCTAAAATATATTGCATTTCTTAGATGAGTCCAACGAATTATATATAATAAGGAATAAGAACTGCTCTAAAAAGTGGTTCCACGCAATCCACTATTAAGTTCGTTTAATATTATCATACTCAATTAATGGATAGTCGAATTCATTTGCAGATATTTGAATTGTCAAAGTATTTTGTTTTGTCTGTTTGTGTGTCGCGTTAGTATTGATGTTTACTTGAAAAAGTTTAGAACCATGTTTTAGCGACTTTTGTTAGAGAGTAATGCTTCCATATCAATTCTAATTCGTTGGTTTCATCTAATTGTACATACAAAGTAAGTTTGCATTTAAATATGAAATGATTTTACTGAGGCATTTGATGAAGTCTACTAAAAACAATCTCGTATTATTAGCTCACTTTACAATTTCGTCTTTAATTTCGTAGCAAAATAAGATATAACATGACATTAAATTGAGGGTATTTAAAATTTTCTTACTTTTTTAAACCACAAATGGATTTTTCTAATAGGTATGTAATAATATTCTTACATTTTCGTAGTTGGGAATTTTGGATATTAAATTGGTTGTTAGGATATTTGTTGCTAATTTTGTTTGATAATATTCTTGGGCGTTAGTGAATAGGAATATCATTTTCTATGTAAGCCAATAATATTCAGGGTATTTATTGTTAAAAACAATTCGTCTTTTAACATTTGACATGACGTTGGTAACAACTGTAATACTGCACCAAGTGCTCAGAACAGTTCTGACCGAGCAAACATTTGTTTGCTCAGTAAATGGAATACTCAAAACATTGACGATCGCAGTGGCCGAGTGGTATGTACGCCGGGTTTTATGGTGTCGCCAACTCAAGAGGTCTCGGGTTCGAATCCCGGTGGGTGCAGATGTTTGTGTGATGAATACGAGCATTTGTACTCAGTCATGGATCTTTAATATGTATTTTCTCTATTTCCGTTACCCTAGTATCCCATAGCACAACCATGCAGTGCTCACTTTGGGGCTAGGCTAATTGGTGTGAGTGTTGAAAATATTTATTATTTAATGTTGCGTTGTTTCCATTGATGATTCTCAAGAGAGCATTCGTTCCGTGAGTCCAGTCGAACACCGTTGTACGAACTCGTTCGCTCGCTCTGATGTTCCCATTTGACGAGCGAGCAAACATTTGCTCGCTCAGAACTGTTCTGAGTTTAAGTGGAAACGCAGCTTTAACATTCTGCCTTCAGTTTCTTATGCACATTTATTATGATAGCGGCGTTTGATTGTGCAATGCACAATTTTTGCTGAGACTTTTCAAATTTCTAAATGGTGACTAACCTGGCTGCGCTCATCGCTAAGCCAAAACTCGTAACTTCATAAACTATCCTATGAATGTCTTGAAGCAAATAGTCCAATACACTACTTTCTCATCGCCCTCGATATTGATCAAGTTAGCAGCAAATCCCAATCCAATGAGAGCATTTGTACTCAATTTTATTAGAAAGTAAGTTAGCTATATTGTAGTGTCGCATCTTATCACCTATTGCATTAACCATGTAATCATCACTATTGTTGTTCAAAGCAAATTTGGGCTTTATTAATAACGGTATTAAATCCTTATTTGTTGATAACGGATCTTTTGTTGTTGTTTTAATGTGCAACTTTGCTTTGGACATTGTTTTTTTTTTATTCTGAGTGTCCTTGTAATAGATAAATAGTAAAAGTATCTCTTCTAAAAGTAGGAGGTTTTCAATTCGACTGTATGATTTTTTATTATTATTGTATTAATTATATTTAATTACTGTATGAGATAGTAGATTTTTGTATTGTGTAAACAGTATTGCAAATCTTTTCGAGTGAAATTAATGCACGATAAAATGATAAAATATTATTTCTAAGGTCTTTAGGTACTAAGCGCAGTGTTTAGTTCGCATCAATATAATGATATTTATAATTTGATGAAACAAAGACAACCTCTTAAGAAAATTCAGGTCATTAAAATTTATTTTCATGGGACAAATGTAACTAATGCATTATTTAAATTGTGTTTGTCAAGGAGCGGCATTTGTTCACCATTTGATTCTACAGTGGCATACGATCTTGAACCAAATTGTTGTGTCTTAACTTGTTCTTCATTACGCACAGCTTGTTATTTAAAGTCATAAATGTAATTTTCTTAATTTTAGAGTAAAGCGCTTTAAAGATCATGGCGCGTAACTTTTTGAGCTACTACTTTAAAAACAGTGTCGGTATATTACACAGCTTTTTAATTAAAAAATAGAACACCTTTGATCACTCGATGAATTTTAATATCAAAATGAGGAAAAATTTCCGGCATTGTTAACTCGATTATAGATCGTTTGACATTTATGACTTGAGAACTAGATGTGCGATTAGTGGAGTACAGATTCGCATACTCCGAATGAATTTTATTTATTACAAGGACACTATAGACACGAAACGGTCTATTTCATCATTAGATGTAATCTATTATCGTTTATCTGTAGCGGTGTATTTTACAGTTTTTTACCGAAATTATGAAACATGTATTACAGTTTAGTTTGTATGTACAATAAAGTGTATAACTGATGTTCTTGTTTTATTTTTTTTATATTTTATTTGGGCTAACCCACTATATAATATTCTGAGATTGTAGGATATTTTTGCTATGCTGGACTGCAAAGTTATGATGAAGTGCAGCTCTGTGCAGCGTTTTTGTATTGTTCCATATTTGACATGAAATATATGCCAAATTTCGTCCATTTCTGTTCAGTCGTAGCGTGAAAGACAAACAAACCTTTTCACCTTAAGGTTTCCGTCGCAGACGCTTTGGTAGTGCAACCGGGGCCTCAAAGATGTAGCATATGGGCAAAGTGTCGTATTCATAAAGGATAAAAAGCGTAGGGCCTAGAATACTAACTTAAGGTATGCCGTTTATATTGTCCTAAAAGCCAGCTCTTTCGACGTGACGGTAAGGAATATCACCCAAATATCACCGAGATGCATACGCACTGTGCTGGATATACCTATACTCTGTAATTTATATATAAAATGAAACATGTCAACGGTATCGAAAGCCTTAGCAAGATCGAGAAACACAACATTTTTAAATTAAGCATAGTTCATGTTCTAGTAAATAAATTATTAGAATTATACACTTATGTTTTTATTGACGAATTTCCTCGTGGTATTGAGAAAGAAAACTTATAATTGAGGCTGCTTATGAATCTTTACAAATATTTGCAGTTTGATTCTATCGTTTGAACCAAATGTCGTCAGAAACGACGTCGTACGTTTGCTTGGCGTAGTCGCGTTTGGGAGCGCACGAATCATCTCGCCATGCGGCCATATTCTTATCCGGGTAGGACGAACAAGGTATAATCTCATTGCTGAAACAAGACATCGAGGATTTTAATAATTTAATACATACAAATGATGATAGTGAAATTTTACTGTGGTCCAAGAACGAATTTTAATGAGACCCAAAATTATGTAAAATTGTCTTTGGGTCAGCTGTCAACGATTACCTCTTCATATTAGAAAATCAATGTATGCATCCACTGAGTGTTGCGAGGGAACACTTGTAATTTGTCGTGAAAATAAATAACTTTATTATTATTATTATTTTGACGGCTCCGTAATCATGTCGTCATCGTCAAAGGACCCCGCAGAATCCTTATGGAAGCTGGCTCTCGGCCAATTTTTCTGTAACTTTGGGAGATGATAGCTCATGACACGTGGAATTAAAGACCCGACGGGCACAAT
This sequence comes from Chilo suppressalis, assembly GCA_902850365.2. Lineage (NCBI taxonomy): Eukaryota > Metazoa > Arthropoda > Insecta > Lepidoptera > Crambidae > Chilo > Chilo suppressalis. The sequence continues at coordinate 966,545 of OU963920.1, read as the reverse complement.
AGCCAAAAGTTCATAGATTGACTGAATTAGTTCCTGAATGATTTAGAACGTCTGAATTTAGTCAAGTGGAATAAGCGCATAAATTCAGACTTTCTAAATCATTCAGTAACTAATTCATTCAAGTGAAAATAGCATTTAGGAAGTTAGAATCCTAATTAGCGTCCTAAATCGGAAGAAGTGTGGCTTCTCACGGACTAAATCATTATTTTAGTATGCTAATTAGAACGCGATTTAGGAAGGTGGAATATCGTTTAGATGCTTGATGCAAAGAAAAAGCGGAAAAACAAAATGGCGGGAAAGATAGGATGTCTCTGTGTAGATTCTGAAAGTTCTATCGAGTCTGCTATTATTAATCATAAACAAACGACCCCTCATACTGTACCCCCATTAAAAGGGAATAACATACCTAAGTCAGCCTCAACCTGATGTGAGTTATCCTGTGAATAGTCGTAAATTTTATGACAAAAATGATTTTCCACCTTTCATTGTGCATGTCCAGCGTGAGCAGACAGCTTTTAATGACTCCTCCACCCTACACCCTCTGAATTTAGGTTATTTTCTTAAAAAACATAACTTTCAAGCCATAGTAGATGGCAGTGTTAAAAAAATTGGGAGAAACCGTATTGTCCTTGCCTTTAATAAATTTGAAGCTGCTAATAATTTCTTAAGCGATACGAGATCACAAGACAATAATTATAAAGCTTTTGTGCCTTCTTTCAACATAACCCGAATGGGTCTTGTGCGTGGAGTACCACATGATTGGACTCCTGATGAAATAAAAGAAAAAATCACTCTTTCTGTAGGCTGCGGAGAGATAATTAAAATAAGACGTATTAACCATAAAGTTTTTATTGATAATACTGTGACATGGAAACCTACCCAGTCAGTAGTTATTACCTTTGATGGCCAAGTACTTCCTTCCCGTGTATTTTTATGCTATAATGCATTAGTTGTAGACCGCTGCTATATATATCCAACAGTCCAATGTTTTAATTTTAACTGCTGTCGTTTTGGGCACACTAAACTGCAGTGCAGGTCTAAACCTCGCTGCTTTAAGTGTGGTCAGGATCATACTGGTGAGACATGTTCAGTTGAGGAAGAAGATGCTCAATGTTGTAATTGTTCTGGTTCCCACTTTGCTAATAAACGAGTTTGTCCAGAATACGAAAGTCAAAGGCGTATAAAAGTGACTATGGCAAATGATAATACTTCTTATTTTGAGGCAGCAAAAGTCCATCCATCTGTTAATAAGTCTTACTCTGAGGTACTAACATCCCAGCCAACTAAGGCATCCTCTAATTTTAAAACTACACCAATTAAAAATGATACTCAACATAATTCTTATAAAAAACTGTCTTTATGAAACCTAAAGTTCGTTCACCTTCTCTTCATATGGGGTTTAATCAAGCAGAACATAAATGAATATGATCAAAGATTATGATATGCCCAACAACAGTGGTAATGGTACCGCTATTATACATGAATTTAACAAGAATTCAAATTTGACAATTACAGATGTAATTGTCCCTCTAATAATTTTTTTAACTCAATTTAATAATTATGAACCGTCCCACGTTGCTCCTTTACTAGACCTTCTTAATAAAATTACACATTCAAATCATGGCTCAATTGGCCAAAGTTATTCAATGGAATTGCCGCAGCATCAATAACAAGAAAACTGATCTTATTTACTTATTTCACTATCAGAAACCTGGTTAAAATTAGGATTTAATTTCATAATTCCAGGATATTTTGGTTTAAGACAAGATAGAGCAGATGGCCATGGCGGTGTTGCTCTATTTTCACAAATCAGAAATCAATATATCTTTATTGGATGTATAGTACAACTCTTTTGTAACGTCCAAAAAATTTTATTTTCCCTACCACTCGTTATGGACATATTTTTTATCTGCGGAGAAAAATGAACGAAAAAAACTCCACAACTTTAAAAGTCTAATGTAACAACATTTACAAATCATTATGTTGTTACAACGTCAATACAATTATGATTTATTTAATATAGAAAACCTGTTGGAATGATTGGAACAGTTCAAACCCAAGCATTTTTGTCAGTAATATAATCAGACACTTTGTAATAAGCTTTTTTAATAAGTGTTTTTTTTTATAATATCTTTAAATTTATTTATGGCTAACTCTTGGATATTGCTTGGGACTTTATTGTATAAGCGAACAGAAAGACCTTTAAATGAATTATTAATTTTGTGAAGCCTAGTAGCAGGTAAAGTTAGTTTATTTTTGTTTCTTGTATTAATTGTGTGAACATCACTGTTTTTAAGAAACAAATTAATATTTTTTCTTACAAGTAATAAATTTGGCTCAGCTTTCCATTATATGTAATTGAGTTGCAAGCTGAAATTTTTGTCACGCAAAGTATTAACTATTATAAACACGTACACGAAATCTTTTAAGGCGGAAACGAATAGAACTCGAGAAAAAAATTATTGAAAATTAATGTTTTTGTAGGTTATGAGTCAATTTTGACAGAAATTTTGATCAGTGCTGCCATTTTTTTATGCAAAAATAACATGTTTCTCGTTGTCTATGGTAAATATAAGTTTATTAAGTTGGTGCTATTGTCAAAATGTGACAATTTACCGCCATTAATGAGATCTGTCAGTCAGTGTTTGTGTTCGTCACAATTGAGAGCTTTTTCGTACTCCTGTTGATATTAACATCGTCTGACTACCATGGCATCCTAATAGCCTTCGGCCTCGAGTTCTGCTGTCCCTTCGCCTGAAGAGTCGAGTGTAGTGCGAGTTTTGGACTCTAATGAGCCGCTTGTGTGGTGATCCTTCACACTAGGTTAGGTTAGGTTAGTGTTGTGACCTTAACGCGCGAGCCGAGCGAGCGAAGCGAGCGTGCCGCGGTAGCGGCCGGCGAAGCGCCAGAAAGAAAAATTCGTTAATAGAGACTCTTTCTACAAAAAAATCTAGGCCCTGGAAGTACAGTTTTACCTTTAAAACCCCTCTAATTTTTTATAAATATCATTTCTGTAAAAAAAACGCCGGGAGGGGGGGGGGGGTTACCCTTCCCTCTGAGGAGTCTTCCCTTATACCTATCCCCCTGAAATTCCACTACATTTAACAGATTTAATGAATTTTTAGGTTAGGTAAAAAAAAAACTGCATTTCCGCCAAAAATCTTTTATGGCGGGGTTGTCGGGGAGAGCCCCCCCTCCCCCTCCCCTACAAATTACCCCAAAATTCGATTACATATAATGGAATTAAGTACCAACTTTAAGATTATAAATTGATCGAATAAAATATTGATAAAGAACTTTTACCAATATAAACATTTTGTATTACCTTTACCTTGTAGCGAATACTCTGCTATTGCTGCAATTGTAAATAATATCTGTTTTATGTCAATATATGTACCTCACCCAACTACATCTATTTTGATTGAAATCAATAACCTTCTATCTCAAATTCCAAAACCATTTATAGTGCTTGGTGATTTCAACTGTCACCACCAGTCTTGGGGCAGTTCAATTACAAATAATGTAGGAGAGCAACTGATGGACATATTGGACAAAAACAATTTGTGTTTACTTAACACTGGTATTCCTACCCGTCTTACTAGCCCCACAGATTTTATTAGTGCTGTTGACCTCTCAATTTGTACACCTAGCCTTGCATCATCCGGCTCTGGCATCTTCTCACCTCATCTTTTGGAAGTGATCATTTTCCAATAATGATAACCTTTCCATTTGCAAATAAAAAATCTGTTATGATAAAAACATTTCATAAATATAAACTTCATAATTAGGGTTGCAACGATATATCGGAATATCGATAATATCGAGACCAAAATATCGATATTTAAAATTCACTGATATCGATAATATCGATATCGGAAATTTCAAAATATCGATATTTCGTAGACTAAATTTGAACACAATAATATCAGTTAATTTACCTGCTATGACTATCTAAATTGAATAATATCGAAATAACTATTGCTTTGAAATCGCAAGAGCTTATAGATGTATTAAAAAATCTTGAACCCCAAGAAATATACTAAACTGGTGTGGATTTTGGCATGATTCTCTAAAACTAAAATTAAAGGAGAATGCCCATTGGTAGTATCGTCCTTGGTCGACCTTGTACATTCACCTAATTTATACCAAAAATCAAGTTTTTAATTTTCACAAAACCATGTTAAATAATTTGCTTTAACTTCGCCGAACAAAAATTTCTTCAATAAATTAGTAATTCATTCACTTCCATTTCATTTGTATTTTTGACACACTTGTCTTCTCAGTGTTGCCATTTTGTAATAACCGTATCGGTTTATCAAAATGTAATCGATGCACTTGTAGTTATTTCATCAAAATAACGAGGTAGATTATGTGTACAATTCAATATACTAAAGAAAACATATTATATTGCATTACATTTGTCTCAAAAAAAGTAGTCTGATCTGTATATTAAAATTATTAAGTATAGAAATAGACTCGAAATCCATAATACACGTTTAGATCGACTGCTAACAGTTTATTTACCGGATAATTGTCTTTAATATCGAGGGGTAGTCAGAAAAAAAAGTATCGCAACGGCTCGGTGTCTGTTAAAAAAAAGCCGTCGACACCACGTTTTTTTTGGGTCGTACATGATACATATACAGCCCTAAACGTAAATGCTGCATCACATGCATTTATGTCTACGTGCATGACCGACGATGATCCATACGAGTAATTCATAACTTGCAAAAATATAATAAATGGAACTCCATGGGGACTTCTCATTCATGTGCCTGTATCTAGCCTGAACGCTGTTTGTTTTGATATCAATAAAATAAATTCTTTTTTGCTTTACTAAGTATCTCATGTCGCAATACCGTCCACAGATTTAACACAAATAATGTATCAGATATTACACGCTATACATGTGCTATACGTGCAAAATATAACATTTATGCTTCTACTATGATCATAAATCTATGACAGTGTAATAAATAATTAAGCGGGATTAAACTATTGTACCAGGAGTGATAAATCGGGAAAGAGGAACATCGATTCATTCTCATTTTTTTTAGAAACTGGTAATATTATTTCCAGTGGGGTCTGTCAAATTGATTTTTTTCACTGACGTTTCTAATTTCGAGCAGATTATTTGGTAAATATTTCAGTGTTTATAATTATTTTCATCTATTTCCTTTAAGCTGAGTTGATTTTTGCTTTGATCCAACCATTTTATAGATAGATAAACTTGAAAAAGGGAAGGCAAGAATTATTAATATAATGACATTTGTTATATCGTTATTCGTATTACCCGTCGAGCTAGAGAAAAAGTATATTTAATTATTGAATCTACACATAGGACCCTACAAAATAAGTTAAAAACCATCATTGTACAAAATTTTTCGTAGCGATACTACAGTCCATACTACGATGGGCATTCTCCTTTGACAACTGTGTATCCTTGTCATTCTCTATACAGAATGAAAAGGAGAGACTGATGTTAAATTTCGTTTTAAATTTAGATAATCATGCCAGAATCGACACCAACGTATATAGGTATAATCGTATACCTAATGGTAACTCATGCACTTAAATAAAATCCTTGCCTCTCTTTCTAGATAATTGTCAACTACTGATTAATTGAAATTTAATATCATTGTAATATAACATAAAATAAAATTAAGAATCTTATACAAATCGTAATTTTTTTAAGCTCGCCAAGTCAAGAAAGTAAGATAGGTATAGTAATTTTGGAAGCTTTGGGCTTACCCTATTCTGAAGCCTGATGTGTGGGTTTTACTAATTCATAACAATTGTTTTTCATATGATTATCTATTCTGATTTTTTAAATATTTTAAACAAAATAAATATCTTTGATTTTGAAATTGCTTCTGATTTGATACTTCTTACAGCGCTATAAAAAATATAGAAAATATCGTGTTGGAAATGTTGGAATGGCTGATATATCGGATCGGATATCGATATTTACCTGCCCACATTATAAATATCGATATTTCGGAAACCTTTGCTTCCTTAATTTAACTTAATACAAAGCAAAAAAAAGGAAAAAATATCGATAATATCGAGTTAAAATGGTCGATATATCGGATATCGATATTTTCCTGACTTCGATATAAATATCGATATTTCAAAAGACTTTGCATGCCTATTCATAATGTAAATTTTTCTGTATACAAAAACCAAGTGGAAGAAAAATTTTCAACACTACCTATCTTGGAAAATGGTAATGATGATGAATGCTCTACAGCTTTGGCTAGTTGTATCATTGAAGTTGCTGATAGGATATTTCCTATTAAAAAATCTAGTAGTAATTTAATACCCTCCCCACCCTGGTGGTGGGACAGAGATTGTACTTTGGAGATTTCCCGGAGAAAGAAAGCTGAGCGCCAATATTGCGAAAATATAACCACGGAAAACTTTGCAGTTCTATTAAGGGTTACATCCGAAGTTAAAAAAGCATTAAAGAGGAAAAAGTCTGAGTCCTGGAAAAATTTTTGTGCTTCAGTTTGTCCTCAAACCCATCCATCTATAGTTTGGCGTAACATACGTAGATTTCGAAACCTCATCTTCACAAATGAAAATGATCGATTCACTCTCTGAGTAAATGTTTCGCTGATTTTTAGCCCGTTCGCATCGCTGCTGCACACGAAAATATCATTGTATAATGCGATTCAACTAAGAACAGGACCGACTAGGCGCCATATTGTGATGACATAGCTGTCAATTCAAACCAAATAGGTAGAGTGAGCAAAAAAAAGTTTTTATTTAATAAAACTTATTTACTAAGATTATGTGAGAAAAAGCATCTGATTTTTTTTTAATAACATTTATTTACTAACATTGAGAAAAAATACCACCGATTTTTAATAATATTTATTTATTAAGACTGTGAGAAAAAACATTAATCAGAATCTAGCTCTTCTATTCCGCTCATCTCTGCATTACCACCGTAGTAGTTATAATTAATCATGCACTATTACTAGGTCACATACGAACATGCATCTTTTATGTAAAGGAAAGTGTGAAATCGAGTTTCTGAACGCAACTTAAAGTGACATTTGGTTGAAGATTTAGGTCATCAACCATTCATGGCCAAAGCTCAATAAGTGAAATAAAATATCAAACGATATTAATTATCAATATTTGTTATTGTTTGTTCACAAATGTTTGGTTTTTGTTCTTGAATTAGCGGAGTGCTAAAAAAGGGTTCGAGGTTTTTTTTTGCAAACCGTACTTTTCAAGCGATATTTGACAGATAGAGGTCATTTGGCTTTCCCATTCTTATTTGAATCGCATTATATAGTTGTATAAAAATAATTTGTTGCTTGTTTAAAAGGATTTATTCAATTGTAAAATTTGTCTTGTCAATTTTGTATGTGTGCATGTTGGTGTGAATAAAGTCTTATCTATATATGATGTGTTGACGCCGTCCTTACTGTAGTCATTCTAATGTATGAAACAGATAAATGTAGTCCTGCAAAAGCGAGGCCGCGGAGCCCCCTAAGGCCGCCTTTGCGCTTAAGATGCGTTTCAGTTTGGTCCCTCTGAAATCATACACCATGAGATTGAAGTATTAACAATACTTCAGTGATTGGTTATCGTACGATAACGACTAAATTATTGGTCGATCACAAATCCCAAGTGCGCGTTGGCTCACTTTCTTTCCCGTGTGAATTCTTCGATGTTTGTAGAAATGGCTTATAAATGGTTAATATTTGCTTATCACATATTATTATCTAGGTACATTTATAAGGTTTCTCTCCCGTGTGAATAATTTTATGTCTGGATAAATTACTACCATCAGTAAATCTTTTATAACAGACGTTACATTTATAAGGTTTCTCTCCCGTATGAATTCTTTTATGTCTGGATAAATTAACAGTTTGAGTAAATCTTTTATCACAGATGTTACATTTATAAGGTTTCTCTCCCGTATGAATCCTTTGATGACTATGTAAATTACTATTTTCTGTAAATCTTTTATCGCAGACGTTACATTTATAAGGTTTCTCTCCTGTGTGTATTCTTTGATGTTTGGACAAATCGCCACTTGCAGTAAATCTTTTATCGCAGACGTTACATTTATAAGGTTTCTCTCCTGTGTGTATTCTTTGATGTTTGGACACATCGCCACTTTCAGTAAATCTTTTATCGCAGACGTTACATTTATAAGGTTTCTCTCCCGTGTGAATCCTTTGATGACTATGTAAATGACTAGTTTGAGTAAATCTTTTATCGCAGACGTTACATTTATAAGGTTTCTCTCCCGAGTGAATTCTAGTATCACAGGTACTATTGTTATACGGTGTTTGTTTCAGACCAGTCTTACTGTCGCGTTTATTTATCGAATGCCCACAGTTGCTTATCATTACAGAACCAGTGTTGTTCTTTAATTTGATTTTATTTTCATTTAATTTTATTTCATAAGACATGGTATTATTTTTGTTAGGTATGGTGATAATTTCAGTATGTGATTTATTTATATGACTTTCTAATTGGTTTTTACAAAAAAATATATTTTTACAGATGTCACATACAAAAGTTTCTTTAGGATTTATGATTTTGTTGTGTTCGTTCTTTACCACATTGTCGTTTTTGTAACTATTTGTAAAAATTGTTGGTTTACAGAGACTGTCGTTATTTTTGTATTCTGTAATTATCTTGACATTAATATTTTGGGCTTCGTTTCCTGTTTCTGTAGTTTCTTCGGTTGTTCTTGACGCTGTTGGAGAATCAAGTTGCATTTCCTTGGGCAGGTTTGCTTCTGTAAATAAATATTACTTAATTTTTTCAACAATCATAATCAGGCTTATATGGATTATTCTCAAAAAAACACTTTTCCTTTTTTTGCATTTAACTGCTAGTTGTTTAAATCGTAAGAAAATTTTATTAGAAAAAAATCCACTAGGACCAGGCAGCAGACGGGACTCGAACCCGCACCCTTCGCTATCCGGGCGAATGCACAGACTATTATGCTACCGCGGCCCTGATGGCCCTGTCCAATTTTCTGTAACTCTTCTTAAGCTGCAAGGCAGCGCCATCTCTTCGCGTTGTAGGTAACCAACAATGTCAAATTAATAGCTTTACAAATATTAAACATTTGACAGAAGAAATAGCATTTATAGTTAAAAAAATTATATTTAATCATGAAAGTGCTAAATGTTTAAATCGAAAGTCCCGTCTGCTGCCTAGTCCGCGTGGAATTTTTTCTGGTAAAATTTTCTTTCGATTCAAACATCTAGCAGTTACAGGCTTAAAATATAAATTAATTAACGCACACAGTAATTAAGGTACCTATGAAAAAAATGGTTGTTGGCGGTAGGTAAAGAAGGTGATTAATATTTATGTCTCTTAAATATATATTTCTATACAAAGTGTTGTCCGTTTGGTTTTCGTTATTAATGAAAAGTTAGTAATAAGTTTATAAATGGTACGCTATTTGTATAAAAATAATATATTACGATATACAAAAGTAGACATTGTAAAGAGGATCATTACTAGGTCACCAAATCAATTCAAAATCAATCAATAAGGTTTTTCATTGTTATACTTTATAAATCATCGAAATGGGTTCGATTCGAGTTCGATCGTGGTTTACTCCGAACCGTGGCCCAACTGCAGTTGTATAGCGTCTCTAAGCACGCTCCATCTGTGACGTCACAGGCACCACGCCGCCAGCCCAAAATTCCATTAGTAATTTGGTGATAACTTCGTCAATATTTGTCGTAGAACAAAAATTGACCCACTATAGTTTATGGAATCCTTGGCTCTATAAATCTGCATTCTGAACTAAAATCATTACGGGGAACCTCATTGAAAATTTCATAAGTATGACTTAAAAACGAATTTCTCGAAATGTGATGCTAATTGCTATAATTACTGATAAAACCAACCAAATGTTACATTTATATTCCTTAATATTTTCTAAAGATAAATTGTTAAGTGCAATGTTCTAAATATAATAACAGATGTAGTAAGAATTCGCCAATGCATTTTGTGTTACAGCGTGCCAGTGTAAAGTTTCACATTGGCACAAAACAACTGCGCATGACGTGTGGCAACATTGTTTTAAGTAGCATCCTTAGATTAAATCATAAAGGGAAGATACGGTACGCTCATGCTAGCATCAAATAAAATATGCTCTGACTCACTACGTAAGCAACTCTCAGGCACGAACACTTCTGTATAATGCGATTCAAATAAGAATAGGAGAGCCAATGACCTCTATCTGTCAAATGTCGCTAGAAAAGTACGGTTTGCAAAAAAAACTCGGAACCCTTTTTTAGCACTCCGCTAATTCAAGAATAAAAACCAAACATTTGTAAACAAACAAATAACGAATATTGATAATTAATATCGGTTAAAATTTTTTTTTTCACTTATTGAGCTTTGGCCATGACCATGAATGGTTGATAACCTAAATCGTCAACCAAATGTCACTTTAAGTTGCGTTCAGAAACTCGATTTCAAACTTTCGTTTACATAAAGGATGCATGTTCGTATGTGACCTAGTAATAGTGCATGATTATTCATAACTACTCCGGCGGTAATGCAGAGATGAGCGGAATAGAAGAGCTAGATTCTGGTTAATGTTTTTTCTCACAGTCTTAATAAATAAATATTATTAAAAAAAATGGTTGCCTGTAAAGTCGGTTTTACGGGCGAAGATTTTACGTGACAACGTCTTTTTCTCGGTAGAATATTTATTGATATGAATATAATTTTCATAAGTGACTCCCAGCCGCAACCTAATTTAAGACGTTGTCACGTCAAAATCGGTGTTTTTTTTTTCTCAATATGAGTAATTGAATGTTATTAAAGAAATCTGATGTTTTTTCTCACTTAATCTTAGTAAATAAGTTTTATTTAATAAAAACTTATTTTTGCTCACTCTACCTATTTGGTTTGAACTGACAGCTTCGTCATCAGAATATGGCGCCCAGTCGGTCCTATTCTTAGTTGAAACGCATTATAAATAAACATTCAATCGAACGAGACAGAACTGTGTTAGCGTAGTTCTGCCTCGCTCGCTCGACGCAGCGCGAGCGACTGCCTTTTTTTTCTCTCTCTGCAAACGGCTGAGCTGTATTTTTGTCCTTTTCTTCACAACAAATAGCGAATAAGTAAATAACATTCACGACAAACAGTGATTTTAGAGAAAAAAAAATATTTTTATAGTTTTACGAATGAAGTGTTGACGTAGAATTTGTTATTTGGTCTTGAACTATTTTTGTTCTTTATAAAAACATCGAAGGCATCGTTTTATCTTTATCACACAGAATATACGCAAATTGTTGTTATATTGAGTGCACATATAGCGTATTTGAATGTCCAATTGTGACTAAAACGAATTTAAGCGGTACACTTGCGAGCCGCGAGTGCCACATCTTTTCTGCATTTTGATTGAATGTAAGTTGCAGGGCTTGTTTACCGGTTAATTTACAAACCTAAATCAGTATCAAGCACATTAGGAGCGTTTTATTTAGGTTTGGCTCTACCTTAACCTTAAAAAAAAAGGTTTTCCTAAAAAGCGAAATCAAATAGGTTTTGAATCACTTTAGCGGTTTTTAAAGGGTTTCATTTCGCTCTTACTGACGGCATCGCCTTCGTTTCGTTTCAATTAAAATTTATAATGATTTTGTGTCGGTTTCTTTCCAACCACAGAGCGAGTGAGTGAAGCAGTAGTACACAACTACAAAATGCTTCTGTTTGATGTGTGTTTTCCAAGTTAACCTCTTGTCCAGATGGAGACCTAGATACTTGACACAGTCGGTCTCAGGTATAAATACCCGAAAAAGGTATATTTTCCAAATCTTGGGTTGACTGTTAACAAAACTATTAAGTTTGGCTACTACACCTTTCCACATTTGGGGTTTTGATATTGGACATTATGACAATCTGACTTTTTACACAATTTGTTGTTTCTGTAACTTGACATTATAGTAAATAGACATTTTAACAATTTGTTATTTTGACACCAGTATATTATTACAACTGGGCATATTAACAATATTGGCTATTTTTTCCTTGTCATTTTAACACACTGGACATTCTGACATACCCCAGACGGTACAAACGGTATAAACAAAGAGATTTTATTACATGTTCAAAAATACTATAATGCGCAAAAGACTGTTTCCCCAACCTATTATATAAACAGATACAGACATTTGCCCCACATGGATTCGAACCAAGGACTTGAGTAGGTGAAACCTCAAAAAACCAGTGTACATACCACTCACACCATGGAAGTTGATAAATGAATACCTGTATCAATTTGATCTTGCATCTCTTCAACATCCGCTTCAGACTTCACTTTCTCAACATTGAAAGTAGCCTCCAGATTAACCTCTTCTGGATCTATAAGGATTATACTCTCCATCGGTGACACAGAAAAGTTCCAAGCGATATCAGGTTGTCGATTCACAATCAAATTTAGTGTGTCCATGGTGATCTAAAAAAAAACTCACATGTGAACAAATTTTTCCATGATTAATTACACTTAGACTTATTACAAAAAAGTGACTAAACTTAAACTCCAGTTAGCCTAAAAATTATATTAAACCGTTTTTTTGGTATAGTTAGAAAAGCATCAGGTTTTTAAATTAAAAATTACTTAATTCCACATTTTGTAGAAAAACTTTGTTAATGTTATTTAGGAGTACTAAACAATATTTGCAGACACGCAAAAGGTGGAAGCAATAAACCATTACGAAATATTTTTCTGAAAATTTCATTTATTCCGAGATGCAGATTAAAATTACAGCAAACAAAAGTGACAGCATCAGTTTTAGTCCAGGTTTAACTTTAGTCTGAGATTTGTAATAAGGCTGTTAGTGTACAAATTTAGCCATAAATAGCTTCATAAAACATAAACTTAGTAATGAAATGTTTGTAGGTTTTTAAAAAAAAGTACCTCAGACTCGGAACTGATGAGTTGCAACAGGAACTCGTTCGCCTTTAGTGAATTATCTATAAACTTTTTGAATTTTCTCATCATATGGTAGCATATGTAGCATATGCATGTCGGCCATATGTCACCCGTTACAAGCTAAAATCACATACAATTAAAATACATTATATAGTAGACAATATTTTTACTATTTTTAGAAGGACTAAAGTAATTGTGTAATAACAATAAATTCTTATAACCAATGAATATAAATCATAATCCACCTAACTGATTTTAAGTGCCCGTTTAGGTTTAATATGCACAGATAATTGGTTCTTAAATAATGAAAATTATAAACATCTGTCTGCATTTGAACACCCAAGCTCCTAAATGAGGTAGAGCATATTTAGCTTTCTGATCTTTTCAGATATAGATAGACATAAAATAATAGTTTCGTAAAAAAATTATTTTAGGGCATAAAATTACCGAATCGTTAAATTTAATGACTTAATGCGCGTTTCTAATGACAATGAAGAACAATAATTGGGTAAAAAATTATCGTATTTGGCTGGTAAATTGTATACGTACTAACTAAATTACAATTAGTGAATGCGTCCTCTTCTCTATTTGCTGTGCCCTGTTCAGGGTCTACAACAACGATCAAACCAATGTACCTACTAAGATCTAAGAAAACATTGTAGAACGCAATAAAGTATTGATTGATTGAATTATTTCTTTCAAATTTTGAATTATTGAGACCGTTAATATGCCAGAAATGAAAGATCTTACCGGAATTTCAGTGATATATTCATAAATCTGTTGAAGTGGCCCATTCAATATTGAATACATACGGCTATGACGTGCCAAGCATACTCTGCATGCTTGTAAACGAGACATTATTGAATATTTTCAACTATTGGAATAAAACAATTATTTTAATTCGCGTTCTCACATCACAACCATCACCATCACATTCAATTTTTTTTTTGGGTTACGTTCACCCTTTTAAGGGAAGGCAAGGGGAACAATGCCCATACAGCCTAGTCTTAAGTTAAATTATTCTGTTTTTCTTTTTACATTAGAATGTCGGTGTGACGCATTCTAATGTTTCTTGAAGTGTTTGGCACGAAATGTATCGAGCTGGCTTTTTCGATAAGCTTCTGTGAGGTAGTCAATACTACAATAAAATTCTCACGTCCACTTGACCGGAATAGCGTATATTTTGACGATTCTACTAATTCTTCAGTTACGCAGACAGTTGTAACACAAAATCACACCAATTTTATTTCACAATATCCACTATGAACGAATTTAAGAATAATTAAAATAAGACGGCAACCACACTCGATGAAGTCCCGCCAAAAACCTCATTTTTTTTTATTATTAATATGTTTTACGGCTCTGGTTTCTAGTCCTTTTTAAGCCAAACATTGAACAAGTCGAAAAAACAAAGTATACAACACAACCACGGTAATAATATATACAGTATTCTATCTTCATACAAACGGTCGGAAAGCGAATCATACCTACGCCACTCGAGTTCGGCGGAATCTCGGGCGACACCAAGTCGCGAATACGCCCGCCGCAGCGACGACCGAACGGTGTGAATTGTTTTTTATGCAGTTAACCATGCTTAAACGTGCGTTTTGTATTGTAAATATTTGATTGAAATATGTAGATACCTACATAATTTAATATGGCAAAGAACAAACGACGACTTTGTGCTGTTTTTGGTTGCTTGAACTCTTTAATAAGGTACCCAGAGATATCATTTTTTAAATTACCTGAAATATTGGAAAGGTAAGATATTTTTTTATATACTCATCTACTAGTACGTAATTTGTTTTTAATATTTAGGTATTTCGATTTTTCCATCGAGCAAAATATCTGGAATAATATATAAATAAGTGGTTAGGATGAAAAAAGAGACAAACGAGTAATCTACCTACACTCGCGTTAAAAACAAAACTACATAAAATACTGTAGGCGGGCGGCCCTACCGCGTGCCAACGCAGCGCTCGGCCGTAGGCATTTATTTTCAAGGACATGGCGGAGTCACAATACTGTATAGATAATATTACCGTGACGTAAGCAACTCGTTTATAAGATCGACAAAACACACACACAAGCAAATGAAATGAAGCAAATTATGTTGCTACTAGAACAAATTTACCCTAAAAGTAGGGAAGTTGAAACTATTTCGTACTTATAGTTACGATTGTGTAGATTAGATTACGCAAATATACATGTGTTTATATACAGACAGTAGTACGCTTTCGTTTCACTCGTGATTCGTGAAGGAGCGTACTATGCTTGAAATTAATAAAAAAATAGGTTCCAAATAAAAACTTTCAGCTTCAGATCAACTCATCAAAATTTTCAATACTTACTTTTCGAAATATTGAAAATGGGCGCGTATGTGTCGGCCGGAGAATTTTTTAGGTTAGAATAATTTGTGGCCAGAGTGACAAGTGGCCTTTTTTCTTTTTAATAGTAGGCAAATGAATTGAAGGTTGTGGAGCCAAGAAAAGACAAGAAATTGATATATTACCTTATAATATAAATGATTTTGAAATGAAGACACAGAGATTATAGCTTATTATCATCTTTATACTAGGGATTATACAATGTAGGTACTTATTTTCTGACAATCCTCGGTTTAGTTGCGGACCAGGTATTGCTGGTGCAACATGAGCCCTGCCTTTAGGGCATTGTAAATTATATTAAAAGTATAGCAAATGAACATAATACATTTAACATTTGATAAAATTACTATAGAATAGAATTATAACAATTAGAAATAGTTTTACTTACAATTTATCATAAAAAAAATAAAACTATGAGATTTTTGTAACTGGTTATAAAATATAGAATCTTTTTCAACTTCTTAATACAATTTGGAATTTTACATATTTTCACTGACATAATTACGGTATGCATTATATTATTTATTCTTCATAAAATTACATAATATTTTCCAACAGTTACTAAAAGTACTACTAAATTTTTTGTTTGCAATATATTGTTATACAACTGTTATATGTCTCGTCAAGGTATAACTTGTTGTCCTTCCTGACGTTTATTGTTGATTGTTCGAAGATATCTATGTCTCCTCTCCATGCTTAATTTTTACCCGACTGCGCAACGCAAGCAGCGCGAAGCGCGACGCACAAATAGGGTATTGTGTTTATCAGCCTATATATGTATGTATGTTTCTATGTGGCACACTAGAGACCAAACGCGTGGACCGATTTTGATGATTCATACATCAATCGATTCGTCTTGATCATGGGAGTGTTACTAAAGACATGATATTAATCGAAATTCAATATGGGAACAATTAGGCGCCATATTGTGAGAAAGAAAAAAAATAAGTTCACAAAATATATCGAATGGGGTATCATTGTCTAGAGAATCGAAAATCATGTATAGGTTTCTTACATCATTTTTCATTTAAAATGATCGTTTAGGATCTACAACGATTCAAATTTGTATAACAACCATTTGCGCGTTTTAATTCAATCTTACGTTGTATGGATCTTTGTTACTCTTTCACGCAAAAACAATTGAATGTATTTTAATGAAACTTTACAATAATATAGCTTATACATAATAATAACATATGAATTATAATTTATTAAGATATAGGGTGAATTGGCCAAAATATAACAATAAATGTTTCGTAAAACGGAAAAAAATCTCCTATCTGCGAAACATTTTCTTCAAAAACCGTAAGAGTTACATGAATATAATGTATAGTGGAAATGTATTGCTTAAATAGTTCTACAAAAAAATCCGCGACAGCAAGGTTGGGTGGGGTAAGACTATCGCCGGGGCAAGAATAACACTCACAAATATCTCGATAAGTATAACGTCATTCGCTATGCCACGATGTCGGTACAACAGTAAAGTCGTAAAAGTTCTCAGCTCAGCTCATAGATGTCGCTGACACTCGATAGTAGTGCCAACATAACAAAATTAAATCTGTCATTACGTGTCAAACTTTTCGGAAAGCGGTTGAGTGCCTACACGTGTTTATATTTTGCCAGGAAAAAGTGATTAAATTGAAGTTTTCCGAATGTAAGTAGCATGATATTAATACTCTTTTCTAACATACTATATAAATTTACTGCAAAACAAACGATTTACTTGAATTTTCTATGAAACAAAAACTTAACCTAAAAAAATCCAAGTGGGGCAAGACAAACAGTTTTTTAGGGGGAAGACTAACATACGTTAGTCTTCCCCCAAATCAGGGGTAATAAACCTTAAGTTGAGGTTTTTTTTACTGTGGTAGGTACCTAGAAAAATCAGTTAAGGTAAAATAAAATGAAGTGACGACGGATGCCAATTGAAATTAAAAAAATGCTCCGATTCAATTCTTGTTTTTCATTGGCTGAAAATAAGGATGGTAACAACGTTTTTATTCAGGCTGACTTGTAATTAGTGAATAATTTAGCTCAGTACGCGACTCCAACTCGTACTTACCCGGTTTTTAAAATTCAATTCAATCGATTATCCTTTTACGATATGAACGCAACTTTATTTAACATATTTTCGTTACAGAATAATGCAAGGTGGTACGAAATTACATAAGAAAAACCGATCGAGCGGCTTCGTATAATAGGGAGCAATTATTAGAAGCAGTGGAAAAAGTTAAGAAAGGCGAGTTGTCAGCTTATAGAGCTTCTCTGGCATACAAAATTCCCCGACCAACCATTGTAGCCCGAGTCCACGGTAGATATGGATTAAAATCTGACTCTTTAGGGAGAAGTACGTTTCTTAGTGCAGAGACAGAGAAAAAATTAGCCAAAAACATACATATAATGGAAAAATATGGATTAGGTCTCACTAGAGAAGAAACATTAGAGCTTGTTGGACAATGGTGTCGATTCTAGCATGATTCTCTAAACCTAAACTTAAATTTGACAGCAGTATATCCTTGTCATTCTCTATACAGAATGAAAAGGACAGACTGATGTTAAATTTAGTTTTAAGTTTAGAGAATCACGCCAGAATCGGCACCAATATATTGCCAAAAATAATATCCCTAATAGTTTTAAAAACGGCATACCCGGAGAAGACTGGTTTTTATCATTTAAAAAGCGGCATGCTTTGTCGGTTAAAAAACCTCAAGCCGTGGAAAATTCGCGTAAAAAAGCATGTAACCCATGGGTTATTTACTCCTACTTTGATTTATTGAAAAATACCTTGGACGAGCTGGAGCTACACGATAAGCCCGAACAAATTTGGAACTTGGATGAGACAAGTTTTAGCAAAGACCCCAGCAAAACCAAAGTCGTTGGCCTTCGTGGTTATGCTTCGACAAGAACAATCGCCTCCCCCGGAAAAGATAACACGACAGTTTTGTTGGGATGCAGTGCAGCTGGTGGAAAAACTCCTCCGCTAATAGTTTATAAGGGCAAAACTCTCTGGGAGGAATGGATTTCGGAAGAGGGTTTTCCTGGAACCATTTATGCGCCTACTACGAACGGATGGATGGAGACTGAGGTGTTCGAAACATTCTTT
This sequence comes from Chilo suppressalis, assembly GCA_902850365.2. Lineage (NCBI taxonomy): Eukaryota > Metazoa > Arthropoda > Insecta > Lepidoptera > Crambidae > Chilo > Chilo suppressalis. Next base: position 948,121 of record OU963920.1, on the reverse strand, counting down.
CAAAAGGTGTCTCTACCCACCGTAGGTGAGCGACGGCCAGTATTATTGATTTACGATGGCCACTCTACGCATGTGGGGATCAATATTATTGAAAAAGCACGAGAAGCCGATATTACCATACTGAAAATCCCACCACACACAAGCGATAATTTGCAGCCGTTAGATTTGGCCGTCAACAAGTCTTTTAAAGACAAATGGGACCAGAGTTTAGTAAAGTGGCAAAGGCTACATGTGGGTCAAGCGTTGCCTAAAAAAGAATTCTCCAAGTTGATTGGTAAAGTCTGGTCCCAAATTGATCCCCAAGTTTGTGTAGCTGGGTTCCGTAAAGCCGGAATTTTCCCTTTAATAACAATGCAGTCCCTCAAGAAAAATTTCACCCGGACCAACTTGTGGAGTGGAAAAAGCAACAGGAACAGCTCACAAAATGCAATGAGATAACCACGTCATCTACAACTATTTCAAAAGATCTCGGGGTTGAACTTCAGCAAATTCCTGGTACTTCATCATCTAAAGACCAGTTTTTCATTTCAAAACTTGAAAACGTGGTTCCTTTGGTTCCTTCATTGCTGTCTATTTGCTTGAGTCGCTGGAATTTTTATACTAAAGCAAATATCGTATCGGAGGATGTTCAAAAGTCCCCAAAAGTTACTATTCTCGAAGATCGTCTTGTAAAGCTCAACATCACTTTTGAGGATCTGTTGCTCGCAAAAATAAACGCAGGAACGCATAATGTTAAAAGGCGCAAAAAAGTAGCTAGCGGCGCAGAAATAATAACATCCGAAGTTGTGTATATAAAACAAAAAGAACTTGAAAATGAAAAAAACAGAAAACTTGAACAAAAAGAGGAGAAACAATTAAAAAAAAAGAATAAAGAAAAAAAAGAAAAACCAGAAAAGAAGACCAATAACAGTAGCGAAAAGAGAAAAATAAATCTGAAAAGGGAATCCTCTCAAAAAAAGAAAAATATAAAGACTAATGATTCCTCTAGTGACAGTGACATAAATATAGAATTGATGGATGAGAGTGATGTAGATAATGGAGATTACTTCACAGAATTGCTACAGACAAATAATGATGATACTGATGTTATTGGAGAATGTGACGACGAAGAAGAAAAAGAAAATAATTATGATGAACCACCAACAAGTACCGTCCAAAACGGCCAATGGGTATTGGTAAAATTTGCTACTAAAACGAGTGTTAAACACTACATTGGAGTAGTTACAGAGTTGAACTGTGACGGTATCCCCACTGTAAAATTTGTCAGGAAAAGTATATTTAGAGGTAGTGAGAATAAAAGTACTTTTGTTTTCCCAAACGTACCTGACATATGTGAAGTCAGACATCTTGACGACATAGAATGCAAGCTACCGGACCCAATGATAGGTCGAAGAGGACAAATATTTTTCAAATTGAGTTTTCAAGGCTATAATATTCAATAGATTTTAATTGTTTTATGGTAAATTTAAGCTACCATAAATACTTACTTGTAAACAAGTATGTATCTCGATATCTGAGACTGAATTAAGTAGTGCCATACTTAATAATAAGAAGAAAAAAGTATTTTATTTTAATAGTTTTTAAGAATTTTAATAAAGAATTCATAGTTTATCCTAAATTCTGTTCATTTATTTTATAAATCTATTTTTTTTGTCTTAAAACGAAACTGACTTTAAAGTCCTTGGAATACAGTTTATTCTTGCAGTATTTTCTTATCACAAAAATTTGGGGCAAGACTAACATTCTAATTATAAAATTAACACCCAAAGGTTTTGTACATCTGATTGCGATTGTATGTTAGTCTTGCCCCAAATTGTTATAATCAAAAAACACTGCAATGATAAACTGTATTCCAAGGTAATAAAGTTCAAATATGATTAAACATATTTGAAGAAATATGATTTTGTTTCGGAAAGTGCATTAAGTCCATATTTTGCACCGAAGTCTGCAACTGTCAGTCTTACCCCAGACCTGGGGGAAGACGAACAGTTTTCCTTACCTACATATTTTTTTTAAAATACATGTTCAGAACACATCAATTGGAATTTATTCATTATTTTATAAAAACGTAAGATATTTTTCGTATGTGCGTCATTGCCAACTCAAAGATAAGTTTAACAGTTTAGCCATAAAATCGAATTTATGCTGTCTAACAGAAAACTATGTTTGACTTACCCCACCTCACCTCATATATCTATATTTTATGTGTAAGTCATTATCGCTAAAATAGTGAATCAGAAATTAAATTAAATTTGATATTTATTTCCAAAATGCACATTTTGTATTAAAAAAATTTTTTTTATCAAAACAAATAAGTACTTTAGCCGCGTCTGATATTTAAAGACTTTAAACTTTGCCTTTTACACTTTGTCATTTGGTCAAATATTTTAAAAGTTACGACGATAACAATGTGATAGCGTCGGTGGGAGAAGAAATTTTGATTGTGTCGTGTGAGGCGGGTCGTTGTGTTCCCTAAAAAATGGTTGAGCGACGCGATGGCTGGTTCATGCGTCATGCTCGTGAACGGGTGCTGCCAGCGGAGATGAGTCTGCTCTTAATTCACTGGGTACTATTAATCGTTGTTCTAAACTTTAATCGTTCATTATTATTATTATTATTTTTTGCCTAAACGGTAGGACACGTCATTCCTAAACTTTGTTAAACCATTTTTTTTTTACATATTTTTATTTTTTGTTTTATAGTCATAATTTTTATATTATTTGCATTTTTTTTGTTTGTAATGAAAAGTGACTTTATGAGTTACCTCATATTGAAGTCATTTTTCAATTTGACGACTCTGTATATAATACAGGGAGAAAAAAACAGCCCTTGCTGAGTTTCTTGCCGGTTCTTCTCAGCACAAGGTCTCCCGCCGTAGATTTGCGAACCGATGGCGTAGCTTTTCGACATTCACAAGTGCTTGTAACAGCCTAGGCTGAATAAACGATATTGAATTTTGAATTTTTTTTTTGATGATTTTTTGTATAAACATGGATGAGACCCATGGGCGTAACTAGAAAGGGGCGAGGGTGGGCAATGAGGTTGACTATCATAATTGGAAAAATATCCTATTATTCGCTAGTTTGTTTGTATAGGTACATATGTACTACTAAGTGGTTAATTTTGTAATATAAACGATAATTCTGCAGAATTCGAAGCAAATAATAAAAAGTTCCATAGGAAATTACTCCTTCCATCACCCTACTATAACCAATGTCCCATCTATTACTATAGCAAAATTCATCATAATCGATTCAGTGGTTATGGCGCGAAAATGTAACAAACAAACTCACTTTCGCATCTATAATATTATATTATACTAGTGATCCGCGCCGGCACAGGCGAAATTTATTTTAACGGGAGATAATATAGCCTATGTTAATCAGGAATAATGTAGTTATAAAGAAACAGAAGAAGAGGAAGACAGTCAACACAGATCACTCGATTGTGTATCAAGCGCAAAGAGGAAATAAATTATGTATCTGAAATCCAGTGTGTCGAACGAGGTATACCTCAGGGAACTGTATTGGGACCTCTATTCTTTTTAGCCTTCATAAATGATCTCCCAAAATCAATAAATGAGAAGCTAATTGATGATAGTACAGCTATTTTTGTCGGTAATGAAATCAATAGCTTAATACATAACATTAATGACTCGCTTAGTAAAATTATCACTTGGTTAAATTCTAATAAGCTGTGCACGAATATTGACAAAACTAACTATATGACATTTTCTAATACACATAATTATTCTAATCTCGATTACGACATTAATTACAGAATCGACAAAGTAGAGACTACGAAATTCTTAGGAATCTATATTGACAATAACCTAAATTGGAAAAGTCATGTTGATTACGTATGCAGCCGTGTTAATAAATTTTCATATGCACTATTCGCTATGTGCACGACAGAGCGCCACCTACAATACGCAACTTTCCGGGATTATGCCAAATAATGACATCAGTTTGTATTTTATTGATTTCTAGTAAATATAGTAAATTAAAGATAAATAAAAATTATTATATATTGTATAATAATTTAAATACTGTCGGATTTCAATTCGGAATTTAGTACAGTCAATAATAACTCTTGTATTGATGTAATCTGGACTGAAACACTTGGGCATTGTTGCTTGTACGGTGGCTCTATTCGGCCAAAAGATTAAATTAGCAGTTGAACAAGCTAGATTTTGTAAGATCGAATGAAATATACGTGAGATTGTGGTTTTTTTGTACACCAAATAACACACTCAATGCTGAAAATGTCAAGCCATTTTTCATTTTTATCAAAAAAATCAGAAGTCGGTCTTTAGTGGAAACTGTACATTTTTTCATAGTTAATCTTGTTAATAAAAACTCAAAATTGCTAAATGACACACCAGAAGGATCTAGGAGTTCTTGATCATTTGTTATTGATGAAATACCAACAAATTCTTGACTTTTTGTTTCGGTAGATTGATCCTCATACGATTTTTTGTCAGTGCCACAGCTTTTATCTTTCTTTCTTGAATTATTTGTCATTAAAATTCTTGATGTTGGATTTCAGCATCACAGTGATCACTGTAAATTAATCTAATACAAATAAAAGTTGTATCTCTTAATTTCGATTCAGAAAACATATTGACTTGACATCCTTGATCGATCATAAAAGGTTGAGTTTGATTTAATTCACTCCCTTCTTCAATTATTATTTGACTTGATGTGGTATCTGAGACTTTTGTGGTTCTTCGTTTTGTCAAGCGTGTATATCTAGCTAGGACCTGTGAATCATTAACCTTCCTCTTTCGATATATTTCAGGGAATATCGTAGGAGCATAACTCGGATTTTCTTCCTCGTCTGATTTTTTGTTTCCGATAAAATGTTCACTACAAATTGTGTCGTCAGGTTTGGGATACCATGGCGACCCATCAACACTAAAATAATAAAGACAATAATGAATATCACATAAAATATATAGCGCAAATAAAATTGATCATAATTTAAGGTTATTTCGCTTACTTATTTCTTTTTATGGCATCTATCCATTTATTTCTTTGATTTAATTTCCAGTCCAATGTAGGAAATATATACACAGACTATTTGTGCCCTTATTTTTGCAATTCACAACACAACAACATCTATTAATAGGCATTTTAAAAAATTTTTGTTTATTACGAACTCCGTGCAAATTGACTTTACTTTCCCGGATTGTTGCGTATTTCTGCCACGATAAGCGCTGCGATCGCTTCACTATACCCCCACCATGTACTTCGCACATAGCGAATACCGTTTGAGTAAAATTGTAAACCAAACAACATTGATAATTGCCTACCATAGTCATGTTGAATCCATATTAAGATATGGTATTATATTTTGGGGTAATTCAACAGAGAGATATACTGTGTTTAAATCTCAAAAAAAAATGTATTAGAGCGATTTGTAAATTAAAATATAGGGACAGTTGCCAGCAACATTTTGCAAATCTCAACATAATGACAGTACCATCTCTGTACATTTATGAGGTAGTAGTCTTTGTGAAAGCAAATATAAACATGTTTCAACATCTTAGAAGTATAAGATATAAAAACGATATTTGCTTTCCCGCCAGTAGGACTGCCCTTTACAATAAAAGTATATTTGGTATGGCACCACGACTGTACAATAAATTACCAGAATGCTTAAAAGAAATATCCAATATACAAACATTTAAATTGAGAGTTAAGAAATTACTTGTGGGAAAAGCTTACTATACAGTTGACAAATATATGACGGATAAAATTTAAAATAATATTGTAATCCATTTGTATTCCTGTTTTAGGGGTAAATTCCTTAAGTTTATGAAACAAGGGAAAACTGGAAATTAAACATTTATTCTGATTTTAGCTGGCGAGCTGCCTTTCTTAGAGGTCTCCGGTTTAAAGTCAGGGTCTGTTTGTATGTCCGTGGGATTTCGAGATTTTCGATTCAGTTGGTTGAGGTTAACTAGGGGAATATCTACTTGTTCATGTTTGTGAGGATTTTTGCCTTTATTTTTTTTATGAAGTTTTAATAAAATAATAATTATAATAATAACTATAGTTAAAATAGAGTAATGTGGCCCGTATTTTACAATATGTGGTTCTTGTATGATTTTATCTAATTCTGATATTACTCTTTTGTTAATGCTAACCTTAAAGCTGAATTTTAGGAACATCATTTGAAATTTCGTTAAATTTGGATATACTACAACATAGCTCATTTATTAAGTTAAAATTTAAACTATGGGAAGATGAGCTTACGTTCATGACATTATATTTAGGTATAAGTTGTATGTTTTTACAATATGCTTTGCAAAGTACGGGAATTTCTATAATTCCGGTGCCAAGGAGGGTTTCCTCTGACAGGGTAGAGTTAATACAATCAATAGTTAATTTTTTAGGACTAGATAGGACATATATCCATCTATTGTTACGGAGGGGTTTCCAAACATTTACATTTCCATTAATAAACTCGGTTTTACACTGGTTTGGAAGGCCCGTTACGACCTTTGACAAGAGTTCGCTTTCACAATTCGGATTTTCACTAGTGGGATATACATTAGTAGTTTCACAAATATAGTCTTGATGGATAGTATTCTTACACATTTCCAAAGAATCCGGGTTACTGTAATGCATTTTGTCTTTTGTTATCATGATATACTTATGACTAGGTATTATAACACTAAATGAGTCTGGTCTTGTAGGATTATGAGGAACAGGTAATGGTACATTTTGATACAAATAAAACTGTTGTGGGGTTACTAAGGGAATTTGTAATACAAACACTATCTTATTACTAATATAATAACAAATTACTTTACTTAAGCTCATAATTATGTGTATATGGTTAATATCTAAAGCTATGGCGAGCTCCAAACCATTGGGTAAATGTCTGTAGCTATCAGCGAGATCATCGAAAAGTTTTCGTGGTGTTATTACAGAGGGATGGGTGATGTTAGCGTTACTGAATAATATTGAATTAGTGATGTCCTCAAGTTGGAAGGATAGGGTAAGCAGGGATGATTCTAAATTATTGAAGACTACATTTATATCGGAAGTTAATTGCAACCGATTTGTAATATCTGATAGGTTTTTCAGGTTAATAGAGATCTTTTCGATAGCTAGGTTTACCTTTTCTTCGTTCAGTTTTACTTTATAATATGTTTCATTAAATTTAGACAATACGGATGTGGTGACTAATATATTTTCTTTCATGATTGAAGCTAGTTTTTTCTGGTCAGATTGTACATGTTCGATAGCATTGTTATATTTAATCGCGTCATCTTCGTCCAAGGTGCCGAAGATTTGTTTCATCGCGGTTCCAATTCCACCAATCCATGCACCACGCTTAGCTCTATTATCAATGAGATGAGTCATGGAAGCATATTCCTCTATAATATCCCTGAATCTAACTGAGAACGGTTGTAGCACATTGTGACATTCTGAATTACCGAGGGGTTCTATTGTGCCACAGATGTATTTCATTTTGTCAAGCACTAAATTTATATTTCGAATATGGGGTTTAATGTATGAAATATCTACAGGAGTTAAAACACTCAAGTGACCATTTAATATTTTGGTTCTGCCAATATAATCAAAATAAATACCGGAACCTGAAGGAACGGGCTTAATAAGGCTCGACATCGCAGAGGCCAATTCACTGCAATGACAAAGACAATAGAAATAATGATTAATAACTAATAAATACAAGTAAAAGAGGTAGTAAAATGGTTCGATCTTATTTTTCTATTTATTCTGAAGAATATTCCTAACTTAAACAACATAACATAATAACCTAATAATTTTTATGATAGAATTATAACCTTAACCTAACACATATAATATTAAGGAGAGCTGGGAAAGACGCCAGCTAATTTCACTTCGTCATAGTGATGCCTGCTGACGTGTCGTCTGTTGATGAGAAGAGTCAACGTATTATTTCTGTTTATTGCGATCACCTTGTAGGGTCCCTTCCAAATAGGAGATAACGCTTTTCTGAGTCTTAAATGATTTTTGAGGTAGACGTAGTCGCCTACTTTATATTGGACTGGTTTGGATTTGTTATCATAGTAAGTTTTAGATCTTTCTTTGGACTGGCGGATATTTTCAGAGGCTTTTTCCCAGGATAGCTTAAGACGGTGTTGGAGCATCCTTACGTAGTCGGGGTAAGTAGTATCTTGATTATGGATGGAGTCCGGGATAAAGGCTTTATGCCCAAATAGGAGTTCGTAGGGTGTGAAATTTGTGGTGCAATGCACAGCTGTATTGTAAGCGAGAATAGCGGTGTAGACGTAACGGGGCCAGTCGTCCTGGTCGACATTTACGTATGACTTTAGATATTCTTTGAGGGTGGAGTGGCTGCGCTCAAGAGCGCCTTGTGTTTGGGGATGGTAAGGACTTGACCATAAGTGCTTTATTTTCAGGAAGTTGCAGGTCTCTTTGAAGAGTTCAGCGGTAAAGTTTGTTCCTTGATCGGTGACGATGGTCTTGGGAATTCCGAACAAGGATATGAAATGGACGAGGCAGTCCGTTGTTTCTTCTGAGGAAACGCAGCGAAGAGGATAGGCTGCTGAGAATTTGGTGAGGTCATCCTGAAGAGTCATTATGAATTTTAATTTGGCAGGGCCGGACTCTGGTAGAGGACCGACTATATCAAGAGATATCCTTTGAAAGGGGCTGGTAGAAGTAGTAGTTATCTGCATAGGTGCCTTATTGATTCTCCTTATAGCCTTAATTTCCTGGCAGGCTGAACAGGATTTGACGTAATTTTCTACATCCGTTAGCAAAGGATTGTTTCTCAAAGGGGTTTCTAAAGTCAGAAATGGCTAATTCGGTGATTGTGCCGCCTTGCAGGATATGATTTCTTATGTTACTGAGGGTTTTGAATATTTCTACATACGGACAGTTATCAAAGTGATGTACTTTGATAAAGATAAAATAAATGTTTTTATTGGTATTGGGTACCTTTTCGAAGGAGTGTAGTTGTTTCTCTGAATACAGTGTATTGTCAGAGTTATCAAGGTTTTCTAGGATCTCGGGTAAGTATGGATTGGATTCGTCTAAATCAATGGATGTAGGAACGAGAATGGTTTTGCAATGAGTTTTCATCAGCGACTCATTATGTTCGATGACGGATGTGTTGAAAGCTTTGTTCTTGTCATTAATTTCTTTTAGGAAGGTCGAATAGTCATTTGTCGTAGATAGGTTATTTGGATTTGAGTCGTAGGATTGTAGGGTCGGTGATATAGTAGGTTCGGGTTCGGAATGTGAGGGATTCAGCGTGATTTGGTTTTCAGGATTCAGCAGAGGAGATGCTGTTGAGGGAGTTGGTAGAGGTAAGTCGTTATTGGTTTCAGGTACAGAGGTCTCAGGATACGGTGAACGAGGCTGTTCAGGTGAGTTTCTTTGAGTTTCAGGATTTGGGATAGTGGTTCCTTGGCTAATGGGTGCCAAGGGATCATCGGCTTTAGGAGGTTCTTCTTGTCTGGATTTAGTAGGATCGGAGGGGCTATAGTCGGATAGGAAGTCAGTGTCGTCTAATAAGTCTATGCAGGGTAGACTGCTGCTGTCGTATTCAGGGGTTACAGGGAGACTTGACGCCTAGGTCGTCAAGAGTTAGAGGACTGAAGGAGGGATTTCCTCCATTGTCATCGACACTAACAGAGTGAGGGATTTCCTCATCGGGTTGGTTTGGGATAATCGGGTTCACAGGGTAACGAGAGAGGGCGTCTGCCTTTCCTGTAGACGATCTCGTACTCGTATTCTTCGAGCTTGAGACGCCAACGCTGCAATATGCTACTTGGGTCAGTGTGGTTGAAGAGCCATTTGAGTGGCTGATGATCTGTAACGATTTGGAATTTCCTTCCGTACAGGTAGGGCCGAAATGTTTTGCAACCGAATATTATAGCGAGGAGTTCTTTTTCTGTTGTACTGTAATTGGATTCACTCTTATTGAGTGTTCGAGAAGCATAGGCTATAGGCTGATCTTTGCCAATCGAGCCTTGGGACAGAACGGTACCAATGGCATAATTGGAGCCGTCACATGTGAGTATAAAAGGTTTGGAGAAATCGGGGTAGGCTAGGACGGGAGCGGAGGTAAGTTTTTGTTTGAGGAGGTCGAATGCTACTTGCTGTTGGTTTTCCCACCTAAACGGGATATCCTTTTTCAGGAGGGACGTCAGAGGTTTGGCAAGTTTGGAAAATTCTGGAATGAATCGGCGATAGTAGGAGACAAGTCCAAGGAAGGATTTTATGTCCTTGGGGGTTTTGGGAGTAGGGAATTCAATTACGCATTTGATTTTATCAGGATTAGGTTTTACTCCATCTGTTGAGATTATGTGACCGAGATACGCGACTTCTCGTCTGAGGAATTCGCACTTGTCCGGCTGGAGTTTGAGATTGAATTCTCGGAATCTTTGGAATATAGAACATAGATTTTTAATCATAGAAGGTAGATCATACGAGTAGGTGACGACATCATCGAGGTAAACGAAACAGCGAATACCCTGTAGGCCAGAAAGGGTCGTGTTCATGAGTCTCTGGAATGTGGACGGCGCGTTTTTGAGCCTGAAAATGTCCTTGAGGGACATTGAAAGCGGTTTTCTCGGGATTATTAACTTGAATTTGATGAAAACCGGATGCTAAATCAAGAGTAGAAAAGTATTTGCTGTTGCCAAGCTGGTCTAGGATCTCAGTAATCTGTGGAATAGGATAAGTGTCACCAATGGTAACGTCATTTAGTTTGCGGTAGTCTATCACGACTCGCCATTTCTGTCGGCCGGAAGCATCGAGTTTTTTCGGGACCACCCATATGGGTGACGACCACGGGGACATGAATGGTTCAATGATGCCTTGTTCGAGCATCTGGCCTATTTGTTTATTGACCTCTTGTTTATGGATTTCGGGGAAACGGTAGGTTTTGGTATGTATAGGGTCTTCGGTAGTGGTTTTGATATCGTGACTGATAGCATTAGTGCATGTGAGTTTTTCCCCTGGTGAAGATAGAAGATGTCAGAGTAGTCGGAACAGACTTGGAAGAGGGCTTCGGCTTCTTCATGGTTCAAATGGTCTATTCGTAACAGGTTAATCACCTGCTGGGTTCTTTCTACAGAATTCTTAATTCCTGGTTGGATATTGGAGTAGTTAACTGGGTACACTTCTTTAGTGGGTTCAGAGCGGATAGAGTCAATAGGGATGAGTCTTAAGTCACTTTTTACTTTGAAATTGATTGAGGACTCAGAGACGTTAACGACTGTTAGGTTTACTTTATTGTTTTCTTTCACACGAACGAGACAATTGGCAATTAAAAGGTCCTTGGAGGGGTTTTGGTCGAGAAGCAACCCTTCTCCAAGTTCAGGGTTTGTGACTGAGCACTCTATTACCTTTTCGGTACGTGCTGGAATTACGAAATAAGGATTAGTGAAGAATATTTTAAGGTTGGAGTTACCGAGGTTCAGAGATTCGTGTGTAAAATTAATACTGCCTTGGAATTGGGTGAGGAGGTCGTTTCCCACTATACCATCATAGGGTAGGTCGACATCACTTACAACATGGAATTTGTATTTTAAATAGGAATTAGACTTGTCGATAGGGTATAGCTTCAGGTCGAAGGAACCTAGGGTTGGAATAGTGTAGCTAGAGTTGAAACCTTTTAATTTTAGGACTTCCTCGTTCAATTTCGGTTTCGATTTTATTGCGGAGTTTTTTAGGAGACTAATCGAGGAGCCTGTGTCTACTAAGAGTGATAAAGGCAAACTGGAAACGTGAAGAATGTGAACAATGACGTGAGGCAGTAATTTCTTCGATGGGTCAAATGATATTTCATAAATAGGAATATTTTTATTTGTCTCGTGTTTGGTAGGGAGGTTTGAAGATTTGGAATACGGATTGGATATAGTAGGCTTGGTATAGGATACAGTGGATTCAGAGGTTGGTTTGGCTATGGGTTTGGATATAGTAGATTTGGTACGGGATTCAGTGATTTTTCCTATTATAGGTTTAGATATAGTGAATATAGCAGGGTAAGATACAGTGGATTCGGTGATTTTTCTTGTTACAGGTTTGGATACAGTGGATATAGTAGGGTTGGATACAGTGGATATAGTAGGGTTGGATACAGTGGATATAGTAGGGTTGGATACAGTGATTCTTCCTGTTATAGGTTTGGGTACAGTGGATATAGAAGGGTTGGATACAGTGATTTTTCCTGTTATAGGTTTGGATACAGCGGATATAGTAGGTTTGATATGGGATTCAGCGGTTCTCGGGCTACGGGATTAGATACAGCGGATATAGTAGGATTGGATACAGTGATGTGGGAGACAGCGGTTCTCCGAGCCACGGAACTATAGGTGTCTTTTCCTTGAACTAGTTGGCGTCTCGTGCGACACCGGAACGAGGCGCTATCTAGTTTAAATCTTGCTTGATTTGAGCTTCATAGTCTACTTCGTCCTGACCTTCATCATCCTGTTCGTGATTGAAGTTGACCCTTCGAATGGGGTGGAAATTAGAGCTGGAAGTAGAAGATTGTTGTTGGTCACGAAGCTTATTGTTATATTCCCGTTACCTGCAGTTTTCAATGGTATGCCCCGGGAATTTACAGTATCTGCAGGTTACGGCAGAGTTGTGTCTTATTGGATTTGATGCTGGGGGTTGAGATCGGAATTGACTTGGACCAGGGGTACGTGAGCTTTTGTTCACTGGTTTATTATCAGTGAGAGCGGTCCTTTTGTATAAAGTTTGCTGGATTCGTTCTTCGGAGATAGCGAAATTAATCGCTTCGTTCAGCGTTCTAGGGGATCGGCACCTGACTATGTTCGAAATTCGTGGGTGCAAACCCATAAGGAAATGATGTAGAGCGAGTTCTTCCATGGCCGCGGTACGGCCTGGGAGTTCTTTTAATTATGTATTATTTAGTGTTATTTCTGTCAATAGTTGTGACAGATAAGTTTCAACGCGGAGGGCGTATTGACTAACATTTTCGCCGGATAGTTGCCTACTTTCCTGGAGTTCGGTTAGTAGGTGGGAATAGTGTTTCCTTTCACTAAATTAGGTTATTAAAAAGTCTTTTAATTGTTCCAAATTACTAAAATCTTTAATAGAACAAGCCACTTCAGCTTTTCCCTGAAGTTGGCATAGTATGTATTTAAATAAAATTGGTTTTTGAACATTACTCGCTAGTTCGTAGGCGTTGTCGCAATTAATTATAAAGGAATTCAGCGTATCCCTACTGCCATCGTTTGGTTTAATGAATTTTAATAAGATATTCAGGTCTAGGCCTGGTGCAGGGGTTGGCATAGCCATTTTTTGTGTTTTCGAACGTGTTCGTTTTTCACTGGGACCCGGACTGACCACTCTTTCATGCTCGGTATCTAGGGGTAAATCGATGTCTACCACTTCTAACATTTTAGGGTCCATTGTCCTTTAATTGAATATAAAACAAATCGAAATATAAGAATGTAGAATACAAAGAGCTTAAATCTAAAAATAGCACACGAATTAATACACAGTAAAATACCTAGTACAGTTCAAACACAGAGATTAAAAAATAGTAGTAAGAAAGAACAAAGACCAGACTCACGGCAACAATGTTGCATGAACGGGGCGATCACGATGACGGCGACGGGAAGTGTTGCTCGCATTCCTGAGCGATAAGGGCGACACGGGGTCACAGTCACAGGTGAATACGCAATTGTTTGTATGTTCACTCACGGCTTACACAATTAATCTTGATTGTGTTGATACACTGGGTGTGTGATGATTTTCTTTCAGGATGTTGGTGATTTATAGTAAGTAGAATAGTTGTCGTGTTGAGGCACGATGTCCGGGTACGGTGAAAGGCACCTCAGCGACCAGATGCAGTGCGGGAATGCAGATGCGGCGTAGACGGAGCGGGCGTCAGGGTTCAGCGGTGCGGGGTGATTCCACAGTTTTCAGGTTTCTTGAATTAGTAGGATTTGTCCGTGCGGTGACGGAGAAAGAATACAACTCACCGCCCCTTTTCTTCCCGTGGGTGTCGTAAGAAGCGACTAAGGGATGTCGGAGCTTCCATCCGCTCTTCTGGTGGTAGGGTGCCTAACACCCGCCTGGTTTGTTACCACCGTGGGCATGGTGAAAAACCCGTGAAGTGCTTCTCGCGCGTTTCGGGGTCAGCCAGCGTACAACCAGAGCTCGAGTGGCAGTTGTCGCGAAGGATTCGGTCCAGGGGAGGCATCCGTGGAACCGATGCCGGGAGAACTGCATCGACCCGTCGGCCAGGGAGACCCGTAGAAACGGCTGTCCCGCTGGCCGCCCGTGGCACAGTACAGGGGCCCGAGCGTTCCTAACCAGTTCGCGAGGCTGCCCCATCATGTCACGCATAATCTCGGGGTGGACCGTCGTGCCGGTTGGTGACCGGGGCGTGGGGTCCCGGCGGCCACTTCCGGGGGGGTGCGGGGGCCCTTCCGTCCGTCGGGTTGGCGCATCTCCTTTGCAGGCAGTCAATCGGGAAAACAAACCTCCCTTATTTGCCCGGACTCTTCGCGACGGCGTCCGCTCATTTTCGCGTCTCTTTTTTTTCACTTCCACCATGGCAGCCTCAATTACAAAGTTTGGACGTACAACGGTGCACACCCCCACGCCTTCAACGCTGTTTGAGGTCGAGTTCTGCAATATACGCGGGCTCCACTCTAACCTCAACGCTGTCCACCACCATCTCGAGACAGCACGGCCAGCATTGTTGTTCCTGACGGAGATACAAATACTTCCGCCTGCTGACACAGGCTACCTTAATTATCCCGGCTACGTGCTTGAAGAGTCCTTCAAAGCGAAAGCCGGTGTATGCCTGTATGTTCGGGCGGATGTTTGTTGTCGCCGTCTCCGCTGCTTGGAAGATCCCTCCTTCTCCATGCTGGGGGTACACGTCGACTCTGGCCCCCTGGCCAGAGTCTACGTGTGCCTCTACAGATCCCACACCGGCGATGTTGAGACAACTCGACTTTTTGAGCACCTTAGTCGGGCAGCAGATGACACTCAGGAACAATTTCCCAATGCAGAATTGGTGTTTTTGGGGGACTTTAATGCTCACCACAATTTGTGGTTAAGTTCTGCCAAAACTGACCATGCAGGGATCTCTGCTCACACATTCGCTCTCACGCATGACTTGAAGCAACTGGTTGATCAGCCCACCAGGATCTCAGATATTCCAAGTCAAGCGCCTTCTTTACTGGACCTTCTGCTCACGACCCATCCACAGGGCTTTCAGGTTGTGGTAAGAGCCCCCCTGGGCTCGTCCGACCACTGCCTGATATCTGCCAAAGCACCACAGGCCAAGCCTCCGCGTCCAGCAGTGGTCAAGCGCCGTATCTGGCATTATGGGTCGGCAGATTGGGACGGTATGCGTGATTACTTTGCGTCCATCCCTTGGAAGCAGCGCTGCTTCAGTGACAGGGACCTATCGGCCAGTGCCGTTGCCATTACTGAGGAGATTATAATGGGTATGGAATACTATATTCCTCATTCTGATCTCATCAGTAAGGGCACACGTAACCTCTGGTTCAATCACGACTGTGCTGAAGCTGCTTCGCGTAAGCAAGCGGCATATCGTGCTTGGATCAGAGGCCGCGCTCTCAAGGATCCCGGGGTTGATTCACTCAAAGCAGCCTACAATTCTGCTTCCAAGGCCTGTAAGAAGGCTTACATCAGAGCGGATGCCCAGCGTGTTGCACGTGTTGGCCAGGAACTCATAACGCATCCTGCGGGCTCTCGTAGCTACTGGCGTTTGGCCAAGGCCGTGCAAAAAACCTTCTGCCAGCCCTCGCTGCCACCTCTGAGATGCCTAGACGGAACACTAGCTCATAAGCCGCAGGAGAAGGCCGATTTACTGGCAAAACTCTTTGCGGCTAACTCCCGAATCGATGATTGCAATGCACTGCCACCATCATTACCTCTCTGTGGCACAACGATGCCTGATATTAAAATCAGACAGCGTGAAGTTCGTGCCGAATTGCAATCACTCAACGTCCGGAAAGCTAGTGGACCTGATGGCATCCCAGCAGTTGTGCTTAAAAAATGTGCAGCGGAATTGTCTCCCGTGCTCACGCGCTTGTACCAATGCTCGTATTCTTTGGGGCGTGTGCCGGAGACTTGGAGGGATGCTAACGTGCAACCGGTGCCCAAAAAAGGGGATCCCTCAGACCCGGCAAACTACCGGCCAATAGCAGTCACCTCAGTTTTAGAAAGGGTCCTTAATAACCATCTGACCCGCTACCTAGAGGATCACTCCCTGATTAATGATCGTCAATATGGATTTAGACCGAAACGATCGACGGGTGATCTTCTAGCGTACTTAACTCATATCTGAGGTGAGGCTATCGACAAGCGTGGCGAGTCGTTGGCTATCAGCCTTGACATTGCCAAGGCGTTCGACAGGGTCTGGCACAAAAGCCTTCTCTCCAAGCTTCCGGCATACGGTCTGCCAGCCCAGTTCTGTTCTTGGGTAGCTGACTTCCTGCATGAGCGTAGAATTCGTGTCCTTACGGATGGTAGCAGTTCGCGGTTCATGTCAGTGAATGCCGGCGTTCCCCAGGGCTCCGTCCTATCCCCCACTCTCTTTCTGCTGCATATCAATGACTTGATTCCTCTTGGGAATATTCATTGCTATGCAGACGATAGTACAGTGCATGCGGGGTATCTCAGACAAGCAGCGGCTGGGCAGGCAGTAACCAAGGAGAAACGGGAACATCTTGTCATTGAACTCAATCAGGCTTTGGACCACATCTCCGAATGCGGTACCAGGAACTTGGTTGAGTTCAATGCCAAGAAAACTCAGGCTTGCTCTTTCACGGCAAAAACATCGCCATTCCTTCCCCTTCCATCTCTTCAGGACACAACACTACCGCTGCAGAGCAACATCTCCATGCTCGGTATGGAAGTTCGCTCAAACCTGAATCCAAAGGACTACATCGAAACCGTGATCAAAACAGCTTCACGCAAACTCGGAGTCCTGAACAAGGTGCGGCGTTTTTTCACGCCCGATCAACTGTGCTTGTTGTACAAAACGCAAGTGCGGTCCTGCGTGGA
The DNA here is from genome assembly GCA_902850365.2 of Chilo suppressalis. Classification (NCBI taxonomy): domain Eukaryota; kingdom Metazoa; phylum Arthropoda; class Insecta; order Lepidoptera; family Crambidae; genus Chilo; species Chilo suppressalis. The sequence continues at coordinate 931,064 of OU963920.1, read as the reverse complement.
ATATTGCTCGCACCTCTGGGATGGCTCCGCCAAGTACTTGCTCGATGCTTTGGATAGGTTACAGCGGCGCGCGATCCGCATCATAGGCGATGAGGAGGTGACTAAACACCTTGAGCCTCTTCAATTACGCCGTGACGTGGCGTCACTAAGCGCGTTCTATCGTTTGTACCACGGCGAGTGTTCTGAGGAGTTATTCTCTCTTATCCCACCTTCCCCTTTCCTTCAGAGGACCACGCGCGCTGGTCTACGTTGTCACCGTTTTACTGTGGCCACAATTCCAACGCGTACAAAGAAATTTGGTGACTCATTTCTTTGTCGCACTATCCGTAAATGGAATGCTCTGCCCGCTCACGTGTTCCCTCCCTCTTACAACCTGGGATCCTTTAAAAGAGGCGTGAAGAAGCAACATGCAGGCCGGCAGGGTGAGGATGGCTGGTGTGGCAGGTAGAACTGCTGTATCAGCTATCTTCGCGTCTGGACTTCACTTTCACTTAACATCAGGTGGGGTGGAGTCATTTGTCGGACCTATCTATAAAAAAAAAAAATACAGCGGGATTCGGCGGTTAACACTGAATACTGGGAATACACACACGAACTTGGGAGACGTACCGGGGATTTCTTTAGCTTTTTAAATCCCTTAAAGCTGCCACCAATGTTAGAACGAGTCCCGGGGTTGAGGTTTTAAAAAATGAAACAATATTAAATTGGATTAATTGGCACACAACCGTCACGAACAGTGGTTAAAATGGGACTGCTGCTGGCCGATGTCGCAATAGCGACGCTGGCCTGAAATGCTGATGCGGCAGCATCAGTTATGATTGTAAGCTATTTCATGAGCATTTCAGGGGTGTAACAGTTCGTCAAAATTTATCGATACAAGTAAGTGTTGATACTTTTCATTCGATTCCGAGTAGGCATCGATACTTTATGAACGATACAGTATCGAGTATAAGTATCGATACCTAGATGGTATCGTTTCATCCCTGCCAATAAGAGAACAAGTTGGTTGCAGTGTTACCAGAAAGCCATTTCGCCTTCCCCCCAAAACTTACCCGAAAACCCCCCAAAATACAGGGTTTTAAAGCTAAAACCACCCAAAATTCAAAATATTTTTAAAAAATACAATATTTACTACTAAATATGTATTTCTGCAATAGCATCCACTACTGGATCAACATCTTCGTCGTCTTTCCCACTCCTTTCTTTAGCCAGAAACATACTAACGCGTCCGTCGTGGTGTGTCGTGACGTGACGCATCGATTTCATACATTTATTATGGGTTAGACAGAGAGAGGTTTGAGCGTCGACTCGACACGACACGTAAATATCTCTCTGATCATAGTAAATATATGAAACCGATTTGCTTCTGGCGTGACACGACACGTTAATATGTTTCTGGTCTTGGGACATAACTTTGTTTTGATAGTGCACTGCCATTATCTTACCAAGATGCAAATAATTAAAAGGACAAATTGAAAAATACAAGCAAAGTTGATAGATAGTGTCGAATCGATTTACAGTTTAAGATAACAACCATTATCAACTGACTGACTTGCTTGACTTGACATGGACTTGACTGACTGTGCTAGACGGAATGGACCGAAAAGTACTTTTTAAGTGGGCTTTGGACTTAGGGGTCTGAATCGGGCTCACTGAATGAGCACAGTTAAGTGGGCCCGATTCTCGCATGATTCTCTTAGCGTCTAGATCCTTGTCATGCTCTATACTGAATGAGAAAGATTTAAAGAGTTTAATTGACTATTGATCGCGATTTTATACAGATTAAAACTTAAGAAAGTGGTATTATTTTTATATAAAAAATGGAATATCTCTAGAAATGAAAAAGTTATGGGTAGTAAAGTTATGGACTGTCTTCTCAGGAAGGTCTCCCAATTTTGGAACCGGTGGTAGTTTACGGTAGTTAGGGTCAAATAAATAAATAAACTCAAAATTACAAACAAGAATTTTAAATAAAATACTTTATAAAGTAAATTAAATAATAAATTCATACATAGACAATAAAATTTTAAAAATCTTCCAATGAAATAACCGAACGCTCAATATAAGTCTTTCGAAGGTAGCTCGACAATTTTAAATAAAAAATCATTATTCTGACGATGCAGACCTGAAAAGGCTGCGAAACGTCAATAAATAAATAAAGTTTCGTGCATTAACCCGTAAAAACTAGTTTTATTTAAGTTATGGGACTTTAAAATAGCGCCAGTAACAATAAATCCGTTTCATGCGGCAGGCCAGCGTGTGACGTCACTTCACCTACCACCTAGTCGACGCGGCGCGCTTACACTTAGAAATCTTAGAATGTATAAATTCATTGGCGTGCTGTTATTTGCGTCGCCCGTATCGTGTTTCGTTTATTATATAATGGCTGAGGCTATAAAATATGCCTACAAATATTGTATTGTCCCTATTTGTAAAAGCACGACAGTTAAAACGATTAATAAACATTTTTTGCGTAAATAATCAATTTTAGGTAAATTATCACTTTGTCCTTTTACGAAATCTTCTTCCATTATACATTATTAATAATAATTACACTAAAGAAAAGTTTACTAGAAAAAAATCCACGCGGACCAGGCAGCGGACGGGACTCGAACCCGCACCCTTCGCTATCCGGGCGAATGCACTGACCATTATGCTACCACGGCCCTATTCGCCGCGTCGAAATTTTCCTAGCCTTAAGCTGCAAGGCAGCGCCATCTCTTCGCATTGTAGGTAACCCACAATGTCAAATGAATACTTTTTCAAGTATTAAACATTTGAAAGAAGAAATAGCAATTATAGTTATGTTTTTATTTATTTTTAAGCATTTAACTGCTAGATGTTTAAATATGCCGTGGTAGCATAATGGTCAGTGCATTCGCCCGGATAGCGAAGGGTGCGGGTTCGAGTCCCGTCCGCTGCCTGGTCCGCGTGGATATTTTTCTAGTAAACTTTTTTTTTGGATTTAAACATCTAGCAGTTAAATGCTTAAAAATAAATATAAACATAACAATAATTACACTAGTCATAAACAAAAAACAAGGTTAGAAGTTAGGATATAGTGATTTTTAATTCTACGGAATGAGGGCTACCGTTTATTGTCTCACTAGATGGCGCCACTGTTGAGTGCGGTCCTGAAGTGTAGCTTGTAAAGTCTGTTAATACGCGCGTGAAATCAATGTTTGCATTTAAAACATATTTTAAAACAAAAGAACGGCATCGTAAAAATAATCGGCCATGCTAAAGTGTTGCGCAGTTCGGTTATGTTCGGAAAAAAGTGCGACATAATAATTTTTCTTAGCTCCGCTTTGAAATAACTGGCATTCGTTGGTACGTAACTCATATTTGCCATAATTAATCTGAGTTATTACCAAATATTCACAACATTATTTTGATTAGGAATAAACCCGCGTAGTGAACCCACAAGCAATAACATTTGACATTTCGGAGACCTCACGCTACACAAGCGCCTCTTGCGGCGGATTCATACGCGATATATCATTCCGGAGCTTAAATTATTATGTCCCTTTTATTTATTCATTTTTCACATTTTATTCATGCTGTCCTGATGAAGGAAAACCTATACATGCTATTTTACTCAACGCAAACCGGTTATTCCTCATCGTGATTTTTGTTTTAGGTACTAACTACAACTAAAAAAAATGTGTGCGAGTATTAGTGTACACACGTAAGAAGTGAAACTTCTTTATGGCCTTATTTTTTTCGAAAAATGATCTACATGCAACTTTCCAGAAATATATATATAGGCGTGCGCTGAGATTTTTCAAAAACTCACCCACTAAAGGGGTATAACTACACCTTACCTTACCTTGTGTGAAACACGAAGAAGTTTCACTTCAAAAAGATGGCGCGCAACCAAAAAACGTGACGCGTAACCGAATGAAAAATGTGACGGTAAATTTTTTTCCAACGCCGATAAAGAAGTTTCACTTCAAAATCTTTGGCGAAAATCTAGTATTTATTTATATTAACAGAGGTTACAATATAATTATAAAAAAATATGACCGAATTTTTTTGGTAAAAAATAACAAAAACATAAAAGAGAATGAGATCAAGTACTTAACCTATTATGACAATGTTGATAGTGGTGTCGATTCTGGCATGATTCTCTTAATTTTAACTTTAAATTTGACAGCAGTGTATCCTTGTCATTCTCCGTACAAAATGAAAAGGAGAGACTGATCTTAAACTTAGTTTTAAAGTTTAGATAATAATCATGCCGGAATCGACACCGTTGTTTTTGAAGTTATACTTCTTTAGCCGCGTTGTGAAAAAATTATGAGAGTGAAATTTTCATCACTGTAACACAAAATTTTAACATAATGAAGTTAGCCGCGGGCGCGTTATTTGTAATATTTTATTTTCCAAGTGACCGTGGGGCAGATTTGAACAAAGCAAACAGGGCAGATTTGAACGGGACATGAAATGAAATGAAATGACTTTTATTCAGTCTAGGCTGTTACAAGCACTTGTGAAGGTCAAGAACACAACGTGTTTTAGTTACAAGTGCTAATTACATATGGACTAATAACTTAAATTCAGTAGTGATTTAATTGAATATTTTGAATATTTATTTAATTTTTCAAATTAAAACTGAACTTAATTGACTGTGTTAACTATCCTTTTCCAGTCCTCTTATTATTTTATTGTAATTATTAATTATTTGCATGCAATTAAAAAATATTTAATGATGCTAAAGAAGTATAACTTCTCACGCGCGTACATAAGTTACACGCATCCATTTTTTTTTTATATATAAGTTAATAGGGGGCAGACGAGCAGACGGCTCATCTTTACCCTTACCACGACCCAATATCAAATTCGAATAGTTTGCGAGTGCGAAATGTCAATGTCAAATTTTGTATGAAAACTTGAAAATTAGCGCCATGTCGTACGCAAAGAGAACTAAAAATCAGTACACATTTGACAATGACGTTTCTTACTCGCAAACTATTCGAATTCCATAATGGTTCATGCTAAGGCTACTGATGGTGAGTGATCAGTATCGTTGTTTTGTGAATTCGATGTGCTAACTGCCAACTAATAATTTCATTTAAAATTACAAAATGAAGAAAATTTATCAAAATATTTACATATTTATAGGAGCTACGACTACAATTATCACTAATAACATCGAAGTCATTATAAAAGAATCACACACGCCATCATTGTTACAGGAAGCGAAGATTTAGCTAACAAAAAGGTTTCTAACCTATGAATATTTTGAAGTAAATAACTTCTTTAGTATCGTTGCGACTTGAGATTCGATGAAACGGAAGTAGAGTATTTGACACGAGATAGGTAGGTAGGTGTCTTAGATTAAAACAAAAAGGGTAGATACGGTACGCTCATACTTGTATCAAACAAAAACTGATCCTACGGCAGCGCGAACGGGACGGCGAGATCCGCGTCACTGAATTACCGACCCGAACGAAACAGCACGTTAAGTTTCGACGGCAGCGCGAACGAGACGGCGAGATCCGCGTCACTGCATTACCGACCCGAACGAAACAGCACGTTAAGTTTCGACGGCAGCGCGAACGAGACGGCGAGATCCGCGTCACTGCATTACCGACCCGAACGAAACAGCACGTTAAGTTTCAACGGCAGCGCGAACGAGACGGCGAGATCCGCGTCACTGCACTACCGACCAATCACGCGACCAGTACTCGACGTCACTACCGAATAAGATTACATATTAACGTAGATACCAATAGATCGGTAATTCGATGCCGAGCTCGGTTGATGTTTTTCGCTAGCGCTTTTAGCAATTTTTGAAACAATATTTAAGAAAGATTTAAGTTTGCCCGGTATATTACAATACCTGAATAGTGAAATAACAAACGTTCAGTTGGTAGTTAATATTAATTATTAGCACAGCTCTGGCTTATTGAAATGAATTCTTCTATAGTAGCGTTGTGACTCGAGATTCGATGAAACCTTCGAGTATCTATAAGGATGAAACAAGTGTGTCTACGCAACAGGATATACGCTAAGTTAATAATGTCTCCTTGATTTTTTTTTTTTTATTAAAATCTCATGTATCTTGTGCGTCTAGTATAATCATATCCACGTCTCCATTTAGTTTTTGCCTATCGGATTGTACGGTACTTGGGTTGAAGCAGAAATATACATATCTGTCGTATTGTGTTGTAACGCGACCGGTTTCATACATTCAGTAGAACTTTACTTGTGTTGTTACTGTTGTAAATGTATGAATCAGATAGCTCTCTGATGAGTCACAGCACAACACGACCGATAAATGCAGTCCTGCAATAAGCGAGGCCGCGGGGCCCCCTGAGGCGGCTTTTGCGCTTAAGATGCGTTTCAGTTTGGTCCCTCTGAAATCATACACCCATTTGATTGAAGTATTGAACAATACTTCGGTAATTGGTTATCGTACGATAACGACTAAACTATTTGGTCGATTACATATCACAAGTGCTCGTTGGCTCACTTTCTTTCCCGTGTGATTTCTCCGATGTTTGTTAAAAATGGCTACTTTTAGTAATTTTTTTATCACATATTATCTAGGTACATTTATAAGGTTTCTCTCCCGTGTGATTTCTTCTATGTTTGGATAAACTACCACTTGCAGTAAATCTTTTATCGCAGACGTTACATTTATAAGGTTTCTCTTCCGTGTGAATAATTTTATGTGTGGATAAATTACCACTTTCAGTAAATCTTTTATCACAGACGTTACATTTATAAGGTTTCTCTCCCGTGTGAATTCTTTGATGTATGGATAAATCACTTTTTTCAGTAAATCTTTTATTGCAGACGTTACATTTATAAGGTTTCTCTTCCGTGTGAATAATTTTATGTCTGGATAAATGACCACTTGTAGTAAATCTTTTATCGCAGGCGTTACATTTATGAGGTTTCTCTCCCGTGTGAATCCTTTGATGACTATGTAAAGTACTAGTTTGAGTAAATCTTTTATCGAAGACGTTACATTTATAAGGTTTCTCTCCCGTGTGATTTCTTTTATGTTTGGATAAATCACCACTTTAAGTAAATCTTTTATCGCAGACGTTACATTTATAAGGTTTCTCTCCCGTGTGAATCCTTTGATGACTATGTAAAGTAATAGTTTGAGTAAATCTTTTATCGAAGACGTTACATTTATAAGGTTTCTCTCCCGTGTGAATTCTTTGATGTATGGATAAATCACTTTTTTGAGTAAATCTTTTATCGCAGAAGTTACATTTATAAGGTTTCTCTTCCATGTGAATAATTTTATGTCTGGATAAATGACCACTTGTAATAAATCTTTTATCGCAGACATTACATTTATAAGGTTTCTCTCCCGTGTGAATTCTTTTATGTATGGATAAATCACTTTTTTGAGTAAATCTTTTATCGCAGACGTTACATTTATAAGGTTTCTCTTCCGTGTGAATAATTTTATGTCTGGATAAATTACCACTTGTAGTAAATCTTTTATCGCAGGCGTTACATTTATGAGGTTTCTCTCCCGTGTGAATCCTTTGATGACTATGTAAAGTAATAGTTTGAGTAAATCTTTTATCGAAGACGTTACATTTATAAGGTTTCTCTCCCGTGTGATTTCTTTTATGTTTGGATAAATCACCACTTTAAGTAAATCTTTTATCGCAGACGTTACATTTATAAGGTTTCTCTCCCGTGTGAATCCTTTGATGACTATATAAAGTAATAGTTTGAGTAAATCTTTTATCGAAGACGTTACATTTATAAGGTTTCTCTCCCGTGTGAATTCTTTGATGTATGGATAAATCACTTTTTTGAGTAAATCTTTTATCGCAGACGTTACATTTATAAGGTTTCTCTTCCGTGTGAATAATTTTATGTCTGGATAAATGACCACTTGTAGTAAATCTTTTATCGCAGACATTACATTTATAAGGTTTCTCTCCCGTGTGAATTCTTTTATGTATGGATAAATCACTTTTTTGAGTAAATCTTTTATCGCAGACGTTACATTTATAAGGTTTCTCTTCCGTGTGAATAATTTTATGTCTGGTTAAATTACCACTTTTAGTAAATCTTTTATCGCAGACGTTACATCTATAAGGTTTCTCTCCCGTGTGAATTCTTTTATGTGTGGATAAAGTACAACTTTCAGTAAATCTTTTATCGCAGACGTTTTATTTATAAAGTTTCTCTTCCGTGTGAATAATTTTATGTCTGGATAAATTACCACTTTTAGTAAATCTTTTATCGCAGACATTACATTTATAAGGTTTCTCTCCCGTGTGAATTCTTTTATGTATGGATAAATCACTTTTTTGAATAAATGTTTTATCGCAGACGTTACATTTATAAGGTTTCTCTTCCGTGTGAATAATTTTATGTCTGGATAAAGGACCACTTGTAGTAAATCTTTTATCGCAGACGTTACATTTATAAGGTTTCTCTCCCGTGTGAATTTTTTTATGTGCGGATAAATTACCACTTACAGTAAATCTCTTATCGCAGACGTTACATTTATAAGGTTTTTCTCCCGTGTGAATTCTTTTATGTTTGGATAAACAACCACTTTTAGTAAATCTTTTACCGCAGACGTTACATCTATAAGGTTTCTCTCCCGTGTGAATTCTTTTATGTGTGGATAAAGTACAACTTTCAGTAAATCTTTTATCGCAGACGTTACATTTATAAGGTTTCTCTCCCGTGTGAATTGTTTGATGTGTGAATAAACTACTATTTTGAGTAAATCTTTTATCGCAGACATTACATTTATGAGGTTTCTCACCCGTGTGAATTCTTTGATGTTTGAATAAATTACTACTTGTAGTAAATCTTTTACCACAGACGTTACATTTATAAGGTTTCTCTCCACTGTGAATTCTTTGATGTGTGAATAAACTACTATTTTGAGTAAATCTTTTATCGCAGATGTTACATTTATAAGGTTTTTCCCCCGTGTGAATTCTTTTATGTGTGGATAAATAACTCCTTTTAGTAAATCTTTTATCACAGACGTTACATTTATAAGGTTTCTCTCCCGTGTGAGTTCTTTGATGTGTGGCTAACTTACTGTTTTGAGTAAATCTTTTGTCGCAGATACTAGAATTATATGGGTTTTCTTTTATATCCGTCTTAATATCGCGTTTATTTATCGAATATCCACGGTTGCTTCTCGTTACAGAACCAATAATGGTCTTCAATTTGGTTTTATTATCATTTTCACTACAGTTTTCTTTAGTGTTGGTACAATTTTGGTTAGCTATGACTGATATTTCAGTATGAAATTTAGTTATATGACTTTCTAAATTTCTTTTACAAAAAAATACGTTTTTGCAGGTATCGCATGTCAAATTTTCTTTATGATTTTTGACTTTGTTGTGTCTGTTCTTTACCGCATTATTTTCGTCACTACTTTTTGTAAAAGTTGTTGGTTTAGAGAGACTGTCGTTATTTTTGTATTCTGTAATTATCTTGACATCAATATTTTGGACTTTGTTTCCTGTTTCTGTAGTTTCTTCGGTTGTTCTTGACGCTGTTGGAGAATCAACTTGGATTTCTTTGGTCAGCTTTGCTTCTGTAATATTACAATATTTTGTTAATAATAATCATCGGCCGTTTATTTGATGGGTCATAAAAACGTGTTCGCTAGTCACTAACAACAAACAAATATTCATAAAATATAAGTTGTTGTTTCATAATACATAAAATACAACTATAATAACTGTTGGAGAATCAAGTTGGTATTCCTTGTCCTTTTCATTGGTCAGATTACGTTTCTTGGGCAGTTTTGCTCCTGTAAATATTACTTAATTTAATTAATGATCATCATTTACATCAATGACAGTACATAGTAGCAGGAATGCTTACTTGTCATTCAATAAATAAATAATTCAAACCTTTTGACCTTATCAAAAGTTTAATAGTGACGCTAGATGTATTTGAATAGCTCCCGAGTATCTTTCAATAAATAAAATAGCAAAAGTTTGTATTTGCTAGTGCGTAGTAGTAGTGAAGTGAATTATAAGTGCTAATAAATAAAACCCGCCTAAAATACTTGATTATTAAAGCAGTGAATACGAAATTATTTAAAGTTCAGAGACTTGCAAAATTTCTTTGGTGATATTTAATCTCAACCTGCAGCTAGTATATTCAACATATTCAAGTAACTGTGATGCAACGCTTATACTGTGACACACTTCCATTGCTGTTAATTATCTAATTTGTTTTTTTTTTCACAACTGGGGCTGCATAAATAATTATGAATTTGGATCAATGCATGCCTGATAATAGCAACAATAAACATATGACTATCTGAAACCTCTAAAGTTGGTCCCGAATAAATATTCCTATCACTATGCAGACATTGATGACTGTGAGTCAGGGTAGTCGGGGTGTCAGGTGTCCTGTTATGTGATAAGTGTACGTCAATTATTTTAGTTTCTTGCCCATTTATCAACAATCCTACATCATGTTCCCACTTACATACCTGATCAAAGCTTTCCTGAATAACAGTTTGTGATTGATTCATGTTTCTGTTGGCCACCAGAAGTCATTTGCGAATTGATGACCATTCTTTAAGACATAATCTTACCCAGTGAAAAATTATTTGTTTTGTCGTTGTGTGGGCAATCCAAATAATCACACAAAGAAAATGGCTTGTGTTTCACGCAATGTGTGTGTGACTCTAATGTCAGATTGTACTAAAGCAGTCAATGTGTGGGTGCGTAGGCACGGTCATATCTACCATATGTAGTAGATATATTTATGCTGTATCTAAGGTGTATAAAATCAAAGACTTGAGCTTCCCTTATTCTCCCTGACATTATAGTATGTGGACCACTAGACACCTTACATATAATAGAACTAATTTACTTAATATAATGAAGTGAACAAGTATATTTTTCTAGAAACATATATGAACAGCCAGGACTTGGGTACAAATACTTCATACCTATTCATCATACAAACATTGGCCCCACCAGGATGCGAACCCAGGACCTCTAAGTAGGTGACAGCTCAAAAACCCCGGTGTACATACCACTCACACCATGGAGGTTGGCATATATACTAATAACAAATACCTGTTTCACTTTCATACTGCATCTCCTCTAAGTCCGATTCAGACTTCACTTTCTCAACCTTGAAAGTAGCCTCCAGATTAACCTCTTCTGGGTCTACAAGCATAATACTCTCCATCGGTGACACACTATAGTTCCAGGCGATATCAGGTTGTCGCTTCACAATCATATTTAGTGTGTCTGTGGTGACCTAAAAAAATCCCATGTAAAATAATTTTGCCATAATTAATTAGACTTACACTTATTACAAAATAGTGACTAAGCTTAAAATTCCAGTTAGCCTAAAAATTATATTGTCACTTTTTTTTGGTATAGTTAAGAAAGCATCAGGTTTTTAACCCTTAACCACTAATGACCTATATTCATTCTTTAACCACCTATGTGTGGTCACTGCAAAATATTTTTACTTATCCGGAGCTAACATGTGCAATTTATTATTCATCAAGTACAAGTTGGACACTATGTGATGCCTAGCAAAGGTACACGCCTACGACATCACAACCAGCACATATAGAAATAGTATACTGTTATAAGTTATTGTGGTCCCTGAGACCAGTGGTAGGTGATTAAGGGTTAAATCAAAAATTACTTAATTCCATATTTTGTACAAAAACTTTGTTAATGTTATTAAGGAATTCTAAACAATATTTGCAGACACGCAAAAAGTGGAAGCAATTAATCATTACGAAATATTTCTCTGAAAATTTCATTTATTTCGAGATGCAGACTAAAATAACAGCAAACAAAAGTGACAGCGTCAGCTTTAGTCCAGGTTTAACTTTAGTCTGCGATTGTGAGTAATAAGGCTGTTAGTGTATAAATTAAACATAAACTTTGTAATGAAATGTTTGTAGGTTTTTAAAAAAAAATACCTCAGACTCGGAACTGATGAGTTGCAACAGGAGCTCGTTCGCCTTTAGTGATTTATCTATAAACTTTTTGAATTTTCTCATCATATGGTAGCAAATGTAGCATATGCATGTCGGCCATATGTCACCCATTACAAGCTAAAATCACATACAAGGACTAAAGTAATTGTGTAATAACAATAAATTCTTATAATCAATGAATATAATTCATAATCCACCTAACTGATTTTAACCCTAGATAGCTAACGTTCGTCAAAATTACGAACATCTAATAAATATCCTTCTCTCCCTTTCTAACGGTTTTACCTACACACTCGCGGTTTCGCGCCAATTTAGTGGCTGCTAGAACACGTCACGAGGTGGTCGCGTTTAGCCGGTAAGTACTTTTGTTTTTGAGATACATACTGCATGCTCGTCATTTTGACGAATGGTTAGCTTATGCGTAACTTTTATACCTGTACTTTGTTTTGATTTTTACTTTTTTTTTTTTTAGTTATAACGTTGATAGTGAAGAATGGCTGCAAAGTTCATCACTGATGACGAAATAGTTCGTGCGTTAGGTGATGAAGATTATATCAACACAAATGATGTTTTTGAACCATGAGCAACGCGATGAAGGTCATGGTCAAATTCCTGTGCAATCTGACTCTGGAAGTCATCTGATTCCTGAAAATGCCTCGACAAGAAAAAGGAAAAGCTGTAGTTTGTGTTCATACAAGAAAAGGCGTATGACAAAAAATCACTGCAATAGTTGCAAAGTTCCCATTTGTGGCGAACATACAGTTGACTTTTGCCCAACTTGTGCTAAAAAAATTCAAGTCATTTGATATTACGGTTAATTTTAAGGTTTTTTTCTTTACAGTACCAAAAAAAATATAATCATTATCTTAAAAATAGTTCCTAATTAGTCATTGTAAGATTTAGAGCTTATTGATCTCAAAGAAACGTACGTGCCATTTTATATTTGTGATTTAGTATTAAAAGTTAAATAAATATTCATTTTTATAATAATTATCTTTTAATTCATATCCCATATTTCCTATAAATAAAATAAACCTAATTAAAATAAAATAAAACTTTAATAAAACAGACTTTAAAAAAATGATCGTCAAAAAGTCGAATGGTTAGCTTAACATACATCTTCAGGAACGTTAGCTATGTAGGGTTAAGTGCCCGTTTAGGTTTAATATGCATAGATAATTGATTCTTAAGTAATGAAAATTATAAACATCTGTCTGCATTTGAACACCCAAGCTCCTAAATGAGGTAGAGCATATTTAGCTTTCTGATCTTTTCAGATATAGATAGACACTTTGTTTTTCCTCCGTGGTGGATAGACATAAAATAATAGTTTCGTAAAAAATTTATTTTAGGGCATAAAATTACCGAATCGTTAAATTTAATGACTAAATGCTCGTTTCTAATGACAATGAAGAACAATAATTGGGTAAAAAATTATCGTATTTGGCTGGTAAATTGTATACGTACTAACTAAATTACAATTAGTGAATGCGTCCTCTTCTCTATTTGCTGTACCCTGTTCAGGGTCTACAACAACGATCAAACCAATGTACCTACTAAGATCTAAGAAAACATTGTAGAACGCAATAAAGTATTGATTGATTGAATTATTTCTTTCAAATTTTGAATTATTGAGACCGCTAATATGCCAGAAATGAAAGATCTTACCGGAATTTCAGTGATATATTCATAAATCTGTTGAAGTGGCCCATTCAATATTGAATACATACGGCTATGACGTGCCAAGCATACTCTGCATGCTTGTAAACGAGACATTATTGAATATTTTCAACTATTGGAATAAAACAATTCTTTTTAATTCACGTTCTCACATCACAACCAGGGGCTTTTCACTTCGAACTACAATCAGGGGCCTGACAGCTTTAGTTCCATTTTCTTAGTTTTGGCGCTAGCGTCGCTGATATTTTTTTATAGCCTGTGGTTAACCTGTCGCCATGTTGTCACTATTGATAGTTTGACAGACAATTCTTCGGCATGACGGCTAATGTTGCCAATTGCCATATGCAAGTTTCATCTGTTCTAATTGGGTAGCAAATCGGTTAAACTTGATCGATTAAAGGAGCGGAATATGGATAGTTGGTACATGGATATGTGGTAGTTGCAGATGGAAAAAATTAAGGAAACGATATGAACAAGAAAAAAAAGGGAGATTTGCGATAAACAAGAAATAGGAACAACAGTTGAGTAGGTAGGGGAATATAGGTAAATAATGGAACTATAGTAAAAATATAAATATATAGATATACTAAATTTTTATATCATTTTTTCTGATAAACTTGGATAAACATATGTATACATCAGGATTAATATTATGTAGAAGGGAGGGAATGGACGTAGGAAAAGGAATATTTGCTGTCTTCAATGAATCTAAAAAGGCGGTTCTGTCATATCTGGGGCAAGAAAAGAAAATATGGTTAACGTCAGCATCAACCTCGCCACATTCACATGTGGACGTATCTATTATACCATATTTTGCCAAACGATCAGGAGTACAAACATGTCCGAGGCGCATTCGGATTAAAATTGTAGTAACTAATTTACTAAACCTTAATTTGGAAAACCAAGGTTTAGTAAGTAAAGTTGGTTGTAATGAGCGATAGTACATAGCTTTAGATTTATTACTCTCCACCCATAACCTGGACCATGAATCTTGTAATGTTGTTTGTGACATATTAATTAAATCATGAGAATAGTTCTTATAATAATAAAGATCACCACATTTTACTGCGTCTCGAGCGAGATAATCGGCATATTCGTTACCAATTATGCCACAATGGCTAGGTACCCAAGCAAAAGAAACCGAATATCCTTTTAATATGCTTAAATAAAGCAACTCCCTTGTCTTTAAGATTAAAGGATATTTTTTTGATCTAAAAGGGAATTTTGCTAGCGCATATAATGAGCTTAAAGAGTCAGTAAAAATAATTGTTTGCTTTAGTTTAGCCAGTCTTATATATTCTACTGCTTTGTAGATACCGAGGCACTCGGCAGTAAAAACTGAAGTCTGTGGAGGCAGACGTATTTTTTGTTGAATCTTGTAGTTGCTGTGGAAGATTCCAACTCCAACGTCCTGCTGTGCGGTTTTAGACGCATCAGTGAATATTTTGTGCCACTGGTACCAGGTCTCACTTACTATAGCATTAAAGTAGACATTTGCATTAGCCTTATCGTCGATGTGGAGGTTATAAATTATATTAGGGTTAATAGATAAAGCATCATAATCTGTGTTAAAGATAGGAGGAATATGGAAGTGATGAACAGGAATGTCTTCAGCTTTATATCTATTAAAGGTTTTAACAAGTGGTGGAAGTCTCTTATGAGACCAATAACTAGTTGTAATTACCTTTTCTGACAAAATTCTTAATTTTTCTATAACGGGGTTGTTCGTCAATTGAACGGCCTTATAAAAATATCTGTCGGCTAAATACTGTCTACGAAGGTGTAATGGAGGATCATTGCATTCAACCTGTAACGCGCATATAGGGCTAGACCTCATGGCACCAGAAATTATTCGTAAGGCTTTTGACTGAATACCATCCAATTTCCGAAAGGCGCTAGCATTGCCTGGCTCCAACAAAAAAGTTCCATAATCTAATATGCTTCTTACAAGTGCAATGTAAAGCAATCTTAACGAAGTTGGATGGCTACCCCACCAAACGCCAGCAAGACATCTTAAAATATTAATATTACGTTCGCATTTTGCTGATATATATTCACAATGAGAATTCCCGGTGAGCTTAGTATCAAGAATGATACCTAAATACATTACTTCTTGCCTCTGCAACAGACAAGTTTCACCAAAGTATACATTTAAGTCAGGCGGGTTTCTCATCCTGGAAAAAAGCACTAAAATTGTCTTAGAAACAGACAACTCTAGGCCGTTTCTAACTAACCATTTTTTAAATAACGATAGTGAATAATTTATATCATTGTTTATGTTATTTACACACTTATTATTACAGTATAAAACTACATCATCGGCATATTGAATAACCGAGCAAGAGCTTTCTAAGGAATCTTCAAGATCATGGGTATATACATTGTAAAGCAACGGACTGATGACTGACCCTTGTGGTAAGCCTTTTATCGCTGTTCTTTCAATTGTTGTATTATCTATATGAAGTATTAAATATCTCTCAGAAAACAGATTTATAATAAAATTGGTAAGCATTAAAGGGATTTGTAAATCAATTAATTTATCACGTAAAATTGATAAATTAACATTATCGTACGCTGACTTTATGTCGAGAAAGACCGCCCCAACTGATTCATTATCGGAAAACGCTATCCGGATATCTTATTTCCAATTCAAAAATTCCAATACAGTCCGATGTGCTCCTGTTCCTCCTAAAACCGTATTGGCTATTCGACAAAAGGTTCTTGCTCTCAACTAACCACTCTAATCTATTTTTCAATAGGTGTTCAGCTATTTTAACTAGTACTGTAGAAAGAATAATCGGACGGTAAGATGATACATCGGCAGGCGATTTATTCGGTTTTAGTAATGGCAATACTGTTTGTTGTCTCCATGATGGAGGAATATTACCTGTCAACATGACAGAATTTATAATTTGTAAATAATAATTTAGCGTATTATCACTAAGATTGGCTATAAAAGAATACGGAATATTGTCTTTACCAGGACAAGAGTCTTTAAGATTAGCAAGGATTCCTTTTAGCTCATGCATAGAAAATGGAGAATTTAAACCGGAATTATTTTGATACGGTGAAAGTACTAATAACACTTTTACTGATGTTGGAACTAAGTTATCCATGAACTTTTCGGCTAAATCTAAAGATAGACTACAGATAGATGGTTCAGCAAAAGCCGAGCGAAATCTACGTATGTTACGCCAAACTATAGATGGATGGGTTTGAGGACAAACTGAAGCACAAAATTTTTTCCAGGACTCAGACTTTTTCCTCTTTAATGCTTTTTTAACTTCGGATGTAACCCTTAATAGAACTGCAAAGTTTTCCGTGGTCATATTTTCGCAATATTGGCGCTCAGCTTTCTTTCTCCGGGAAATCTCCAAAGTACCATCTCTGTCCCACCAGGGTGGGGAGGGTATTAAATTACTACCAGATTTTTTAATAGGAAATATGCTATCAGCAACTTCAATCATACATCTAGCCAAAGCTGTAGAGCATTCATCTTCATTACCATTTTCCAAGATAGGTAGTGTTGAAAATTTTTCTTCCACTTGGTTTTTGTATACAGAAAAATTTACATTATGAAGTTTATATTTATGAAATGTTTTTATCTTAACAGATCTTTTATTTGCAAATGGAAAGGTTATTATTATTGGAAAATGATCACTTCCAAAAGATGAGGTGAGAGGATGCGACAGACAATTCAAAGTTTCAAACTGCCATTCATCATTGTGTTTTGATTTGTTGTTCGTTGGTTCGAAAATTATTATTTTTTTGTGACGTGTAAGCTGCAATCGGGCTCTGCTTTTAGGTTGAGTGCGTAATACAAGTGCAAATTTCTTCAATTTAGATAAGTTAGTTTTTGAGCTACTTTTTGTATTTGTTTATTTGTGTGTGTATGTAATAACATATTTATTTCGGTATTTGGTAAGTAATATATATATTTTTTACATAATTATAATTGGCGCCAAATATGGACGCTGACCCGCCAGATCCTGGAGGCGGCGTTGACCCTCCTTTGCAGTCCCAAGATATCTTTCCTTCTATTCAAAGTCATGATAATTCATCAGCAATCAATAGAAAACGATCGCAAAGCATTTCTAGCACAAACCATAATATACCAGCAAAAAAAACATCCTCGGCTCAAATTACGGCGTCTATTCAAACAACATTTATATTGCCAGAGTACGCAGAAAATAAAATCCAATATAATGTTGATGACATTGGACCTTTTATTGTACATATATCTAAAAAAGAGTCTGAACCATCACAGGGCACTGTCGTTCGCCCAATGCATTTTGGTAAATTTCTTTTTACGCACAACGTAAAAAATGTAGTTGCAGATGGTGTTAAAAAAGTTGGTAGAAACCGTATCTCAGTACAATTTAAATCTGCATCTGACGCTAATTCTTTTATAGACCACCCTGCTTTGATTAACAATAATTACCTAGCATCCATCCCATCTTTCAATGTTTCTAGAATGGGCATTATCAGGAATGTTCCAGTAGAGTGGTCCATGGAAGAACTAGTTCAAAATGTACGAGTTCCTGATGGCCATGGGAAAGTTTTTAGAGCAAGGAGATTAAACCGAAAGTTAACTGTTGCAAATTCTGCTCCCACCTGGATCCCTACTCAGACAGTGGTTGTTACTTTTATTGGCAAAAAGTTGCCAGATCATGTGTATTGTTATTACACTTCATTACCGGTGGAAATTTACAGGCTACCGGTAATCCAGTGTAATAATTGCTGTAGATTCGGACATATAAAGTCTCTGTGCCGTTCCAAACCCCGCTGCTTCGTATGTGGAGAAATGCGTGGGTGAATCCTGTTTAAGTCAGGCTCCCCCCAAGTGCATACTATGTTTAGGAAGCCATTTAGCTACTCATTCCTCTTGTCCTGAACATGCTAGACAAAGGTCTATTAAGTTGGTTATGTCCCAGGAGAATGTTTCCTATATGGAAGCCTCAGCAAGATTTGCCCCTGTTAGAAAGTCATATGCTGACTCCAGTCGTTTACCCTCAAATTCTCAAATCCACCTGAGCAGCTCTGTCCCTAGGTTACCAACTGTTCCCATAGCATATTCATATAAAAAGACTATTTCAGTACCCCGTCATTCCCCTTCTCCAGCCTCTAGTCATGGCTATGACAGGCAAACTAAGAATTCACTCACCCATACTCCAACCTCGACACAGCCAAATGGTTGTGCCCTTACTAATACCTCTTTAGTTACTGAACCGAATGACAATTTAATTGAAATGTTATTTCTTCAGCTTTCTACACTTATTAACTTTATTAAACGATTTGAAGATATTGAATTACCGAACAACCTCAAGCAAAAACTGACTGAGCTTTCCTTTTTAGGTAATAAAATTCACTCCAATACTCCAATGGAACTGCCGGAGTATTAAATATAAAAAATCTGATATAATTTATATTATTAACTATCATAAGCCAGTTATTCTTGCCATTCAGGAGACCTGGCTTAGGCCGGGAACCAGATTCTGGATCCCGGGCTATGCATGTCTCCGGGATGATAGAAATGATGGCAAAGGTGGCTCTGCTTTATTTGTATTAAGAAATTATTCTTTCCATCCTATTGATCTATCCTCTCATAATACTGAAAAGTTTAATTTAATTGCAATTCGAGCAATGAACATATCTTTTATGTCCATTTATATCCCTAATCCTGATTTATCTATATTACTACAAGTGTTTTCTATTATCAAATCAATTGAGAAACCATATATCATTCTGGGAGACTTTAATATACATAATGAAGTTTGGGGTTGTCACATTTCTGATTCCCTCTCTTCCACATTCTTAGATTTACTAGATGACCTAAATCTCCGCATTTTAAATGACGGCTCTCCAACACGTCGTGTTGCTCCAAATCAGAACCCAAAGAGTGCAGTTGACCTATCTATTTGCTCGGCTAGCTTAGCTTCTAATCTCAACTGGCAAATTCTTACAAACACATATGGGAGTGATCACTACCCCATTTTAGTTTTCTTGCCTGCACCAAGTAAAGAAGCCCCCCATATCACTCCCAGGCAAAAACATATTTTGGCCCGAGCAGACTGGAATAAGTATAGTAGCAGGTTAGATGACAAAATGAAACTCCTCCCATCCCTTCAGGCTCCAGATAATAATGACAACCACTATTCACTTTTCAAGAATACTATGCTCTCAGTGGCTGATGAGTGTATCCCAATCAGGAAATCGCCAACTTGTAAGAATATCAGCTCTCCGCCTTGGTGGGATAAAGACTGCACTGCTGCAATAAAAAATCGGAAGATAGCTGAGAAGGCTTATTCATCTGCTATGACTGTGGAAAATTACCTCCACTACAAAAAAGTTGCGGCAGAGACTGTATCTCTGCTGAGGCTTAAGAAAAAGGAGGGATGGACTAAATTTTGTACTTCTTTGTCCCCGAGATCATCGCCTTCTCTTATTTGGAAAAATATTAGAAAATTTCGTGGATCATACTCTGATACCTATGAAAAATTTTCTTCTTCTGACCCTGATGCATGGCTACCCTTTAGCCGTAAAATTGCCCCCCTTTCTGCGCCTACCTTGGAGGAGGTTAGGAATCTTCCTGGCTCTCCTTCTTTTTCATCTAACCCATTGGAAGCTCCATTCTCCTGGGAGGAGATCTCCTTGGCCCTTTCAGGCCTTGAAGATTCCGCCCCTGGAGCTGACGGAATACCTTACTCATTCATTACTAAGAGCGGCAATGAGACAAAACTTCACTTTTTAAAAATGGTTAATGCAATATTTGAATCTGGCACCCCCCCTGAGGAATGGAAGACTCAAATTATCATCCCTATTCTTAAAAGTGGCAAACAAGGTAATGATCCATCCAGCTACCGACCCATAGCACTTTCTAATACTTTGTTTAAAGTCGTAGAGCGCCTCATTAAAAATCGTCTGGAATGGTTTTTGGAAAACAATAATAAATTATCAGAAACCCAGTTCGGCTTTCGGAAAGGGCTGAGCACCATGGATAGTCTGGGTTCCTTTGTGACAGATATCCGTGTTGCTTTGTCTAAACGAAGGTCAGTGGTGGGTGTATTCCTTGATATTGCATCTGCCTACGATAACGTCCTTCTCCCAGTGCTTAGGCAGAAGATGCTTAAGCTGAACATTCCTGAGAAGTTTGTTAATTTTATCTGTAATACTCTTAATGATCGTTCAGTCTCTGTTAGTTTTCAAAATTTAAACCTCCCACCCAGAAAGATTTGGAAAGGTCTCCCACAAGGCTCAGTTCTTAGCCCCTTGCTCTATAGCATCTACACCCATGACTTAGACCTTACGGTGACCTCCTTTTGTAATGTACTACAATATGCAGATGACCTTGCCCTATACATAGATGTCGATAATATATTGGACGCCTCTAGTCGACTGAATTCAGCTATTTACTACCTGAATAATTGGCTATCCGACCATGGCTTATCATTATCCATCCCTAAGAGCAGTGTTGTGGTTTTCTCTAGAGCTCGGTCTATCCCTCATATTAATATCTCCTGTGAGGGACAGGTGTTCCCGAATCATGACAAGGTAAAATTTCTGGGTATGGTATTAGACTGTAGATTAACTGGGGTCCCCCATATTAACTACATTGTTAAAAAATGTGAACGGAATTTAAATATAATTAGAGCACTCTCGGGTGTATGGTGGGGAGCCCACCCAAGTACACAAAAAATGATGTATACTGCACTTGTCCGCAGCCTCTTGGATTATGGATCTTTCTTACTCGAACCCTGTAGCAAAATAGCTCTAAAATTGTTCGACAAAATTCAATCTAAGTGTCTACGTATCATTTTAGGTGCCATGAAGTCATCTCCAATTAATGCAATGCAGGTAGAATGCGTCGAGCCTCCTTTAGAATTTCGGCGACAGTATATGTCAGACAAATTTATATTTAAAATTTTCGAACGCTCATCTCATCCACTAATTCCTAAACTTCATCAGTTAAACCAACTGATTCCTTCAAGTAGCTACTGGTCCCACAAAAATCTCCCATGTCTGTTAATTAGTTTTAGAAAGTTATTACAACTACCATCCCCTGTCTATCAATGTAGGCTCAATCCTTTATTTGAAACCCCATATCAAGCTTTAATTTATCAGCCTAACATAATCTTGGACATAGATATTGGCAAAAATCCTCCAGCAGCACAAAACATCTTGAATTGCAGACTTGGGTCTCAGTGGCCTGATTGGCTTACTATTTATACGGATGCTTCAAAACTAACAGATGATAGTCACGTCGGGTCAGCAGTGTGGGTTCCAAAATATAATATCATTCTTGACTTCAAATGTTCTCAATATTCTTCGGTGTTCACTGGTGAAGCTATCGCTATTTTAGAAGCCCTCAAATTTATTCAATCCCATAGTCTTAATAAAGTAATAATTTTTTCAGACTCTAAAAGTTGTCTCCAAGCCATAATGAGTAATCAGTTCAGCTCTTTCAATTTATACTGACCATTAAAACTATTTTATTTGAATGTCATCGGCAAGGTTTACAAATTATTTTGGCACGGATCCCTGGGCATACTGGTATAGTGGGAAATGAGACTGTTGATTCCTTTGCTGTGGCACTTACCCTAATGACCTAGCTTCTTTAGCTAAAAAGCAGTTGCTTACAGAGTGGTCAAAATTTTGGAAGGAATCAAGTAAATCAAAAGGCAAGTTCTATGCGAATATTCAGCCAGATATCCCTCATTTTCCATGGTTTACCAAAATGCGAAATGCCAAAAAAAGTGTTGTTTCCACATTATGCAGACTAAGACTTGGTCACGTATGTACTCCCGTTTTCCTGGCCAAGATTAGGGTGAGGGACAGTTCCTTGTGCGAGTGTGGTATCGACGAGGGTACCCCAGATCATATCTTTTTTAATTGCTCCAAAAATAGCCATTCCCTCTATTCATTGCTTCCGTCACATGTCCATCTTCCTACAGATTTTTCAACTATATTATCTTTAGTTTATTCAGATTTTGTGAATATTCTGTGTATGTATATTGATTCTAACAATATTAAATTGTAGATATAGTTTCACTGGTACTCATATCTCAGCTTTATTACTTATTGTTTCAGGCAGCTCAACATATTATACCTTAACATTTCCTTTCTGTTTTTCCCTATTCTTTTCCCAAATCCTAGGTCCTTGTACTTGCACAAAGCCCTTCCACACCATAAGCAGAGTTTTAGACAATAAACAAGCCCTCACCGAACAAACATAGACAAGAAATTTTGGACACAAACACCAGATATTGGCCAAATCCTGAGGGAGCCATCACTGAAGAAATCTCTTTCTTTATTATATAACATTGTTTGTGCTTAGGTGCATGCATATTGCAAAGATTTCAATCGGCGTATTGTGTTTTTCTGAGATATGTTTTTTTATGGGACTTGGACTGTATTTGGACTTTCGAAATCTTTCTCTGCGACTGTGGAGTAGTGCTTGCCTAAGACTTCCGAATCTGATATTTTGCTGTGGATTTTGGACACGATTCTGTCCTATACTGTGGATTTTATTTCATTGTATCTACTATCTACGATATTGTGATCAACGATGTGGAATAAAAAATATATAAAAAATGTTGCATATTAATATCCCATTAGCACATTATTAGAAATCCTTTTTTATACTTTATTATTGCAGTGGGCATTTTCAAATTGTTAAGTACTTCTTACAGCACAGACATTGGTGTCAATTCTGGCGTGATTCTCTAAACTTAAAACTAAATTTAAGGTCAGTCTCACCTTTTTATTCTATATAGAGAAGGACAAGGATGCACTGTTGTCAAATTTAAGTTTAGCTTTAGAGAATCATGCCAGAATCGAAATCATTGTATTTGAACTCAATAACTCTTGTCTGATAATAAGTATTTTGACGCGGTTGGTCAGTACCTACGCTAAAGAAAGAAAGAAAGAAAGCCAACTGATCATACATTGTAAAAATCATTTTTTTTCGTCACTAATCTTCAGGACCGGTGTACTTCTATAGTTCCGTTCCACGTATTTTTTATTTTGATATAAAAATACTCTTGAAACAAACTTTTATAATTAGTTTTTGCATTACTTGGTAGGACATAACCTCCAAAACTTTAAAGTAGAATATCTATAAATCCAAACTTCCTATAATATAAGAAATAAGATGAATCAAATCAAGAATGTAAACTCTATAATTTAACATGCAATTCATTTATAGACGCAAGAAAAAATTTCAACAAAAAATTGTATGGGAGTTCGCCATTGTCCTTTGTGACAAGAGAAGATTTGCAAATAATGCCATGATTAGTTCTTGTTCTGTGGCCTCAATATAAGAAGTTGGATATGGTGTGTTGTTATTGTAGTGTCACGGTATACTCAGCAGAGCCACAAGGCTTTACGAAAGTAGGTTTGGTGATTGATTGTGTTTACAAAGTGTATACGGGAAGTTTAAGTGAAAAAAATGAATAGGTACATCGGTCTCGTAAGTACTTTTGAATACCGGGTTATAAATTTCACCCAAGTATTGAACTGCAATAAGTATTTCTTTTTGTTTAACATTTGCCTATTTCTAATCGTGACAAAATTATTATTAACTTTTAAAGTTTTTCTCCGCTTAAGAGAAGATGACATTTGTGCTTATTATTTCAATAAAGGCATCTAAGACGACTTTATTGTATTGTGTGGAATCAAAGGAGTCAACTGAACTCTGTGTAGAGGTACGTACTCACTCAACGGCTGGCGGGCGCGGTCGGTCGTTGACCCGCCGTGGAATTTTAATGTTTTTCCATTTTTTTGAAGTACTTATTTATTAGTTATTTTTGACTGGATATGTAAGTTTGTTTGTTTAAAATGAATAACTACTCAAAAGGAGGAAAAGACATAAAAAACACAAATTATAAATAAAAACATGAAAAAAAAATACTTTAAAAAAATCCGAAAAATATCAGGCATATTCTTTTCACGTAACCCAACAATCTCACGAAGTTTCATTAAAACATTCAATTTCACCCTATATACTCTGTAATTTATATATAAAATGAAACATGTCAACGGTATCGAAAGCCTTAGCAAGATCGAGAAACAACATTTTTAAATTAAGCATAGTTCATGTTCTAGTAAATAAATTATTAGAATTATTCATTTATGTTTTTATTGACGAATTTCCTCGTGGTATTGAGAAAGAAAACTTATAATTGAGGCTGCTTATGAATCTTTACAAATATTTGCAGTTTGATTCTATCGTTTGAACCAAATGTCGTCAGAAACGATGTCGTACGTTTGCTTGGCGTAGTCGCGATTGGGAGCGCACGAATCATCTCGCCATGCGGCCATATTCATATCCGGGTATGACGAGCAAGGTATAATCTCATTGCTGAAACAAGACATCGAGGATTTTAATAAGTTAATACATACAGATGATGATAGTGAAATTTTACTGTGGTCCAAGAACGAATTTTAATGAGACCCAAAATTATGTAAAATTGTCTTTGGGTCAGTCTCACTGGCAGCTGTCACAGTTTTTAATATTTCAGCTGTCAACGATTACCTCTTAATATTAGAAATCAATGAATGCATCCACTGATTGTTGCAAGGGAACACTTGTAATTTGTCGTGAAAATAAATAACTTTATTATTATTATTATTTTGACGGCTCCGTAATCATGTCGTCATCGTCAAAGGACCTCGCAGAATCCTTATGGAAGCTGGCTCTCGGCCAATTTTTCTGTAACTTTGGGAGATGATAGCTCATGACACGAGGAATTAAAGACCCCACGGGCCCAATAGCCAAAAGTTCATAGATTGACTGAATTAGTTCCTGAATTATTTAGAACGTCTGAATTTAGTCAAGTGGAATAAGTGCATAAATTCAGACTTTCTAAATCATTCAGTAACTATGATTTTATTTATTTTTTAAGCATTTAACTGCTAGATGTTTAAATCTAAAGAAAAGTTTACTAGAAAAGAAACTGCCTTGCAGCTTAAGGCTAGGAAAATTTCGACGCGGCTAATAGGGCCGTGGTAGCATAATGGTCAGTGCATTCGCTCGGATAGCGAAGGATGCGGGTTCGAGTCCCGTCCGATGCCTGGCCCGCGTGGATTTTTTTCTAGTAAACTTTTCTTTAGATTTAAACATTCAGTGACTAATTCATTCAAGTGAAAATAGCATTTAGGAAGTTAGGATCCTAATTAGCGTCCTAAATCGGAAGAAGTGTGGCTTCTGACGGACTAAATCATTTAGTATGCTAATTAGAACGCGATTTAGGAAGGTGGAATATCGTTTAGATGCTTCAGTCGTACCGTAGGTGTCACTGCGTGAGGACGTGTTGTGTCTACGATTATGAATTACGCGAGAGTGCGATGTCGGCGGTAAAAGAAAAAGAAGTTATGAGTTACATAATTGAATTGTATAAACATATGCCGTATCTTTGGAACATAAACGATAAAAATAACATTAATATTCTTTCACCCCCGTTTTTCGTTTTTTACTTTATTTTATTTTTATTGAGCCAACGGCCAGGCCTATGAGAAGACAGATTTTTTTGTTGCTTTGACAGGGCTGGAGCAATTACGAAGAAGTCCGACTGAATTCGCCGCGCGCTTGTAACTGACTGATTCAGTAACTAAATTAGTCAAGTGTAATCAGAAGCTTCTAATTAGCCTTCTTTTTAGGATCCTAACTAGGACGTCTGAATTTAGTCAGGTGGAATAAGCGCTTAAGAATGTGTTACTCAACGGGAACACAGCGTTCTGTTGAGTTACATTGGTGTCGATTCTGATAAAGATTCTCTTAAGCTAAACTTAAATATGACAACAATGTATCCTTGTTATTCTCTATACAGAATGAAAAGGAGAGACTGATTTTAAATTTAGTTAGAGGATCGTATCAGAATCGACAACATTGCCACTAAACGGGAACAAAATATGTTGCATTGAGTAACTGTTACTAAACGGTATTTTTTTTACCAATAACTTAACGGGAACAAAGGACTGCCTGACTGGGGAGGCATTTAAGAAATCTTAAAAACACGACGGGTGCAACCCGGCTCCGGGAGTGCCGGCAGAAGTGAAAACTCGAATATTAACGTTGTGCATTTTTGATATTTTGGAATGGTTGGAGAATAATTTTGCACGAATTGCTTTAATTATTATCAGTATAAAAGTACTATCATGTATGTGGTAGAATACAATATTTATTTATTGCGCTATCGTACACAAACATGACAATTTATATTACATTAAAAAAGTGTATATCTCAGAAAAATCAACTTACATGAATCACGTTTAAGCGCACTTAGCGACATCTATTGTAAAGAAATCAACTTACATGAATCACATTCAAGCGCACCTAGCGACATCTATTGTAAAAAATGCATTTTCTTCGCAATAAAGCTGCCACGTGGACGTCCTAGATAGAGACTTATTATTATAATATGGTAAAATAAAATATTACTATGTTTCGTCCAATATGTTGAAAGTCAACAACCTTTCCAATTTTATTGTGTGTCATGATGCGATCAGCCCACGTGTTTAACCTGACGCGAGTTTAACATTTTTTACCCATACAAAAAAAGTGTGCAGAGCCGCTAAAGCAGTTTTCACTTCAAAAAGAAAAAATATGTGTTTTTATAATAAAATTAGGTATTAAATAACATCTTACCCCGGCCCCGGCAGTTGGAATGTGTTGGGTTGTATAGAGTCCACGCTGTCTCCGTGGTCGCATAGCACTTTAGCCATGGTCATTTTACGTATCTCCTGTAATTGTTCTGTCCAAATAAAAAAGAATTATCATTAAAAGGGGAGGCGGGGAATGTTTTTTCCATACAAACGCTCTCGACTGATTTCTCCTTGAGTTTTATCACCAAAGAATTTATTTTTATACAAAATTTACAAATTGACTAATTCTATGCTCCTATGTCTTTCTTTTTTCGATAACTTGTATTTCAAAGAAACTGAAAGCCCTCAAAAAAGACAAAACTAAACAAAACTTTATCACCACTTGTTCACTCGTTCGATGTGTGTAAATAAAACTCAATGTAACTGCTTCTAAAAATTCTCTTTTTATTGAACTTATTAAAGTTGCTATATAGTTTCAATATGCATTAAACGCTACCGCGATTGGATTGGAAAAATGTCCCCATCTATTGATCATTCATGTAAACATTCCTTGATACTATAGATACTCTCGGTGCTCAAATCCATAGCGCGATTCAGACAACTACAATGCCATCTAACCTTTGATTTGTGGTACTATAATTCTAGACATTCCGCCCACCAAAGACTCTGTCTTTTGATAACATTGTAACAAATGAAAAAAAAAACAGTATCTCTAATTACTTTGCTATAAACAAACAAAAATAAGAAAATTTTGAGCACCGCCCACCATAAACATCTCTATTACAAACCAAGTTCTATAAGGAAACTAATTTTTAAATAAGAAACACAATCTGTTACATGCACGTTTAAATATTCCATTCTTTGTTTTTAGTGTGACTACTCTAGTCACTCCATCCTTCCCTGTGTGCTTTTCTAAGACTCTGCCCAACAACCACTTGGCTGGGGGCATATTTTCTTCCTTTATGATCACTATGTCATCTAAAGCTGGTTCTTGTTCACGTTTTGTCCATTTGAAGCGTTGTTGTAATGAAGTCAGGTACTCGTCAGACCACTTTCGCCAAAAATCATTTACCATTTTTTGGCTCATTCTCCATCTTGACATTCCAGTACAAGAACTTTGTGAGAAATCTTCATCTGGTATCACTATAAGAGGCTCTCCTACCAAGAAATGGCCAGGTGTAAGCGGCAAAGGATCATCCGGATTATCACTAAGGTGCGTCAAAGGGCGTGAATTTAAACACGCTTCGATTTGAGAAAGCACTGTTGATAACTCCTCGTAGGTTAGTGTAGATTCGCCAATAACTCTCTTCAAATGTGACTTGGCTGAACGAACACCCGCTTCCCATAAGCCACCAAAGTTTGGGGCGTGTGGTGGGATGTAATGCCAATTTGTGCCTTCGCAGTCTAGTAACTGTCTTACATCATTTTGAAAGTCAGATTTGGCTTTAGAAAACATACGCTGAAGTTCTTTATCTGCTCCAACGAAATTAGTAGCGTTATCGCTATATAGATCCTGACAAGCACCTCTCCTCGACACGAATCTGCGGAATGCCGCAATAAAGCCTTGGGCAGTAAGGTCTGACACGGCCTCTAAATGTATGGCACGAGTAACCATACATATAAATAGACAGACGTATCCCTTATAGGATTTTGATCCCCTGCCTGGCGAAAATCTCAAATTTATAAATCCCGTAAAATCTACTCCGGCACGCTTAAAAGCCTTTGACGGCTTAAGTCTCACTTCTGGTAACTGTCCCATCATTGGATTATGTTTCTGTTTAGAGTAACGTCTGCAGGTTATGCATTCTCTGTAGACTCTGTTCGTTAAAGCTCTTGCTCTTATAATCCAATATTTGGATCGCAAATAATTTTGCATTAGTTGTGGCCCACCATGAAGTCTTCTTATGTGTACATCCATCACAATTAATTTAGTCAAATGACTAACACTCGGTAAAATTACTGGATGTCGTTTGTCATACTGTATGGTGGCCTTATCGATTCGTCCACCTACTCTTAAAACTCCATTCTTATCCAGAATTGGGTCAAGAGAGTGGAGGATACTCTTTTTAGGAATGCTCTTTTGTAACTTTAACAATTCAATTTCATTCAAAAAGTAAAACCCTTGGGTTTCTCTTATACAGTGGTCCAAAACTCTATTTCTTTCTTCAGTCGTCACAATTCTGTTCAATCTGGTTCGTTGTGCCCTTGGTAGTTTCAAATCTAAAAGTTTTCGACAGTAAAATAAAGTATAAAGCATTTTAGTTAGTGATGAAAATCTAGTCCAAATAAATGTTTCTTTAATTTCAATTAGATTAGCAAAAGTATTTATTCGACTCTCTTCTTCAGTATCAAATTCTTCATTAACTCTTTGTAAATCATGTTCCAACAGCCATGATGGCCCATGCCACCACAACGGATGATCCCTAAGCTCAGAACAACTCACACCTCTCGAGGCACAGTCAGCTGGGTTGTCATTGGTTCGGACGTAACTCCATTGTTCTGGGTCTAGCATGGTCCTAATTTCTGAGACTCGGTTACTCACAAATGTGACCCATCGATTTGGTTCTCCTCGTATCCAAGCCAAGACAACTTTTGAATCAGACCAAGCAAGCAATCGATCTTTGGGGACTAACATTACTTGAGAAACTTCAAATAATAATTTTGCTGCCAAGAGGGCACCGCAAAGTTCCAATCTGGGAACTGATATCTCCTTTTCAATGGGTGCTACTTTAGTTTTGGCAGTTATCAACGATACATGAATAGTACTCTCGGAAACAACTCTCATATAAACTACAGCACCATATGCTGTCTGTGATGCATCGGCGTAGGCATGCAATTCGATAACACTATCTTTATTCGTATTTAACCATCTTGGTATCTCTATGCCTTTTGCTCTCTTCAAATCCTCCTTAAACGCTAGCCACTCTTTTAACAAATTAGAATGTAATGGTTCGTCCCAATCTAAGCCAGACTTCCATAACTTCTGAATATATACTTTTGCAGTAATAATAATCGGGGCTATCCAACCCATTGGATCGTAAAATCTTGCTATAATAGAAAGCACGTTTCTTTTAGTGACAGGCTGTTTGTCCTCTGGTATTTGCAAAGTATATTCAAAGTTGTCTGTAGATTTATTCCAACATATCCCCAAAACCTTAACCATATCGTTGGATTTGAAAATCATTGGCTGATTCGTGCCTTTGTTTTCTTCTCTTATATGGTCAAGTAACTTCTCGTTATTACTGCACCATTTTTGAATTTGAAATCCTCCGGCTCTCATCATACTGTTAAGTTGCTCATAAATCT
The DNA here is from genome assembly GCA_902850365.2 of Chilo suppressalis. Taxonomy (NCBI): domain Eukaryota; kingdom Metazoa; phylum Arthropoda; class Insecta; order Lepidoptera; family Crambidae; genus Chilo; species Chilo suppressalis. The sequence goes on along the minus strand of OU963920.1, from coordinate 900,532 downwards.
CAATCGCGTCAGATTCTGCCTCACATCCGGTTAAAAGGTCATCCATGTAAAAATCATTAATCGTTATCTCTGATGCAACTGGATATCGTGCCTGCTCGTCTCTCGCAAGTTGCTGTAATGACCTGACCGCTAAGTACGGTGCACAGGCAGTTCCAAACGTTAATCGCATCATTTGATAATGTTGCATATGTTCGAGTGGGCTTGATCGCCACAAAAAGCGTTGATAGTCTACATGTTTTTCATGAACACGAACTTGTCTGTACATTTGAACTAAATCAGCAACAATACATATAGGATGTTTACGCCATCTGAAGAGGATATGACGTAAGTCTTGCTGTATTTTGGGACCCACCATCAATTCATCATTTAAAGATACGGAATTCATCCCCTTACAAGAGGCATCAAATACTGGGCGTACTTTTATCGTTTCCCTCTCTTCTCTGATTACAGCGTGATGTGGGAGATAGACAGCATTAGAATTCTCAATCTCTTCACGACTACATATTTGTCTCGCATGGTTTTGTTTTATGTAGTCCTCTATTGCATCCTTGTATTGCTGTTGAAAAGAAGTATCTTTAGACAACTTCTTCTCTAGTAGCATAAACCTCTTATTGGCAATTTCTTTTGATCGTCCGTTAACACAAACGAGATTATCTGTTTTGAATGGAAGACACACAATATATCGTCCGCTTTCATCCCTCTTTGTTGTTTTCTGGAATAAATCCTCGCACGCTCTTTCCTCATTACTCATTTTCTTTTGAATGCAATCTGGTTCTATCTCAATTTCCCAAAATGCCTTCAGTAGTTTCTCAGTTTGATATGAAGTATGTAAACTTATCATCTTTCGTTCTGGTAAAGATTGCTGGTTCGCTATTCTTCCCGACAATACCCACCCAAGCTGAGTGTTTTGTGCTATAGGGTTTCCATATATTGGATGCTTAATTACTCCTGCCAACAATATCTCACTATGTATTTCTACTCCCAACAAAAGATCTATTTTTCTCGGATATCCATACTCAGAATCGGCTAGTGTCATACTCTCTATTTCAGGCCAATCTGTCACTTTTATGTGGTTAGAAGGCAGGAATTTCGTCAAAGTATTTAAAACAAAGGCGTTCACTTGTATGGTAAATGAAGGATTATGAATCGATTGAACCCTGAATGTTACCATACTCTTTGTTCTCATTTGTCCATCTCCGACTCCAGATATTACGCCATTGACAGATGATTTTTTAAGACCAAGCATTTGCACTGTCGCTTCAGTTATGAATGAAGCTTCTGAACCTTGATCTATGAGTGCTCTAATTTTGTGACAAATACTGTTTCTAGCTATGGCATGAACTACTGCCGTTGCTAAGAGTGTAGTTGAGTGATTTTGTTTCTCAGAAGCAAAATGGGTGGCAACTCTCTCATCTACTACATTCATCTCTGGTTCTCGCTTCTCTGATGACTTAGGTACTGGTGTAGACTCGTTAGGTGCTAAGTCTCGATTCTCAAAATGAAGTAGAGTGTGGTGCCTTCGGCCACAACGGCGACAGCTCATAATTTTTTTGCAATATTTGACAGCATGATTTGGTGTCAGACAGTTAAAACAGAGACCTTTTGTTTGTACGCAGTCAGATCTTTCTTGAGGTGACAATTTCTGAAATTGTTGGTAATGATAAATTGGATGTTGCTCCCCACACATCGAACAAATGACCAGCTTATAATTGTTTGGCTCGGGTGTAACTGTCGCAGCATGCAAGCTTTTAGACTTGATGGGGCTGGGTTTCTTTTGTTGTGTAATAGATCTCGATATCGGAATATTGTCGATCATCTCGATTGTTCTGAATCTACGTTCTAAAAACTGAATCATTTGCTTCCAAGTAGATAAATCTTCGAATGAAGCGGTATTCACTTCAGACTCCCATGCTTTGCGTGATTCATTGGCTAATTTGGAATTGACAATATAAATTATCATGACGTCCCAAGTGTCCGTAGTCACGCCAATATTATTCAGAGCTTTTAAGCAAGAATTCGTTGTATCCAATAAACACTTTACTGCAGTTGCTGATTCAGATAATAAAGCCTTTTGTCCGAACAGTTTTTTCAGTATCTCATTTGTATTATATCTCTTATTTTTGTAACGTCTTATAAGTTGTGACCATGCTTCGTTGTAGTTGTTCTCAGTAGTAGCTAAATCTTTAATAAGATTTGCTGGTTCTCCACACAAACTGCTCTTCAGATATTGTAGTTTTTGGACTCCAGTCAAGCTCGCATTATTGTGTATAAGTGAGACAAACATGTCAAAATAAGACTCCCACTCCTCATATTTTCCACTAAATGTTGGTAACTTTATTTGGGGCAGCTTGACTTCGCAACTCATAGCACTGGACTGGCTCGTGTTAGGTGTAGTAGGAGGAAGTTTCATTGCAATCTTTTCTTTGTCTAAGTTAAGGTTAGTTTTGTAGTCTAAGTAAATCTCTTCTGCTTGGTTGTAATGATCTTCTTCAAAATACTCTAACTCATCTCGCTCTGGTTTAGTACTAGACTCCAAAACCTGTTCATGTACAGTGTTAAATTGTAACCAAACTCTTTCTAAATTTTGCAATCTCGAATCTATATACGGTATAGTGATACGGTCCTTAGGCGATTTTTTATAATTGTAATATGATTTTAATATATTATTTTTTGTATCTTCTTGCTTTCCAATTAATTTATCCATTGTGAGAATCTTGTTTATAAATTCGTGGTATTAGTATGAAACAATCTCCGTATGTCCATCAAGGGAATTTCACGAAATTATTCTAAGTCTCGTAATCTATAAATTTGTCTAAGTCCTCTAAGATTTCAACGAAATTTCACTAAGTGTCTTAATCAGTAAAATTGGCAAAGTCTTTTAAGATTCACTAAATTTTCTAAGTCTCTTTAACACTTAACACAAATTCCTCTAAGTTTATTTGACACTGTTTCTCATTCACTTTCACTTCACTTTACTCACGGTTTAACCAGTCCAATTCCCGGGTTTCGGCACCATGTGTTCACTCGTTCGATGTGTGTAAATAAAACTCAATGTAACTGCTTCTAAAAATTCTCTTTTTATTGAACTTATTAAAGTTGCTATATAGTTTCAATATGCATTAAACGCTACCGCGATTGGATTGGAAAAATGTCCCCATCTATTGATCATTCATGTAAACATTCCTTGATACTATAGATACTCTCGGTGCTCAAATCCATAGCGCGATTCAGACAACTACAATGCCATCTAACCTTTGATTTGTGGTACTATAATTCTAGACACCACTTAAGACGTCTTAGTGTGGAGATTAAAAAAGCATTTACAAAAAAAGTTACACATAGCGGCATGGAATAACTACGGCGCGCCGCCAGCGCAGCATCTGGTCCGCTATGATGCAGGCGTCAGTAACATACCTGGTGTGAGCGGTGTTCCAGTATCCGCCACCTTACAGTGACATACCTGGTGTGAGCGCGGCCGGGTGCGCGGAGTGCTCGTACCAGAACCGGTCGGCGCGCCGCCAGCGCAGCATCTGGTCCGCTATGATGCAGGCGTCAGTAACATACCTGGTGTGAGCGGTGTTCCAGTATCCGCCACCTTACAGTGACATACCTGGTGTGAGCGCGGCCGGGTGCGCGGAGTGCTCGTACCAGAACCGGTCGGCGCGCCGCCAGCGCAGCATCTGGTCCGCTATGATGCAGGCGTCAGTAACATACCTGGTGTGAGCGGTGTTCCAGTATCCGCCACCTTACAGTGACATACCTGGTGTGAGCGCGGCCGGGTGCGCGGAGTGCTCGTACCAGAACCGGTCGGCGCGCCGCCAGCGCAGCATCTGGTCCGCTATGATGCAGGCGTCAGTAACATACCTGGTGTGAGCGGTGTTCCAGTATCCGCCACCTTACAGTGACATACCTGGTGTGAGCGCGGCCGGGTGCGCGGAGTGCTCGTACCAGAACCGGTCGGCGCGCCGCCAGCGCAGCATCTGGTCCGCTATGATGCAGGCGTCAGTAACATACCTGGTGTGAGCGGTGTTCCAGTATCCGCCACCTTACAGTGACATACCTGGTGTGAGCGCGGCCGGGTGCGCGGAGTGCTCGTACCAGAACCGGTCGGCGCGCCGCCAGCGCAGCATCTGGTCCGCTATGATGCAGGCGTGCGTGGGGCCCACCACGCCCGCGCCCATAGGCCGCTCCGCTAGCAGACCCGCCATCACTTCCACGTCTTCCACATCCTCGTAAAACATTTGGAACGCCTCAGCTTGCTGGAACAAGACCGTACTATTATAGTTATCCAGCGATTGCCACCACTCCGGCTAAATCTTTTGCTAAAACTAAACTCAAATCTTTTTATTCTGGTGAGCTCTACTTAATACATAATTGAAGCACTTGACAATAGTTTTGTAGATGTGTAGTCTTTTGTCAAGAGGAGCATGCTATACCACATGACCCTTGTGGATTGGTAGAGCCCACTATGAGTCTGCCAACCCGCAAGGGTTGTAGATACAGGCAGACAAAGGAGAATAGTAATAAATAAACAGACTTACATCCTTAGGAAGCCATTTGTAAAAGTCTTCAAAGTCGTGCGCCACTGGCAGATTGCACAGTTTCCTGTACTTGTTGTAGGATGGCAATCCATTGTCGCGTGCCTTCATGATGTCCACGGCCACCACATCGGACGCGAATTCCAGTCTGCCAAGAACGCGTTCACCCATCTACAAGCAAATGTGAAATCGGCAACCAAGCACGTTTCATTCGCCGCAATTAGGCCTTTAATCTCTCCATAGGTAAAGCTGCAGTAAAACCTGTGTTTTACAGAATAAAATTGGAAGAAAAGGCCAATATCTACTACGCAGACATAACTAAGGATGCCACAGTTTTACGAGCTCTAAGAAGTATGAAGAAATTATATTACATATTTTTTATTGTAAAAAAAGGCTAATGAGGATGAAATGCGATAGAATGCTGTGGAAGGCACATGGAGATTCTGGAACGGAAGGGGATGCACGGATCACGTTTTCTTGCTCCAAAACATTGTAAAGAAGTATCTGGTTTTAGGTCGTAAGGTTTTCTGCGCTTTTATGGATCTTGAGAAAGCATTTGACGAAGTTATGCGGAAGGAAGGTATGGCTTGCATGTTTGCAGTCAACATGTGAAAATTGTACTGCTGCATGAGTGTAGTTCAACAGTAGAATGTCAAACAGGGTCGTATAATGTCCGTGGATGCAGGATTACTAATGGGTGGCTTAGTTGTGGACTGTCTGCTTAAAGCAGATGTACAGATATAGCAATCGACGTAGACCCGCCCCACCATTCCTCCTAACCGATTTTAGTAAATGTGTGCCAGCTTCCGCCAATATTTGAGTGTTATCGGTACACACTATCTATGATAATAATAAATAATAATATGATAAATATCTTTTTATCACTAATTATCCTTCAACCAAAAATTGGTGGGGCGAATCTTCGTGGATTGCACTATCTGTAGCTGTGATTGTTTGCTGAATGCTGACCTAGAATCTTGACTACCCTCTTCAAATGTAATGCTCATGTTTTTAATTTATAGAACAATTAATCGTGGTTAATGTCAAACGCGAATTATGAACCAACATATTATTTAAAATTATCTACACCTGCATAATTTTACCAACCTGAATTTTACCCACAATTAATGATTAACTTTTGATGTTATAGTTGTCTCTTCAACATTCTGAACATACAGTATTTTCTTATAATTTGTTATTTTGAAGGTATTGTAACGTCCGTTGCGTTACAGCCTCCTTGCTTGGCTAACTCTTTGTTCATGTAATACCTACTGCTGGCAGTTATATTAAAAAGTTAATGTCATGATTTAAAAAAAAATGATTTTTTAATATAACTGCCAGCCGTAGGCATTACATGAACAAAGAGTTTACCCAAGCAAGGCGGCTGTAATGCAACGGGCGTCACAGTACCACTGTAAAGAGGGGAGAATAATGGTCTTCTGAGATAAAGGATCGCGGCCTAGTCGGCCTCAGATGCCAGTCCCTCCACAATCTTGTTTTTTTTTGTATATGGCTTCGCACGGTTTGTGCATTTAGCCAATGTGTAAAATGTTAACATATTTTATAGCACTCGTGGTCAAAATATTAGTCAAGTCCAAGTAAGTGGCACTCAAGTCAATACCCCTTTCCCTATGTTTCAGTAAATGTGTGGGGATTTACTGAAACCACCCCGTGGACTTCTTGAGGGAACGTCGAAAGACACTTTCCGCTATTTTGTTTCACTTGCCAACACTTGCATATTTCCGAACACTTAGTGGTTAATAATCCACCATTATTAGACACTAACATAAGCCACAACACAATTTTTCAGAAAAACAAAATTGCTAAAGTGACTGATCCCGCCAAAAAGTCCAATCTTGTGTTAAAGAAATGAATTCTATGTTTGTATGCTTTTTTTGTGTATGTGATTGTGTGAGGAGAAGTAAAGCATTATTATTATTTCTTGTGAGCGTATTCTCACGTCAGGATCGAGGAGCTTGTCGGTGCTGGCGCATGGCTGCCGGAAGCTGCCCTGCGTGAGCCCCTCCAGGGTGTTGTTGAGGGGCAGCGCGCCCGTGCGAAGAGTCATGTCTACTGCCGCTAGCTGCCTCAAAATCTTTCCGTGGTTATCGTATAAGCTGAGGACACCAATTTTATAAATGATTTTTCCTTAGTTCATTTAATTTTTCATATTTGATAAAGAGATAGTTTTTTTTTGGTGAAATTCATAAAATTTGCTACCGTTTGAGGTTGAATTATAAAAGTTATCTGGAGTCTGAAGGGAGATAAATAAGTAGACATAATAAATAGTATTTACTTATTAACAGAAAATGTAAAATCTTTGTTACTCAATTTTTACGTACTCAAACATACATAGTGTTAGCAATTTATGTATAATTAATTCTAAGACTGTATCTATTTTTGTTATTTTTGAATTTATGTAGAATTTGTCGCATTTCCGCTAAAAGTTTATTATTAGTACGAAAACGATTCCTCAACTACTGCTATTGGTTTGTTGCTCGAGTGGCGCCATCTATATACTTGATTTCCTGTTGATCCGTCGCTCGAGCGGGAAACCATGCTGGAGGTTTTTAAAATTATTCATTAGACATGGGCGTTTTTGGTTTTGAACGCAAACGGATATTTATCGGATTTCAGATTTCAAAATCGATTTTTGAAATCCGTTTTTAAATATCCGATTTCAGATGTGCTGAACTTAGCCAATTCACTAGTTTGTGTTATGATTTGGTTTTATTAGCTAACGACAATCACAAACAATTAATTGTAGGAAGCAAGGATACTCGTAGATATTCGCGATTTTCCTTCATGCTTTAAATCTAGGCTTAGGACTAGCAGAAAAGTTATGTTTACGGTTAAGAGTAAAACTTTTGCGGCGCATTTAAAAATCGGCTTTTATACAATGATTTCTTTTTACATATTTTTTAGTATTTTTATTTGTTATTCTGTTTGTTTTTATTATTTTTCAAACCATTTACAAAATCAAACCTAATTACTTCAGGTTAGCGTCCAAAAATGTAAGTTGCTCGACTTTTGATGTTTATAGACGACATATCTTTTCAGTGATAAATAATCCCGCCTCAGAGAACAGCAATAGATTTCCGTAAACAGCAAATCGAAATCGGAGTTCCGAGCACGAAATCTTACTTCCGAAAACGAAAGCACGAATTTCGAATCCGATTTAGATTTGGATACTTGTGGTATTTGGTTTTGGTTCGGTTAGATTTCTGAAATCGGATTTTCTTGTTGAGAAATCGTTCGGTATCGATTTGTGTTTGAAATCGGATTTTGGATTCGTTTTGATATATCGGACGCATGCCTATTATTCATTCTGTTACGGACGTCCGAGCTGTGAACTCGTATTTATTTACGGAAGGTTACTTGGGAAGTTACTTTGGAAAGTTATTGTTAAAGGTTATTGTGTTTGAGGAATAAACTGTGTGATTCATTAAGGGTATTGTTTATTCTACTGGATCCCGACGATTGGTGAGGAAGGATTTTACAAATCTCAGAAGAGGAGATAATTAGCGCCCACAAGGTATGATCATTGCTTCAATTTATTTTATCTTTAAATATATATCTGAGGTACTAGTAGTCACCCGCGGCTTCGTCGCGTGGGGCTGGGTTTTCTGTTGGAATAAGAAGTTTTTTCGGGGTACCCTACGTTTTGTTCTGATGTAATCTTATTATAGTTATATTACTAACTTTGGAATTTCATCTAAATTCAACCAGTAGTTTTCATGAAAACGTGACAAACTTTATCATTTTATTATATTTGATTGGTAAGATATCAAATTTTCAATTGTAAAAAGAAAAGAAATCTATATTGATAAAATAGCAATTCATTAGTACGGGTTCGATCCCCAACACTAATTGTTACAGACGATTTGCAATAAAATATATTACGGGTCATTATAATTATATGTAAAGCATCGGGTGGTTACGGAAGGAAGGCCGTTTGTTAATATTATTTTAAATCCGGTAGTATGTATACTGTTCAAAATATAGTAATATGTCGAGAACATGGGGTTACAGACTTCAGTTCCTCGCATATAAGTCTAAACTGTTAATCTTAAGCATATTTATTTGGTATTATACTTTTGCAAGAAGACGAATAAGTACATTACCTACATTATATACTATTTTCTTTATAATTTCAAAGTAATGTGAATGTAATACGTATCCTTTGTCTTAGCTTAATATGCCAGGTGTGGTTGTTTAGTATTTAAATACTTATATTCTAACCCTAACTTGTAACTTATTGGTTGTGTGTGTAACTTATTGGACTAAAGTATTGATATTTTTGATATGTATGGTGACATGTATGTGCAAACTGCGTGACATAACCGGTCGATGAATCGTGCTGGTTCGCAGATAGACATATTTTGTGTTTTCCATACTAGGGTCACAGAAGTTGTAGCAGATCTTGATGTTCCGTAGTAATATGCGTAGCCGCGTAGACGCGTAGCTGGTGACATTATGTATGACGTACTCTGCATAAGTAACTTTTCGTAGCAGATCACGCGTATCAAGCGCACTCTATTGACACCACTGTTTTGTTTATGCGCTCCTAGTACTTTGGTTGAATAAATTGGAATTAATTTTGTGCTTATGTGTTCGTATGTAATGTGTTTAAAGGTATATAATATATATATACATATATATAGGTTCCCTGTACAACGATATATACAAAAAAAAAAACAGGTTGAAATGTGTGTAGTAGTTTGATACACTTATCCGGACCTTGTCATCGGCGTGACCGTCATCACGTTTCAGAGAAATGGACGAGGCGCACAGGTCAAGCTCGCGTCATAGGCGAGTCTACACCCCGAGCCGCAGTGGTAGTGGCGGTAGCGGATCACAACGTGGACAAGACCGAGAGCGTAGGCGACGACGGTTGCGGACTCCAGAAGGTTCCCGGTACAACGACAGCGGTAGTGCCGGTGGTAGAACTTCGAGAGGACGAAATCGAGGTACATCTCCATCAGCAGCGCACACGGGATCGCACGATTCGCACGTCAGAGGTCGTAGCAGGACTCGACGTAGTATGTCGTGGGAGAGGGTAGCTAGATCACGGGATCAAACGGTGCATCGTTATGCTCTCGCGCGATATAGTAGATTTCCTCGTAGTCGTGAACGATCGGATGGTCATGAGGCGCATGATCGTTATAGAGATCGTCGTCATAACCATCGATCGCGTAGTAGACTTAACGATCATTCTATCAGTAACCGAAATAGCGTTGGGGGCGATTTACTATCTAAACTTGCAAATATGGTTGAGAGTTTTACTAACAGTAACACTATCAAGAAAGAAACCTTTTCGAATGTTAACGTTATTCCCGAATTAGATCCGGCTCAAAAAAATCAAATGGCTTTTGAAGGTGAATGAAAGTGCGTGTCTGTATGAATGGACGGAGAGGCAAATTATTCATTACGCTCTACCAAAACTGGCAGGTATTGCAAAAAAATGGTATGAGGGTTTGCCTTCTCTGTTGTTAACTTGGGATGAATGGCAGTATAAATTAAAAAGTGCTTTTCCAGCAAGTGAGAACTATGGTCAAATGATGTTAGAAATGTTGAACAGGAGGGCAAAATTTGGTGAATCCTTAGAAACTTATTTTTATGACAAAGTAAATCTAATTAACCGCTTAGAAGTAGTTACAGGCAAGAGGGCAGTAGAATGCATTTTACACGGCATCGATGATAGGGCGGTGCGGATGGGTGCAGAAGCCGCTCAATTTGATGATTGTGACAAATTACTTGCGTACTTAAGGAAAGTTAGCGTTCAAAAGACAGAACAATCAGGTATTAAGAGAGGGGGTCCCAGTAACAAAACTATGTATAGACCACAAGTAGCAAATAAACCGAACATTAGGTGTTACAATTGTAGAGAGGACGGTCACCCTGTTTCAAAATGTCCGAAGCCGATTAAGAAGTGTAATAAATGTTCAGCGATCGGTCATGTCGATTCCGAATGTTTCCGTCAATCAAAAAATAATGAACATAAATCTGAAATGGCTATAGAGGTACCAGTTGTAAAGCCAAACGTTAATAAGTATATACAGAATATAATTATTAACGATGTACCAACTGAAGCCTTCATTGATATGGGCAGCGAGTTAACTTTGATACGTGAGAGTGTAGCCAAGGACATTTTTAAACAGTGGGACACCTCGAGGTCATATCCTATGATGGGTTTTGGTGGGACGTTAGTCGAGTCTATAGGGTCGTGTGTAGCAGAGGTTAAAATACAAAATGTTAAATCCATAGTCACATGTGTGGTGGTGCCGGATGTATTCATGTCACATCCGGTTTTGATTGGTCAGACGCTCACTGAACAACCTCACGTCAAAATTATAAAGACAGGTGACAAATTGTTGTTTGAGAATTCTGATGAATCTAAATATAAGGGAAAGCTGGAATTGCGGGTATGTCAGGATACCGCCATGCATGAGACTGGGGTCATTGATGTGTATTGCGATACAGGGTATACCGGTTTACTGTATGTGAAAGGAGGTTTTAGGGGGCAAGTAGACAAGGAATATCTGTTGCAAGAAGGAGTATACAAATTGGTTCAGGGGAAGGGTGTAATAATGGTAGAGCCTTTATCGAGACCATTGAATTTTCAATTAAATGAATTAATTGCTAGGGCGGAAATAGTGTTAGAATCATTTGGCATCCATAAAATTAATAAGATTGAAAGTGAAGGCAAAATATTAGAACCTTTTGCATTAAGCGACTTGAACGTTGGTGACATCCCTCGGGGGAGTAAAATTAAACTTCTCGAGTTAATCAACTCATATCGGGATTGTTTTGCGACTTGTATGGGAGAATTAGGATTTACGGCTATCGAAAAAATGGATATTAAATTGAAGGACAATGAACCGGTGGTATATAGGCCGTATCGGATGTCAGCAAATGAAAGGCAGGAGGTTCAAGGGATGGTAAACGAATTAATTGAGACGGGGATTGTTCGCGAATCAAACTCACCTTATGCGAGCCCCATTATATTGGTCAGGAAAAAGACAGGGGATAAGAGGCTGTGCGTAGATTACAGACAACTAAATAAAAAAACAATCAAGCAGCATTATCAGTTACCTTGTATGGAGGACCAGATGAATCGATTAGCAGAAAATGAATTTTACTCGACATTAGATTTAGCTAGCGGTTACTACCAAATAGAATTAACTGAAGAGGCCAAATCTAAAACAGCATTCGTTACACCAGACGGTCAATGGGAGTTTAACAGGATGCCGTTTGGTTTGGCGAATGCGCCTGCTGTTTTTCAGCGCACTGTAAATAAGGCCCTAGGAGCTCTCAGATTTAATACGGCAGTAGCATATATGGACGACATATTAGTGCCCTCCAAATCAGTAGATGAAGGGTTAACGAAATTAGAATCTATTTTCAAACATGTCAGAGAGGCTAATCTAACATTGAAGTTGACAAAATGTAATTTTTTCCAAACATCGGTTGACTTTTTAGGTTTTGAGATAAATGTAGATGGCATCAGGCCCGGCTCGAAAAAGACTGATGCTGTTCGCAGTTTCCCTATCCCACAAAATGTGCATAACGTAAGACAATTTCTTGGCTTAGCTAGTTTTTTCAGAAAGTTTGTGAAAGATTTCGCAATAATTGCTAAACCTTTGACTACCCTTTTAAAAAATAATACTCCGTGGGCCTGGGATGATGCGCAGCAGAAGGCTTTTGATGAGCTGAAAACTAGATTGGTGTCACGTCCTGTGTTGGCTCTGTACAATCCTACCCTTTATACCGAATTGCATACTGATGCGAGCAAGTGGGGGGTAGGGGGGATATTGTTACAGAGACAAAAGGATGGAAACATGAAACCGGTTGCGTATTACAGTTGTCAGACTTCACCAGAAGAGCAACATTTCTCTTCATACGAACTGGAAACTTTAGCAGTAGTTAAATCTTTAACGAAGTTCAGGACATATCTGGCGGGAATGCCGTTTACTATTTTGACTGATTGTAATTCGATGAAAGCAACTTTTACTAAAAGAGATATGTTACCCAGGGTTGCTCGCTGGTGGGGTCTGATCCAAGAATTTGACTTTGAGATTAAATACAAAGCAGGTAAAGGCATGGCACATGTCGATGCGTTAAGTAGGAACCCGATTAAAAGTGATGACGATGTTTTGGATTTTCCCACGATTTTTAAAATAGATGATGCTTGGCTCAAAACTGTTCAATCTGCCGACAGTGAGGTCAGTAGGATAAAAAGTATACTTTCTGATCCCGCCAATAATAATATTCTGGAGATCAAAAATAATTTTTGTTTAAAGAATAACAACGTTTTCAGAATTACTCCTACTGGACCTAAATGGTTAGTACCCAAGGGTGTGAGATGGCAGATATTGCGCACATGTCATGATGATATTGGCCACTTTTCAGTTGATAAGACCTTCGAGAAAGTCAGTGAAAATTACTGGTTCCCTAAAATGAGGAGGTTCATCCAAAAGTATGTCGGATCTTGCCTAGAGTGCGCACTTAGCAAGGCCCCGTCAGGGAAAAAGTCTGGTTTTCTCCATCCTATTCCGAAAGTACCAACGCCATTTCACACTCTGCATGCTGACCATCTGGGCCCTTTTAATTGTAGTCGTTCTAAAAATAGATATTTATTGGTAATTGTAGATGCCTTCACGAAGTTCATAGTTTTAAAACCGGTTAAGAGTACTAAGGCCTCAGTTACGATCAAAATATTTAGGGAATACTTCGGTACGTTCGGCTTACCTACTAGACTCATAACGGACAGATATTCATCGTTCACTGGCAAGAAGATAGCATCATTTCTGAAAAATTTAGGAGTGCATCACATAATGAATGCGATTGCCACTCCACGAGCAAATGGGCAAGTGGAGCGTTATAATCGCACCATTCTTGATGCACTTACGGCTATGAATCATGGCCGAAATGAAGAACTGTGGGACGATAAAGTCATTGACGTTCAATGGGGTCTTAACAACACGCTTAATAAAGGTACAGGGAAAACACCGTCCGAAGTGTTGTTTGGTCTGAAATTGAAAGGCATGACAGAAGGTAAAATAATTAATGTGTTGCACGATGATTTGGAAGCTACAAATGAGATTGATATTGACAGTATTCGTTCTGACGTAAGTGAACATATTAGGGAATCGCAGGAAAGGCAAAAAGAAAGGTACGATAAGGCTAGACACAAACCGCGTAATTATGCCGTAGGTGATTTGCTAAGAGTGGAAAGAAGTGTTCTCTGCCCAGGAAAAAGTAAAAAATTGAGATCTAAATGTTACGGTCCCTATAGAGTAGTCGATGTTTTGCCCAATGATAGGTATCTAGTGGAGGATACACCGTTGACAAAAAAAAAGGGAAAAGCAAGCTATAAGGGAGTATACCCGGTTGATAAGGTACATCCCTGGTTAAGTTTTAAAGGGATTGATGACAGTGAATCTAGCGAAGAGGAAATAATAGTCGAGGAAAATAATGACTTAGAAACCGACGTTAATGATGTAGATTAACGAATTGGATTTGTATTATGGGTCGATGAAGGATGGTTGAGTTCATTAAAAATTTGATACTTCATTACAAAAGGTTACTGGTAGGATGGAGGGAGGATAATAGAGGATATAATTCAGGGAAATGGAAGGATACTCGAAGGATCATCGGAAGGATAATCGGAAGGATAATCGGAAGGATAATCGGAAGGATAATCGGAAGGATAATCGGAAGGATATTGGAAAATATTGGAAGGATATTATTATAAATAATTGATATTAAACCACTGTTAATAATAAGATGTTATAACTTAAAAATGAGTGTCTGTTTGATCTTTAGAACCACTTCTTTTAATCAATATAAAAGTTGTTTTAATAGGTTTTCTACTTCATTAATTAGCTATTTGGGTTAAGACAAACGGAGACTCATATGAGAATTAAATATTTTGTAAAATTGCATTTGTTTAACAATTAAAATATATCAATTACGATTTATTATTGTATTAAATTAGTCACGAGGTCGTAACATAGAAGTCAGGATGGACGAATCTGTTAGCAATTTATGTATAATTAATTCTAAGACTGTATCTATTTTTGTTATTTTTGAATTTATGTAGAATTTGTCGCATTTCCGCTAAAAGTTTATTATTAGTACGAAAACGATTCCTCAACTACTGCTATTGGTTTGTTGCTCGAGTGGCGCCATCTATATACTTGATTTCCTGTTGATCCGTCGCTCGAGCGAGAAACCATGCTGGAGGTTTTTAAAATTATTCATTCTGTTGTTAGCAATTTATGTATAATTAATTCTAAGACTGTATCTATTTTTGTTATTTTTGAATTTATGTAGAATTTGTCGCATTTCCGCTAAAAGTTTATTATTAGTACGAAAACGATTCCTCAACTACTGCTATTGGTTTGTTGCTCGAGTGGCGCCATCTATATACTTGATTTCCTGTTGATCCGTCGCTCGAGCGGGAAACCATGCTGGAGGTTTTTAAAATTATTCATTCTGTTACGGACGTCCGAGCTGTGAACTCGTATTTATTTACGGAAGGTTACTTGGGAAGTTACTTTGGAAAGTTATTGTTAAAGGTTATTGTGTTTGAGGAATAAACTGTGTGATTCATTAAGGGTATTGTTTATTCTACTGGATCCCGACGATTGGTGAGGAAGGATTTTACAATAGAAACTGAGAATTTATTGTGTTTCCATAGATAATAAAGGCTTACCTTATCCCTCTCATTCTTTCAAATTTGAAGTACCAAATATGCTTACACACTTGTTATATTTAAAACATTAAGGCAAGTTGTTACTTGTAGGCTTTGATTTTAATCAAAGCTTGTAGGTACTTATTCTTATTTTAAGCGTAGTCGTGTCACTTTTGTAATTAAGATGTTTTTCTTTTCTTCCTATACCTACAATTTAATATGTAAGATCAATGACCTTATAATTTGCTCAATGTGCATTCTCCAGGGTAGGACAGTCCTGGTGCTCTGAGATACAGGCGTTCTGCCTAGTTCAGGCACCAGTCTCTCACAATCTATTTTACTGTTCTTATATAAGAATTATAGTATAGTAAGTTGTCATGGGATTTGTAGATTGTGGAAGAAGAAATAAAGATTATTATTATTATTTTAATAAGTGTTTTCATACAAAACAGCATTATAAAATCGTACTCAAGATCACTCTCAGAATTGAGAGCGGGCCTAAAGGTTTGTCAAATGAAATGCTCATCCAAACTCACTTGAGTCTTCCCTCTTGTAAAGTATGGAACCACCTGGACAAGACGGTATACTCCAGGCTGACGCGCGGCTCCAGATTCGGGTCGTAGTCATCCACGTGTCCGTGGCCGGGGAATATCACACCACTTTTTACCAGGAACTCGTAATCTGGGGGTTACACAGGGATCAATTTTGTGCCCCTTTTTATTCTTAATATGAAATGTAGCAGGCTTTATAATGTCTAATATGGGTGAAGTGATATTTCTTTAAATGAAATGATCCTGCCTTCTGTGCAAGAGATTTTGTTTTGACATCATTTTATGATTTTAATCATGCATTAATTGCGTTATTTACAACAACGTGAACAGTGAACCTCACTCGTAATACCAAATTATGTTGAGACATCTTTCATCTAACGGAATTGTTTGAGCACTGCATTATTAAAAAAAGATCTCAATTCCTAAAAACTCTTACCCACGACGTTAGGCATTAAGTCATAGAACGCTATATGTTGCCATATAGCAATGTTGATGTCCCTGACCACAGCGAAGAGTTTGTCGTCATCCCAACAGGGGTTCACTTTGGCGAGCTTCTCTGCCAAGTAGTTGTGCTGGCGGAGGTTCCAGAGGTAGAACATGTTGTTTTGTAGCAAAGAGTTGACGAACAGGGCGGCTGTAGAAAAACTACAGGATCTTTAAAGCGTTAATAGAAAACACCCTGCAATGTATTAACCTTTAAAGACTAATTGGCTCTTATAATTCTGATAATTAGACGATCTCCGTGACCGAGTGGTATGAACGCCGGGTTTCAAAGAGTCGACTACTCGAGAGGTTTTCGGGTTTGCGTCCCGGTGGGGCCAGATGTTGGTGTGATGAATACGACTATTTGTACTCTAATATGAATTTCTATATAAATATACTTGTTTATCTATCAGTATATTATTATGTATTATATCCGTTACCCTAGTATCCCATAACATAAGCCTTTACAGTGCTTACTTTGGGGCTAGGCCAATTGGTGTGTGTTGGAAATATTTATTTATATTGATTTATTTAGTTATCTTAAGCAAAACTATTAGATTAAAGTGTTTCTAATCCCTCCAGATACCTTTAAGAATTATTTCATCTTAATTGGTAGCAAGTTTAATGAATTGACAGGAGGTCGCGGTAAGTGAAACGTGAATTACTAGGTACGTGAAATTTCCTCACTTGTAAGGAATGTTATAATTTGAAATTACCCTGAAAGGGTAATAAACCTAAATCCTATTTAAAGAAAGAAAATATTTTGTTCAGTGACACAAATTAATACATGAAACAATATACCTTATACATAAATTCAGTAATTTAGGGGGTATTCCGAAATATACATCAGTATACTGGCCAGTGGTAATGAGGTCATGATTCCGACGCCATCTTGTACTGGTATGCTACCATATTTTACCGGGAAAGCGTATATGACGTATGACCGAGCGTGCGTGAGATACATTCGAATTTTATTTCTTTTTTATTTAAAGAACAATAATGGCATTCGTACAAAAAGAATTCTTTTTCATTGATAAGGTGAATAAAAATCTTCTTTATTCGCACTATTTTTAATATTTCGTCGATTTATGACGTCAGTGCACTGGCTAATATATTTTGGAACAATTCACCAGTATAGCGTCGATTCATGACGTCATTAGCACTGGCCAGTATACTGGTATATATTACGGAATAAACCCTAGGTCTAAAGTCACTAAAATGGCAGTCCACTCAGCAAGTGCCGGATGTCATAGACTGTCCGAAGCTGGTTTTCCGTGGTTACTTTATTAATGAATGGTCGATGCTGCGGGCTTCTCTTAGTTAAATAATAAGACCACTGGTATTGCATATAATAATTAAAATAATATTAGAAAAGAATCCACGCGGACCAGGCAGCGGACGGGACTCGAACCCGCATCCTTCGCTATCCGGGCGAATGCACTGACCATTATGCTACCACGGCCCTATTAGCCGCGTCGAAATTTTCCTAGCCTTAAGCTGCAAGGCAGCGCCATCTCTTCGCATTGTAGGTAACCCACAATGTCAAATGAATACTTTTTCAAGTATTAAACATTTGAAACAAGAAATAGCAATTATAGTTATGATTTTATTTATTTTTTAAGCATTTAATTGCTAGATGTTTAAATCTAAAGAAAAGTTTACTAGAAAAAATCCACGCGGACCAGGCAGCGGACGGGACTCGAACCCGCATCCTTCGCTATCCGGGCGAATGCACTGACCATTATGCTACCACGGCCCTATTAGCCGTGTCGAAATTTTCCTAGCCTTAAGCTGCAAGGCAACTTTTTTTTTCTAGTAAACTTTTCTTTAGATTTAAACATCTAGCAGTTAAATGCTTAAAAAATAAATAAAATCATAACTAAAATAATATTGTATATATATACACATATATAATGTATTGAAGTATAATTTCTGACTAAATTTAACAACTAAAAATACAGGTATATGTATATTAATCTATAAACAAAGAAATTAGTGGGGTAGATATGCTGACTGCAGAAAGTCACGATACAGGAACTTATGACGTTTTGTCATTACATCACGTTATTAACTATTTATCACGAATACTGCGTGCGATGAATATTGTGATGACGGCACAATCGACATGAATGCGTAAAATTAATGGATAAGAAAAAGTAATGAAATTGATGAAAATTATAATTAAAGTATACAGGGTGTTACAAAAATACAAATAAAGCTTGAAGGGCGTTGAAGTACATCATATATTATGTACTTCATGATTGATATGATTAATAAAAATATCGTTCATTTTAAGACACGTCACTAGTTCGAGGATCATTAAAAATAACTGTTTTTATAAAAAGTTAAAACTTCATGCAAATATTTTAAGAAAATTAGAGAAGACTCCTTATATGATGTACTTCAACGCCCTTCAAGCTTTATTTGTATTTTTGTAACACCCTGTATGTAATTCTTTATATTTGTTATTTCTAAGGTGCTATGGAAGTCCACTTACGAGCGTTATGACACCTGGTCTCGTTGAGATTGTTCTGAAAACAGCCAAAGCCGTTGCCCGGGGGCCAATCCTTCCCCTTCAGCTTCTCAGAGGTGAGTCGTCCTCCCCATCGCGCCCTTCCAGACTTCATGCTCGCTTCCTCGGTCCCGTACACTAACGACAGATCTATCATTGGAGGTGCCACGTTAACCTGCCAAATAAAACATGATTTATATATACTCGTATGTATAAATAAAACTAGTTTTAACCGGTTAATGCAAGGAAAAAACGTTTTGCAGCCTTTTCAGGTCTGCATCGTTAGAATACATATTATACAATAGTATTCTGACGATGCAGACCTGAAAAGGCTGCGAAACGTCAATAAATAAATAAAGTTTCGTGCATTAACCCGTTAAAACTAGTTTTATTTAATGAGTGATGTGCGTGAAAACCTAAGAAACAAATATACTTGTATATATATTTTTTAAGCAAATAACTGCTAGATATTACATCTAAAGATAAAAAAAACTATAGTTGCTATTTCTTCATTCAAATGTTTAATACTTGTAAAGGTATTCGTTTGACATTGTGGGTTACCTACAATGCGAAGATATGGCGCTGCCTTGTAGCCTAAGATTAGAAAAAATTCGACACGGCCATCAGGGCCGCGGTAGCATAATGTGCAGTGCACTCACCTGGATAGCACCTTTGCTATGCTGGTTCGAGTCCCGTCTGCTGCCTGGTCCGCGTGAATTTTTTTCTAGTTTAATTTTATTTACATTTATAACATGATTTACCAGGACTTTGATACAACGTTTAATAAAGTCCTTCATTATAATAAGAATTTCAAATAAGAGTTTAATAGTATATTTATGTTCGGATTATACAGGGTGTAAAAAAACCTATGATAAAGACTGAAACTGCGCATTCTGTACAACCAAACAAGTAATATTAAGAAATATTATACGTGGGAATCATTTGTATTTTTAGTTAAATAAAATATTTTTCAATACGCAATGTATAGCGACAGTAGCCGACTAAGGTAAGGGAGAGAAGGGTGGGGAATCGCGCGAGTGACGTGTGGCGGCGTTTTGTATCGGCGCATTAGGTGGCCGGTGCGGGCCACAAGAAGCGAGCAACGACGATTAGTAGCGTGTGGCGGCCACCGGCGTACCGTGTGTGGCGAGTCTACATAAAATGTATGAAAACTATAAGAAATATGCCGGTGGCGGCATTTAGTGGTTGTTGTGGCCGGTGGCCCGTTAATTTAAATATGTTAAATATGTAGTTAACGTTAGCTATATAACTTCCTCAGTCAATCCTAAATGATGTGTCAATAAAAATCAATATAATATGCAATGAATCAATCTTTGAATCGCAATAATATAAAACTAGCAAACCAGTGAACCAAATGTTCACCAAATAAAAAAAAAATGTATTTAATTAATTGAGAACTTCGGAGATTTTGTGTGGTTTCGTTTGAAATTCGTGATTTCTCGAAAACCGGAAGTGCTACGTTACTCAAATCCGGTTTGTAGTCTTATCAGACTATTCTTAACTAATAACTTAAATATTCTCTTTATCTATCTCTTACGGTTTGGCCGCTGAAGCAGCACCACAGACAGACGGACGGACGGACGGACTTGTCTAATAGATAAGAGATACATAAACACAAAACCCAGCAGAAACGACTTACTCTCTCCGGTGGAATAGTGTCAGGGATGCAGCCCAGCCTCTGGTAGGTGATAGAGCGTGTTAGGTTCATACAACGCACGTTGCTCCTCCTCAGATGCACGTCGTCATCGGGGACCCTGATGGGCATGCAACGGGGGTCCAGATGCCCACCAGGCATGCAGCAAGTTCTTGTCACGGTGACGTAGTTGAACGTGTCATGGACGCTGGTAGTGTCACCTAAAACAGGTCATGTAATGTACAATTGTGTTTATCATCTTCACCAGCCTATTAATGTCCTGACTGCTGGGGCACAGGCAACATGCATGAGCCACGATTTCAAAGTGTGCAGATGCGGCTAGTGTTGCCCAAATGCAAGAACAAGACGAGACTTAGCAAGTCTTGGTCTTGGTCTTGCGCCAATACACCTGATCTTGGTCTTGGTCTTGCGCCAATACACCTGATCTTGGTCTTGGTCTTGGTCTTGGTCTTGCAGCAAGAGTCTTGCAAGTCTTGCAATTACCTTTTAGACTATTGCTATTTATTAAAGTTTACTTTAGATCTTAGAAAAACATATTAGAATTGGAACATTGTGAGCTTGAATTAACATAGCCATAGTAAAGACCAATCAAAATCCCATATAATCAATATTATAATATATACTTACTAGAATAAATTATTATGACATCTACTACCTACCTTACCATTATCTAATCATAATACTACTTGCGTGATCAAGTATAATGTATTCATTTCCATTCTAAGCACTCTGAAACTTATTTATTCTTTGGAACAGAAGAAGAGAGTCTTCTTTTGAAGAGTACAGGACTCTAGAATTCGAAAATCGAAGCTCGTGTCGTACCGTCTCGCTCGCTCATATATTAAATAGTATTAGCGTGAGTGGGACGGCACGACACGAAATTAGAATTTTGCATTAGTATACCTAGGCCTTGTGGCGGCAATCAAATAGTGTCAAATGTTGCGATTTCGGCTCGGCGGAAACGATTGTTGTATTTGATTTCAATAGAAGCCGCCGGCGCGTGTATCATCACCATGTACTTCAGAAAAGCGGCAAATTTCTTTGAGAAGTCAGTACAAAACCTTTGATGCCGCATTATCAAAGTGCCGATGGTTAAAACAAAACTATGCATGCACTCTGTTTGATTTTAATGGATATTTTTTTATTCGCTATGTATGTTTATGGTATTGGTCGTAATGCGCATAGGTCCAGTTTTTTTTTATACTCTTTATTGCATCATATAGTTAGTAACGCAAGAGTCTTGCCGGATTAGTCTTGGTCTTGCAAAAATGCAAGAACAAGACCAAGACTGTAAGACCAAGACTGAATTTGGGCAACACTAGATGCGGCAGTGACCAACTGCTGCACGTGCCTTCCAGAACAGAAAGAAACAACAAGATATTGAGTCACCTATCCAATTATCTCCGATTGCGGAAGTGGCTTAACTTTCACGATCGCAGACCGAGAGTCCCAGAGCTCCTCACGGAAACTTGTGTGCAAGTTGCACAATATCTAAAATCATCCCAATCGATTATAAATCTAGAAAGTCATAAAGTAGGATGGAGAATTTTGACAATTTCATTAGAAGGAGAGTTGTTGTGTTTGTGTACGTAATGGCGAATTTGAGGGATTCCTATTGGATTGGTGAACCTAAGATGATTTTGGTTTTTTTTATGTTATAGAGGGCACACGAGCAGACGACTCACCTGATGGTAAGTGATCACCGTCGCCCATGGACACTTGCAACACCAGGAGTATCACAAATGCGATGCCGGTCTTTAAGGAAGGAGTACGCTCTTTTTTTGATGGTTATTGGATCGTATTGGTCCGGAAACACTGCTGGCGACAATATATTCCACAGTTTTGTCGTACGTGGTAAAAAAATTAAACAAAAACGCACGGTTGTGGATAGCCACGCATCAAGATGATGGGGATGAAATTTTTGGTTTCATACGAGGTTCAGAAAATCACCCCTCCACACATGTTTTTTAGCCTAGTTTGGAGGTATTTGTGCTCTTGTGGATTGACGCAAATAGAGTATACGTAACTAACATGAAAATTGGTGATCAAGATGTCAATCACTTTCGACCCGAGACTGCTAGGGATACTCCTAGGGGCAAAAGAGGTGTTAAAAATAAAGACAAAGAAATTCGGGAGGAATAACAAAGAAATGTTAAGATGAGGTAAGAAGATAAGATTAGGAAACGAATAAGGAGACACAGTAAGGGGAGGTATGAAAAATCTCATTGCTGTTAATTTAAATAAGACTAGTACGGCAAATGTCAGTATTTCATTTAGTGTGTTAGGAAGTGGTTATTAGCTACAATAGCGGAATTAAAAGATTTTAGCTTAGAAAAAATTGTTCAATGTAACGGCGTAGGGATTGAAGTGTATTTGTATGTCGAATTAGATTAGGGATATAGAATGGATTAGGTATATTGGATGGACATACAGAAACATAGTAATGTCTTTCGGTTGAAAAGATTGAGCAGTCTACAAGGAGATGAAAAGGATCCTGTGGTGATTGCGAGTCGCAAGGACAAAGATTTGGAGAGGTGTTATGGAAGCGATGCAAGTAACACACATGATGTTACATATCAGTGGAGTCAGAGGCGGCGTAAGGCGTGGGCGACGTGGGCCACCGTCTACGGCCTCGCGGTACAGGGGGCCTCGCGCCTCAAAAATTTTAATGCATTGCTTAAAAGCGAATTTCTTTTTTTTATCTTTATATATATAATTCTTCTGTGAGTGTGTATGTCACTGAACTTCTCTTAAACGACTGGACCGATTTTGATGAAATTTTTTGTGTGTATTCAAGGGGATCTGAGAATGGTTTAGATTCACAAAGACGTGTAGACAGGACAACGTCTGTCGGGTCCGCTAGTTATTTTATAAAATCCGTCTTCAGGTCGCCACAGAACAGGGCCTCGCGAAATCTGTCTTGCCCACATCAAATTTAGGTCTTGCCCCGCTACTGAGTGGAGTCCAGGTAGCTGAAGCACTAGAAAATTAACTGAAAACTGTAGCGCTCATGTGTAATCATTAACCTAGCGCCTTCTAGTAAGGCCGCAGTCAAAATGTAATGGTGGCGACTGACATTGGCGCCCCTTGAGACCAATACACCCGCGGGCAATGCACATCCTGCACCATAGGTACCAGCCTCTATTCAAGTTGATAGAGAGATAGATAAGACTGTATTCGCACCAACATGCACACATTCAAAATTGACAAGACAAATCTTACAATTCGATCAGTCCTTCAAAACAGTCAACAAATTATATTTGAACAACTGTACTATAATAATTTCGTGTGCAGCAGCGATGCGAATGGGCGGAAACACAGAGAAACATTTTCTGAGAGAGTAAATCGCTGATTCTCAGTTCTGACCCATATAGACGAGCTCGCGAATTAAAATGTCAGATTAAAATTCACAATCAGTTGCCTTTCCCAACGCAATCTCTTACCCCATCAAGCATATTGAGAAAAATCGCAATTCTGTAATTGGGATGCGATTTTGCTCAGTAACTGATAAAGTTGAATTGTCCAGTGGTCAACGTATTGTACTTCGCCAATATCAGAGGACACGTAAAGTAGTTGGTCCAGCTGAGTCTGCAGATGATATTTTTATGTCTAGCATCACACGTGTTCCATTGCAGGCCACAACATTTAGAACTTATCCTCTTTCATGTCTGTTTCTTAGATTTCCACGCAGACCACTCATTAAATTAAACAATCTCCAATGGGCTAAATGCGTTAATCTATTTGTCCTTAGACGCTTTGCGTCCTTTTAGGCTGCGTCGCCAGAATTATGATGATCATAATTCGATTATACTCTTTTATTTCTACGAAATGAAAGGCTCGGAGCCCTTCAAAAGATTGAGTGATTAGTGGGTAGGACTAACGACATGACTCCTAATCACAGCATTCATTTTAATGACCTTGGTCCCTGAAATACTTGGTGAGAGCGCGGGTTTGATCGCCTACCAGCGCCGAGGACTCAATGATCTATACTGGACCGCGTGGTGGATTGTAACCTTTTTTTTATTACGCAGGTAAAAAATCTTTTTACAGATGACGGCACCTTTAAGAGGCACACCGCCGAACGGACCTCACACCTGGCTCCCACAAGTCTTACGGACCCCCCAGTGGCTGCCCACCTGGGACCCCGCAACTCTTACGGGCGCTTTACGGCATAATATCTGCTAAAAAAGTCCTGCGAATACGAAGGTATTCATAGGTGAAGCACCACTGCCTGATGCGGAGACGCAGGATCCCCTTGGTGGGATTTCTTCACATCCCCGCACCCAGCAGCTTCCCGGCCTCGCCGGGGCTCCACGGCAGGGGTCTCCCAAGGTATTGCGGGGACCCCGCAGACGTGCGCAGGTAGGCCCGTGCGTGTAGCTCTATAGCCATGTAGCTCTCCGCCACCCCCCTTTGCAGGACAGAACTACAAGAGGGGGGAACGGGGGGCCGCCGTTTCTGGGGGAGAAGGAGGGGGAGCAAAATTCTCCCCATCCCTCTCTCCTCTCCTTGTCGGTGGTGGATTGTAACCTGCCTATATCTGGTCTACCTATGTGTCTGATGATGATTAAGATGTAGTCAGAGCTGTAAGTAATAAGTATGTACCTGCAAGAGCTGTAGTCAGGGTTGTCAGCATATGGGTGTTTTTCTTGCTGGGTATTCTTCCGTCTGGTACCAAAGCTACTCGGAGAGCTCTTGCGTTGGGCAGCGGTGTACCCGCCTACAAAACAATTCATTGTTCAATCTCAGTAGTGTGCTTTCTTTTGTAAGTTTCGGTAGGAATTTCTACTCTGTGTAAAATGTTTATAGCAGGCAGTTATTGTTATTTACAATTTTGTTCACGCAAAAAAAGTCTGGACCTCCCCAATCTTTTGAGAGTAGTCCTCCTGCCAGCATCAGCGCAACGTAGCCGCTTCGACCGACACTAGCGCTGGCCAGCTTCCGCACCAAAGGCTTACTTAGCGCTGGCGTCGCGTCGCCGTGGCGTCAGTTCAACGATTTTTATCAAACAAGTACAATGCAAGCCGGTCAGCGACGGCGTAGCGACTACATTGCCACACGACAATAACGCTCAAAAGACCCCAGTGTGGGAGGTCTAAAAATAAGTATTACCTTTGTAGTCCGCAGCCCACCGCCTGTAGAGAAGTCGGGGGGTAGCAATCGGTGAAAAGGGGTAAAAATAGCCCCTCTAGAGGGGTAGTGTAAGTTGTTGCAGCTGTAGTCGAAGCGACGCGGCTCGACTAGAGAACAGTTCTTCACTTCAATAGCGCATACTCTGAGGATGAAATTGCAAATCTTAATAGCACATGATTATCGACCGATCTTCGACGTACAGTGCGATCAAGATCTTGTGCAACTTACATGACATTGGCGGTGCTTGTGAATAAGTGTTGGAATTGAAAAACTAAGTTAAATCCCGTCACTAAAGGGAACGTTATAATTTACAATAACTCAGAAAGAGTAATCCTCTATAGATAAAAGACTAATTTTATACTTTCCTAAAAGTATTTCCGATTTCAGCCACGCGCCACAAGATCTTGTTTACACTGTATTATCTGCCTTCAGCAGACAACTACTAATAACAGAGTGGCAGAAGCACGTGCCTACTTGACTTCAGGTAAGATGGAGTTTTCTTTTTTTCCACCTTAGCGGAAGGCGCCACTTAAATGGAGTGTCATACTCCAGGGACCGCGTCGTTTTATCATCGGAACAGCACTGTTTTATTATGGGTACAAAAAATAGACAATTGAATGACAAAATGGGTTAATACAGAACTGGTCTGTCGATCTGATATGAATCTGGGGAGAGGAGGGGTGGATGTGAGAAAAAGAATAATTGAGAAAGATTATTGCAATGCCCTAACTGGGTTCTTGTTTGGAATGATATATACATATATATATATATATATATATATATATATATTATGTAACAGCATGTAAACGGCAGGAATGCAATAAATGAATATGAATATGAAAAGGGGGAGAGAAGGTGCGAGGAAAGAGGAAAAGGAAGTCAGAAACAGAAGGAGTGACAAGAGAAAAGAAAAGAAGAAGGTGTTGCACTAGGGTCTACATCATAAGTGAGGTGGAGTTATGTACTGAGCTTTCTTTTAAACAAACATGATCCTATATTTAAGTCATCGAGGGGCAGCCGATGAACTTGCAAGGAGATGATCGCGAGCTATGAAATGGTGGGCTTCGACACCTGGGTGCAGGCAGTCCAAGGAGGCAGTCCAAGGAGACACCTGGGTGCAGGCAGTCCCTGAAAACAAAGCTGATCAAGCGCCTTCTGCACCTGGACAGGAATAGCCTGAGACTGGTGGTTGGGACCATTACGGGACACTACTCACTGAACTAACACTTTCACACCCTAGGTATTAATTCTTCTTCTTCTTCTAGTGCCTCTCCGAACAGCGAAGGTTGGCAGTCAGCTTAGCATATGTCTCCTTATCCTTAGCGAGATGGAATAATTCAGCGGCGCTCGAGATTCCAGTTCATTCTCGTAGGTTCCTCAACCAAGACTTCTTCCTACGACCGACACCTCGTTTTCCAGCAACTTTGCCCATCATTATTAATTGTAAAAGGGCGTACCTTTCGTGTCTCATCACATGCCCTAGATACGCAACCTTCCTCACTCTGATAGTATCCCATACGTATCATCCATAGGTACTACTAACAGTCCCCTATTCAGAGCATGCATTGAGGGCGAGATGTGCTCCTTGAGTGTACAGGCATCACCCGGATCTGCAGCGAGAGTCTCGGTACACCGGGATCCCTTGCAGATGCCCTAAGAAGACTGGGAAGATTGTTCTGTTTCTAGAGGGAGATTGTCTGTCTGGAGTACTCGGCCGCTGGTTTAAGGTAATCATGGTGCTATATTTAAGCCACCGAGCTGACGGTATCAGGGGGGGCCGGACGGGATAGGCCTGTTTGCTATGCTTTTGGCATAAATAAAGTTGTCTAAAGTAGTAGGCACTATCGCGGAATTTTGCGCTCTGTCACTTGGCGAACAAAATGCTTTGAACGGTTTTCTACAGTAGTTTTTACTACGCCCCACCTTCGCGTCGGACGCGCCAATCCGGGCCGCCGCACAAAAGTAAGACAGAGAGCATTTCATTGATTGAATAATGAATTGAATTGCATTTGTTTTAGTTGCAATTTGTCATCCGCATCGTGATCGCGACAGCGCTATACGAAAAAGTAAGACAGCGATAATTACATGTCTATGAATGAATTTTTACTACGCCGCTACCGCAAGCGATTACGGCATTATGGGTGACAGAGTGGGTCTTTCCGCGAGTGTACATTAATATATCAGCTATCAAGCTCACGGTATGAGGTTGTTGAGCCGCAGCGCCGCCACCCTGGCCTCCGTGATCTGGTTTCCGGTGAAGGTGTCGTACCACTCCCCCGCCGCGCACCACGCGCACGCCACCACCACGCAACACCAAACGACGCTACGAGCCATTGAGTGACCACTGAAATATACAACATTGCTTCTTACAAGATGCATAAAAGAAGAGTCAAATCACAAATTCTCGATGATGATGGGCGTCAGCAGCGGTTATTTTCCATAGTGTGAGAAACAAATATTAAGTAGTATTTCAAGAAGTCGTGTACATATTTAAAGATTTGCTTGATCATTTCTTTTATTTCAAACTAGCGGCCCGCCCTCGCTACGCTTCGGTGTAGAGCTGAAGTGTAGACTACAGTTTTTGTTCTCAGGCTTGTATTATACACAATGACATTCATCTATGATTCTTCTTATTCTTGCATGCAAAGTCTCAGCCCGATCGGTTTAAAATTAACAAAGTTTCATACAAACTTTGATTTCCTATTTTATCCAATTGATCAAAATCCTTTCTTAGCGGATGCCTACGTCATAACATCTACCTGCATGCCAAATTTCAGGCCGATCAGTCCAGTGGTTTGGGCTGTGCGTTGATAGATCACTATGTGAGTCAGTCACCTTTGAGTTTTATATATATATATAGCTAAATTCCATCTTTTGTCTTATCTTAAAATAAAAAGATTATTTAGTTATAGGGCTAGGGTCATTATACGAAATGGCCTTTTTTAAATCACAAAATTTAAAGTGAGGATTTTTTGGGTTTCAAATATTTATTTTTTGCAAAATATAATCAAATACCATAATCCCACAGAAAACAGAATTTTCATTTCGTTTTATACGTAAAAACATGAAAAATCATTTTTTAAGTCTCACAGAATTGACGCACGTTTTCACTGAAATGATCTAAATGATCATAACTTAAGAATTAATACAGTTATGATAATAATAAATGTTCTACCGAAAACCATTAAACGAAGATAACATAAATTATGAAACATTATTTTTATCAATAATTTTAAAAGGCAATAAAAAAATGAAGCATTCATGTCCATGGAAATGATATTTAGTAGGAACTTCATTTCTGTGATACTAAATTATAAGAATCCCTGAAGTCATCATATATGATAAAAATGTGCGAACTCTCTTATTATAATGTTCTGGGTATATACAACAGCCAAAAAATTTACCCTGTTTTGTCTCAGAGGCCTTATTTTGTTTTACCTATCAGAATAAATTTCAACGACACGTAATTTAGAGCATGATGATACAGGGGGCTCATTTTCTGTGTTGCATGTAACAATTGTATTGGTGATTACATTTTTTCCAGCCAAAAATGACGACAAGTGATGTCTGAATAACATTCCAAACAAATCAGTCGCCTGGTTTGAAGATAATCTGGGTTTTCTTTTGCCCAAACAATTTGATGAAGTTTCATCGTGCCTTGATAGGTTTTGTAAAGCTATTCTGAAAAAGAAGATGTTCTCTATTGGCCTAATAATACAGGTATTAACCTAACCAAGAGGTAACTTTTTTCCAAAAATGATTTTCCATTATTTTCAAAAAATAATATCAAAGTTTGATGGTTTGGAATGTCATTCCCCAAAACCACTCGTCGATCATTATGTCTTTTTAAGTAGCCACCTACACCGTCTGGGGTCCTTTCCCATGACCAGACTCTGAATAATGCCATACAAAAGTGTTTGTATTAAACTCCGAAAAAATACAAGTTCTGTGAACAACAAGTTCACAGTAATGACGATCACGCGATTGACGCATCATTTTTAAAATCATGCTACGTCGTGGTTTTAAAAGTTACATATTAATTAATAACTATAACCAAAATAAGTCCCCATGGCATTAATTATGAGCCATGGTGGCAAAGTAAATACGTTACTACATACCAAAAAAGTCCCTAACCGAATTGACGGGCAAACATTACCAGAAACGTATATTACATATATTTTTTTAACAAAACTTCATAGTGCATAAGTTTCTTGTTGGTTAGCACACACAACTGAACTAACAGCAAAAAGCAGTGTAACCAGGTAGTAAGAGCAGTAATTCAGTTCTCAAAAAATTTTTGTATGGTGAAAATAGTAGTTCACGGTAATGATTTAAATTTTTATAAAACCTGTATAATGACTATAAATTTTAATATAATAATAAGAAAAAATAAACTACTATGTTTTAATGTTTATTGGAATGTGTGAAAACAGATACTGTGAGTTCGTTTTAATTCAAGTGTGTAATATAACTTTTTTCCCAGCTTTTCTGACGAAAAATGTGTTTAGAACAGTTCACGGAGTATGACCACGCTTCTGTTTTGATTTTTTTTTTACAAATTAGCAGATAAGGTATGGTTGAATTTGTTATGTTTTTGGTAAATAGTCACAATAATGTACTAAATAGATTTTTTCAGCTTTTGAAATAACTTATAAATAGTTAAACATCACCAAAGAAAAGTTTTTTTTGCACTTCGTATAATGACCCGCTTACGGCAATATTTTAATCGGAAGCTGCATTTTTTTGCAGAAAGCAAGCCGCTTCTTAAAGAGATAATAAAGATCAATATAAATGATTTCATCTGAGGAAACAAATTTCATCCACTGGAAATAAATTTGGCGGAAATTTTCCAAAATGGCGGCTGCATGAACAAAAACAATATAGACTCAAAACAGCTGAACCGCTTTTAGTGATCGGGGTGTCAGTCAATTCGTATTTGAAACCTTTGATAAAATATTTTGTAAATTAAAGATGACGGTCAAATATTAAGAAAAATGTGATGTGTATGTGTAATTAAGAAAAGTGTATTTTTATTTTAATAAAAAATTAAATTTAATAATGAAAATAACTATATACCTATCCTATAACATGGGCACATATTTTTTAAATATAAATAAAACTCGAATATTATCTTCAAAATAAAAACTAAATATGAACACATAAAAGTATATTTTATCTAGAAATATACATTATACATCCAAATATACATCCATGACTAAGGTATAATACTCGTATCCTTTATACTAACATATGCCCCCACCGGGACTCGAATCAATATCTGAATAGGCGACGCCATGTTGCACTCTGCCACGGAAATCGTCAATATGAACTGAATAAATTATTTTTGATTATGTGAAGTACATGATGGGGCCGACCCTCCCCCCCTGAGAGAGTCACATAGTATGAGTATGTTCCAAAATTAAAAACGACTTATTTCCTAATAATATGGTCACCCATACAATACACTTAGTAAATATTTACTCTATTAAGTAATCTGGGGCCATAGTGAATACTTACCGCCAGATAGTTCCTTAAAATTCTTTTCGTGGGTCCTTGCGCTGTTTTACACTAAATCCTGGTAATTTTTGCCTAATGTATAGCGTGTTGAGACGCGTCTTAACAATAGCAAACAACAAAACGTTTTTGAGGAAAATTAATTAAGTATAATTCTTTTTGCATGTACAGAGGCATCTTACAATAAGGGCTCTCGCTGCGTTATGCAAGCCATGCGTTTCAGCAGCTTCATTTTTATGGAGAATAGGTTTAATGTTCTGTTTCGGTTGTGTTACGTTTGAGTTTTGAGACTGGACGAAAATATTTAGCTAAGTTTGAATACACGGATTAATATTATTTCTGCTACCCAAATATACTTCCAGACACATATATCGGCCCATTTAGTGTTATAAGTTTCGTCTGTCTGTAGCAAAAAAAAAATATGTTAAATTGAGCAATTATAATATTGTTTAAAATACGCAAAAATAAGAAATCAAATGCGAAAGAATAGTTAGACAGTTTGACCGCAAGAAAAAATATTCCTGTTGGGCAACTAGTTTGAATAGAATAGAAAAGAATAGAATACTCTTTATTTGCATTAAATAGGGTTGACAGAAGGTGTTTACATATAAACCATAATAATATGTTAAGGTATGAAGAAACTTAAACCTATTTATGCTACCTGATGGCCGCGTCGAAATTTTCTAGCCATTCTTAAGCTGCAAGGCAGCGCCATCTCTTCGCATTATAGGTAACCCACAATGTCATTGATCAGTGTATAGTTTAATTGTCAATAATTGGTCAGTGCATTTGCCCGGATATCGAAGGGTGCGGGTTCGAGTCCCATCTGCTGCCTGCTCCGCGTGGTATTTTTTCTAGTTATATTTTCTTTAGATTTAAACATCAAGCAGGTACATGCTTAAAATATAAAAAATATAATTAAACCTATTTAGCCATATTAATAGCATGCAAAAAATTCTAACATATTAAAACATAACAGTCATTGCGGTTTACCTACAATGCGAAGAGATGGCGCTGCCTTGCAGCTTAAGGCTAGGAAAATTCGCGGTCAATAGGGCCGTGGTAGCATAATGGTCAGTGTATTCGCCCGGATTGCGAAGGGTGCGGGTTCGAGCACCGTCCGCTGCCTGGTCCGCGTGAATATTTTTCTAGTAAACTTTTCTTTAGATTTAAACATCTAGCAGTTAAATGCTTAAAAATACATAAAAACATAACAGTCATATTTTGATTATTGTAGTCAACTACACAGTGAGACCACGTGGAAGAAGCAACCTTTACTACAGTTCGTCAAGGATCCGAGCACAAATTTTGACAGCTCCGTAATCGTATCGCATCGTCAAAGTTTCTTTGAAAACTAAGCGGCGCCTTCATCGGGCTTACAAGAACTGGCTGGCTCCACAGAAGGTAAGGCCACCTCCATTTTTGCTTAAAAGTGACGTCACGAGGCCCCACTTTCAAATCCTGACGCGTTCCATCTTTGTAATTTTTTGTTTGACTGACAAAAGTAAAAGTAATTGTGGCCATTATTTTTTTGATTAACTAACTGATCTACTAAATAGACATTTCGTTTACTTCACACTACAGAACACAGAAACAGGTTAGAAAGGTGATCGTAAACCGTTTGTACGGGAACCCATGTCGCCGGCTCGCCCCCTCTAAACTTCCACCTAATATATAATAGCCAATGTTGTACAAAACGCAAGTGCGGTCCTGCGTGGAATATTGCTCGCACCTCTGGGATGGCTCCGCTAAGTACTTACTCGATGCCTTGGATAGGTTGCAGCTAGGGATGTCGAAAAAATATCGATATATCGATGAATCCATATTTTAAAAAATATAAATATCGGCTTTGGTATATCGCGAAATAAACATCGATATATCGATATATCGGACCAATTTTCCCAAAAATATCGTACAGTAGCTCACGAAATATGACACGAGGAATAATAATGGAACGAAAATTATCTCCCTAAAAATAGACCCAATTTTCGAATGATGACATAGACAATACTAAATACAGCACAGATCATAGATATGTTGAATATCATTAATCTGAGATCCAGTTACGCTTTTTCCAGATACGAATTTAGGTAGATCGTGATATGCCGCTAATAATTAAAAAAATATCGTTTTTGATACGAATTTCGATATTGGTTATTTTGTATCGATATATCGAATCAAAATATATCGACAAAAAATATCGATATATGGAACAAAAAATATCGATATATCGATACATCGATATATTTTCAACAAGCCTAGTTGCAGCGGCGCGCTGTCCGCATCATTGGCGATGAAGAGGTAACCAAGAAACTCGAGTCTCTACAATTACGCCGCGATGTGGCATCATTAAGCGCATTTTATCGACTATACCACGACGAGTGTTCTGAGGAGTTATTCTCCTTTATCCCTCCATCACCTTTTCTTCAGAGGAGCACGCGCGCTGGCCTACGTTGCCACCGACTTATTGTGGCCACTATTCCTACACGAACAAAGAAATTTGGTGACTCATTTCTTTGTCGTACTATTCGTAAGTGGAATTCTTTACCCGCGCAAGTGTTCCCTCCTTCCTATAATCTGGGGTCCTTTAAGAGAGGCGTGAAGAAGCATTTTTGCAGGCCGGCAAGGTGAGGATGATTGGTGTAGCAGTTTATAACTGCTGTACCAGCTATCTTCGCGTTTGGATTTTATTACCACTTAACATCAGGTGGGGTAGAGTCATTTGCCTACCTTAATATAAAAAAAAACAAACTACGCGACGTCATACAATCGAACCAATCAGTGCTTACACCTGAGAACAAGGACGCAATCAGAACCAAGTTTTGGTCAAGTTATGAGCATTTGCTCACACATTGCTGTGGCGCGCCTCCTCGCCCATAACGCCTTTCTAACCTCTTTCTGTGTTCTGTGCTTTACTCCGTCATCATCCGTATACGACGCTACGAGCGGTCGGGCCGCTTAACGCAGCGACCGCCCTAAGCCTCACTTACTTTAACATGTTTATCGGTTTGCATATACAAAGACTTGCATGCAAATACAATATTAATTGCATTTAATTAATGATTAATTGTTGTTGTAAATTTAAATACTAATTGCAATTTGCTTTTAAATACAAATACAATGCTGTTGCCGCAGGTGGTTAGCGCGTTCGGCTGCGATCGTTGTAGTTAAGCAACTTTCGCAGTGGTCGATCATTGGATGGGTGACCAAAAATTTCTATCTCGAGTTCCTCCGTGCTTCGGAAGGCACGTTAAGCCGTTGGTCCCGGTTGCATCTGCAATCGTTAGCACCCGCCAATCCGCACTGGGCCCGCGTGGTGGGTCATGGCCCAATCTCCCTATTCCATCCATAGGGAAGGCCTGTGCCCCAGCAGTGGGGACATAAAAGAGGCTGATGATGATGACAATGCCGTTTGCTGTAGAGACAACGGGTCCTTGGGGCCGTGCTGCGAGATTATTTCTTAAGGATATGACTGCTCGCCTGTGCGTGGCTACGGGGGACTCAAGATCTTGTAGCTTTTTTGCTCAGCGAATTAGATTGGCATTACAGCGAGGCAACGAACGCTACCAGTCTTCTGGGGACTTTGCCCCGCACCGGCGAACTCAATGATATATTTAATTTGTAATTGAAATGTCATAAGTACACAAATAAATCTCTATCTAATTACAAAATTAATCTATATATTAATACTAGAACAATAAAACTAAAACTAAAAACCTTAAAATATAAGATTAATAACTAAAATATATTATTGAAAGGAGTCCCTTTAGGCAAGGATCCGAAGATACTGGCAGCGGTACCCCTTTGAATTGAATTTGTAATTATTGTTGTACCTTTTGTTGATAAAATTGAGTAAGATATGGCTGTTTCAATACAATATATATAATAATTGGTACTTATTGTTCAAGTAGAACGATCAGTTAAGACAACTCTGTATCAACCTACCTCGGTTTTCTAAAAGTTTTCTCAGGTCTTGCACCTGGTAGGGATTTTTTTAATGTATGATGAACACGAGTTACCTATTTTCTTCATAAATTCGGTTTCAAATCGAATTTTCGCGAAATACCTATGGATTTTGCGAAAACGCGAATTTTTATTAAATACAATAAATAGCTAAAACGCTAAGAGGCTAAAACTCATTTCCTGATTAAAGTTCCGGATGTTATCAAAACAAAAAATAATTATGTAAATTTTTAATAGAAAAAAAAACTGTTTAGTGTTCAGACAGGATTCGAACTTGCTCCTTCCGTAATTCGAATCTTGCCTGAAACCAAGGGGTGCTTCCTAGTAATAATGTTCGGTAGATTAATAAATCTAGTAGTTTATAATAACAATACTAGAGCCGGATTTAGAGGAGGCCCCTGAAGGAAGCCAAAATTTCTGTTAACTGCCACAAAAAAGTCTTTTTTCTCACCAAACTTGATTTTAGCCTATATTTTTACATCGTAAATACACTCTGGTTTCTTTGTTTCAAATTATTTATTTATACTCCTTCCTCATTCTGATGTTATACCCAAATCAGTATCACACAATCAATCAATCAATCAACAAAAAAAGAATACGTAGGAATATCAATAATTGATTTTTTCAGAGTACTGATACAATAAAATATAAAAAAAAATCCTGATATATACCTGTGACCTTATGTCGCAGCGTTTACTGAGTAGCGACCATTTTGATTATAATAATTTTGTACGCCTATGTATTCTATGACCACTGTAATCTCATCATCATCATCATCATCAGCCTATTAATGTCCCCACTGCTCGGGCACAGGCCTTCCCTATGAATGGAATATAGGTCTGCGTTCTTAGACCTTTTTGTCGGGTCATAAGTATCAGGCTGAAACTTTCTAGATCGCTTCATTTCAGTGAGTCGGACCAACTTTTTATTTGACAAAAATCTCGGTAGTGGGGACTAATTTTGCTAGAGGCCTTGAAACATGTCGATAAGTCCGGGTGCCAAAAATTTACTAATACCAAGCCGATCCTTACTGAAATTTAAAGATTAATTTATGAGAAAGTGAAAAAGTAGATTGTCCGACAAAATTAATGGGGACTATGCGCCAGTCGGACATACTGAAAATGTTGGAAATTCCAACTCAAAAAAGTGATTAATATCAGGCAATTTTTTTTTTATGGGTTCATAAAAATTAATATAATACAACTGTAACGTTGTCCGACAAAATTTATGGGGATAAGCGCCAGTCCGACACGAAAGTTTCAGCCTGATACTTATGACCCGACAAAAAGGTCTAAGGACGCAGACCTAATAGGGAGATTGGGCTATGACCCAACACGCGGGCCCAATGTGGATTGGTGGGTGCTAACGACTGCAGACACAGCCGGGACCAACGGCTTAACGTGCCTTCCGAAGCACGGAGGAGCTCGAGATAATAAATTTTTGGTCACCCATCCAATGACCGAATACTGTAATCTCACTGTGGTAATAACCAAAAAACTTTTTTTTTATTTTGAAAATTGTTTGCCATCAAGGTCTATACTTACATAAAAAAGGAATATAATAATTTTCCAGTGCAACAGATTGTTATTTTACATTGTGTATTTTCATTGGTTTGGAACATATTTTGTTCGTAGTTATTCGATAAATTAATAATACATTATTGCACTTAAACGTTTTTATCTGTATATTGGCTCGCCCACGGCGCACACGCACGCAAGTAATATTAAGTTCAAGGGTAGCCAATCAAAATACAATTTCGAATTTATCGATAGTGGAAAAGCAAAATCACTTAAAGTCACTATAGTATTTTTACAGAAAAATCACAAGGAAACATAACCTTTTGTAAATGAGAAGTACCGCTATAAAAATTTAAATATATTCATAAAAAATAATAAATAAATATTCTCATATTGAAAAATTAAGGTAAGTAAAATGTTACCATTATTTCAAACTCAAACTCAAAATAATTCAAATCATTTATTCAGTCTACAGAAATCAGAAATCAATATATCTTTATTCAAATTGGATGTATAGTACAACACTTTTGAATGGTCCAAACATTTTTTTCCCTACCACTCGTTATTGGACATATTTTTTAGCTGCGGGGAAAAACGAGCGAAAAAAACTCCACAACATTAAAAGCATAATGTAACAACATTTACAAATCATTATGTTGTTACAACGTCAATACAATAATGATTTATTTAATATAGAACACCTGTTGGAATGATTGGAACAGTTCAAACCCAAGCATTTTTGTCTGTAATATAATCAGACACTTTGTAATAAGCTATTTTAATAAGTGCTTTTTTTATACTATCTTTGAATTTATTTATGGCTAACTCTTGGATATTGCTTGGGACTTTATTGTACAAGCTAGGCTAGGCTG
The DNA here is from genome assembly GCA_902850365.2 of Chilo suppressalis. Taxonomy (NCBI): domain Eukaryota; kingdom Metazoa; phylum Arthropoda; class Insecta; order Lepidoptera; family Crambidae; genus Chilo; species Chilo suppressalis. The sequence goes on along the minus strand of OU963920.1, from coordinate 863,075 downwards.
CTACAAGCTCTTGTCAACGTCAATACGAACCGATGGCATACACGGTTCGTAAATCTACGGCGGGAGACCTTGTACTGTGAATAATTGGCAAGAAACATTGGGTATTTTTTTCTCCCTGTTTTAGTTCATACTTCATCATTTAAGATGACATCAAAACTTGAAAACTTGAATTTAAGTGAAAAATTTAACAATAAATAATTGTTAGACTGTCTAAATATTTAATTTTACCCTATTCCCTTCTGGGTTTTCGCTATTAATGTAACTCACAAAAGAGATTTCTGTGTTCTGTGATGTAACCACTGCCTATGTGAAGATGTTATGACGTAGGCATCCGCTAAGAAAGGACTTTGATCAATTCTACCCCCAAGGGGATAAAATAGGGAATGAAAGTTTGTATATGAAACTTTGTCAATTTTAAACCGATCGGGCTGAGACTTTGCATGCAGGTATAAGAAGAATCATAGATGAATGTCATTGTGTATAATACAAGCCTGAGATCAAAAACTGTAGTCTATACTTCAGCTCTACACCGAAGCGAAGCGAGGGCGGGCCACTAGTTTTTAATATAAGTTTTGGTAACATTACCAGGACAATTGGCAAATTACCGTAAATTATCACAGAAGAAATTGATAGTTTTTTTTACACAGTTGTAAATGTGTTGTTGTGGGTATTGTTATGTCATGGATGTTTATAAATATTTCTAGTATATATGCAGACCCGTCTTTCCCAGTGGGCACTTTGGGCAAGTGCCCAGGGCCCCGTGATCGATAGGTGGGCCTCAGATCACAAATACAAAGTCCCTCGTACTTATTAGATCACCAAACGGGGGTCATAGGGGCCCCATTATCCTAATATGCCCAGGGCCTCCAATAGGTCAAAGACGGCACTGTATATATGTATTAGTATATGTATTCTATCCGTTACCTTAGTCTCCCATAAAACAAGCCTTTTAGTGCTTACTTTGGGGCTTGGCTTAGTGGTGTGAGGGTTGGAAACGTTTATTTATTTATTGTTATACTTACCCTTTACAATAAAAGTATATTTGGTATGGCACCACGACTGTACAATAAATTACCAGAATGCTTAAAAGAAATATCAAATATCCAAACATTTAAATTGAGGATTAAGAAATTACTTTTTTTTTTTTTTTTTTTTATAGTTAGGTCCGACAAATGACTCCACCCCACCTGATGTTAAGTGAAGGTGAAGTCCAGACGCGAAGATAGCTGATACAGCAGTTCTACCTGCCACACCAGCCATCCTCACCCAGGCCGGCACTGCATGTTGCTTCTTCACGCCTCTTTTAAAGGATCCCAGGTTGTAAGAGGGAGGGAACACGTGAGCGGGCAGAGCATTCCATTTACGGATAGTGCGACAAAGAAATGAGTCACCAAATTTCTTTGTACGCGTTGGAATTGTGGCCACAGTAAGACGGTGACAACGTAGGCCAGCGCGCGTGGTCCTCTGAAGGAAAGGGGAAGGTGGGATAAGAGAGAATAACTCCTCAGAACACTCGCCGTGGTACAAACGATAGAACGCGCTTAGTGACGCCACGTCACGGCGTAATTGAAGAGGCTCAAGGTGTTTAGTCACCTCCTCATCGCCTATGATGCGGATCGCGCGCCGCTGTAACCTATCCAAAGCATCGAGCAAGTACTTGGCGGAGCCATCCCAGAGGTGCGAGCAATATTCCACGCAGGACCGCACTTGCGTTTTGTACAACAAGCACAGTTGATCGGGCGTGAAAAAACGCCGCACCTTGTTCAGGACTCCGAGTTTGCGTGAAGCTGTTTTGATCACGGTTTCCATGTAGTCCTTTGGATTCAGGTCTGAGCGAACTTCCATACCGAGCATGGAAATGTTGCTCTGCAGCGGTAGTGTTGTGCCCTGAAGAGATGGAAGGGGAAGGAATGGCGATGTTTTTGCCGTGAAAGCGCAAGCCTGAGTTTTCTTGGCATTGAACCCAACCAAGTTCCTGGTACCCCATTCGGAAATGTGGTCCAAAGCCTGATTGAGTTCAATGACAAGATTTTCCCGTTTCTCCCTGGTTACTGCCTGCCCAGCCGCTGCTTGTCCGAGATACCCCGCATGCACTGTACTATCGTCTGCATAGCAATGAATATTCCCAAGAGGAATCAAGTCATTGATATGCAGCAGAAAGAGAGTGGGGGATAGGACGGAGCCCTGGGGAACGCCGGCATTCACTGACATGAACCGCGAACTGCTACCATCCGTAAGGACACGAATTCTACGCTCATGCAGAAAGTCAGCTACCCAAGAACAGAACTGGGCTGGCAGACCGTATGCCGGAAGCTTGGAGAGAAGGCTTTTGTGCCAGACCCTGTCGAACGCCTTGGCAATGTCAAGGCTGATAGCCAACGACTCGCCACGCTTGTCGATAGCCTCACCCCAGGTATGAGTTAAGTACGCTAGAAGATCACCCGTCGATCGTTTCGGTCTAAATCCATATTGACGATCATTAATCAGGGAGTGATCCTCTAGGTAGCGGGTCAGATGGTTATTAAGGACCTTTTCTAGAACTTTACATAAAACTGAGGTGACTGCTATTGGCCGATAGTTTGCCGGGTCTGAGCGATCCCCTTTTTTGGGCACCGGTTGCACGTTAGCATCTCTCCAAGTCTCCGGCACACGCCCCAAAGAATACGAGCATTGGTACAAGCGCGTGAGCACGGGAGACAACTCCGCTGCACATTTTTTAAGTACTACTGCTGGGATGCCATCAGGTCCACTAGCTTTCCGGACGTCGAGTGATTGCAATTCGGCACGAACCTCACGCTGCCTGATTTTAATATCAGGCATCGTTGTGCCACAGTGAGGTAATGATGGTGGCAGTGCATTGCAATCATCGATTCGGGAGTTAGCCGCAAAGAGTTTTGCCAGTAAATCGGCTTTCTCCTGCGGCTTATGAGCTAGTGTTCCGTCTGGGCATCTCAGAGGTGGCAGCGAGGGCTGGCAGAAGTTTTTTGCACGGCCTTGGCCAAACGCCAGTAGCTACGGGAGCCCGCAGGATGCGTTATAAGTTCTTGGCCAACACGTGCAACACGCTGGGCATCCGCTCTGATGTAAGCCTTCTTACAGGCCTTGGAAGCAGAATTGTAGGCTGCTTTGAGTGAATCGACCCCGGGATCCTTGAGAGCGCGGCCTCTGATCCAAGCACGATATGCCGCTTGCTTACGCGAAGCAGCTTCAGCACAGTCGTGATTGAACCAGAGGTTACGTGTGCCCTTACTGATGAGATCAGAATGAGGAATATAGTATTCCATACCCATTATGATCTCCTCAGTAATGGCAACGGCACTGCCCGATAGGTCCCTGTCACTGAAGCAGCGCTGCTTCCAAGGGACGGACGCAAAGTAATCACGCATACCGTCCCAATCTGCCGACCCATAATGCCAGATACGGCGCTTGACCACTGCTGGACGTGGAGGCTTGACCTGTGGTGCTTTGGCAGATATCAGGCAGTGGTCGGACGAGCCCAGGGGGGCTCTTACCACAACCTGATAGCCCTGTGGATGGGTCGTGAGCAGAAGGTCCAGTAAAGAAGGCGCTTGACTTGGAATATCTGGGATCCTGGTGGGCTGATCAACCAGTTGCTTCAAGTCAAGCAGAGATCCCTGCATGGTCAGTTTTGGAAGAACTTAACCACAAATTGTGGTGAGCATTAAAGTCCCCCAAAAACACCAATTCTGCATTGGGAAATCGCTCCTGCGCGTCATCTGCTGCCCGACTAAGGTGTTCAAAAAGTCGAGTTGTCTCAACATCGCCGGTGTGGGATCTGTAGAGGCACACGTAGACGTGTACCCCCAGCATGGAGAAGGAGGGATCTTCCAAGCAGCGGAGACGGCGACAACAAACATCCGCCCGAACATACAGGCATACACCGGCTTTCGCTTTGAAGGACTCTTCAAGCACGTAGCCGGGATAATTCAGGTAGCCTGTGTCAGCAGGCGGAAGTATTTGTGTCTCCGTCAGGAACAACAATGCTGGCCGTGCTGTCTCGAGATGGTGGTGGACAGCGTTGAGGTTAGAGTGGAGTCCGCGTATGTTGCAGAACTCGACCTCAAACAGCGTTGAAGGCGTGGGGGTGTGCACCGCTGTACGTCCAAACTTTGTTATTGAGGCTGCCATGGTGGAAGTGAAAAAAAAAAAAGAGACGCGAAAACGAGCGGACGCCGTCGCGAAGAGTCCGGGCAAATAAGGGGGGTTTGTCTTCCCGATTGACTGCCTGCAGTGGAGATGCGCCGACCCGCCGGACGGAAGGGCCCCCGCACCCCCCCGGGAGTGGCCGCCGGGACCCCACGCCCCGGTCACCAACCGGCACGACGGTCCACCCCGAGATTATGCGTGACATGATGGGGCAGCCTCGCGAACTGGTTAGGAACGCTTGGGCCCCTGTACTGTGCCACGGGCGGCCAGCGGGACAGCCGTTTCTACGGGTCTCCCTGGCCGACGGGTCGATGCAGTCCTCCCGGCATCGGTTCCACGGATGCCTCCCCTGGACCGAATCCTTCGCGACAACTTCCACTCGAGCTCTGGTTGTACGCTGGCTGACCCCGAAACGCGCGAGAAGCACTTCACGGGTTTTTCACCATGCGCACGGTGGTAACAAACCAGGCGGGTGTTAGGCACCCTACCACCAGAAGAGCGGATGGAAGCTCCGACATCCCTTAGTTGCTTCTTACGACACCCACGGGAAGAAAAGGGGCGGTGAGTTGTATTCTTTCTCCGTCACCGCACGGATAAAAACTTGTGGGAAAAGCTTACTATACAGTTGACAAATATATGACGGATAAATCTCTTATCTATTAGACAAGTCCGTCCGTCCGTCCGTGGTGCTGTTTCAGCGGCCAAACCGTAAGAGATAGATAAAGAGAATGTTTAAGTTATAAGTTGAGAATAGTCTGATAAGACTACAAACCGGATGTGAGTAACGTAGCACTTCCGGTTTTCGAGAAATCACGTGATTTCTATTTCAAACGAAACCACACAAAATCTCCGAAGTTCTCAATTAATTAAATACATTGTTTTTTTTTTGGTGAACATTTGGTTCACTGGTTTGCTAGTTTTAAAATAATATTGTAATCCATTTGTATTCCTTTTTTTGTTATTTTATTTAAATGACCTATCTTGTAATTTGACCTATAATTTAATTTGACATTATCTTCATTTTGACATGTATTCTAATTTGACATTATGGTAACGTTTTTGTATATATCCATCATTTTTATTATTATTTTTCAAAATGTGACTTAGACATCGCATTTATCAAATTATATTTTCAATTTAGATTAATATAAGTACTTAATTGACGTTGTTAGAATAATGTAATTAATAGTGAACTAAATGAAATAACATTGCATGTCAACAAGACAGAATATGGCTGAGCATAATATAATTTGTATATTTGAATACAACACAATAACCTGTATTCGCAATAAAAATTATTTGAATTATAATTTACTTATGATTTTATTTTTCTTGAAGTTATACTTCTTTAGCCGCGTTATGAAAAAATTATGAGAGTGAAATTTTCATCACTGTAACACAAAATTTTAACATAATGAAGTTAGCCGCGGGCGCGTTATTTGTAATATTTTATTTTCCAAGTGACCGTGGGGCAGATTTGAACAAAGCAAACAGGGCAGATTTGAACGGGACATTGAAATGAAATGAAATGAAATGAAATGAAATGAAATGAAATGAAATGAAATGAAATGAAATGAAATGAAATGAAATGAAATGAAATGAAATGAAATGAAATGAAATGAAATGAAATGAAATGAAATGAAATGAAATGAAATGAAATGAAATGAAATGAAATGAAATGAAATGAAATGAAATGAAATGAAATGAAATGAAATGAAATGAAATGAAATGAAATGAAATGAAATGAAATGAAATGAAATGAAATGAAATGAAATGAAATGAAATGAAATGAAATGAAATGAAATGAAATGAAATGAAATGAAATGAAATGAAATGAAATGAAATGAAATGAAATGAAATGAAATGAAATGAAATGAAATGAAATGAAATGAAATGAAATGAAATGAAATGAAATGAAATGAAATGAAATGAAATGAAATGAAATGAAATGAAATGAAATGAAATGAAATGAAATGAAATGAAATGAAATGAAATGAAATGAAATGAAATGAAATGAAATGAAATGAAATGAAATGAAATGAAATGAAATGAAATGAAATGAAATGAAATGAAATGAAATGAAATGAAATGAAATGAAATGAAATGAAATGAAATGAAATGAAATGAAATGAAATGAAATGAAATGAAATGAAATGAAATGAAATGAAATGAAATGAAATGAAATGAAATGAAATGAAATGAAATGAAATGAAATGAAATGAAATGAAATGAAATGAAATGAAATGAAATGAAATGAAATGAAATGAAATGAAATGAAATGAAATGAAATGAAATGAAATGAAATGAAATGAAATGAAATGAAATGAAATGAAATGAAATGAAATGAAATGAAATGAAATGAAATGAAATGAAATGAAATGAAATGAAATGAAATGAAATGAAATGAAATGAAATGAAATGAAATGAAATGAAATGAAATGAAATGAAATGAAATGAAATGAAATGAAATGAAATGAAATGAAATGAAATGAAATGAAATGAAATGAAATGAAATGAAATGAAATGAAATGAAATGAAATGAAATGAAATGAAATGAAATGAAATGAAATGAAATGAAATGAAATGAAATGAAATGAAATGAAATGAAATGAAATGAAATGAAATGAAATGAAATGAAATGAAATGAAATGAAATGAAATGAAATGAAATGAAATGAAATGAAATGAAATGAAATGAAATGAAATGAAATGAAATGAAATGAAATGAAATGAAATGAAATGAAATGAAATGAAATGAAATGAAATGAAATGAAATGAAATGAAATGAAATGAAATGAAATGAAATGAAATGAAATGAAATGAAATGAAATGAAATGAAATGAAATGAAATGAAATGAAATGAAATGAAATGAAATGAAATGAAATGAAATGAAATGAAATGAAATGAAATGAAATGAAATGAAATGAAATGAAATGAAATGAAATGAAATGAAATGAAATGAAATGAAATGAAATGAAATGAAATGAAATGAAATGAAATGAAATGAAATGAAATGAAATGAAATGAAATGAAATGAAATGAAATGAAATGAAATGAAATGAAATGAAATGAAATGAAATGAAATGAAATGAAATGAAATGAAATGAAATGAAATGAAATGAAATGAAATGAAATGAAATGAAATGAAATGAAATGAAATGAAATGAAATGAAATGAAATGAAATGAAATGAAATGAAATGAAATGAAATGAAATGAAATGAAATGAAATGAAATGAAATGAAATGAAATGAAATGAAATGAAATGAAATGAAATGAAATGAAATGAAATGAAATGAAATGAAATGAAATGAAATGAAATGAAATGAAATGAAATGAAATGAAATGAAATGAAATGAAATGAAATGAAATGAAATGAAATGAAATGAAATGAAATGAAATGAAATGAAATGAAATGAAATGAAATGAAATGAAATGAAATGAAATGAAATGAAATGAAATGAAATGAAATGACATTTATTCAGTCTAGGCTGTTACAAGCACTTGTGAAGGTCAAGAACACAACGTGTTTTAGTTACTTACAAGTGCTAATTACATGTGGACTAATAACTTAAATTCAGTAGTGATTTTAATTGAATATTTTGAATATTTATTTAATTTTTCAAATTAAAACTGAACTTAATTGACTGTGTTAACTATCCTTTTCCAGTCCTCTTATTGTTTTATTGTAATTATTAATTATTTGCATGCAATTAAAAAATATTTTAATGATGCTAAAGAAGTATAACTTCTCACGCGCGTACATAAGTTACACGCATCCATTTTTATTTTTAAGCATTTAACTGCTAGATGTTTAAATCTAAAGAAAGTTTACTAGAAAAAAAAACATCTAGCAGTTAAATGCTTAAAAATAAAAAATCATAACTATAATTGCTATTTCTTCTTTCAAATGTTTAATACTTGAATAAGTATTCATTTGACATTGTGGGTTACCTACAATGCGAAGAGATGGCACTGCCTTGCAGCTTAAGGCTAGGAAAATTTCGACGCGGCTAATAGGGCCGTGGTAGCATAATGGTCAGTGCATTCGCCCGGATTGCGAAGGATGCGGGTTCGAGTCCCGTCCGCTGCCTGGTCCGCGTGGATTTTTTTCTAGTAAACTTTCTTTAGATTGAATTTACTTATCAATGGTAGGTGGTAGCGGTAATAGTGGTGTGTGCTAAAAACTGCAGATACAGCTGGGGCTGTCAGCTCAATGTGCTTTTCGAACACGGAGGAGCTTATTATAGCAACATCCTGTCAGTATCATCCTCAGTCGTTGAACGTCCACTGCTGGGGGACATTCGCCTAACGGAAATGCTTTGGAAAACGTTTACGCTTACGATTTCATTTTGTTATTTCTAGCCGTCTGACGTTTTCAAATGCCTCACGCTCTTTTTTTTCTTTTGCATTGGTAATAACAATATTTAAAAAATTGAGCGTATTTGTCGGAAATAACAAAATAAAATCGAAAGCGTTAGCGTTTTCCAAAGCATTTCTGGTAGGCGAATGGCCCCCTGGACATAGGACTCAAGGGATTTACATACACAACGGCTCTGTTATTTCCGCATCCAGTGGGTCCCCCTGATTCGCTTGTTATCTTCAGTCCTCCTGGTGAGAGGTCTACCGACACTGAGCTTTCCAGCGAGAGGTCGTCATTAAAGCATCTTGGGACCCCAAGTTCATTGGTCCTTTGAACAATGTGCCCCGCCCATTACTTCAGCTTTGCGATCTGCTTTCCTATGTCGGTAGGGCTGCCATCTCTTATATGTCGCAACCAGGATAAGACGCGTGAAAACCCCGGATTTTGGAGCCCAGAACCCGGACAGATCAATAAAAAACAGTTAAAAATATCAGAAATCAACTTTTTTATGTTGATCTAGGCAAAAGAGCTAGCGGTCTACCTCATAATAAGTGGTCACTGCTGCCCATGGACATTTGCAGCACCAAGGACCATTCATGCGTTGCAGTAAATTTTTAAACCCGGACTACAAATAAAACCCCGCCCGGACGCTCCCCGGACGCCCCGTAAACTAGGACAAATCCGGGAAAACCCGGACGGATGGCAGCCCTATATGTCGGTTTTTCTAGTTCTCCTACGGATTTCCGCATTCTTGATTCGATCACGTGGAGAAACACAGAGCACAGCTGTCTCCATCGCTCGCTGTGCGACTCTGAGTATGTCATCATTGGCAATACGCACTGTTCGAAGACCTTGGTCTTCAGACACAGAGGTGTTTCGGACGAGCAGACATCGCGGCCATCCTGCGATCGGCCGTAATGAAAGTTGCTTAACTGGCATAAACACCTTGAATACATATTTATTCATTGATCAGTTTCAACAGGTGCATTGAAGCGTGTCTAGTATTTTACCCGTTTAGTAATACAATGTTAAATTAAATTTTCTTTTTTGATTTAATTACAAGATACGTGATGTTCATTTGATTTATTAATGTTCAGTTTAAATATCGTTGCCTACATATATTATCTCTTATCTATTAGACAAGTCCGTCCGTCTGTCTGTGGTGCTGTTTCAGCGGCCAAACCGTAAGAGATAGATAAAGAGAATATTTAAATTATAAGTTAAGAATAGTCTGATAAGACTACAAACCGAATTTGAGTAACGTAGCACTTCCGGTTTTCGAGAAATCAGGTTTTGGTGAACATTTGGTTCACTGGTTTGCTAGTGTTGTTATATTGTTATAAACTTCCATGGTCACTAACATTATAGTTATGTAAGTTATTTACAGGCTTTTTACCATGTCCCTTGTTTTTAGCGAGTTTCCGACATTTCGGCAATGTTGCAAGCGCCATGATCACGGAGTAACTGAAGTAATTGCGGGTAGATGTTATTGGCAGACGTATCGGTCTACCCTCCGACGAAGTCTTTTATTGCGTGCGATACCCGTACCAGTTCGAGTGAATAGTGAGAATGTGAACAGTGGTACGGGTATCGAACGCAATACTTGACCATTATGCTACAGTGGCGTTAATTGTCCGTTGGACACGGATATCATCACATAATATCATGATTTTTTTCAGATTTTCAAACCTTACTGGGCGGGAGGACTTGCACTTTCAGGTTTAATATTTCACAAGTGGATCCCTTAATCGAAAAATAAACTTATCAACCCCTAAGTTGTTTTAAAGGACCTATTCAACGATAGGCTCACGATGGGGTGGACGATGAACACCCCCCCCCCCCCCCCCCCAATTCCCCTTTACATGTAGGGGAGCTACTCTGAGAAAATATTTTCTTTCCAAATTTATGGAACCTTTCAAATAAAAGAAAAATCATAAAAAATGGGCTACTCTGTGTAAAGTTACGCGTCATCATACATAAAAAAATACGTTTCGAATTCATCACCTCCTCAGTTTTGTTCGCCGATTGAAAAATATATTATAATTTATAATTTTTTATATTTTTTGTAAAGGATGCATCCATTTTGTGCATGACAAGTTTAGTATAATATTTCTGTTGGACTTATATTAGCGGCTCACAATTAATTGAATTGTTAGCTTACTCTCTATGTGCTTACCAAAATTTGATTGAATATGGGTCACTCATTGCAGCTTTTATGTATTTTGGCTGTGCAACTTTTTTACCTGCTGTTCAAAATTAAGAAATATTTACTGACGCAAGTTGCAGCCGTACTAGCTATTTTGTCTAACCAATTTTTATTTGTTTCTTAGGTTTTCACGCACATCACTCATTAAATAAAACTAGTTTTTCACGGGTTAATGCACGAAACTTTATTTATTTATTGACGTTTCGCAGCCTTTACAGGCTACTTCGTCGGAATAAATTTTTTATTTAATTTTGTCGAGCTACCTTCGAAAGACTTTTATTGAGCGTTCGGTTATTTCATTGTAACCAATTTTTCTTTTGGTAATAAATATACGATTACTTTGCTAACAGTTTAAATAACACCCATTTAAAAGAAATCAACGATTCTTTTCCCAGTTTTAATGAGGCGACTCGCGTTTAGGAAAAAGATATCCTATCTTTTTTCAGGAAGATTGAGAAATGTCATCGCCACTATCTAATTTTTTAATAATAAAAATTTAAATAATCAAAATTTTTACTACGTACGACAAAACTGTGGAATATGTTGTCGCCAGCAGTGTTTCCGGACCAATACGACCCAAGAACCTTCAAAAAAAGAGCGTACTCCTTCCTTAAAGGCCGGCATCGCATTTGTGATACTCCTGGTGTTGCAAGTGTCCATGGGCGACGGTGATCACTTACCATCAGGTGAGCCGTCTGCTCGTATGCCCCCTATAACATAAAAAAAAAATCTAATTATTCGCGTTTTCGCAAAATCCCTAGAATCTTCGCGATAAATCGATTTAACACCGATTTTATAAAGAGAATGCCCGGTGTTCATCATACAATAATTTGTCGCTACTGCGTGCAAGGCCAAGATCTGAAAAACCGTGAAGGAAACCGAGGTAGGTTGGTACAAAGTTATCCTACTGATCGTTCTACTTGAACAATAAGTACCAATTATACGTAGATAATATTGTATTTGAATGCAAGTTTTTGTAAATGCAAACCGACAAACGTTTTAAAGTAACTGAGGCTTAGGGCGGTTGCTGCGTTAAGCGGCCCGCCCGCTCTTAGCGTCGAATATGGATGATGACGGGATAAAGCACAGAACACCAAATAATAATAAATAATAATAATGTTTATTGACATATTATTTTATTTTTATTGACAAATTTATTAATTTCACATCATAAAACTATAAAATATACTAACTATAAACAAATAAGTCTCTATCTAATTACATAATTACTATATATAAGTAAAATATAAATACTAAAACTAAAAACCTTAAAAAAGAAAATTAATAACTAAAATATATTATTAAAAGGAGTCCCTTTAGGCAAGGATCATACTGGCAGCGTTCCTCCTTTGAATGGCTAGACTAATTCTTTGTCCGAGGTAGCTGCCAGCTCTTCGGTCTCCTGTGACGTCGACTAACCTTTTTGCTATTTCCTTAAATAGCCTTAAATAATAATAATTGCATAATGCTTAACCACAATCAGAATACTGTAATCCAACAAAGTATATGTGTATGTGTATGTTTATATATATATATATTTATAGTGTTATATTTATATAACTATGGTCGTATGTTTAGTTAAGTGTTAGTATATTTGCTCATTGTTTGATTTTAATCTCTCTTCTTTGATATGTTCTTTCCGGTTGACTGGTAGAGAATGCCATATTGGCATTAAGTCCGCCATTTGCAGTGTAAAGGCAATAAAGATTAAATAAATAAATAAATAAATAAACACAGAAAGAGGTTAGAAATGCCTTGTGGGCCGGTTATGTGTGAACATTTGCTCTAACCTAACCTAACCTAACTTGGTTCTGATTGTGTCGTTGCACTCGGGTATGAGCGTTCGATTGTTAGATGTCACGTCGTTTGATTGGCTATTATCTATTAGGTGAAAGTGTAGGGGGGCGAGCCGGCGACGTCGGTTCCCGTACAAACGGTTTACGATCACCTTTCTAACCTTTTTCCGTATTCTGTTGTGTGAAGGAAACGAAATTCTATTTAGAAGTTCAGTTACATTATCAAAAAATAATGTACACAATTATTTTTACTTTTGTCAATCAACGAAAAATTTACAAAGATAAAACGCATCATAATTTGGAAGTGGGGCCTCGTGACGTCACTTTTAAGCAAAAATGGAAGTTTTAAGCTCCTAAGGAGGAGCTTGTTCTTACGTTAGTTTTCAAAGAAAATTTGACAATGGGATACATTAAAGGAACAATCAAAAATCGTGCATGTTTTACATTCGTGTGTATTTAATATAATAGTTTAAAATATTAAGATAAGAAATATATGTAATTTTCTAACATTTTAATTCAATATTAATGCAATTTTTCTTGACTATTTTAATAATGAATAGATTAGTAGTAGTATTTTTTGTGACATTGAATATTATTATTACCTCTAAGTTAATTTTATTTATTTATACGCCACTGGACCATATTAATGTAAATAAATATCATGAAATATTTGCACGTTGAAAATTCAACAAAATATGCTGGTAACTAAAGAAATATGTAACAACCATTGTAACCATATTTTGGCAAATAAATTATTATTATTATTCTTCCAGTTGGTCTCACTATGTAGTCAAACTAGTTAATTCCCAACAGGAATATTTTTTCTTGTGGTCAAACTGTCTTACTATTCTTTCGCAGTTTTGAAGCTGATTTCTGTTTTTGTTTGTTTTAAACAATATTATTATTATATTTGTTTCTTAGGTTTTTCACGCACATCACTCATTAAATAAAACTAGTTTTAACGGGTTTATGCACGAACTTTATTTATTTATTCTGACGATGCAAACCTGAAAAGGCTGCGAAACGTCAATAAATAAATAAAGTTCGTGCATAAACACGTTAAAACTAGTTTTATTTAATATTATTATTGCTCAACTTAACATATATATTTTTGCTACAGACACTAAATGGGCCGATATATGTGTCTGGAAGTGTAGTTGGGTAGCAGGAACAATATTAATGCGTATATTCAAACTTAGCTAAACATTATCGTCCAGTCTCAGTAATCAAACTTAACACAACTGCAACAACGGCATATTAAATCTATTCTCCATAAAAACGTTGCTGCTGAAACGCGTGGCTTGCTCAACGCAGCGGGTGACCTTATTGTAAGATGCCTCTGTTCGTGCAAGAAGAATTATACTTAACTATCCTCAAAAACATTGTGTTGTTTGCTATTGTTAAGCGTCTCAACACGCAATACATAAGGCAACAAACAATTGGGATTAAGTGTAAAACAGCGCAAAGGCGGACGAAAGGAAGTTTAAGGAACTATCTGGCGGTAAGTACTCAATATGTGCACAGATTACTTAATAGGGTAAATATTTATTTTTTATTAATTTTTTTATTGCACAAAACAGAGTTACAGTAAGCAAAATGGTAAATGACACTTAGAAAAAACAATTGATAAAAAAATACTGAACTCCGCTAGCGTGTGCAAACAGCATGTTTATACAAGTACACAGCAACCATACATTAAAAATTCAAAATTTTAATAATTACATTAACATAGAATTCATTAATAACAATTTTAATGAGATTAACACATGCACAATTCGTTAATCAAATTAGAAATATAAAAATATAAAATTTGCTACGTGTATTGTATGGGTCATTATATTATTAGGAACTAAAAGTCATTTTTAATTTCGGAACATACTCATACTACGTGACTCACTCAGGGGGGGAGGGTCTGCCCCATCATGTACTTCACATAATAAAAAAAAACAAAAAGCATTTATTCAGTTCATATAAATAAATGAATAAATATTTCCAACATTCACACCAATTAGTCTAGCCCCAAAGTAAACACTGTAAGGCTTGTGTTATGGGATACTAGGGTATCGGATAGAATACATGTACTGTACATATATAAGTATATTTATATAGAAATACATATTAAACATCCATGACTGGAGTACAAAAGCTCGTATTCATCACACAAACATCTGCCCCCTCCGGGATTCTAACCCGGGACCTCTCGAATCGGCGACACCATGAAACCCGGCGTACAAACCACTCGGCCATGGAGGTCGTCGTCAATGTTGACGACTTCCGTGGCCGAGTGCTATATACGTCGGGTTTCATGCCGTCGTCTACTCATAGGTCGATTCGAGTCCCGGTGGGGGCTATGTTAGTATAATGGATACGAGCACTTATACCTTAGTCATGGATGTTTATATATATTTCTAGATAATATGTACATATATAAGTATCAGTATATGTATTCTATCCGTTACCCTAGAATCTCATAACACAAGTCTTACAGTGCTTACTTTGGGGCTAGGCTAATTGGTGTTCATATTTATTCTTATTTTGAAGATTATATTATCAGGTTTTATATAAAGAAAAGTTTTACTAGAAAAAAATCCACGCGGACCAGGCAGCGGACGGGACTCGAACCCGCACCCTTCGCAATCCGGGCGAATGCACTGACCAATTATGCTACCACAGCCCTGATGACCGCATCGAAATTTTCCTAGCCTTAAGCTGCAAGGCAGCGCCATCTCTTCGCATTGTAGGTAACCCACAATGTGAAATGAATACTTTTTCAAGTATTAAACATCTGTCTGCTGCCTGGTCCGCGTGGATTTTTTTTCGAGTAAAACTTTTCTTTAGATTTAAACATCTAGCAGTTAAATGTTAAAAAAAATAAAACCATAAGGTTTTATTTATATTAAAAAATATGTGACCTATGTATGTGTGAAATGTGTTATAGGATATATAGTTGTTATTTTTGAATTGATTGATACCCAAATCACTAAAAGCGGTTCAGACGTTTTGAGTCTATAATTTTTTATTCATGCAGCCGCCTTTTTGGAAAATGTCCGCCATATTTAATTCCAGTGGATGAAAATTGTTTCCTCGGATGAAATCATTTATATTGATCCTTAATATCACTTTAAGAATCGGCTTGCTTCCTACAAAAATATGCAGCTTCCGATGAAAATATTGCCGTAATGACTATTTAATCCTGTTATTTTAAGATTAGACAAAAGATGGAATATCGCTATTATAAATAAAAGAAAAGATCATCCAAATCTTTAAATACATGACTTCATGGAATAATACTAAATATTTGTGTTCCACATTATGGAAAATAACCCCTCCTCACGCACATCATACATCATGTATGCTTTAGATACCACATTAATTAGAAATCATTTCAGCGGAGATGCGCAGCTAAACTACATCATTATTATGTTCAAACATGATTTAATATCATTCAAGAGATCAAACATATTGTGCTATAAAAAATAAAAATATGGTAAATTTATAAGAACTACGTAAAAAAAAATTGTTCCTTTTTTTATACACGAATTGCGAACGGAGGTGTGAGAAATAAGGATTGATTTCAAATTTATATAAAGGAGTGCAGAAATAAGAAGCATTAGGTTAGTAAAACCAATGCACACATTTACACAAAATGTTTTTCTCTCTCTCACACACACACACACTACTACTAATAATACTTGACCACTTCGACACATGTACTTTTATTCTTTTATGATTTCATTCACAATAATCCCTGGTTTCGACGTTTGAAATATTTTATAAATCAAGCGTACAATACGAAATTTGTTACAGTAGGAAGTGAAATTAATTAAACGTGGTATTAGTGTAGTAAAATAAGAGGAGCCCTATAACAGAACCCTGTGCTACACCCGAGGTCACTCAAATAGCTGTATGCTCACACAAATATGCAAGGGACACCAATGCACGTTTCCTTGAAGTAACCTTGAATACCATTTTAAGCCAATTTGAGAAGAAGTATTTCATGGGTCCACTTAATCAAAAGCTTAACAAGTATATATTGAATAATTTTAACGTTTAATTATTATTTATTAAAACAATGCTACATTATAGACCAGATGTTTCTTTTTATTTCACTTTCTATTTATTTATATGTGTTTTAGTTCGAACTAGGACCGATTTTATTCTTTAACAGGAAGCTAGAAGGCTGGTTACCTAGTTGAGCATGACACTACCACCCTGTTACTAGGCTTTAAACCGCCTATTTTATCCCCTCCAAGTTTTACTTACGCGGCAAAATTAATTATCCAAAGCTCTAACTAAACCAAAATTTACTGCAATCACTTCCACGGCTTATGTTGGAAAAATAACAAACCAACAGACGGAATAACTTTTACACTACTTACATACTTTCACGACTAAACTCCATTCATACTTAAGATAAATTTGGCTAGAGTGAGTTGAGAGTATGTTGCCGTGGGGTGCCGGCATAGAATATTGCACCTCCCCATCTCTTCCCGTGGGTGTCGTAAAAGGCGACTAAGGGATCGCCAGGAGAACGGGCAGCAGCGTTCTCCTGAGTAAACATTACATCTACTGCGATCGCCAACCCGCCTGCCAAGCGTGGTGATTATGGCAATAACCCCCCAAATGAAAAAAGGCATAAACACAACGGCCCCGAGTCACGGCGACCCCCCCCCCGCTATTCCGGCTCACGGTGGCGGGCCTGGTAACGGCGGGGTACGGGGTGCGAAGAATCTCCGGTCGAGATCCGGCCACCAAATAAAACAGACTCTGGCCCTGGTAACACACAACATTCGCACGCTCAGGACTGACGAGAGGATTGCCGAGCTGGAAGAGGAATTGAGCAAGATTCGGTGGGACATTGTAGGGTTGTCAGAAGTCCGAAGACAGGGGGAGGACACGATAACCCTCCGGTCTGGAAACTTGCTCTATCACCGGGAAGGCGACGACTTGTCGCAGGGCGGTGTCGGGTTTATCGTTCGTAAGTCTCTCGCAGCCAACGTGGAGAGGATTGAGAGTGTGTCGAGTCGGGTAGCGTGCCTGATACTCAGAATAACCAAACGGTATTCGCTGAAGGTCATCCAGGTCTACGCGCCGACCTCGACGCACCCCGACGATGAGGTGGAGACTCTCTACGAGGATATCTCGAAAGCCATCCGCTTATTCAAAACTCACTTCACTGTGGTTATGGGAGACTTTAACGCGAAACTAGGAAAAAGGAAAAGCGGTGAGTTGAGAGTAGGGCAATTCGGATTCGGCCAGAGAAACCAGAGAGGGCAGAAGTTGGCTGATTTTTTGGAGAGAGAAAATCTCTATATGATGAATTCCTTCTTCAAAAAGTCGCAACAAAGGAAATGGACCTGGATAAGCCCTAATGGTTCGACACGGAACGAGATAGACTTTATCTTGTCAGACAAACGGCAAATATTCAATGATGTCTCAGTGATCAACAGGGTGAAAACCGGGAGCGATCACCGAATGTTACGAGGCACATTGAATATTCGTGTCAAAGCCGAGCGGTCCCGACTGATGAAGTCTACTCTACGTCCCACACCTGCCGAGTACGAAAATCCCGAGAGCTTTCGACTCGAACTCCAAAATCGCTTCCAATGCCTAGACGAGTGCGAAACGGCGAACGATATGAGCAACAAGTTTGTGGAAACTGTACACACGGTTGGGTCAAAATTTTTCAGGACCCGCCGTGCTCCTAGAACCGGAAAACTCTCTGACCACACTCTTGAGCTCATGGAGTGGAGGAGGGAAATGACGGTGCAGTCTCCAGCCTCCTGGTCTAAGATGAGGCAGCTAAATAGACAGATCTCGAAGTCTGTGCGACGCGATATTCGACTCTACAATACCAAGCGTATTAAAGAGGCGATAGAGCGGAACCAAGGCTCCAAAGTGTTCGCAAAAGATCTGTCTGCTGGGCAGACTCAGTTGACCAGACTGAAGACCGACAACGGCACTGTCATTTCTTCCAAAGATGAGATCTTGAGCGAGGTCGAGCTGTTCTATGGACAGTTGTATAAAACATCCCAAACTCCTGTTGTCGGCTTGGTCCAAGATCCACGATCCAAGCTAACCCGACACTATACCGAGGACATCCCGGATGTCAGCCTGTACGAGATCAGAATGGCTCTCAAGCAGCTTAAAAACAGTAAAGCACCGGGCGATGACGGAATCACTACGGAGCTTCTGAAGGCGGGCGGTAAGCCGGTCCTCTTGGCCCTTCAGAAGCTATTCGACTCTGTCATCCTCGGGGGCATTGTTCCAGAGGCGTGGACCAGGAGCGTGGTGGTATTGTTCTTCAAGAAAGGCGATAAAACCCGCTTGAAGAACTATCGACCTATCTCGCTCTTGAGCCACGTCTATAAGTTGTTTTCGAGAGTCATTACAAATCGACTTTCGCGCAGGTTCGACGACTTCCAGCCTCCCGAACAAGCCGGTTTCCGAAAGGGCTTTAGTACCATGGACCACATACATACGCTGCGCCAGATCATACAGAAGACCGAGGAGTATAATCGGCCTCTGTGTCTAGCGTATGTGGACTATGAGAAGGCCTTCGATTCGGTCGAGACTTGGGCGGTGCTGCAGTCCCTCCAGCGGTGCCAAATTGACTATCGATATATCGAAGTGTTGAAGTGTTTGTATAGAAACGCCACTATGTCAGTCCGAATCCAGGAGAGAAGTACGAGGCCGATTCCATTGCAGAAGGGTGTCAGACAGGGTGACGTAATTTCCCCGAAACTGTTCACCGCTGCATTGGAAGACGTCTTCAAGCTTCTGGATTGGACCGAACTCGGCATCAACATCAACGGCGAATACATCACTCACCTTCGATTTGCAGACGATATCGTGGTTATGGCAGAATCCCTGGAGGACCTTGGCACAATGCTCAATGACCTCAGCAGAGTTTCCCAACGGGTTGGTTTAAGGATGAACATGGATAAAACCAAGGTCATGTTCAATGTCCATGTCACTCCAGCACCAGTATCTGTTGGGAATGCGATTCTCGAAGTTGTCGATCATTACGTCTACCTAGGACAAACAGTCCAGTTGGGCAAATCCAACTTCGAGAAAGAGGTCAACCGACGAATCCAACTCGGATGGGCAGCGTTCGGGAAGCTTAGGCATATCCTCACGGCCAAAATTCCCCAGTGCCTGAAAAGAAAGGTCTATGACCAGTGTGTGTTACCAGTGATAACTTATGGGACTGAGACGTGGTCTCTGAATGTCGGCCTCATGACAAAACTCAAAGTCGCGCAGCGTGCTATGGAGAGGGCTATGCTCGGTGTTTCCCTACGTGATAAGATCCGGAATACGGAGATCCGTAGAAGGACCGGTGTGTACGACATAGCCCGAAGAGTTAGCACGCTGAAGTGGCAATGGGCAGGCCACATCGCTCGAGGACCTGACAACCGTTGGGTAAGAAAGGTCCTCGAGTGGCGACCACGTACCGGACGACGCAGCGTGGGGCGGCCCCCAACACGGTGGACTGACGACATCGTCAAATGTGCTGGTAGCCGCTGGATGCGGATAGCGCAGGACCGCGCATTGTGGCGTTCTATGGGGGAGGCCTATGTCCAGCAGTGGACGGAAAAAGGCTGATGGATGGATGGATGGATGAGTTGAGAGTATTGTATAAAAGCACTCTTTTCCTGTGTCTTACACTAAAGAAATGTCTACCTACCAAACAAGGTGAAGCCTTGTTTAACAGAAAACCCTTTACTTCGCATTGTATTACAGAAAAGTCTTTGCTGTGCTCAGTATAACAGCTTTAAATTTTTGCTTTGCGTTAAGTAAAAAGTCTTTTAATACTTCGCCTCGTGTTTGAAAATCCAATAAAAAATTATGGGTGTCACATGATTTTCTTTCATCAAACACAACTTATGTTGGTTTTAAAAAGGCAAGTTAATATACACACATCAAAAGTGTCTAGGGATCAACATATATTTTTGCAATAACTTTTCTCCTGATTGATATTAATTAAAATTTTCTTTAAGGATTCATCAAATAAAGTGTTTTCGTTTGTCACAGTAACGATAAACCAAGTCACCTTTGCATTAATAAAGAAATTTGCCATTTTCCTAATAAAGGGATTTTTGACATTTGAACCACTAACACAAAAGTTCGAAAAAAAGACTGAAATAACAGTTTTCTCTAAAATTTTATTGGGTAACTTAAACAATTAATAATCCGTATTTCTACCGCGAACACTAACAACACAAGAACATCGGTTTGGCATACTCAAAATGAGTTCATCCAAATCACGCTGTGGAATGGCCGCCCATGTTCGTTGCAACAACAAAAAAAGGTCTTCTTGCGACTGGATACCCTCCATATTCGGCAGAGCTCTTCTCTGTAGCATATCCCATGCATGCTCAATCGGGTTCAAGTCTGGCGACTGAGCAGGCCAGGGCAGGACATTGATGTTAGCTGCGGCGAGAGTCTGTCTTACAACTCTTGCGGTGTGCGGTCGTGCATTATCATGCATTAACTGAAATAAGGGACCGATTTGCACTTGTAGAGGAACGATGACGTCTGATACAATCGTCTCAGCATAAATTTGAGCGTTGAGGTTGCCTCTGATCCAAATCAACTCAGTTCTTCCGCCGATCCAAATACCCGCCCATACCATGATGGTTCCACCACTATAAGGATGGACTTCCTGGCAGGATTTTAATCGCTGTTGGCGTCCAGGGGTTCTCCAGTGTCGTATACGTCTTGTATCCGGTCTCATACCAAAACGAGACTCATCAGAAAAGCACACGAAACGCCATTGTTCTTCTGCCCAATTTCTGTGTTCAAGAGCCCATTGATATCGAATCCTACGATTGTGCATTGCTATAGGTGGTACCCGTAGCGGTCTTCGGGAATGAAGGTTCACTTCATGCAAGCGGTTTCTGACTGTTTGGTCGCTAATTAAGTTCCCTGAAGAGTGATGAAGCCTCACGGCTAACATCATGGCGGTTATTGTTGGAGCTCTTCGAGTTAAGATTTGAATGTATCGGTCTTGTCTCCGTGTGGTGCAGCGATACCGTCCTCCATGGCGCTCAGCCACGGTACCAGTGCTTCGGTATCGTGTCCAAAGTCGACTGATAACACTCTGACTTGTATTCAGAGCTAAAGCCACAGTACGTTGCCGGGAACCAGCTTCTATCATTCCCACGGCTCTGAGCATTTCTTCCCTGCTTAAATGACGTCGCCGCTCCATAATAACGTTGGTTTTAATCAGTAGTAGGGAAACAGTAGCACTAATAATGTCTTCAATGCGTTGTATGTTTTTATAGGGAAAATATTGACAGCTGATTTTCATCTTTTACTCGAATTTGATTCACAGTTCCTGATTCAAATTATGAAATGCACCAAAAAGGATCCATATAAATTTATAAAATCATAAATTTATTACAAAGCCACATCTCAATCTCAAGAAATCCGCATAAAAATGCTTGATCCCTAGACACTTTTGATGTGTGTATATAGTAATATTAAAAAAGAAGAGAATTTATATTTCAAAGCTACATTTATTTAGATAGATACACTGTAGAAGATAGATTGGAATGGATGAATGAAATAAATGACTGAATAAATCATTCAGTGGATCGAGAGCTTGTGATTTAACTTTTCTTTTATGTATCATGTAAGAAGCAATGTTGTATATTTCAGTGGTCACTCAATGGCTCGTATCGTCGTTTGGTGTTGCGTGGTGGCTGCGTGCGCGTGGCGCGCGGCGGGGGAGTGGTACGACACCTTCACCGGCAACCAGATCACGGAGGCCAGGGTGGCGGCGCTGCGGCTCAACAACCTCATACCGTGAGCTTCATAACTGATATATTAATGTACCTACTACTTCAGACCACTTTTTTATGTCTAAAGGATGGCAAACAAGCGTATCCCACCCAGCCGGTTTAATACCGTGAGCTCAGTGGTTTAAATATAGCATCATGATTACCTAAAACCATGGCGGCCGATTACTCCAGCCAGCCAATCTCCCTCCAGAAGCAGAACAATCTTCCCAGTTTTCTCAAGGCATCTGCGAGGGATCCCGGTGTACCGAGACTCTTACTGCGGTTCTGGGTGATGCCTGTACACATCATCATCATCAGCCTCTTAATGTCCCAACTGCTGGGGCACAGGCCTTCCCTATGGATGGAATAGGGAGATTGGGCCACGACCAACCACGCGGGCCTAGTGCGGATTGGCGGGTGCCAACGACTGCAGATGCAGCCGGGACCAACGGCTTAACGTGCCTTTCGAAGTACGGAGGAACTCGAGATAGAAATTTTTGGTCACCCATCCAATGACCGACCACTGCGAAAGTTGCTCAACTACAACGATCGCAGCCGAACGCACTAACCACCTGCGCCATCGACCTCCTCTGTACACTCCAGGAGCAAATCTCGCCCTCCATGCATGCTCTGAATAGGGGACTGTTAGTAATACCTAGGGTGTGAAAGTGTTAGTTCAGTGAGCAGTGTCAGAATTTATATTTCAAAACGACATTTATTTAGATAGATACACTGTAGAAGATGGATTGGAATGGATGGATGGAATGAACGACTGAATAAGTCATCTTTGCAATTTAAGTGGTGTGTCTGTAATGGTGCCAGCCACCAGTCTCCTGCTATTCTGTCCAGGCGCAGAAGACGCTTGATCAGCTTTGATTTCAGGGATGGCATAGCCTCCTTGGACTGCTAGCACCCTGGTGACGAGGCCCACCATTTCATCGCTCGCGATCATCTCCTTGCAAGTTCATCGGCTGCCCTTAGACGACTTAAATATAGGATCATGATTATTTAAAAGAAAGCTCAGTATATTACTCCAGCTCACCCAGATCCGTCTTTCCCAGTGGGCACTTTGGGCTAGTGCCCAGGGCCCCGTGATCGAAAGGAGCCCATTCCAGATCAAACACAAAGTCCCTAGTTCCTGTTAGATCACCAAACGGGTTCATAGGGGCCCCATTATCCTGATGTGCCCAGGGCTTCCAATAGGTCAAAGATGTCACTGACTTCACCTTATAGTGTAGATGCTATTTTATTATTCATTTGTGTTTTTTTTGAACCCATGATAAAATATTGCTGTTCCGATGATGATACGACGCGGTCCCTGGAGTATGACACTCCATTCAACAGGCCCCGTCCGCTGAGGAAGAAGAAGAAAACTCCATCTTACCTGAAGTCAGGGTGGTACGTGCTTCTGCCACTCTGAATTCTATTTGTAGACTCTGTTATTAGTAGTTGTCTACTGAAGGCAGATAATACAGTGTAATCAAGATCTTGTGGCGCGTGGCTAAAATCGGAAATAATTTTTAGAAGGATTAAAATTTGCCCTATATCTATGGAGGATTACTCTTTCTGAGTTATTGTAAATTATTCGTTAGTGAGGGGATGTTACTTAGTTTTTCAATTTCATGACTTATTCACAAGCAACGCCAATGTCATGTAAGTTCTTGGTCGCACGGTGTCTCGAAGATCGATAATCATGTGCTGTTAAGATTTGACATTTGCTCCACAGACTATGCGCTATTGAAGTGAAGAACTGTTCTCTAGTCGAGCCGCGGCGCTTCGACTACAGCTGCAACAACGTACACTACCCCTCTAGAGGGACTATTTTTACCCCTTTTCACCGCTTGCTACCCCCCGACTTCCCTACAGACGGTGGACTGCGGACTACAAAGGTAATACTTATTTGTAGACCTCCCACACTGGGGTCTTTTGAGCGTTGTTGTCGTGTGGCAATGTAGACACTACGCCAGCGCTGACCGGCTTGCATTGTACTTGTTTGCTAAAAATCGTTGAACTGACGCCACGGTGACGCGAAGCCAGCGCTGAGTAAGCCTCGGGTTTGGAAGCTGGCCAGAACTAGAGTCGGTTGAAGCAGCTACTCTCAAAAGATTGAGGGGATCCAGACTAGCGTCTTTTGTTTTCTTCGTTGTAATTAATTGTAATTAAAGTATACTTGCACAAAAAAGCATACTAAGAATTAAGAATGAATTGTTTTTTAGGCGGGTACACCGCTACCAAACGCAAGAGCTCTCCGAGTAGCCCTAGTACCAGATGGAAGACTACCCAGCAAGAAAAACACCCAATTGCTGACAATCCTGACTACAGCTCTTGCAGGTACATACTTATTACTTATAGCACTGACTTTATCTAAATCATCATCAGTCACATAGGTAGACCAGATATAGGTAGGTTACAATCTACCAAGCGGTCCAGTATAGATCATTCTGTCCTTGGCGTTGGTAGGTGATCAAACCCGCGCTCTCACCAACCATTTCGTGGACCCCGGTCCTTAAAATTAATGCTGGGATTAAGAGTCATGTTAGTTAGTCCTACCCACCAATTCCTCAATCTTTGAAAGGCTCCGAGCCTTTCAATTCGAAGAAATGAAAGAGAATAATCTTCAGCGAATTATCCAAATTCCAATGAATTATGATCATCATAATTCTGACGACGCAGCATGAAAACGATGCGAGGCGTCAAGGGACAAATAGACTAACGCATGAAGCCCATTGAAGATTGTTTAATTTAATGAGTGGTGTGCGTGAAGCTCGATGGCGCAAGTGGTAAGCGCGATCAGCTGCGATCGTTGAAGTTAAGCAACTTTCGCAGTGGTCAGTCATTGGATGGGTGACCACAAATTTACTATCTCGAGTTCCTCCGTGCTTCGGAAGGCACGTTAAGCCGTTGGTCCCGGCTGCATCTGCAGTCGTTAGCACCCACCAATCCGCACTGGGCCAGCGTGGTGGGTCATGGCCCAATCTCCCTATTCCATCCATAGGGAAGGCCTGTGCCCCAGCAGTGGGGACATTAATAGGTTGATGATGATGATGTGAGTGAAAACCTAAGAAACAGATATGAAAGAGGATAAATTCTAAATGTTGTGGCCTGCAATGGAACACGTGTGATGCTAGACATAAAAATATCAGATCCAGACTTAGCTGGACCAACTACTTTACGTGTCTTCTGATATCGGCAAAGTAAAATACACTGACCACTGGACAATTCAACTTTATCATGTACTGAGCCAAATCGCATCGCAATTCTGATGCTTGACGGGTTAAGAGATTGCGTTGGTGAAGACAACTAATTGTGAATTTTATTCTGGCATTTCAATTCGTAACCTCAGTTATATGGGTCAAAACTGAAAATCAGCTATATACTCTCTGAGAAAATGTTTTTCTGTGTTTCCGCTCATTCACTTCGCTGCTGCACACGAAATTATCATAGTGTAAAGAAAAGTTTACTAGAAAAAAAATCCACGCGGACCAGGCATAATGGTCAGTGCATTCGCCCGGATAGCGAAGGATGCGGGTTCGAGTCCCGTCCGCTGCCTGGTCCACGTGGATTTTTTTCTAGTAAACTTTTCTTTAGATTTTGACATCTAGCAGTTAAATGCTTAAAAAATAAATAAAATCATATCATAGTGTAGTTGTTTAAATATATTTGTTGACTGATTTGAATGATCCAATTGTAAGATTTATCTTGTCAATTTTATATGTGTGCATGTTGGTGCGAATAAAGTCTTATCTATCTCTCTATCGACTTGAATAGAGGCTGGTACCTATGATGCAGGGAGTGCGTTGCACACAGACGCATCGGTCTCAAGGGGCGCCGAGTGTCACACGCCACCATTACATTTTGACTGCGCCCTTACTAGAAGGCGCTAGGTTAATGATTACACATGAGCGCTACAGGAGCTAAAGACGCCTCTGCATTACAGTTTTCTAGTTCTTCAGCTATCTACGTGGACTCCACTTACACGTAACATCGTGTGTGTTACTTGCATTGCTTCCATATCACCACTCCAAATCTTTGTCCTTGCAACTCGTAATCACCATAGGATCCTTTCTATCTCCTAGTAGACTGCTCAATCTTTTCAACGGTAAGACATAACTATGTTTCTGTATGCCCATTCAATATACCTAATCCATTCCAATACCTGATCTAATTCGAGTTACACTTCAATACCTAGTCCGTTTCATTGAACACATTTTTTCTAAGCTAAAATCTTTTAAATCTTTTAATTAACACACTAAACGAAATATCGACATTTACCTTCCCAGTCTCATTTAAAGTAACAGCAATAAGTGTCTTCATACCACTTTTTATTATGTCTTTTTATTCCTTTCCTTATCTTATCTTCTTACCTTATCTTAATACTTCTTTATTATTCCGCCCGTCTTTCTTTGTCTGTTTTTATAACACCTCTTTCACGCCTAGGAGTATTCCTTTTTTTGTGATGCAGGCAAAACCTCTATTCACAGACGACGGCGCCTTTAAGAGGCACTCCGCCGAACGTATCTAACACCTGTCTCCCACATGTCTTACGAGCCCCCGCAGTGCCTGCCGACTGAGGACCCCGTAGCTCTTACTGGTGTTTTACGGCATAATATCTGCTAACAAACCCTGAGAATATCCTCTAAGCTGCTTAGTGTGAAACCGCGGGATCCCCGTTCAGGGATTCTTCCGCGTTACCTAGGATTATCCCTAGCAGCCACAGGTCGATAGTTGTTGACATCTTAATCACCTCTTTTCATGATAGTCACGTACACACAATTTGCGTAAATTTAATACCTCCAAACTAGACGAAAAAGCATGTGTGATTGGGGGGGGGAATTTTCTGAACCTCGCATAAAACCAAAATCATCTATGGTTCACCAATCCAATAGGAATCCCTCAAATTCGCCAAAACGTCCAAAACAAACACAACAAATCTCCTTTTAATAAAACTGTCAAAATACTCCATCTTACTTTAAGACTTACAAGCGATTGGAATGATTTTAGATATTGTGCGACTTGCACACAAGTTTCCGTGAGGAGCTCTAGGGCGCTCGGTCTGCGATCGTGAAAGTTAAGCCACTTTCGCAATCGGCGGTCATTGGATGGGTGACTCAATATGTTGTTATTCCTCCCTATTCTGGATGGCACGTGCTGCCGTTGGTCCCAGCCGCATTTGCAGACGTTGACATCGACCAATCCGAGCTGGGCTCGCGTGGTGGCTCATGCATGTTGCCTGTGCTGGGGCAATCAAGACATTAATAGGCTGTTGAAGATGACAAACATAACTGTAGAGTACATGAACTGTTTTAGGTGACACTACCAGCATCCACGACACGTTCAACTACGTCGCCGTGACGAGGACTTGCTGCATGCCTGGTGGGGATCTGGACCGCCGTTGCATGCCCATTAGGGTCCCTGATGACGACGTGCATCTGAGGAGGAGCAACGTGCGCTGTATGAACCTAACACGCTCTATCACCTACCAGGGGTTGGGGTGCATCCCTGACACTATTCCACCGGAGAGGGTAAGTCGTTGCTGCTGGGTTCTGCGTTTATGTATTTTATATTATTACGAGTCAGAGACTGATTCATTGCATAAATTATTAATATATAAACACTAGCTGTCCCAGCGAACTTCGCACCGCTATAAAAAAAATTGGGATTGATGGTAGAAGGGTGAAAATTTAAGGTTGTATGTATTTTTGTATGATGTACCATAAAAAAATAAAAACAAAAAAAAAATCCCATAAAAATAACACTTATTGCGGCCTTCGGCAGTGTGGAGTGCATCGCGGATTCCAGTTTTGGTATTGCGGCGGATCTGGTCTGTCCAGCGCATGGGGCTTCTTCCTCTCGGAACCAAATTCAACACAGGGAAATTTTGAATTAGACTACTACTCTCATAAACATAAAAGAAATGAATAAAACTGATGTTTCAATGCGTCTTTGCACCCGCCGAGCCGACACCGACAAGTTACAACCTTTCCGTCGTGATATGGTTAAAACAATGAATGCTCAGAACGCCTGATAAAAAAAAAAACGACGGGTTGCACTCCGGGAGTGCCGGCAGAAGTGAAAAATTGATTTAACGTTGTGCATTTTTGATATTTTGGAATGGTTAACGAATAATTTTGCACGAATTGCTTTAATTATCAGTATAAAAGTACTATCATGTATGTGGTAGAATATAATATTTATTTATTGCGCTATCGTACACAAACATGACAATTTATATTATATTAAAAAAGTTTATCTCTCAAAAAATCAACTTACATGAATCACGTTTACGCGCACTTAGCGACATCTATTGTAAAAAAAATGCATTTTCTTCGCAATAAAGCTGCCACGTGGACGTCCTAGATAGAGACTTATTATTATAATACGATAAAATATATACTATGTTTCGTCCAATATATTGAAAGTCAACAACCTTTCCAATTTTATTGTGTGTCATGATGCGATCAGCCCACGTGTTTAACCTGACGCGAGTTTAACATTTTTTACCCGTACAAAAAAAAGAATACAACGCCGCTAAAGAAGTTTTCACTTCAAAAATAAAACATAAGCATGTTACATTTGGCAGGTTAGCATGGCAACTCCCATGATAGATCTGTCGTTTGTGTACGGGCTCGAGGAAGCGAGCATGAATTCTGGGAGGGAGCGGTGGGGGGGACGACTGACTTCCGAGAAGCTGAAGGGGAAAGATTGGCCTCCGGGTAACGGCTTCGGCTGTTTGCAGAACAATCTGAACGAGACCAGGTGTCATAACGCTCGTAAGTGGGTTACCAAGGAACCTTATAGATAAGAAATATTGGTGTCGATTCTGGCAGGATTCTCTAAACCTAAAACTAAATTTAAGATCAGTCTGTCCTTTTCATTCTGTATAGAGAATGACCGGCATACACTATTGTCAAATTTAAGTTTAGCTTTAGAGAATCGATACCATTGTTATTATTATTATAGCCTTTTTATTTCCTTAAGAAATATCAAATATACCATGTCATTCATTAAGTACAATTCAAATTATATTAGGTCGATCCCTCAGCGAGTAAAGGCGTCCTCCATTTTACTCCATTTTTTTCTATCTTTGGCCTCGTGTGACGCAGTCTCTACCAGCCACGTCGTTAATTTCATCTATCCATCTTTGTTTTGGTCGACCTCTATTTCTTTTGTGTCGAAGTCCTTTCCAAAGTAGTCACTTTATAAGTCCATTTATCATTATTCATACGTACAGTAGAGATACGAAATATAAAGACATCATATTCTTTCATTTTTATTATCATTAACTTATTCATATTTTTATTCATACATGTCGATCGATACATTTCATTTATTCATTTCGACGACCTACATGACCGAGTGGTTTGTACCAGGGCTTGAAACCGGTTTCGAAAATACCGGTAAATAATGGTTAATACCGGTATTTAGTAAAGGTTTCGTTCGGAGCGCGTCCGAAATGAAAGTGGTACCTAAACCTTAATAAATCGGTTGAATCCAGAGCGACACGTGCACGCGTCGGCATCGCTTAAAGTTTATTTGTTTGAACTAATCAAGTCACAACTTGTTAATGCTCAGAGATTGATGCATTTTTTGACACGATTGCTAGCGTCTAGTGACTCAAGTTATTCATTTATTATCGATGCCGTCAGAAAAAGCGAAATGAAACCCTTTATAAACCGATAAATTGATTCAAAACCGAAAACCGGTTATTTAAGGTTAAGGTAGAGCCAAACCTAAATAAAAGGCTCCTAATGTACTTGACACTGATTTAAGTTTGAAAATTAACCGGTAAACAAGCCCTGGTTTGTACGCCGGGTTTCATGGTGTTGCCGACTCAAGAGGG
This sequence comes from Chilo suppressalis, assembly GCA_902850365.2. Taxonomy (NCBI): domain Eukaryota; kingdom Metazoa; phylum Arthropoda; class Insecta; order Lepidoptera; family Crambidae; genus Chilo; species Chilo suppressalis. The sequence goes on along the minus strand of OU963920.1, from coordinate 832,920 downwards.
TTCGAATCCCGGTGGGGGCAGATGTTTGTGTGATGAATATGAGCATTTGTACTCCAGTAATGGATGTTTAATATGGATTGCTATATAAATATACTCATATAATATGTACAATATATGTATTCTATCCGTCCGTATCAGGTATATCCCATAACACAAGCCTCACAGTGCTTATTTTATTTATTATTATATCATTAATTACTATGTAAATGGCTCTGATTGATCCCAGAACTCGGGTTAATTAGACAATTAGCTACAGTGCGAAATTGTGACACATGGCTTCATCGGAACAAATTATAGGAATAAGTAATAGCATTTTTGTATACAGGAAGAGGTAAATAAGATTTTTACATTTATTCTTAACCTTTCAGAATATTTTCAAATTATAACATTCCTTACAAGTGATCCTCAATTCAATTACAGTGACCACCAGTTTTCAACCCAATTTGTTACCAATTGAGATGGAATCATAAGTGTTATCTGGAGGGATAAGGGACACTTTAAACAGATAGTTTTGCGTAAGATATTTATGATATTTATAAGAGCCAGTTAGTCTTTAAAGGTTAATGAATCGCAAGGTGTTTTCCAGTAACGCTTTAAAGATTCTATTTCTACAGCCTTTCTGTTCGTCAACTCTTTGCTTCCAACCAACATGTTCTATCTCTGGAACCACCGGCAGCACAACTATTTGGCAGAGAAGCTCGCCAAAGTGAACCCCTGCTGGGATGACGACAAACTCTTCGCTGTGACCAGGGACATCAACATTGCTATATGGCAACATATAGCGTTCTATGACTTCATGCCTAACGTTGTAGGTAAGAGGTCTTTTTAGGACTTGAGATCTTTTTTAATAATGCAAACAATTCCGTTAGCTGAAAAATGTCTTCACATAATTTGGTATTACGAGTAGGGTTCACTGTTCCCGTTGTTATAAATAACGCAATTAATGCATGATAAAAATATCACTTCACCTGTACTAGACATTAAAAAGCCTGCTACATTTCATTTTAAGAATAAAAAGTGGCTCAATATAGACCCCTGTGTAACCCCCAGATTACGAGTTTCTAGTGAAAAATGGTGTGATATTTCCCGGCCACGGACACGTGGATGACTACGACCCGAATCTGGAGCCACGCGTCAGCCTGGAGTATACCGTCTTTTCCAGGTGGTTCCATACTTTACAAGAGGGAAGACTCAAGTGAGTTTTGATGATCATTTAATTTGACAAACTTTTAGGCCCGTTTTAATAGATCGCTCTCAATTCTGAGAGCGATCAAATTTTATGGCTCTCACCAAAAACAGATATGTTTTTGGTGAGAGCCATAAAATTTGCTTTGCTCCTATATCTTTATCAAATATGAAAAATTAAAAGAATTAAAGAAAAGAATATTTATAAATTTATTGATATCCTCAGCTTATACGATAACCATGGAAAGATCTTGAGGCAGCTAGCGACAGTAGATATGACTCTTCGCACGGGCGCGCTGCCCCTCAACAACACCCTGGAGGGGCTCACGCAGGGCAGCTTCCGGCAGCCATGCGCCAGCACCGACAAGCTCCTCGATCCTGACGTGAGTACACGCTCACAAGAAAAAAACAAAATAATAAGGCTTAACTTCCCCTCCACACAATCACATACACAAAAAACCATACAAACATAGAATTCAGTTCTTTAAGACAAGATTGTGGAGGGACCAAGGGCGGATCCAGCTATGGCGCCAGGGGGGGGGGGTCATATAGCCAGCTTTGGCGATAGGCGGGGGGGGGGGGGGGTCATATAGTCGTGGTATATTAAATATTGTAAGTACTTAAATAAAATCCCCCTGTGTTTGGTCCATCTGTACCCAGCCCAGGGGGAGGGTCATGATCCGCCCTCCGCCCCCGGATCCGCCCTTGGGAGGGACTGGCATATGAACTAGGCCGCGATCCCGTATCACAGAAGACCAGTATTCTCCCCTCTTTACTGGCAGTGGTACCTTTAAAATAACAAATTATAATTAAGTTTTAAAAATACTGTATGCTTAGAATGTTGAAGAGACAACTATAATATCAAAAGGTAATCATTTAATGTGAGTAAAATTCAGGTTGGTAAAATTCTGCAGGTATAGAAAATTTTAAATAATGTATGGGTTCTTATGTCGCATTCGGCATTAACGACGATTAATTGTAAAATAAATTTTAAACAGTTAAGCATTACATTCGAAGAGGGTAGTCAAGATTCTAGGTCAATAATCCCAGCAAAAAGCAAGAAGCAAAGCAGACAGTCCACAACTACGTCACCCATTAGTAATCCAGGAACCACGAAACTTACACAAGTCTGCTTTACATTTCACTGTTCGACAACACTCATGCAGCAGTAGAATTTTAACATGTTGACTGCAAACACGCATCCCATACCTCGGCGGCAATATATTCCCGTATTCCCGACTTTCAAAGATAATTTCGCATAACTTTGTCAAATGCTTTCTCAAGATTCATAAAACCGTAGAAAATTTTACAGCCCAAAACCAGATACTTCTCTGCGATATGTCGAGCAAGATAACTTGATCCGTGTATCTCCTTCCGTTCCGGTATCTACCTGTGCCTCCCACAGTATTCTATCGGATATTACTATCATCAGACTTTTTTCACAATAAAAAATATGTACCTACTCGTATCTCCATGCTTTTTAAAGCGCGTAAAGTTGGAACACCCGTAGTTATGTCTGCGTGGTGGATATTTGTCTTTTCTCTAAATGTTATTCTGTAAAACACAGGTTTTACAGAATAATATTTAGACTAATTCCTTCGAATTAGAGGCCTGTTTGTGGCGTAAATGGAATAAAATGAAACGTGCTTGGTTGCCGATTTCACATTTGCTTGTAGATGGGTGAACGCGTTCTTGGCAGACTGGAATTCGCGTCTGATGTGGTGGCCGTGGACATCATGAAGGCTCGCGACAATGGATTGCCATCCTACAACAAGTATAGGGAACTGTGCAAGCTGCCAGTGGCGCACAACTTTGAAGACTTTTACAAATGGCTTCCCAAGAATGTAAGTCTGTTTATTTATTACTATTCTCCTTTGCCTGTCTATATCTACAACCCTTGCGGGTTGGCAGCCTCATAGTGGACCCTGCCAATCCACAAAGGTCATGTGGTGTAGTATGCTCCTCTAGACAAAAACTACACAACTACAAAACAATTCTTAAGTGCTTCAATTATGTATTAAATAAGGTTGATCAGTAGAACTCACTAGAAAAATAAGATTTGAGTTCAGTTTTAGCAAAATATTTAGCCGAAGTGGTGGCAATCGCTGGCTTGCTATAATGATAAGGTCTTGTTCTAGCAAGCGGAGGCGTTCCAAATGATATACGAGGATGTGGAAGACGTGGAAGTGATGGCAGGTCTGCTAGCGGAGCGGCCTATGGGCGCGGGTGTGGTGGGCCCCACGCACGCCTGCATCATAGCGGACCAGATGCTGCGCTGGCGGCGCGCCGACCGGTTCTGGTACGAGCACTCCGCGCACCCGGCCGCGCTCACACCAGGTATGTCACTGTAAGGTGGCGGATACTGGAACACCGCTCACACCAGGTATGTTACTGACGCCTGCATCATAGCGGACCAGATGCTGCGCTGGCGGCGCGCCGACCGGTTCTGGTACGAGCACTCCGCGCACCCGGCCGCGCTCACACCAGGTATGTCACTGTAAGGTGGCGGATACTGGAACACCGCTCACACCAGGTATGTTACTGACGCCTGCATCATAGCGGACCAGATGCTGCGCTGGCGGCGCGCCGACCGGTTCTGGTACGAGCACTCCGCGCACCCGGCCGCGCTCACACCAGGTATGTATCTCCTCTGAGGCTAAAGATACAATACTGCTTGTGAGCTCCGAATCATCAAATTAATCTTACATTGTTCTGACGTGCGAATCGCATCACACACAAGGTATCACAGAGAATACTATGGTTCAGCCTAAGCCAGATAATATTTCCTTGCTATCTACAGACAATGGTGTGTTTCTTGATCGCCAATCGTGACATGTCCTCTAAGTGACTGAGGAACTAAATATCACTGAAGACGCTGACGCCAAGGAGCCGAAATGCTTTTCGATAGGGGCAGATTGAATGACATAAGACCAGAAATTTTAATAAATGAAAAGATATATAAAGATGTTTAGTCCTGTTAATTCCTGCCGTAACTAATTTATGCTTCTCTTTCCACAGAACAATTGCAGGAGATACGTAAAATGACGATGGCTAAGATGCTGTGTGACCACGGAGACACCGTGGATGCTGTGCAACCTAATGCGTTCCAAGTGCCACGTCCGGGGTAAATAATTAGAATTATAATACAAATCAAATTATTCCAATAAAAATGGTACATCAAGCATTTACAAATGCTTTAAGGGATGCACTGGTATTATGAAAATCTGAGACAGCAAAAGGTACATATAACTAACATTAAGGCTGGAGACAATATAGAGCAGTGATAGGAGATGGAATCAGCCCGTAAGGTGAGGATTGCTGGAGCGTTACACTTTTCTGTCACATCGGCTGTCTTCGTTACTGGACTATACCAAGGACCAATAATTGGTCCTTAACTATACCAACCCTTAACATTGTCTGAGGAAGATCCACTATGCTCTACATTTCTTAAACCTGAACCTGATGGTGAACCGCCTGGCTCACTCGCCTGTGGCATTTACATGGTTTTTTTTATCTTACGTCACACATAAATATTTTAACCTTCTGTATATTGGTGAATGTTCCCTTTTCCTGCACATCAATTAGTATTGTTTTAATTTACTGTACCTGCAGTATATGTATATGAGGAGCTCGATGACGCAGGTGGTTAACGCGTTCGGCTGCGATCGTTGAAGTTAAGCAACTGTCGCAGTGGTCGGTCATTGGATGGGTGACCAAAAATTTACTATCTCGAGCTCCTCCGTGCTTCGGAAGTAAAACGTGCACGTTAAACCGTTGGTCCCGGCTGCATCTGCAACCGTTAGCACCTAACAAACCACACTGGGCCCGCGTGGTGGTTCATGGCCCAAACTACCATCCATCCATAGGGAAGGCTTGTGTCCCAGCAGTGGGGACATTAATAGTCTGATGATTATGATGATGATCAATATATATTATTCCTTTACTATGCTTTGTTTCAGTAACGAGATCATCCCTTGCTCGGAATACCCGGACATGGACATGGCCGCGTGGCGAGACGTTTCCTGCGCAAACAAACGCGGCAAATGAAAACAAACTGTCATCACTATTAATAAAACACAAGTATCTTTGTTTATTTGTTTTTAATCACCATCAAACAAATGCGTTGTTTACACCGTTCGATCTAATTATTTGTACAGTTAAGGAAATACTTTCGGCCTTATCTTTTGCTGGATGACATTTTAAATTATTCATTCCTCAACAATACTACATTAAGTTCTCAGTAGCATAATGAGGATCTTACGGATCCTATTTTAGTTGAGAAGATATCCTCGATTTCAGTTGAAAATGGAAATTATAGAGCTAAGTATACCATAAAATACAGTGGTTAAATTTTTGTTCTACAACATATATTGAGGAATTTATGACCAAATTACTAAACGAATTTTCGGCTGGCCGCGTGGTGACTGTGACGATACAGAGCTCTAGCGCTCGGACGCTAGCGTGCGTAGAGACGCTACTAAAGTTCTACCGGCTGGAGTGAACCACGATTTAGCTCTGTGACGTCACATGTTTCGGCCGCCGGTGAATAAGGGCAGACGTAACCGCTGGTTCATCGCGATTGTGCTGTAGCTGTTTTGCGAAAGCAGCATCAGAGGCGGCACTCTTAAATATCCCGGGGTCGATTCTCTAAAAACAACCTACAATAGTGCTTCCAGGTCCTGCAAGAAGGCTTATGTCAGAACGAATGCCCAGCGCTTTGCACGTATTGGTTACGAACTGACAACGCATCCTACGGGCTTCCGTAGTTATTTGCGTTTGGCCCATTCCGTGCATGACAACAACTTTTGCCAGCCATCGCTGCCACCTCTAAGATGTCTACACATAAATCAGTCGGTCATAAGCCGCATGGAAAGGCTGATTTACTGGCAAAACTCTTTGAATCGATGATTGCAATGCACTGTCACCGTCATTATCTCATTATGGCACTACGATGCCTGATATTAACTTGTTAAGCTTAGTAAGAACAAATTAAAAAGATATGTTTAAGTCTGAAGGTGTATTTTAAAAACTAAGAAACTTATAAATAAATAAATATTGTTTTAAACTTTCATGGTCACTAACATTATAGCTATTAACGGGATTGTTACCATTTGTTTTTTATGAGTCTCCGATATTTCGGCACTGTTGCATCTGATCAAGTGTCTGGAATCCAGTGGTTCGTATGTGCAAAAACCGCAAAAATCAAAAAAGTGTCGTTCCGCGATCTGATACTGTCAGCATTGTGTGTCGGGAACAGGTGCGAGTGAATAGTGAGAATCGATACCCCTATATCGAGCGCAGTAAAAGACGACGTCAGAGGGTAGACCGATATGTCTGCCAATAACATCTACCCGCAATTACTTCAGTTACTCCGTGATCATGTCGCTTGCAACAGTGCCGAAATATCGGAGACTCATAAAAAACAAGGTACATGGTAACAATCCCGTTAATAGCTATAAATAAATATTTCCAACACTCACACCAATTAGCCTAGCCCCAAAGTAAGCACTGTAAGTAAGGCTTGTGTCATGAGATCCTAGGGTAACGGATACAATACATATACTATACATATATAAGTATATTTATATAGAAATACATATTAAACATCCATGACTGGAGTACAAATGCTCGTATTCATCACGCAAACATCTGCCTCCACCGGGATTCGAACCCGGGACCTCTCGAGTCGGCGACACCATGAAACCCGGCGTACAAACCACTCGACCACGGAGGTCGCCATTTTTTCTTACTACTTCATTACTTTTATTAATCAATGAAAATCCATCACGCTCTGTAGACATAGTAAATACATTTTTTGCTGACGTAGGTAAAGATCTGGCATCCAAAATTGAGTCAAGTCCTAATGATACCTTTCAACAAGTTTCATTAAATCCAGCATCTGATTCAATGGCTGTTTTTTACTACGGATAGTCAGGAGATTGACCGGCTGATACTCGAGTTTAAGCTGGATAGTACCATTGGTTGGGATGGTATTTCACCTGGACTTATCAGGGCCGCTCGGCACATTTTGGTGCCTATTATTTGCCATGTTTTTAATCTCTGCCTTGAATCCGGTAAGTTTCCTGCTGTTTTCAAAAAAGCACTCGTACAATCTGATACACAATTAAGGCGATAATACTGTAAATAATTTTAGGCCTATATCTGTCCTTACTAGTTTGTCCAATTTACTTGAAAAAATTATAAATAAGAGACTCGTCGCTTTTCTTTATACACATAACATCTTAGCTGCAAACCAATTTGGTTTTAGGTCTGGTAGAAGTACTGAAGATGCGGTGCTTGAGTTGACTAACCACGTGGCGTTAAATTTGAATAAGATATTAAAAACTGTAGCCATTTTTCTCGACATGTCAAAAGCATTTGACACCGTTTCTATTCCAATCTTGCTAAATAACTTACAAAGAGTAGGGGTCAGGGGTCTGGCACTTGATATTTTTATCAGCTACCTAAGCCAACGTTCCCAAGTTGTTAAGATTTTATTAGTTAAGAGGTATCACTCACTTTCGGCGTTCCACAGGGTAGTGTTCTCGGGTCTACCCTGTTTTTGGTGTATATTAACGACATATGTATGATGTCCTTAAACAACTCCAAAATAATCACATATGCAGACGATACTGCTATTATAGCTTATGGTACTAGCTGGATGGAAGCGCGTTCATGCGCGGAAGCTGCTCTGAACATAGTTCTGAAGTGGTTAAATTCAAATTTGCTTACCCTTAATATCCAGTAAACTAAATATATTACTTTTGCTCCTAGAGTTGCATTGACTCTTCCTTCGAATTGATTGCACACAGATGTAACAGGACAATGGACTATGTCTGTGACTGTCCTAATATTATTAGAACACATAACAGAAAATACCTTGGCGTGTTTATAGATAGCACTTTGTCTTGGAACAATCAAGTCGATTCCCTCATCTCAAGGGTTAGAAAATTAATTTTTGTGTTCAGAAATTTACTAACTTCCGCTGATTTTAGTATACTAAAGATCGTCTTTTTTGCCTTAGTACACTCTATTTTAACCTACTGCATTACCGCTTCTGGCAATGCTGGTAAGAGTTTCTTTCTTCGATTGGAAAGAGCTCAAAGAGCTGTACCAAAAGTTATGTCCCGTAAGCTCCTTTATTTCCCGACAAATACTTTGTATGCTATTTGTTACTCTTTTGTGCTGATAGAGTGTGCAAGTTAGAGACTTGCAGCCTTGGTGTGGTGAGACGACAGTATAGATTCCTAAGCCCAAAATTGTATAACAAGGTAAATACAGTACTTGTCATTTACAGGCTTTCTTCGAGAGAATGTAAAACTTTGGTTGACAATTGGCTTTATTCACTTACTTATGAGCAGATAGAAGACTTTCTGAGTAGATAACAGTAAATAACCTCAGGCTTATTCAATTAAGCTGCATACCCACACTCACACACACACACAAACACACACACACATACACTCACACACACAAACACGTAAAACACTCTCATTTAAAAGATTTGTTAATTTAAGTATCTTAAATTAAATCATTGTTTATTTAAAATTAACTTACATGTATTGTCTGTTTTTTGTATCTTAAGGAACTTCAATGTACTCCAGAGTTTATTCAATTTAATTAAATATGAATTAAATAAAATGTTCAAAAGCAAACTCTAAAAAAATAGTGATTGGGCGACACCTGGTATTTACAAAAGTAGAAATAAGTTGTATCAATTATATGCTCTCGAGGCAACCTCATCTGATCCTAAGCTTATAGAATATGTCAAAAGCTATTCAGAAACTTTTAAAAAGGTGTGTGCAATAGCAAAAGCTAAGTTTTTATCTTAGTCTTTGAAAATTTCTTTTCTAGTTAGTAGTAATTCTTGTTCTAGGTTAGCAATGACCCTTCTTGAGTCAAGTGTTGATAAGTGCAGTAATGATTTTCATTTTAAACATATCAGTAGTGATTGTATTATAAAAACTTTTAATTCAATTAATTTATTATTAGATTTTATTGTTGTTAGGTAACATCATAGTGCCTAACTTTATTCAAAAAATTGGAAAACCAAAATGGTCCATGGTACGCTGCATGCCAAACTACAATAAACAATATTGGTAATGCTATTTTTTTTTCGTTTGGTGAAGTAGCAATTTTTATTTTTTAAGCATTCAACTGCTGGATGTTCAAATATAAAAAATACTAGGAAAAAAATCACTTGGTCCAGGTTTCCGACGGGATTCGAAATCGCATTTTTCGCTATCCGGACCGCAGGTGGCACTATCCAATGAGGATCCTTGCTAGGTCAGCAAATCAACTCAAAACAGTATAATGATCTAATAAACTTTTAATTAATATACTTTTAAATTATCGAAATCAGTTCATTCGTTGCGATTTTATAACTAATTTTATGGTAGCCAATATTCACTGGCGGCTGAAACATGTGACGTCACACAGCTCGATCGTGGTTCACTCCGGTCGAATTTTAGTAGCTTTAAAGCGCCTACTGACATGCCTGCCGCAGGGACAATCTAGGGTGTAAGAGTGGGGATGACCCTTAATTGCTTCCTGAATTGTGATGTGTGTAGGCAAGTTGGGGCAATTTTCTAAATCGGGCCTGCGGCAGGGCGGCAGGAGCGCGTGACCACCCTTGCTCACTAGATTGTCCCAACCGCCCTGCACGTTGCCGCGTGTGTAGCGCGATTGGGCCAATTCCTCAATCAGTTGGTTAGTAGCTGTCACACGCAGCGCACGTATTTCGATCAAGATGGCGGCAGATCATAATGAGCATGAAGTTTGGATACGAGTGATCGAAGTATATAAAGACCGGCCCCACATGTGGGATAAAAAGCAAACATTATTTATGTATTTTTTAATTAATTTTCATTTTTTAAGTACCTATGTGACTGCTCGATGTTTAAATCTAAAGAAAATATTACTAGAAAAATAGAAATAGTTTCTTATTTATTCTTGTAATATTTTTTTTTAGATTCAAACATTGAGCAGTTAAATGTCTAAAAAATAAAATTATAACTTTCATTGCTATTTCTTCTTTTAAATGTTTAATACTTGTAAAGGTATTCATTTGACATTGTGGGTTACATATGCGCATGATGGCGCTGCCTTGCAGCTTAAGGAAGGCTAGAAAGAATTCGATACGGCCGTCAGGGCCGCGGTAGCATAATTGATCAGTGCATTCGCCCGGATAGCGAAGGGTGCAGGTTCGAGTCCCGTCTGCTGCCAGGACCGCGTGGATTTTTTTCTAATCATAAACATTACTTATTTACAATACATTTCTTTATGTTGTCAATTCTTCACCCAGTATTTCCTTTTGTTACGGTAATTTTGATTACACTGTCAATGTCAGTGTCAAATACATCAACGTGTGTGTTTAGCTCAACATACGCCCGAACACTGAATAGCAGGCATGTGTGTAGAACAACGGCGTAGAGACAAGCCGATATTGGGCCGACCGCCGTGCACCCTAGATTGTCCCTGCGGCAGGCATGTCAGTAGGCGCTTTTAGTCGTACGCACACTCGCGCCGCAGCGCTAGAGCAGTCACCACGCGGCCAGCCGAAAATTGGTTTAGTAATTTGGTCATAACTTCGTCAATATTTGTCCTAGAACAAAAATGTAACTACTGTATTTTATGGAATCCTTAGCTCTATAAATCTGCATTCTCAACTAAAATCGTTAGGTGAGGATCCCTATATGCTTAGTATTGTTAAGGAATGTGTTAAAAATGTGTCACTTCAGCAAAAGGTAAGGCCAAAAGTATTTCCTTACGCTAATGTGCGAATAATTTGATTGAATGGTGTAAGCAAATTCTGGTGAAGTGATTAACAAATAAAGATACTTATGTTTTATGTTTTTATTTTTATTTTATTAATCGTGCTTAAAGTTATTATTTGCCCCGTTTGTTTGTGCAGGAAACGTCTCGCCACGCAGCCATGTCCATGTCCGGGTATTCCGAGCAGGGGATGATCTCGTTACTGAAACAAAGCATAGGATAGGCATAATATATATAAATACTAATAATAATAATTATATTGCAGGTACATTAAATTAAAATAATAATAATTGATGTACAGGAAAAGGGACCATTCACCATTAATAAGAAGGCTAAAATATTTATGTGCGACGCAAAATAAAAAATATGTAAATGCCACAGGCGAGTGAGCCAGGCGGTTTATCATCAGGTTCAGGTTTAAGAGATGTAGAGCATAGTGGATCTTTCCCAGACAATGTTAAGGTTTGGTATAGTTAAGGACCCATTATTGGTCCTTGGTATAGTCCAGTAACGAAGACAGCTGTTGTGACAGAAAAGTGTGATGCTCTAGCCATCCTCACCTTACGGGCTGATTCCATCTGCTATCACTGTTCTATATTGCCTCAAGTTTTAATATTAGTTATATGTACCTTGTGCTGTCTCAGATTTTCATAATACAAGTGCATCATTTAAAGCATTTGTAAATGCTCTAAGATGTGCCACTTTCATTGGAACAATTCGCTTAATATGTTTTTGTATTATAATTCTTTTTACTTACCCCGGACGTGGCACTTGGAATGCATTAGGTTGCACAGCATCCACGCTGTCTCCGTGGTCACACAGCACCTTAGCTATGGTCATTTTACGTATCTCCTTCAATTGCTCTGTGAAAAGAAAAGTGTAAATTAGTTACGGCAGAAAAAACAAACAACAATTTCATATATCTTTTCATTTATTCAAATTTATGGTCTTATGTCATTCAATCTGCCCCTATCGAAAAGCATTTCGGCTCCTTGGTTAGTTCCTCAGTCACTTAGAGGACATGTCACGATTGGCGTTCAAGAAACACACCATTGCCTGTAGATAGCAAGGAAATATTATCTGGCTTAGGCTGAACCACAGTATTCTCTGTGATACCCTGTGTGTGACGCGATTCGCACGTCAGAACAATGTAAGATTAATTTGATGATCCGGAGCTCACAAGCAGTATTATATCTTTAGCCTCAGAGGAGATACATGACTGGTCTAAGCGGTGTTTCCAGTATTCACCACCTTACAGTGACATACCTGGTGTGAGCGCGGCCGGGTGCGCGGAGTGCTCGTACCAGAACCGGTCGGCGCGCCGCCAGCGCAGCATCTGGTCCGCTATGATGCAGGCGTCAGTAACATACCTGGTGTGAGCGGTGTTCCAGTATCCGCCACCTTACAGTGACATACCTGGTGTGAGCGCGGCCGGGTGCGCGGAGTGCTCGTACCAGAACCGGTCGGCGCGCCGCCAGCGCAGCATCTGGTCCGCTATGATGCAGGCGTCAGTAACATACCTGGTGTGAGCGGTGTTCCAGTATCCGCCACCTTACAGTGACATACCTGGTGTGAGCGCGGCCGGGTGCGCGGAGTGCTCGTACCAGAACCGGTCGGCGCGCCGCCAGCGCAGCATCTGGTCCGCTATGATGCAGGCGTCAGTAACATACCTGGTGTGAGCGGTGTTCCAGTATCCGCCACCTTACAGTGACATACCTGGTGTGAGCGCGGCCGGGTGCGCGGAGTGCTCGTACCAGAACCGGTCGGCGCGCCGCCAGCGCAGCATCTGGTCCGCTATGATGCAGGCGTCAGTAACATACCTGGTGTGAGCGGTGTTCCAGTATCCGCCACCTTACAGTGACATACCTGGTGTGAGCGCGGCCGGGTGCGCGGAGTGCTCGTACCAGAACCGGTCGGCGCGCCGCCAGCGCAGCATCTGGTCCGCTATGATGCAGGCGTCAGTAACATACCTGGTGTGAGCGGTGTTCCAGTATCCGCCACCTTACAGTGACATACCTGGTGTGAGCGCGGCCGGGTGCGCGGAGTGCTCGTACCAGAACCGGTCGGCGCGCCGCCAGCGCAGCATCTGGTCCGCTATGATGCAGGCGTCAGTAACATACCTGGTGTGAGCGGTGTTCCAGTATCCGCCACCTTACAGTGACATACCTGGTGTGAGCGCGGCCGGGTGCGCGGAGTGCTCGTACCAGAACCGGTCGGCGCGCCGCCAGCGCAGCATCTGGTCCGCTATGATGCAGGCGTCAGTAACATACCTGGTGTGAGCGGTGTTCCAGTATCCGCCACCTTACAGTGACATACCTGGTGTGAGCGCGGCCGGGTGCGCGGAGTGCTCGTACCAGAACCGGTCGGCGCGCCGCCAGCGCAGCATCTGGTCCGCTATGATGCAGGCGTCAGTAACATACCTGGTGTGAGCGGTGTTCCAGTATCCGCCACCTTACAGTGACATACCTGGTGTGAGCGCGGCCGGGTGCGCGGAGTGCTCGTACCAGAACCGGTCGGCGCGCCGCCAGCGCAGCATCTGGTCCGCTATGATGCAGGCGTCAGTAACATACCTGGTGTGAGCGGTGTTCCAGTATCCGCCACCTTACAGTGACATACCTGGTGTGAGCGCGGCCGGGTGCGCGGAGTGCTCGTACCAGAACCGGTCGGCGCGCCGCCAGCGCAGCATCTGGTCCGCTATGATGCAGGCGTCAGTAACATACCTGGTGTGAGCGGTGTTCCAGTATCCGCCACCTTACAGTGACATACCTGGTGTGAGCGCGGCCGGGTGCGCGGAGTGCTCGTACCAGAACCGGTCGGCGCGCCGCCAGCGCAGCATCTGGTCCGCTATGATGCAGGCGTCAGTAACATACCTGGTGTGAGCGGTGTTCCAGTATCCGCCACCTTACAGTGACATACCTGGTGTGAGCGCGGCCGGGTGCGCGGAGTGCTCGTACCAGAACCGGTCGGCGCGCCGCCAGCGCAGCATCTGGTCCGCTATGATGCAGGCGTCAGTAACATACCTGGTGTGAGCGGTGTTCCAGTATCCGCCACCTTACAGTGACATACCTGGTGTGAGCGCGGCCGGGTGCGCGGAGTGCTCGTACCAGAACCGGTCGGCGCGCCGCCAGCGCAGCATCTGGTCCGCTATGATGCAGGCGTCAGTAACATACCTGGTGTGAGCGGTGTTCCAGTATCCGCCACCTTACAGTGACATACCTGGTGTGAGCGCGGCCGGGTGCGCGGAGTGCTCGTACCAGAACCGGTCGGCGCGCCGCCAGCGCAGCATCTGGTCCGCTATGATGCAGGCGTGCGTGGGGCCCACCACACCCGCGCCCATAGGCCGCTCCGCTAGCAGACCTGCCATCACTTCCACGTCTTCCACATCCTCGTATATCATTTGGAACGCCTCCGCTTGCTGAAAAGTCACCATATTTAAATGTACTAGCCAGTGATTGTAACCTTACCACCACAGTCTAACTAGCTTCATCTAATACTTTTTTTTAAACCAAACTTATACCTTTTTTGCTTTGGAAGGATCTACAGACTTGAAGCTGGAATGGAATACTCCGTAACAATGAGCACCTAAATCCTACAAAACTTGCGTGTTCCAAACGAACTTACTCGTAAATGATTCAATCAGACTTACATCCTTGGGCAGCCATTTGTAAAAGTCTTCGAAGTCATGCGCCACCGGCAGGTTGCACAGTTCCCTATATTTGTTGTAAGATGGCAATCCATTGTCGCGTGCCTTCATGATATCCGACGACATTACATCAGAAGCGAACTGAAGTCTGCCAAGAACGCGCTCACCCATCTGTAATCACATGTGAAGTCGTAGGCAATTTAGCATTTTCCAATTGGTATAATCAGCCTTTTAATGCTCCCCAGAGCTGCAGCATAGGCTTTACAGAATAACATAAAGAGGTACAGTCAAAAGTCACTCACGTCCGGATCGATGGCCTTGTCGGTGCTGGCGCATGGCTGCCGGAAGCTGCCCTGCGTAAGCCCCTCCAGGGTGTTATTGAGGGGCAGGGCGCCCGTGTGCAGTGTCATGTCTACCACCGCCAGCGTCCTCAAAATCTTGCCATGGTTATCGTATAAGCTAGAGACATCAATACATTTCACTTATTTTCATTTTGATAAGCAGATAATTCCTATGTGAAAACCATGCATTTCCTTTTCAAAAGCTAACAACAGGTCTAAAAATTATTAGTAGAATAGAGAAAATATTATATTCCAGACATTTAAAAGTTAGTTTAATAATAAGAATACCACTGAATACATAACAGTACAAGGGATTACATTTTTTTTCTGTATGTAAGCCAATAAAAGTTTTTCTTTCTTTCTTAAACTTACTTGAGTCTTCCCTCTTGCAAAGTATGGAACCACCTGGCCATGACGGTATACTCCAGGCTTACCAGGGGCTCTAGACTTAGGTCGTAGTCATCCACGTGCTCGTGATCGGAAAATATTACGTTGTTTTTCACCAGGAAATTGTAATCTGGGGGTTCCACAAGGGTTGATATTGAGCCACTTTGTATTTTCTAATATTGTAACCGCCTATAGTGTCAAATGCTGACAAAAGTGTTCATAATTTTTATTATTTTAAAGCATGTAAAATCTTTAAATCTAAAGAAAATATAACTAGAAAAAACTGGTCCGCGTGGAATTTTTTTAAAAGTGTTCATTTTAAGAGAGATAAATATCTCCTTCCTCGATACGTTCTACGCCAGAGGTTTCGATTCAGCATGCGTGAGAAGCAGAGACGAAAGCGTTCTTGATTTTATAATGTAATATGTTTATTAGTATCCGTATTATGTGTTAATGAAACTAGTCATCTTTTTTAAAAGGGTACCGTTGTTTCAATATTGTATCATTAAAGAATTAAGAACAAAACGTTTAGTTATATAGCTAGTTAACTATCAATTTGACGGGACTTTTGTAGAATGCGTCGATATAAGTGCGTTTCGGCGCCATACAGTGGACAATTGATTTTAAACAGCGATTTCGCAGGCGATCAAAGTGCATGTAAAGTGTTCTAGTGCGATTGTTTAAAGGCACGTATAGTGAAGTACAGTGTTTAGCGAGTGTTTTATGATTAACAGTGTGTGTTAACTGTGTGGTATATAAAATTAGGTCAAGCGTGAACTGGAATATAATTTCGAACCCCATCGTGACACGTAACAATATTTATATTTTTATTTTAAGTCATTTGGGTCATTTACGCGCTATTTATAAAAACAAATTATTTAAATATTATTAATTTAGATTAAGTGTAATTCAGTAACAGGATATATCAATGAAATAGAACTAATACAAGCAATTAAAATTATATTTCTTATTTTATAAACAGGTAACTGGTAGATGTTTATATCTAAAGAAAAATTTACGAAAAAAATTCACGCCGACCAGGCAGCAGACGGGACTCGAACCTTCCTTCGCTATCCGGGCGAATACACTAACCATTATGCTACCGCTATATATTTTTTTTAAAATAAGAAATATAACTATAATTGCTATTTCTCCTTACAAATGTTTCAATACTTGTAACGGTATTCATTTCACATTGTGGGTTACCTACGGCAAGAGACGGCGCTGCCTTGTAGCATAAGAAAGGCTATAGAAAGATTTAACACGGCCATCAGGGCCGCGGTAGCATAATGGTCAGTGCATAGAATTTGCTTAGCATTTTATTAATTCGAACTTTTTATAAATCCTGTGTTCAATTTAAAATTATTTAAATCGAATCAAAAATCCCTCCCATCAGCGGTTCTCCCTCTTAACTATAATATGACGGTCTATAAAAAGTTGGGGAAATCTATTCCTTGAGAGCTGGCAACACCTGAGCGGTAAGTACCCTTGGTACTGCATGTGTCCATGAGCAGCAGTGACCACTTACCATCAGTGGAATGCCTGGTCTGTCCTTTCCCGAGACTCAAACTATAGAAATATGCGTGAAGAGGCAACAGACAGAAAGCCACACTTTAGCTTTTATAATAAAATTATGGGTGTATTCATATTCATTTATATATTCATCTTAGTAGTTCATAATTTTTCTTAGTTGAATAGTTAGTTGACTGAATAAATTATTTAATGTTATTCGTATAGAGTTAACGATAATTACCAACGACGTTTGGCATAAGGTCGTAGTACAAAATCTGTTGGAATATGGCGATGTTGATGTCCCTGGCCACAGCGAAGAGCTTGTCGTCGTCCCAGCAGGGGTTTATTTTGCCGAGCTTCTCAGCCAAATAGTTGTGCTGCCGGAAGAACCAAAGAAAGGCCATGTTGCCAGTAACCAGGGAGTTTACGATCAGTTCAGCTGTTAAAAACATGAGTAATAAATATAACTACAATTGTAACATGCCTCTGATAGGCATTGTAACATGACTATCAGATTATTATTTAAAAGAATTACAAATAAAAAAGAGACTTAAATAAGATCCCTGGGAAACGCCTCATAATATGTCAAGCCAACCTCTAAATGTAATTAATTGATTGAGGATCTCATACGAAAAATAAAACTAATAATACTAATACTAAATAAATTTTCTGCGTTTTAGGCTCGGAAGGCGGATGTTACACAAATTCACGTAATCCAAGGACTGCAGCTACTCTGGGTACAGATGCAGATCAACGTATATTTTTACTTTTATCCTTAGCTCTTTATTTTCTAAGCAGCCCACTTACCAGAGTTATGGCACCTGGTCTCATTTAGATTGTTCTGTAAACAGCCAATGCCATTCCCCGGAGGCCAATCCTTCCCCTTTAACTTCTCGGCGGTGAGTCTTCCGCCCCATCGCTCCCTCGTAGACGTCATTTTCGATTCCTCGGTCCCGTACACCACCGATAGATCTAGCATGGGCGTCGCTAGGCTAACCTGTCAAATACCTTAATAAATGTATAAAATAATTGGTATATGAGATTTCCTGCAACTGGACCACAATAAAGCATTTTATAAAGTTCCTCATATGAAGTGGCTACAATTTCTTAAAATTCTCACATTTAGCTTTTTGCGAAATATTTAATACCTAAAGGATAAAATCTATAGGAATTATAAAGTGCTTTGCCATGACCAGTCCTACAGTCATTTTTATTTTAGATTTTTTTTCTTTAACCAGTTAATATATTTGGAACGTGATGAGCCTAGCATTAATTAATGAACATAATCTGAAAGAGTAGTATGTAGAATTCTAGTCGATATACGAATTAAACTGGTGACCCCGATGTGACCATTTTTGTATATATGCACGTACCATCTTCTGCTCGCAATTATGTCAGCATTATCTTCAGAGTTTGGTTCAGAGAAGTGAATTAAGATGTATTCCTCTAATCTTAATCATAGAACTTAAGTGTCGTTCCGTACCCTCTCCGGTGGTATTGTGTCAGGGATGCAGCCCAGCCTCTGGTAGGTGATAGAACGTGTGAGATTCAGACAGCGAACGTTGCTCCTCCTTAGATGCACGTCGTCATCAGGGACCCTGATGGGCATGCAGCGGGGGTCCTGCTCTCCACCTGGCATGCAGCACGTCACCGTCCAGCCAATGTAGTTTCCCGTGTCATGAACGGTGGAAGTGTCGCCTAAAAACAATTGATGACACATTAAGTTCACATCATCTACTTCATCCTTTTGAAGTGAAACTTTTCAAGGCGAAATTTCACGAATTGAGGGTCAGATTTTAGTGCGACGATGTTAAATTTTAAAGGGCAGTTTTTTTGTTTGTTTTGTTTTTTAAAAGTATGTAATCCGGCTAGCTCAGTCGGTAGAGCATGAGACTCTTAATCTCAGGGTCGTGGGTTCGGGCCCCACGTTGGGCGCCAGTTTAGTAAATAAGACGGCAAACAGTTCAATGACACTGAATTTAATGAATGCAAACACATAAACACAATTAAATAGGTAAAAGGTTTCGTAGCATAAGAACAATATCTGCTTAGTTAAATATAAATTAGACGCGCCAGAGTGCTTGACAAAGCCAAAAAGTGTGGCGTCCCGGAAACGGATACCAAACTATCCTATTTTAATCATAATTATCGCTATAGCGTGCCGGCCTTACGCCTCTATTTAGCCGTAGGGGCAGTCTACGGGCGTTGTCTGTGGGCGAGAGGACTGTGTTATGGTTAGTACCACCGTCCTCTAATAGATGGCTCTGCTGGTTCTCTATAGTATTTTAATAATTATTTATTCTAACATGTCTTAGAATCTGTTGGAGAATTTCGCAAATTTACCTGTTTTTAATTAGCATACTATTTAAGAAAAAAAGATTGATGGAACACAGAGGATCTTTCTTTTACTTGCACCTAAGCATTTTACATCATCTGTTGTAAGCCGAATTCATTTCGGAACATAGCTGATGCGGGAAGCATTTGATCCAGGCTGAGTCTGCAGCTGTTAGCAGCCACCAATTCAGACTAGGCCGCATGGTGAATTATGTCCCGTTCTACCTGTTTAATTGTGTTTTTACCCATTGAGATGACTGCATTCAAGCAGTGAGGACAAAATTATTGGATGCTTATTAAAATATTGTGATACTCGCTCGTATAACTTACCTGTAATAGCCACAAGAAAGTTTGTCAGTAGCTGTGAATACTGCTTGTTCGGTATTCTTCCATCTGGTACCAGGGCTACGCGGAGCGCTCTCGCGTTAGGCAGTGGTCTACCAGCCTGCAAAGCAATGATACTCATAGAATTTAAGCAAAAGTCACCACCAAGGCCCAGTGCAATTGGTGGGTGCTAACGACTACAGATGCAGCCGGGATCAACGGCTTTACGTGCCTTCCGAAGCACGGAGGAGTGAGAGATAATATGTTTCTGGTCACAAATCTAATGACCGACCATTTCGAAAGTTGTTTAACTTTCACGTTGGCATGCCCAATGCGCTAACCACCTGCGCCATCGAGAGATTATGAGGGAAATGATGTTTCAGTCAAGAATTTGGTTTGGCTTTACGAAGGTAGAAGGGTCTGTTATCACCCTCCAATCCGCACTGGGACCATTAACACCCACCAATCCGCGCTGGGTCCGTTATCATCCACCAATCCGTACTGGGTCCGTTATTACCAAATCTTATCCGTGCGGTGACGGAGAAAGAATACTACTCACCGCCCCTCTCTTCCTATGGGTGTCGTAAGAAGCGACTAAGAGATATCGGAGCTTCCATCCGCTCTTCTGGTGGTAGGGTGCTCAACACCCGCCTGGTTTGTTATCACCGTGCGCATGGTGAAAATCCCGTGAAGTGTTTCTCGCGCGTTTCAGGGTCAGCCAGCGTACAACCAGAGCTCGAGTGGGGGTTGCCGTGACAGATTCGGTCCAGGGGAGGCATTCGTCGAATCGATGCCGGGAGGACTGCATCGACCCGCCGGTCAGGGAGACCCGTAGAAACGGTTGTCCCGCTGGCCGCCCGTGGCACAGTACAGTGGCCCGAGCGTTCCTAACCCTGGCTGCCCTATTACTTACTACTTACTTACTTCACAGCATTAATTTGCGCACCGTTGGGCATATGCCTCTCCAATATGTCTCCACCTGGCACGGTCTGAAGCCCGTTGGTGCCATAGATGTCCTGCGGAGTCACGGATGTCATCGGACCATCTGGCTGGAGGTCTCCCCACGCTCCGTTTGGCCTCACGGGGTCTCCACTGCAGAACGCTTTTGCTCCATCTACCATCATTTCGGTGGCACAGATGCCCGGCCCACGACCATTTTAGCTTTGCGACCCGGTATCCGATATCAGTCACTCGAGTTTTGCTTCTAATGATCGTGTTCCTTATTCTGTCACGCAGGCTGATGCCGACCATACGCCGTTCCATACTTCTCTGGGAGACTTGTAATTTACGTATGATTCCCGCAGTTAGGGTCCATGTCTCACAAACGTACGTCATAACAGGGAGAACACACTGATTGAAGACCTTGGTTTTCAATGACTGGGGTAACTTGGTCTTAAAAACACATTGCAGCTTCCCAAAGTCTGCCCATCCCATCTGTATTCTTCTGTCAATCTTAGCTTGCAGCGTATCCCTACCGAGCTTGATGACTTGTTCTAAATATATGTATTGCTGCACTTGCTCAAGTGGTTTGCCCTCTGGGATGAGATTGCCATATGCGATTTTGTGAGAGGTCTGTTGTTGCCATCACCTTAGGCTGCCCTATTATGTCACGCATAATCTCGGGGTGGACCGTCGTGCCGGTTGGTGACCGGGGCGTGGGGTCCCGGCGGCCACTTCCGGGGGAGTGCGGGGGCCCTTCCGTCCGGTGGGTCGGCATATATCCTCTGCAGGCAATCACTCGGAGAAACATGCCTCCATAATTTGCCCGTCCTGTCGCGACAACGTCCGCTCGTTCATAAACTATTTTAAAAACTTCTGATTAATACATACGTTTTTTTACGATGTGCCGCTTTTTTTTTACTTAAAGAGTTCCAAAATCAAGACTTGCCAAAAAATAAATCTGGCCACATGCTGAAGCTGATGAAATGCCTTGTGTTTCCAATCTTTCTTTATGGAGCCGAAACTTGGTCTTTGAGACTGCAGGATCGCCGTAAAATCGATGCATTGGAGAGGTGGTGCTGGAGACGTCTCCTAAAGATCCCGTGGACGGCATTTCGTACCAATATATCCATCCTCAAAGAGCTTCGTGTTAAAGACAGACTCTCGTCAACTGTGCAACTACGAATACTGAAGTTCTTTGGTCACATCTCTAGAAATGAGAATTCGATGGAAAGGCTGGTGGTTCAAGGCCAGGTGGAAGGCAAGAGAGCACGCGGTCGATCACCAACCCGCTGGATAGACGCCATCACAAAGGCTACTGAGTCTACCATGGTCCAGTGTACTCGCGACGCTTCGAACCGTCAGAAATGGAAGCACATCGCCAGGAGAGCTACCCTCGAATTGATAGCGACCCAAAGAACACCCCACCATGTACCTCATCAGTGCAACCACGACCACTCTGACAAGAGTGCCCGACTAAGAAGAGACATGCTGAAGCCTATAAAAGCTTAGCTTTGAAAAGCTTCTTCACCCCTGAAATGAATAGGTATAATATTACCTTTGTGGTTCGTAGTCCACCGTCCATGGGGAAGTCTGGGGGCAGCAGGCGGTGGAAGGGGGTCATGACAGTCCCCCTAGAGGGGTAGTGTACGTTGTTGCAGCTGTAGTCGAAGCGACGGGGCTCATCCAAAGAACAGTTCTTCACTTCTACGGCGCACAGTCTGAGGATGAAACGACAAATCACTAACGCTGTGCTTCAGAAGCGTCACCTGTGCCTACCACATCAACTATCTTGGTAAGTGGACTTAAACAGACTACTTGTTTAGAATTACTTAACTTTTTGTACGATAGATGGCAGGAATACTTCATTGAAACACGCTACCCTTTTGTTTTGTTGGAAATATATGTATTTAATGTAAAAGCAATAAACGCATTCTCTCTATTTAAAATTGGAACAGGTGTTTGATTCCTTTACCCCATGACAACGGCTAACTAGAGCCGAGGTCCGAGTCTCTAGTTGAGCCGACCCCCTCAGGTGCTCGTGGGGTAGAGGCTCCAGACGGAGAGGAGACTCCCCCCGTGGGAAAACGCCATCCGCCTGGAATACCTCTAGAGGCACTCGCCAATTCTCGGCTTGAGGTCGCCTTAGGATCACGTCGTCCCCAAACCCGGTGACGCTGTAAAGGTCATCTGCGACCAACAGCATACACACTCAAAAAAAAATGATTCCTTTAGTTGGTTACACCTACCTCCTTTGGAACACTAAACATTGGCCCTACGCTACGGTTGCCGGATCAAGGCTCACCTAGAGGCAACGTGTTCAGCGCGCCATACGAAAAAAGAGTGTGCTTATGACCACACGACTGAAGTGAAACTTCTTTAGCTCCATCTGTATATATATATGTGTGGGTGTGTACAAAACAGACATGTATGTACATATACATATTTCATTTACAAGCTATAAGAGAAAGAGAGGAAGAAAATGTGCGCGCGCACTGCTTTCTTTTGTTTAATAAGTTTAAAGTGTGTATAAAAACATGTCTCCTTAAGAAAGGTTACTATACTGTAAAAGATTTCATAAATGATAAGTCACCTTGGGCTTAACATAATAGGCTGTCGTTTTACTTTGCTAATTTGGTTGAAAATTGTTTAATCGCCACTTCTAAATTTAAAAATAGTACCTAGCTATACTTAACTTTTGTTAATTAATAATATTAATGTGATGGAAGTTGACATCAACACATGTATTCAATTGAAATGAAATGAAAAGTCATTTATTCAGTCTAGGCTGTTACAAGCACTTGTGAAAGTCAAGAAGCTACGCCATCGGTTCGCAAAACTACGGCGGGAGACCTTGTACTGAGAAGAACCGGCAAGAAACTCAGCAAGGGCTGCTTTTTTCTCCCTGTATTGATATATACAGAGTCGTCAAGTTGAAAAATGACTTCAGACATACTTCTGAAGTCACCTTCCATTAATTTTTTATGTCATCTTTCAATTGACGACACTGTATGAAACAAAACAGGGAGAAAAAAATAGCCCTTGCTGTGTTTCTTGCCGGTTCTTCTCAGTACAAGGTCTCCCGCCGTAGATTTACGAACCGATGGCGTAGCGTTTGACTTTCACAAGAGCTTGTAACAGCCTAGACTGAATAAATGAGTTTGAATTTGAATTTATATTCCCCACTCAACTCCCGTTCGCCTCACCCGATCACACTATGTATATATTAGTATGTAAATATATCAGCTATCAAGCTCACGGTATGAGGTTGTTGAGCCGCAGCGCCGCCACCCTGGCCTCCGTGATCTGGTTGCCGGTGAAGGTGTCGTACCACTCCCCCGCCGCGCGCCACGCGCACGCAGCCATCACGCACCACCAAACGACGCCACGAGCCATCGTCTCAACACTGAAACATTAATTATATAATAAATAAATAAATCTTTATTTCTTCTTAACCATTTTTGTACAAAAAATTTTTTCAGTGATCGGGGTCCTCTGTTAAGCTAAAAAGCCTGTGTCAGGGGACGCCGCTCTTCCATAA
Source organism: Chilo suppressalis (assembly GCA_902850365.2). Lineage (NCBI taxonomy): Eukaryota > Metazoa > Arthropoda > Insecta > Lepidoptera > Crambidae > Chilo > Chilo suppressalis. Next base: position 808,940 of record OU963920.1, on the reverse strand, counting down.
GTAGTTTATTTTTATTTTCTAATTAAACAATATTTAATAATGTTCATGTAGCCGGTGTATGTGTGTGTGCGTGCGTGTGTATGTGTGTGCGCGTGCGTGTGTTTGTGTGTGTGCGTGCGTGGCATATTCTTCTACATATTTCTTATTTCTCCATTCTCCTCTTCGATTGCAGCTTGTAACAGCGATAAGTGTCGCTGCACACGGGCCACAAACTACAGCCACAACCGCATAGAAGCAGCTACTAAAGTGGCTGAAGCGCGCGACAGCGGCCGACCAAGGTAAGGGAGAGAGGGGTGGGGCATCGCGCGAGTGACGTGTGGTGGCGTTTTGTATCGGCGCATTAAGTGGCCGGTGCGGGCCACAAGAAGCGAGCAACGACGATTTGTAGCGTGTGGCGGCCACCGGCGTACCGTGTGTGGCGAGTCCATATAAAATGTATGAAAACTACAAGAAATATGCCGGTGGCGGCGTTTTGTGGTTGTGGTCGGTGGCCCGTGTGAGGCGACACTAAAGATTGAGAAGCTCGATAGCGTAGATGGATAGCGCGTTAGCCTGCGATCGTGAAGGTAAAGTAACTTACGCAATGGTCGGTCATTGGATGGGTGAACAAAAATTTATTATCTCGAGCTCCTCCGTGATTCGTAAGGGACGTCACCGACCAATCCGCACTGGGTCTGCGTGGTGTGGTCATGGTCCCAATTACCCTATTCCATCCATAGGAAAGGCCTGCACAGCAGTGGGAACTTTGATATGCTGATGATGATAATATGAGGAAATAGTTCAACGGAGGGATTAAACCTGATAGAATCACACTATCACACTAATATTATAAATGCGAAAGTTTGTGAGTGTGTGAGTGTGTATGTTTGTTACTTCTTCACGTCTAAACGGATGGAGCGAGTTTAATAAAATTTGGTATGGAGTTAGCTGACACCCTGGATTAACACATAGGCTAGGTTTTACTGCGGAAAAATATACCTAATAAACCGCAAGAAACACCGCGGGGCACAGCTAGTGTTGCATAAGATACAGATATCAGATTCAGAGATTTTTTCTCATAGGCAACATCACTGAAACCTGGCGCTGGCGCTAAACGAACGGTCTACGGCTAAAGATCATTGGAAGAAAATTCTTAGCAACACATAAATTAACCATGAGAGTGCCGGGTTTATCGCGTGGAGATAGAGGAATGATAAACAGTGCCTGAGAGTCACTTAATAAAGGTTTGAACCCCTCCTTTTAATGCGTATTAAAGTTAAACTGTACTGATTGCTTCGACAGAGTTTAGCAAGAGGATTCGCTGAAGCTATTGCCAAGATATGCCGTGTGCTTTGCAGTCTACTTGTGAAGATCATATTCTTAAACAGCATTCGCGGGGGTTAATCTTATAATAGCCTATAGCCTTAGATTAAAACAAAAAGGGAAGGCACTCGAGACTCAAAGTGATCCGCTTAAGCGCTTATTCCACCTGACTTAATTCAGACGTCCTAGTTAGAATCCTAAAAAGAAGGCTTATTAGAAGCTGCTGATTACACTTGACTAATTTAGTTACTGATTCAGTCAGTTACAAGCGCGCGGCGAATTCAGTCGGACTTTTTCGTAATGGCTCCAGTCCTGCCAAAGCAATAAAGAAATTGTCTTTTCGTATGCCTGGCCGTTAGCTCAATAAAAATAAAATTAAGTAGAAAACGAAAAACGTGGGTGAAAGAATATTTATATTGTTAATGTTATTATTATCGCTTTTGTTCAAAAGATACGGCATATGTTTATACAATTCGATTATGTTACTCATAACTCCTTTTTCATTTACCGCCGACATCGCACCCTCGCGTAATTCGTAATCGTAGACACTACACGTCCTCACGCAGTGACACCTGCGGTGCGACTGAAGCATCTAAACGCTATTAGACCTTCCTGAATTGCGTTCTAATTAGGATACTAAATGATTTAGTCAGTCAGAAGCCACACTTCTTCCGATACTAACTTCTTCTTCTTCTTCTAACTTCCCAAATGCTATTTTACTTGACTGAATTAGTGACTGAATGATTTAGAACGTCTGAATTTAGACAGGTGGAATAAGCGCTTTAAATTGTGGTGCATGACCACAATTCGCTTTAGTGACAATTGGGCATTCAAACACGCTGCATGTGCACTCAATATAGACATACATAACAATATTGCGTATATTCTGTGTTATAAAGACCAAACAACGCCTTCGATGCTTTTATAAAGAACACAAATAGTTCAAAATCAAATTACAAATACCTCGGTAACATTTTTTCAATCGTCAAATTGTAATAACATTTTTTTCACAAAAATCACGGTTTTTTCGTGAATGTTATTTATATAATCGCCATTTTGTTATCAAGAAAAGGACAACAATACAGCTCAGCCGTGCGGACTCGGAAGCGGCCTTGCAGTTTCGCTCGCTCTGCGTTGAAGCGTACAGTTCTGTCTCGCTCGCTCGATTGAATGTTTATATACAGACGTGTGTGTGAGAGTTGCTTATGTAGTTGAGTCGGATCATATTTTATTTGATGCTAGTATGAGCGTACCGTATCTTCCCTTTTTGTTTTAATCTAAGCCTATTGCCCTTAATGTATGTTTATTTTGGTGTTCAGCATGGCTGTGTATTAAGGCACAATTTTTAATATAATTACCAGAGAGCTTTCTCCAGAGGTTGAGGTCTATGGATCTGGAATTGTAATCGAATCAATATGGTCTAGTCCGATCAAACGAAAGATGTTATGGGGAATGACTTATTATTGAACGCGAAGAAAACAAAGATAATGGGGTTCGAAACAGAACAGTGTTATAATTATTTTCCTACGAAGGACCTTTATGATTATTGCAAAGTTCTGACAGTACGACAATTGTTTACCATGCAAATCATTCTTAAGGCGCTTTGCAGACGGCGGGGCGGAGCGGGCCGGTCAATTTCGCAGCGAACGATAGCACAAAGTGAATCCTATACTACAAACGCACACAGAGGGCAAAAAAACCGCGCCTTGGATGCCCGGCGGGCAGTGGTGGCGCGGCATGTCCGCGGCTGCCCGCCGTGGATCATACAAACCAGTTTATATGCAGTAACGCAGACGGCGGCGGGAGGCGGCTAGCTCACTCCGCGCCACGCGCTTTTTAGTGATGGACTATTCACTAGAACGAACGTCCTGAACTGACTGCCTCTGCCCGTCGTGTGCTTTGTGTACGCGGAGAGGGCAGCCGCAGACATCGACGGGCAGACGCGGTTTTTATTGCTTCGCGGACAAAAAGCCCGCGCCGCCCCGTCGTCTGCAAAGCGCCTAAACGGCACTGTGATGTGAATCTCTACAGCCTTGTTATAAGTAACCAATCTAGACGAAAACTTATAATTCCACTTACTAAAACATTCCGATTATCTTTTGGTCGTAAATTTTATTGTTTTTTTGGATGCTTCTTATATAATAAAATAATAGTTAATTGAACATGCTACACAAAAGTAAACATGCGTGTAAAACAATGGTTACAGATTGGCTCTTAAAATTTAGTTTTTAAGAAACAGAGGAAATTCTCAAACCAATCGACGCATAAATGACTTTTAAATTATGTTCTTCTATTTACATAGACAACAGAAAAAAGATACACACACATGTATATATATATATATATATATATATATATATATATATATGCCTAAATAAATGATTGTCAAAATGTTTGAGATAAAATCAATATGATTTTAACTCATCACATCATGATGAATTTGAAAAGAGGCTGGTACTTAAAGCACAGAGTATTATTTTTTATGTACCAGCAGCTATAATAACATGTCGTAACTGTGTCCTACCTATGTGATAGTATAGTAAGCTACGTAATCAATATCTTTTGTGTAAAAAATAAACTATTACTAATTATTGAAGTTATACTTCTTTAGGCGCGTTATGAAAAAATGATGAGAGTGAAATTTTTAGATGCGCGCGCATCACTGTAACCCAAAAGTAACAGCATGAAGTTGGCCGCCGGCGCGTTATGAAAAAATCATGTGAGTGAAATTTCGAGATGCGCGCGCATCACTGTAACACAATAGTAACACCATGAAGTTGGCCGCGGGCGCGTTATGAATGTTAGTGTCTAATAATGGTGGATTATTAACCACTTAGTGGTTAATAATCCGCCATTATTAGACATCTGTTCGAAAGGTACTTTGAACGATCCACGGAGCTCCATAAGATGATCGATCGCGTTGTCAAGAACAATGTTGGCACGCTCGTCGCCTCTGATCACTGTTTTCATATTTATAATATTTATCCACATGTTTCTAGTTTCTATATAGACACAACGTGTTTTAGTTACTTACAAGTGCTAATTACATATGGACTAATAACTTAAATTCAGTAGTGATTTTAATTGAATATTTTGAATATTTATTTAATTTTTCAAATTAAAACTGATCTTAATTGACTGTGTTAACTATCCTTTTCCAGTCCTTTTATTATTTTATTGTAATCATTAATTATTTGCAAACAATTAAAAAATATTTTTAATGATGCTAAAGAAGTATAACTTCTCACGCGCGTACATAAGTTACACGCATCCATTTTTTATATAGTAGGGGAACCCAAACGGGTATTATGGGATTTGCCCTAACGCGGTAGAACCTTATAAGGTGGGCAACCTTCACCTCCTTGAGAAGTACTCTATACCTGAGCCTGTTATATAGGGTCGAATGTCTAGGACAGCTAGAATAAAAAACAATCAGCTTCCGGCCATGACTTTTGGTTGCGTCCAAATCGTTAGTCTATTGAATTGGAGCTACTGAAGGTTTCACATAAAGAATAAACTAAGTATGTGTATGAACATTTTATATTTTACATATTGTATATTATTAAAGTACAAATATTTGCATTTTTATTAGCAATAAACAGAAAATACGAATCTCACTTAAGAAAATTAGTTGCAAGCAAAGGCAAGATACTATAGTACATCATCTCAGAGGCCGCAGCCATCAATAAACACATTGTCAAATGTCGAAAATATTAATTGATAGATATGTGTAATATTTCACATGTAAAGTCCTAACATATAAAAAAATACATTCATACATCTTTGCATTTTCCACTCTTCACAACGCGTAAGCGTGTGGGAGGGCTTTACTCTCGATAGGCCGCTATGTGACGATTTTACAATATTGCTCTTATCTCCCAAGTTAGACACTAAATCAATAAAAAAGGGGTGTTTTGAAAACTAGACATATTAAATTATAAAGACAGCGTATTTTTTCATAATTTTTTTTAGTATATAAAAAAATGTAGTTAAAAAATTATTAGTACTGCTGTCCGTTGGTCTGTGCACTTGTATGTCTGCACGTTTTAGAAAAATATACGCAATTAATTGTAATAAATCCTGTTGAATTAAGTTCCACTTATACTGTGGACGAACCCTATTTCTTTATCATGATTGAACTGATAACCGTTTTAAAGATATTAATGAAAATCAATGGAATTTATTTACTGGGTTTCTGTTTCGAGACTGTGAGGCGAGCACTTTTGGATTTTCCAATTTTTTTGAAATTTTAATGAAATTTCAACTTATACTGAATAATATCATATATTTCCTACACTTAAAACAATTAGCCTAGCCCCATAGTAAGCACTGTAAGGCTTGTATATGGGATTCTGGGGTAACGGATAGAATGCATATAGAAATATATACAAGAAATTAAAAAAATATATTATAAAATACAACTCTGCTGCCAAAAAAAGCTGAAGTCCAATGTTATTTGTATTTTTTGTTAAGTTTTGGTTAATTTTCTTGCAGGGCAACTGAAAACATTCAAAATTCCCAGTAATTAACTAAAAGAAAACATACGGGAACATTCCAAGGATTCCCGTAAAGTTTTGTAATAATACCGGAACATAGGAATACTTAGGAAATATCACGGAGACATGGGGATACCTGGGAATATTACCGGGAAAGGCTCATCACTTATGCTGACATTTGTCAATCTATATATATATAAAACTCAAAGGTGACTAACTGACATAGTAATCTATCAATGCACAGCCCAAACCACTGGACGGATCGGGCTGAAATTTGGCATGCAGGTAGATGTTATGACGTAGGCATCCGCTAAGAAAGGATTTTGATCAATTATCCCCAAGGGGATAAAATAGGAAATGAAAGTTTGTATGAAACTTTGTCAATTTTAAACTGATCGGGCTGAGACTTTGCATGCAGGTATAAGAAGAATCATAGATGAATGTCATTGTGTATAATACAAGCCTGAGAACAAAAACTGTAGTATACACTTCAGCTCTACAACGAAGCGAAGCGAGGACGGGCCGCTAGTTCCTAATAAACCGCGGGGCACAGCTAGTGTAAAATCAAAATTGCTTACCGATCGTGTGTAACGGCTTCTTCTGTTAATTTAAATTGGCGTTTTTGTTTTCAATCATTTATTAATAAATCTGTTATTTTTCTATATCTTTTGCTCCCTGAGACGGGCTTTAACTAAACCTGATGAGCAAATAAACTATACTCCACGTCTCTTGCAGACTTCTAATTGTGTTATTCGACAGTGAGTATTGAATTAAATTATACAACAATTTACTCTATTAAAGATGCATTACTAACGAATTTCAAACAGTTTAACACACATTTTAAGTAACTAATTGTATACCTTTACGCCACAGTAAAAAAATCATCTTTGAAGCAGTGTATAGCAGGGCTTGAAACCGGTTTCAAAAATACCGGTAAATAAGGGTTAATACCGGTTTTTAGTAAAGGTTTCGTTCGGAGCGCGTCCGTAGTGAAAGCGGTACCTAAAACCTTAAAAAACCGGTTTAATCCAGAGCAACACGTGCACGTGTCGGCATCGCTTAAAGTTTTCTTCGTTTGAACTAATCAATTCACAACTTGTTAATGCTCAGAGATTGATGTTATTGTTAGATAGGTGTTATTGACACGTTTGCTAACGTCTAGTGAGTCAAGTTATTCATTTTGTTGTTGTGTATTTATTTCAAACGTCAGTAAGAGCGAAATGAAACACTTTAAAAACCGCTAAATTGATTCAAAACCCATTTGATTTCGCTTTTTAGGAAAACCGGTTTTTTAAGGTTAAGGTAGAGCCAAACCTAAATAAAACGCTCCTAATGTACTTGACACTGATTTAGGTTTGAAAATTAACCGGTAAACAAGCCCTTTTGTATAGACTAGGTACACTGATTGGATTTAGGTAACCAAGTTATCAGCACAAAAAATAATTGAAAACAAAATACTAAAAAAAAAACAATCGGTTTAATAATGAGACATTGAGGAGCTCGATGATGGAAGTGGTTACTGCGTTCGGCTGCGATCATTGAAGTTAAGCGACTTTCGCAGTGGTCGGTCATTGGATGGGTGACCAAAAAATCTTCTATCTCGAGTTCCTCCGTGCTTCGGAAGGCACGTTAAGGCGTTGGTGTCGGCTGCATCTGCAGTCGTAAGCACCCACCAATCCGCACTGGGTCCGCGTGGTGGGTCGTGGCCTAATCTTCCTATTCCATCCATAGGGAAGGCCTGTGCCCCAGCCGTGGGGAGATTAATAGGCTAATGATGATGATGATTGAGACAGGATACGAACTTGTTCCCTCCGTAATTCGAATCTTGCCTGAAACCAAGGGTTTTTTTTTCTAGTAATAATGTTGAATAGATTAAGGAATCTAGCAGTTTAAAGTAACAATACTAATATCTAGCGCTGGATTTAGATGTTAGGAGGCCCCTGAAGGAGCTCAAAATATCTGTGGAAAGTCTTTTAGATTTTTGAAGTGAAAACTTTGTACACTTTTTTTTGTATGGGTAAAAAATCTTAAACACGTGGGCTGATCGCACCATAACACCCAATAAAATTGGAAAGGTTGTTGGCTTTCAATATATTGGATGAAACATAGTATTATTTTATTTTATCGTATTATAGTAATAAGTCTCTATCTAGGACGTCCACGTGGCAGCTTTATTGCGAAGAAAATGCATTTTTCTTACAATAGATGTCGCTAGGTGCGCTTAAATGTGATTCATGTAAGTTGGTTTTTAAACTTTTTTTATGTAATTTAAATTGTCATGTTTGTGTACGATAGCGCAATAAATAAATATTGTATTCTACCACATACATGATAGTACTTTTATAGTGATAATTAAAGCAATTCGTGCAAAATTATTCCCTAACCATTCCAAAATATCAAAAATGCGCAACGTTGATATTAAAGTTTTCACTTCTGCCGGCACTCGCGGAGTACAACCCGTCCTTTTTTTATTATTATCTCTCACAAAAAAGCTTTTTTTTTCTCATGAAATTTGATGTTAATTAAGTTATATTTTATATCCAGAAACGTTGTATTTGATTCATTTTTTTTATTTATACTCATCTTCCTTATTTTGATACTATACCGAACCTGACATTTCCAAAGATTATGTGATACTGTATCACACAAGCTTTGGAAATGTCAGGTGTCTAGGTACTTATTTCCGTTCAAGAGACAGACAGACAACGTATTAATAGGGTACGATTTCAACCCTAAAAACAATTACAGTGCAACCTTAATATAACGACAATATAACAACTTCCTTCATTTAACAAATTCTTCGTAATCCCCTTAAATTTTTCACAAGAGTCAATGTGAAATATACCTTTGCATTGGGAAATTTATTTGCGAACAACCTCTTTATGACAAATTTTCAATTATCAAAATAAAATTAAGTACCTCTGATTAACGAATTTTGTCAACCAAAAACATTTATATAACGTTTCCATATATTAATATGGCCCTTAATTCTATAGTACGTGATTCATGTACTTAGATAGGTCCGACAAATGACTCCACCCTGCCTGATGTTTAGTGAAGGTAAAGTCCAGACGCGAAGATAGCTGATACAGCAGTTCTACCTGCCACACCAGCCATCCTCACCCTGCTGGCCTACATGTTGCTTCTTCACGCCTCTTTTAAAAGATCCTAAGTTGTAAGCGGTAGGGAACACGTGAGCGGGCAGAGCATTCCATTTACGGCTAGTACGACAAACAAATGAGTCACCAAATTTCTTTGTACGCGTTGGAATTGTAGCCACAGTTAGACGGTGACAATATAGCCAGCGCGCGTGGTCCTCTGAAGGAAAGGGGAAGGTGGAATAAGAGAGAATAACTCCTCAGAACACTCGCCGTGGTACAGACGATAGAACGCGCTTAGTGACGCCACGTCACGGCGTAATTGAAGAGGCTCGAGGTGTATAGTCACCTCCTCATCGCCTATGATGCGGATCGCGCGCCGCTGTAACCTATCCAAAGCATCGAGCAAATACTTGGCGGAGTCATCAAATAGGTGCGAGCAATATTCCACGAAGGACCGTACTTGCGTTTTGTACAACAAGCACAGTTGATCGGTCGTGAAAAAACGCCGCACCTTGTTCAGGACTCCGAGTTTGCGTGAAGCTGTTTTGATCACGGATCAGTTTAAAGAATTACGAAAAAAAAATGGGTGCGTGTACTTATGTAGGCGCATGAGAAGTTATCCTTCTTTGGCATCGTTCAAAATTAGTTTTTAATTGCATGCAAATAATTAATTACAATAAATTAATAAAAAGTCTGGAAAAGGACACAGTCAATAAAGTTCAGTTTTAATTTGAAAAAATAAATAAATAATCAAAATATTCAATTATAATCGCTACTGAATATAATTTATTAGAACATATGTGATTTGCACTTGTATGAAACTCAAACACGTATTCCGAATATACAAACTAGAAACATGTGGATAAATATTATAAATATGAATACCTATAATTGTTACTTTATTACAAAAAATAAAGATGTGGTTTTTGGTTCTACTACACCAATGGTCAAGAGATGGCGCTGTAGTCTCCTGAATCGCGCTTTGGTTCCGTTGTTCCAGATTAATAAATACTTTTGATAGGCCTTCACAATGCAGTCGTTAGCACCCACAAAATAGAGATTCTATTTCTATTTTGTTGGTAGATTTTCTTAATGTGCGGTAAACACAAAAGTAACAGCATGAAGTTGGTCGCTTTTATTTTTTGTGTTACAGTGATGCGCGCGCATCTTAAAATTTCACTCTCATCATTTTTTCATAACGCCCCTAAAGAAGTATAACTTCAATAACGAATATTTAGTTATTTGTTTCTTAGGTTTTCACGCACATCACTCATTAAATAAAACTAGTTTTTTACTGGTTAATGCACGAAACTTTATTTATTTATTGACGTTTCGCAGCCTTTACAGGCTTTTATTGAGCGTTCCATTAATCCATTGTTCAATTTTTAAAGTTTTATTGTCTATGTATGAATTTATTACTTAATTTAGTTAATAAAGTACTTTATTTAAAAATCTTTCTTGTAATTTTGAATTTATTTATTTGACCCTAACTACCGTAAACTACCACCGGTTCCAAAATTGGGAGAGCTTTCTGAGAAGAACCGGCGAAACAAACTCAAGGGAGTATCTCCTTCTTATGTTAAATTATGCAAAAAAAAAGAACTAATAGTATCTGTTGGTCTTGCAGTGTGTGCTCGGGGTTGGGATTTATCTCCTGTATAATGGGTTCCCAAGCTGGTGGTATATACCAACCATCTTCCCTATAGAAATTTGGATATTTTTTAATCTCAATAGCCTCGCGTATCATTCTAGGAATGAATCGTTGCTCAGTTGCAAGGATCGAAGGCTGCGAAACGTCAATAAATAAATAAAGTTTCGTGCATTAACCCGTATAAAACTAGAATATTTAGTTGTTCGTTTCCGATTTGTTATATCGAGGTTGCACTGTACTAAGAAGATTAACTGAGTCTTACTGTGCATTGTTTGTATTGGATCAGCCCTTATTTAATCTACGAGTATGTAATAGACCAATTATGTATTTAACACAATATCTGAATATATGGTTAGTAATACAATGTTTTTAAATGAGATTTTAAATGGTAAATTGGAATTGATGTTCAAGGATAAAACGTTTTTAGTATCTTTTCAACAGGCTTTCCTTCCTTTTTGGAAAGGTCTAAAAACTGATTTACGGCTGAAATTTCAAACACTGGATAAAATTGGTCTGTCTAATATCGTATTATACGGACAAAATGAAGAGTTGACTTGTGTCAATTGGTGTTATACTTCTGTGATTCGCCCGAGAGATTACACACCCTCCCGGCCCCTGAATAGTTATTCATAGAATTCGGGAGGGTGTGTAATCTCTCGGGCGAATCACATCGTATAAGTCGAACGTCACTAACAGGTAAGTTCGTTTCAGTGGCGGACTAACAGGGGGAGGAAGGGGCCCGCCCCGGGCCTCCGATCTTGGGGGGCCCCCAAATGCCTCCGCGTTCCCCTGATCAAATGCTAAACAAGACTTTAAAAATGTACTTAGTAGTATGTAGATATAATTTCATCAAGATCAAAACACTACAGCTATCTAGAGTCTTTTTACGCGGTACTAATATTCTTTTAACTGAACGCGTCCAATACGCTGGAGGGATTCCCGTTTTTGTAGCGGATACTTCCTCAGGAATCTCTGAATGAATGATTCACAGCAAATAATTCACATAATAATAATTAACATATCACAACATTCAATAAAAGTTTGTTACGTAAAGTAAATGAGTTCAGAGTTGAGAAAATGCATTTTCGAGTTTTTGGAAAAAGTAAGTACTGTAATACGTGGGAGAAGTCTGAGGATAGTGTTGAGTAGGACTTACAAGAGACGGTACATTTGTCCCGGACATGACGTCAAAATGTAAGAGCGGCCCAAATTTTAAAATGTACTACTTCACATTAAATGTCGCGATAGTCGCGTCTCGTTACTCACTCACTCTTCGTAAGTTTGAGAGAGAGCGAGGCATGACATTTCATTTAAGTCCTCTACGCACTATCCACCTGTATCTCTATCTCTTTTACGTGTATAGCGCTGTCCTGCATGCTGGATCCAGCAAGATTGATAGTGCGTAGAGGAGGTGCTACTCGTGCACACAAACGTTATGTCGAGCTTCTGTACGCCTCAATGTCATATTTGTACTCGTCACTTTAAATGTATTGCCGAGCTTCAGTACGCCTCGCCTCATTTGAAGTGGGACATTGTACTGGCTCAGTACAAAAAAGAGGCTACTCTTACAAACTGTTTTTCAAGTCGTGTCTAGGGATGTTCCGATACTAGTAAATACGAGTAGATACTCGATACTTTTGATTCGATACCAAGTATTTATAGCATCGAATCAATCTTGCGATAAATACTCGGTATCGAAACAAAAGTACTTGGTATCAAATCGAATCAGCATCACCATTTAAAAAAGATAAAATTTCCGAACGCAGACTGTATGAGAGAGCAAAAGCCCTTTCGCTCGGTTACCGGTATTCATCGCACATAGGCACCACCAAAATCAATAAAATTTTACCAAAACAAACGAAACAATTGCAAAATGTAAACAATGAAGTCTGTGAATTCTGTGTGAACTTTGGATAAAGGCAAATTAGAGAAAAAGCAAATAAAGGGACCAATGAAAGGTAGGATCCTATACTTTTCTTTTTTGCGACTGCTCTCCTTAAATATTAAATAATCCCTTTGAATTCCTAAAATGTTAAAAAAAAGTGACGCAAAACATTTATATTCTCGTTTTTTCTCACTTTTGTTTTAATTTTCGTTCTTCAACGTTTATTGTTTTTACTTTAGTTTCCTCAAAGTAAAAAATAAATAAAAATAAGTGCTAAAAGTATCGATATCAGTAAGTATCGATACTTTAGGAGTATTTATTTAAGTAGTATCGAAAAAAGATTTGAATACTATCGAAATGAGTAGGTATCGATACCTTGATGGTATCGGAACATCCCTAGTTAGAGATGGAAAAAACGGCTTATTTCTTAAAAGCGTTTAAACGTTGTACTTTTTAAAATAAGCGCGCTTGAAAAAAAGCTTTTTCGTTTAAACGCTTATTGGCTTAAACGTTTAAAAGCATGCGTAAAAAGCGCGACGTTGTGTTGTGTTTTCGTTTAGGTATATCGTTTAAAAAAGCGTGAAAGTTTATTGTCGTTTCGTTTAAACGCTTATTGGCTTAAACGTTTAAAAGCATGCGTAAAAAGCGCGACGTTGTGTTGTGTTTTCGTTTAGGTATATCGTTTAAAAAAGCGTGAAAAGTTTATTGTCGTTTTTAATGTGTTTAAGTGTTTTATTGCGTTTTTTCTTCTTATTAATGAAATTTTTATTAAATTTTTTTTTAAACCTAATGAATTGATTGGCATTAAAAACGAAAGATTTTCAATTGAATTTAGATTTTATAATAAACATTTTTATAATAGTCAATGAACTTTCCTTCTTAGTTTACAAGCTTAGGACTGTCTGGAGTTAATATACTCGTGATCCAGGCGTACTTAAAAGTTCATTGATTTTATATACATACTTTTAACTATTTTATATGCACATTAAACCAATACACGAAACGCATTAACACGTCAAGCAAGCATGCAAACACACCGTACAACACCCACGCGCTCTTACCCCGTCACAGTGACAAGCGTACTGCTTTTCGACTTCGTTTAATTAAACGCTTTTAACGAAAAAAGCGTTGGTTATCCGACCAAATTTTAAAAAAGTGCATTTTTTTACGTCGCATTATAATAATTCGCATTCTGTATTAACCGGCTCACGAAAGATGGCACGCCGACGCGGCGCTGTAGTCGCGCGTTCTATGTCTGTGATATTGTGAAATATTTAGTACCAAGGAATTCCGCGTACCCATTTTACGATACTGTAGTGGACTAGAAGGATCGAAGTATGTAGTTTCCTGGCAAAGACATAGATGGCGGGATTTGCACTTTTTAAGTAAAAAATATACTTGCACTTTTTTAAGTGAAAAGCTTACTCACACTTTTTAAGTGATAAGCTTATAAAGCTTATACTTAAAAGCGTGCTTACAAGCTTAATATTTTAAGCGCGCTTATTTAAGCGCTTTTCGTTTAAATGCCCACCGCTATCCCTAGTCGTGTCCTACCCAACACTATCTGAGGATGCTGTGCAGGTTCGCCGCCGCCAACAGAACAATGCAAGAGACTGAGACAACAGTTTTATTGAGCCACAATACGAAGATAACAAACTGTAACTTAAATTCTATGGACCCAGCACCCAGTGGTGACTCACTAGCGTCGGTGCAGAACCCGGTGTCAGTACTTCTTAAGAGTGGAGAGCAGGTCGAAACCGAGAAAGAACCAATATTGGCTTGATTGCAACCTGGGTGCTATTCCCTGTCAGTACAAAATTTGATCTTAGACTATATACAATTTTCGAACACAAAGGCAAGCGTGATTCAGTTGACAGGCAGCGCCATCTAGTAATGACTATCGGAACTAATTAAATAACGTTGTTTGAATGTATGTTTAAATGTTTGTGTGTTACAGTACCTAATTCTTCGAATAATTTTGCCTACAAATTATAATCCGTAGTTTCTAGTCAATATGCATCTACGTTTCTAGTCAATATGTACCATATTTTAGGTACGTATGTTTATTTAGCCGAAATAATTTATTCGAATTTTTAATTTCACTTGCTAGATTTCAACGAAACAAACATAAGAAACTATATTTTTTTAAAGCCTCATTCAGCTTTGCCGCCCCGGGCCTCTAACGGGCTTAGTCCGTCACTGGTTCGTTTGACTTATAATAATGTGATGGATGACAATACATCTCTCTATTTGATTGAGTATTAATTTATTGAACTGTTAAGTTTTATCTGAGTTAAGAGAAATCGACCGCTTAGTTAAAGTTATCACTTCTGTCGTGCGTCCCGAGACGCACACGCCTTTTTTTATTAAATGGCTCATTCACATTTTTTGGTATACATATAAGCAGACCCGTCTTTCCCAGTGGGCACTTTGGGCAAGTGCCCAGGGCCCCGCGATCGATAGGGGCCTCCCTCAGATCAAATACAAAGTCCCTAGTTCCTGTTCAATCACCAAACGGAAGTCATAGGGGCCCCATTATCCTAATATGCCCAGGGCCTCCAATAGGTCAAAGACGGCGCCGCATATAAGTCATGATGAACTTATCGTATCTTCCTGCGTTAATATAAAAACATCATTTAAAAAAATATGATAGAGGTTATTAAGGTGGTTCACTAGCTTTCCTATACCATAAGCTGATGTATGGTAATCTATAAATATAAGGTGACTGACTGACCTAGTGATCTATCAACGCACAGCCCAAACCACTGGACGGATCGGGCTGAAATTTGGCATGCAGGTAGATGTTATAACGTAGGCATCCGCTAAGAAAGGATTTTGATCAATTCTAGCGCCAAGGGGATAAAATAGGGAATGAAAGTTTGTATGAAACTTTGTCAATTTTAAACCGATCGGGCTGAGACTTTGCATCATAAGAATATATGCGGTCACATACTGCAAGTATAAGAAGAATCATAGATGAATGTCATTGTGTATAATACAAGCCTGAGAACAAAAACTGTAGTCTACGAAGTGAGCTGAAGAGCTCTACACCGAAGCGAAGCGAGGCCGGGCCGCTAGTTTATTATAAAACCTTATTTTTCAACAGTTTTGAGTTGAAAGAGCCCGTAATCATGACTATTTGCGAACCTATGAAAACTTGAAACGTATGGCCTATATGTCTTATTCCCCAATTTTTATCAAACAGTTATATAAAAAAGAAACCAAATTCTTTAAAAAGGAAAACCTACTATTTTAACACTTTATTTTCATATTTTTAGAGTTATTTTAGAAGGAAGATAATTGTTTTCTAACTTGCAAAAAAGCTCTCATCCCTTCTAACAAAACGAAGCTCCTTTAGCTGGTCAAACTTATAAGACATATAAGTATATGAATTAAGCAAATTATAAAGTAATAAATACGCAACGCCGTACACTACGTTTGCCTAGACGCGGTCTCCACTCCAGAACTCGTCTACCCCAACGGTTATCGGTTCCGCGGCAAATATGGCCAGCCCACTGCCACTTCAACTTGCCGGCGGGCTATGTCGATAACTCTGGTTCTCTGTAGGATTACCTCATTTCTGATGCGATCCTTCAGAGAAAAGCCCAGCATAGCCCTTTCCATAGCGCGTTGAGCGACTTTGAACCTGTGGACCAGCCGTACCGTCAGTGTCCACGTCTCGGCTCCGTATGTCATCACAGGTAGGACGCACTGATTGAAGACTTTCGTCTTTAGGCACATTGGGATTGACGATGTCAGGACTTGACATCGTAGTGTAGGACGTCCTCAGGCACGATGGAGTGACGATTTGCGCAAGGTGGCTGGTAGGAGCTGGATGCGAGTAGCCCAAGATCGATCTGAATGGCGTGCAATTGGAGAGGTCTATGTCCAGCAGTGGACTAAGATAGGCTGTTGATGATGATGATGATGATGATGAAATACGCAACAAAAGATCATTTTCAATTGGGGTGGTAATTAGGGGGGAAGGTCAATTATGGTTTTCTTTACCATAATTCGCTTATATTTTATAGTACCTAGGAACTTCCAGAAGAAAGAACACAAAAATAAAGGTTAATAAACTTTCCTGTCGCATCAGCTGTCTTCGTAACCGGACTATGCCAAGGACCGATTATTGGTCCTTAACTATACCATCCCTTTATATTGTCTGGGATGGTATAGTCAACGACCAACTGAGTGAGTTCATCTTTTGCGCCTTGTACAGTTACTTATGAAAAAGTCGAAAGGGTTTGTAGTCAAAAGGGTGGCGAATAAGCGTAAGGTCTGCCTGATGGTATGCGGCCGCCATAGACATACATACACTCTTGCGTTACCAAAAATATCACTCCCACCTACTTTGACCCAATCCTCTACCCCATGAAGCTTTTTCTTCTTCAGTGTCGCCGCACACGGGCCCACAACCACAGAACGCCGCCACCGGCATATTTCTTATAATTTTCATACATTTTATATGAACTCGCCACACACGGTACGCCGGTGGCCGCCACACGCTACAAATCGTCGTTGCTCGCTTCTTGTGGCTTGTGGACTTAATGCGCCGATTCAAAACGCAGCCACACGTCACTCGCGCGATTCCCCACCCCTCTCTCCCTTACCTTAGTCGCGCCGCTTCAGCCACTTTAGTAGCCGCTTCTAGCTTCTCGTGGCGGCGTTTGTGGCTGTGGCGTGTAGCCCGTGTGCGGCGACACTCACATATTCTGTATTCATCTAACTTTAGAACTCGTACATTGTAGCTGATTTGGATATATGTTTTTTGGAGAAGACCCTGGATTGCAAACTGAAATGAAGTCACAACTTGTTCTAACTCATGATCAAACAAATAGTGTAAATGATAGAAGTTAATAACCATCAATGAAAGCATCTTTTTTTGTATCATTTTCGAATCCGGCGGTACATGAGGAACCAAAAAAAACACATAATATATGGGTTAAAGGATAATTCTTGTGTGCATACATACTTTTCGGGGATATTTATTTATATAACTAATAATAATAAATAATAATAATAATAAATATATCTTTATTCAAATAAGGTCATACATTGCATAATAATACTAATAACAATATAAAATACAAAATAATGGATGCCTGAACTAGGTTACAGTTAAAATTGTACCTGTATTTCAGGCTTTTATGATCTAAATAATACATTGAATGATTAATAAATTAACAAATTAATTAAAACAGAACTTAAAGTAATCATATAAATGTTGGTAAATGTAAATTATGGAGTTACGTTCATTTATTTACAAATAAGAAGTAATTCTTCGGTCTGCTCGTATGTTAGGCTGTGCAAATAATTAAATTATTATTTATATAACTGTATAGAGTATGTGCGGAAAGGGAATGGGCGTGGCGAAAAACGGTACTAACATTAAGATTTTGATTTGGCAATCAAACCCAGCAATCTGTAAAACGTCAAAGTTTTGTATTGATGAGGATTTGTTTGTTGTTGTGATTTCTTGCTTTTACCCCTAAGGTTAAAGGTTTTACCCCTTTTAGACATGATTAAATAGTTTTTTGTATTTAATCATGTCTAAAAGGGGTAAAACCTTACAAATACGGTAGAAAAGCACTACAGCTCCAATCTAAATCCCATTCTCTTTCCGCACAGACTCTACAAATATGATATGAGTCATCATCAATCAGTTATAATAATTTTACTCTGTGAAGTACTCCCATCTCAATCTCCCTATTCCATATGTAAGGAAGGCCTGTGCCCCAGCAGTGGGGACATTGATAGGCTGGTGATGATGAGTGCTCCCATTTTGAAGGTGTTAGCCATGTTAGAGTTCCCCTTTATAGTGAGCGGAGACGACCAGCCGAAGGAATCAGTACTCTTAGCATGAAACAATATCGAACTCGTAACGTTTGCAAGTACGAAATGTCATTGTCAAATGTGTGCTGATTTTTAGTTCTCATTACGTCCTTTGTGGCGCCGCTGTTCAAGTAGACTATTCGCATTCAATATTGGTTTGTACTGAAGCGAACCTAGACTCAAGTCCCGTAGACCACCATGCCATACGGCAGCCACCATGCCCGAGGATGGGTTTTTTTTTAGCGTTATCCCCGATTTGTGTCAGGTCTTTTTTAATCTTTGTTTGTTTGTTTGTACTTTTGATATTTGATTTATCATGCTTGCTCTTTTACATGTAGTGCTTGTTCTTTTACACTTTTTATTTCTTTTTTCAATATTTTTACAATATATTCTTATTCTCTATTACATTTCTTTTTTCTATTTTTAGTTACATTTTTACAATTACAATTATTTCTTTATACATACACACACATTTATTTAACATGTTTTATTTACTTGTACATTTATTACTATATTTACATTATTTCCCTTTCGGGTTTTCCTTATTTTTACTATTACCCATTGGGCTTTCTTCTTACATCCTAATATTTACGTTGTATATGTTTATAGGTTTGTCCTATATTAATCATCGTTGTTTCTGTCTATGACCCTTCTTACTATGCTTTTACTGAATTTAATAAATGTTTCCCTATCTTTACTTTCTACCATAATTTCCCTTAGGTTTTCCTTACTAAGTTTTGTGTGTAATGCTGTTTGTGCGTCGTGTCTTTCACCGTTGTATAGGGGGCATTCTAAGAGGACATGAAAGATGTCCTCTTCGGCGTCTGGGTCACGGCCCGAGGATGGTTTTGATGCGAAGACCCAATGGAAGAGTGACTGGAAGACAACGACGGAGGGAACACTTGCTGAAAAGTTCACCCCAGGAGTGAGGCCAGCAGGCTTTGATCTACCCAGGCGAGAGTGGTGCCTCATCAACAGACTGCGGACGGGTCACGGTCTCTGTGCCCACTACAAACATCGATGCGGCTGGATCGACTCGCCCCGATGTGAATGCGGTGCTTACGTACAGACCATCCAACACATCGTACAGGAGTGTCCCCTTACCAAATACGATAGTGCGATTAAGGACCTGGTCTCCCTCGATAACGATGCTGCCAACATAAAAAGGAGATAGAAAGCCTCTCTTGAGTTTGTTTCGCCGGTTCTTCTCAGAAAGGTCTCCCAATTTTGGAACCGGTGGTAGTTTACGGTAGTTAGGGTCAAATAAATAAATTCAAAATTACAAAAAAGAATTTTAAATAAAATACTTTATTAAGTAAATTAAATAAATTCATACCTAGACAATAAAACTTAAAAATCGAACAATGAAATAACCAAACGCTCAACAAAAGTCTTTCGAAGGTAGCTCGACAAATTAAATAAAAGTTTTATTCTGACGACGAAGCCTGTAAAGGCTACGAAACGTCAATAAATAAATAAAGTTTCGTGCATTAACCCGTAAAAACTAGTTTTATTTAATGAGTGATGTGCGTGAAAACCTAAATAAGAATCAAATAAGACATTTAGATTTTAAACTCTGATTCCTGTGACAAGACAATGCCATACGAATAAATAAATTAATTGGTTTGTACTAGGGGAAAAGATCATAAATATTGTGTCCTACCAAGGATATTAATATCTTTGGCTCCTACACTAAAACTGATATAATTGTTGCTGCTTTGCAACTGATTGCCGCTATGATAAAATTTCGTTCATTTTTTTTTTGAATATTAAACGCTATGAATAAAAACAATAATATTTTCTGAGAGTTTTCTTTATTAAATTTCATTATCATCATCCTTAGCCTATTAATGTCCCCACTGCTGGGGCGCAGGCCTTCCCAATGGATGGAATAGGGAGATTGGGCCGTGACCCACCACGCGGGCCCAGTGCGCATTGGTGGGTGTTAACGACTGCAGATGCAGCCGGGACCAACGGCTTAATGTGCCTTCCGAAGCACAAAGGAGAAATAGTAAATTTTCGGTCACCCATCCAATGACCGACCGCTGAGAAAGTTGCTTAACTTCAACGATCGCAGCCGAATGCGCTAATCACTTGCGCCATCGAGCTCCTCAATTTAAATTTAATTTATTAAATTTACTTAAGAATAAACAAAATATTATTGTCATACCTATTTTAATTTTTAAGCATTTGACTGCTAGATTTAAACAATTCTAAAGTAAGTTTTCTAGAAAAAAACTCCAAGCGTACTCGACCCCGCACTCTCTGCTATCCGGGCGGATGCACTGACCATTGTGCTACCGCGGCCCTAATGGGCGTGTCGAATTCTTTCTAGCCTTTCTTAAGCTGCAAGGCAGCGCCATCTCTTCGCATTGTAGGTAACTCACAATGTCAAACGATTACGTTACCAAGGGCGTCGCCAGCCGATGGCCTGGGGAGGGGGGCAGTACATAAAAATCCGATGACCCGGGGGTGCAGAGGGAGCAAGTTTATATAAATATAAAATATAATAAAAATAATAAAATATATCTTTATTCAAATAAGGTCATACATTGCAAAATAATACTAATCTTTATATATATAATACTTCTGTGAGTGTGTATGTCACTGAACTTCTCTTAAACGACTGGACCGATTTTGATGAAATTTTTTGTGTGTGTTCAAGGGGATCTGAGAATGGTTTAGATTCACAATTTTGTCCGCTGGACAACCCCTATTTTTTAGGGCGGTACGAAGTTCGCTGGGTCAGCTAGTAATAATATAAAGTACAAAATAATGGATGCCTGAACTAGGTTACAGTTAAAATTGTACCTGTATTTCAGGCTTTTATGATCTAAAATAATACATTGGATGATTAATAAATTAACAAATAATTAAAACAGAACATAAAGTAATCATTGTATAAATGTTGGTAAATGTAAATTATGGAGTTACGTTCATTTATTTACAAATAAGAAGTAATTCTTCGGTCTGCTCGTATGTCAGGCTGTGCAAATAATTAAATACTACAGTTCTACAGTTAAAATAGTTTAATGTATAAATACCTAAGACTCTATTTAACTTATTATATAAGAAAGGACTTAGGAAAGTAGAGAATCTATATGAAAAGATGTATTTTGAATCATGTGTAGAGATGCAGACTATATCTTTCCGTCTTTTGTTAGTGATATCAGAGCAAAAAGGTGAAATGGTGTGTTGTTTTAATATGGTGTGCATAATGAAAAGGGGCCGTTCATAAAATACGTTCGCATACAAGGGGGGGGAGGGGTCTTGCTAAGTGTGACAAGATGTGACAAGGGGGGACGGGGGGTCTACGGCAACGTGACGTTCGTCGTTCATTAAAATTTTATAAATTAGTATTTCTTTCAACTATGTTTCTTTCTCAATTTTCATCAAGATAGAAAATCATTTTCGTTTTTTTTCGTCGTTTCGTATTTAGTAAACATATAGACATTCAAACGAATATAGTTTTATTATACAATAAATTGTAACTTGATATATTTACTCATGTTTATTTTTCGACATTAGCGCATATTTATATATTTAAATTTTATTAAAAAAACTAAATAAATATTTAAATTCTTAAAATTTGTGTACTATCAATTGAAATTAATCATACTTGGGGAGGGGGGGGGGGGGGGGGGGGCCTCCGTTTTTGTGACGGAATATTTCAAGAGGGGTCACAGAAAGTGTGACACAGCGTGACAATAGGGGGGGAGGGGGTCGGAAAAAGCTGATTTTAGCGTGACGTATTTTATGAACGGCCCCAAAGCTGGAGAACAGTTAACACATTACAGTATTTGTAAAGTTGATGCGTAGGATATAAGAAGGGAAGTGAATTGGCTACTTTTAAAATGGCTCTTTGAGCTCGCTCGAGAGGGATTAAAATAGTTTTGAGAGCTCCATATTGAGAGCTCTATATATACATAAATGGGGGGTTTAAGGTATTAATCATGGGCACTCAACTGAGAATCGAACTCGAGCCGCCCACGTGGCAGGCGAGCTGTCTACCGCTGAACCACTGATGCTTATAAATAAGTTATTTTTTATATTAATTATTATTTAGAGGAGCTCGATGCCGCGAGAGGTAAGCGCGTTCGACTGCGATCGTTGAAGTTAATCAACTTTCGCAGTGGTCGGTCATTGGATGGGCGAAAAAAATCTTCTATCTCGAGTTGCTCCGTGCTTCTGAAGGCACGTTAAGCCGTTGGTCCCGGCTGCATCTGCAGTCGTAAGCACCCGCCAATCCGCACTGGGCCCGCGTGGTGGGTCATGGGCCAATCTCCCTACTCCATCCATAGGGAAGGCCTGTTCTACGGAACTCTACACTGCGCGTGGCACGACACGCGCTTGACCGGCTTTTTTTCTCTAAGTAGATCCTTTGGCTTTGTACGTTCCTACCGTGTGTTTGCAAAAATAAATAGTATTACTGAACACTAATACGCTCTGCCGGATTTAGGGAAGGGCAACAGGGGAGAAAGCCCCGGGGGCCTCCACAAACGGGGGGCCCCCACAATAGAGACTTCGGAAAAAAACACTAGTAAACATCTTTTCCTTTGATATTTTTTTTTATTCTTTTACCTTTACGCAGGGCCGAATTTAAGGCAGGGCAGGTTGGGGCTGTGGCCCATTGGCCTCCACAACAGCTTAAGAAATAACAACATTTCGATGGGTCAATAAGCATACAAGTCCTAAGTGGCCCGGGGCCTCCACAATCCTAAAATTCAATTCAAAATTCAATATCGTTTATTCAGTCTAGGCTGTTACAAGCACTTGTGAATGTCGAAAAGCTACGCCATCGGTTCGCAAATCTACGGCGGGAGACCTTGTACTGAGAAGAACCGGCAAGAAACTCAGCAAGGGCTGCTTTTCTCTCCCTGTTTTATTTCATACAGTGTCGTCCAATTGAAAGTTGACATCAAACTTGCAAACATGTGTTGAGGTCAACTTCCATCACATAATGTCCTAAATCCGGCCCTGCTAATACGCACATCCAACGCTATTGAAACTGAACAAGAACAACAACAATTATGTATAATTCGTACTATTCGTAACCACTAATTTTGTAATTGAAACAAAATTAATGCTTAAACGTGGAAAATGTAGGACACGCTTCGATACACCTGTATCAGTTTCGGTAATTCAATAATAATCAATTCAAGGAGGCTTGTGCTAGTTAAGCATCCTTCACAATGACCTGGCAAAGGTGACCGAAAATTTACTATAATGCGATTCAAATAAGAATAGGAAAGCCAATGACCTCCATCTGTCAAATGTAGCGTACCAAAATGGACGAACGTCAAATGTTTGACAGGAATGTAGATAGAACAGTTTATATGGGAAAATTAAATTGACGGTTTTACTATCTTCCTCTCAATTTTTCCATGTTTTCTCACCTTTTAAACCTTCCCTAGGCCTCCACGAACATTTCAAGACCAAGATAAGATAAATCCGTTCAGCCGTTCTCCAGTTTTAGCGAGACTAACGAACAGCAATTGAATTTTATATACAGGGCGTCCCACGGCTACCTCACACGGAGGGAAAGTATATTAAATATTGAAGATAGGATATTTTACTGAAAGAAGACATCGTTTTTTTTAATAATAATTAGAACTGCATTTTTTTTAAATCGCCTGCTACAACTGGGAATCAAACTCGTGAAATTTCGAAAAAAAAAATCGACAGTTTTTTAAGATAACCATCGAAATAATAATAGGTATTATTTTTTGCTAAATAACGTATCATTTTAAATGAAAGAAAAGTAATTTAATTTAACATTTTATTTAACACAAACTAATATAAAATCGGATACTCCTCAAAGTAAGTTAAAATATTGAGTTCATCATCGTTGACGTTTATCATTCGCTGCTGGAGTTTCTGTAAGCGCATATCAAAATGTCCTAAATTTCTTAAAGTATCCGCTAACCTTTTAAACACATATCGAGAAGGTACGTCTCTATCCAGGTATCTTTTGCGGTACTACCGCAAAGCTGATACTTATCTGTCTGTATGTCTTTGTGGTTCACAAAGTAACCTTCCATTAAATCCATTTTATTTTGATACGCCATGGTAAGTAAATTAACAAAAGAATGCAAATAAAATTGCAGACGCTTGAAAATTTATGTGTTCCGTTTTCGAATTATTATTTTTATAAATTTCAGCCAATCGCATTGTAACTGTGAGTTTAGAAAGTAATGCATACGTACGAGTACTAGAGTTTGTATATCACTTTATTATTTTTATCACGTAATAAGACATTTTTTTCATTTAAAATGCTATGTTATTTAGCAAAAAATAATCCTTATGATTAACCCTTTCGATGGTTATCATAAAGTATGCTATGTTTATTTTTTCAAAATTTCACGAGTTTGATTCCCAGTTGAAGCAGGTGATTTTAAAAAAATCTGTGAATGTAGTTCTACTTATTATTAAAAATAAAATATTGTCTTGTTTCAGTAAAATATCCTATCTTCAATATTTAATATACTTTCCCTCCGTGTGAGGTAGCTGTGGGACGCCCTGTATATATATAGAAAATTATCGTGTCGCAGTTTGGTGGCAAGTTAGACAATAGACCAACTTCATGTAGGTAGGTAAGTAAGTCAAAATTTTCCAGATCGTTTTTCAATACACACCATTATTATAAATGCGAAAGTGTGTCCGTCCGTCTGTCTACGACTTTAGACGAAATTTGGTATGGACAGTTTGAGTCCTGGAACAGACTAAGGATTAATTTTCTTCCAGAAATCATTCTATGAGAGGTTGAAAAGGGGGATGAAATTTGTATGGTAGAAGCAAATTTTTCACGCAGCCGAAATCGTGGGCTAGTCATATTATCTCTCATCTATTAGACAAGTCCGTCTGTCTGTGGTGCTGTTTCAGCGGCCAAACCGTAAGAGATAGATAAAGAGAATATTTAAGTTATAAGTTAAGAATAGTCTGATAAGACTACAAACCGGATTTGAGTAACGTAGCACTTCCGGTTTTCGAGAAATCAGGTTTTGGTGAACATTTGGTTCACTGGTTTGCTAGTCTTATATAAATAGTGAAACATAAAGTTTTGTATTAATTATCCCCACGACAACGGCTAACTAGAGCCGAGGTTCGAGTCTCAGAGACGCCCTCTAGTTGAGCCGACCCCCTCAGGTGCTCGTGGTCTAGAGGCTCCAGACGGAGAGGAGACACCCCCTTGGGAAGATGCCAACCGCCTGGAATACCTCTAGAGGCACTTGCCAATTCTCGGCTTGAGGTCTTAGGGTTGGGCTGTTGGTCACAGATGACCTTGTGTTGTTGATGGCATATACACTCAAAAAGATATTTTTTTTTTGTATTAATGCAAGTGTGTTATTAACGAATAGCTTATGGATCCGCTACCCTAAATAACATATATAATAATACCTGCGTGCGTGGACTGTGAAGGCTGAAAATTATTAAAACATGTTATTCATAATCAAATATATAATTGTTATTGTTTATAATGTTCCAATGAACATATAACGTAAGATAACAATATATTGCACTGGAAAATATATTCTTTTTTTTATGTAGATTGTAGTAAACAGTGTCAGTCACCCAATTTAATTATATTAATTGACATTTATTATACATACAATTCATTATTGATTTAAAAATATTGACATGGTATTTAAAGTATTTGCCCAATTTATTGATATTTTGTTATTGTATTGACATTTTGATTTTGAAGCATGCTAGTATTGACATTTTGTTTAGTTGCCCAATTTTATTGACATTTAATTATTGAATTGACAGTATTGACATGTATTAACAGTTTCTGCCCAATTTACTGATATTTGATTGTTTTGAAAGTATTGGTGCGACACTGTCACTTATGCAAAAAAATATTTTTTTCAGGAGAAGCGTTTAAAACTTTAACATCCCAAAACATACAATATTTAAAGTTTTTTTTTTAATTTTTTATAGGTGTATAGCTAAGCAGTATAAGCTTTTCATCACGTAAAAATCTTTAAACACTCCTCCTGAAAAAAAATTGTTTTTGCATAAGTGACAGTGTCGCAATGGAAGTGCGATATTATTTAAAGTGTTTGCCCAATTTATTGTCATTTTTTATTGTATTGACATTATTGACATTTTAATTTTTGTAATTTGAATCTTAGAATAATAATCTATACTTATAATAAATCTGTAGAGATGTCAATTCTGTACATGAAATATATTTTTAAAATAACTATCAGGGGGTGATTAGTGATCGATACTGATGCCAAAAATGCAATCAGTAAAATTTTTGTCTGTCTGTCTGTCTGTGTGTATGTTCCTTATAGAAACAAAAACTACTCAACGGATTTTAACGAAACTTGGTACAATTATTCTTCATACTCCTGGGCAGGTTACAGTATACTTTTCATCACGCTACAATCAATAGCAGCAGAGTAGTGAAGGGAAATGTTGGGAAAACGGGAGAAGTTACTCCATTTTTTAAGCTTCCGTCGCGGGTGCAGCCTTAATGGTTAAAGTTACATAGAAATCATGTATGACAGAAATATTCTACATAAAATTGTCTAAAAAAAAATATCACGCAACAGCATATGTCTATCTTTTATGGTTGACTCACAATAACACGTGTAATTATATAAATAAAGTCATTCTTTATAGCACAAGCCTGAGAACAAAAACTATAGTTTACACTACAGCTCTACACCGAAGCGAAGCGAGGGCGTGCCACTAGTTATGAATATAAATAATAATTAATTTGTATGCCGATATTGGCACAATATGTTACGTACTTAGCTAATTATCACTGATATCTTTCTTAACGTGTGTAAGAAATATATGCGTTACAAATAAAATTTCTTTCTTTCTTTCTATCGTTTTTGACGTGACAACGTCTTAAATTAGGTTGCGGCTGGGAGTCACTTATGAAAAAGTGTAACGCTCGGTAACGTTACGATGAGTCTCTCGTGTTAAGTTTAAGTTTACATGTACAATGTTTTAGTAAACAAAATATATTTCTATAGTTAAAATTTGTGCAATTCTTATTTTCATTCAATTCCTTGTTCCTATTGTGCAATTTAATTATATTCATATCAATAAATATTCTACCGAGAAAAAGACGTTGTCACGTAAAATCTTCGCCCGTAAAACCGACTTTACAGGCAACCATTTTTACATCTTAATATGACGTGGTTAGCGCGTTCAGCAGTGATCGTTGAAGTTAAGCAACTTTCGCAGTGGTCGGTCGTTGGATGGGTGACCAAAAATCTTCCATCACAAGTTCCTGCGCGCTTCGGTAGGCACGTTAAGCCGATGGTCCCGGCTCCATGTGCAATCGTTAGCACCCGCCAATCCGCACTGGGCCCGCGTGGTGGGTCATGGCCCAATCTCCCTATTCCATTCATAGCGAAGTCCTGTGCCCCAGCAGTGGGGACATTAATAGGCTGATGATGATTAGTTACTTATACATATTTTTTACGCTTGCGATACCAAAGTTATCAGTCGTGAAGGAAGATTTTCAAATCTCTTTCCGTCCGTTGTTGCGCTGTTCAAATTTTCATACAAAATTTCTCGACATCGAGATTGAATCCAACTATTCCAATTCGATATTGGTTTGTGCTAGGAGAACAGTATCCTTAGCACGAACCATTATGGAATTTGAATTGTTTGTGAGTGCGTAATATCAATGTCTAATTTTGTATGGAGACTTGAACAGCAGCGCCATATCGGATGTAACAAGAACTAAAAATCAGTACACATATGACAATGACATTTCGGACTCGCAAACATTACGAATTCGATATTGGGTCGTGCTAGGAGTACAGTACCCCTAGCACGACCCAATATCGAATTAGGGGTCCAGTACCCCTAGCACGACCCAATATCGAATTAGGGGTACAGTACCCCCAGCACGACCCAATATCGAATTAGGGATACAGTACCCCTAGCACGATCAATGTCGAATTAGGGTTAAAGTACCCCTAGCACGACCCAATATCGAATTAGGGGTACAGTACCCCTAGCACGACCCAATATCGAATTAGGGGTACAGTACCCCTAGCACGACCCAATATCGAATTAGGGGTACAGGACCCCTAGCACGACCTAATATCAAATTAGGGGTACAGTACCCCTAGCACGACCCAATATCGAATTCCTAATGTTTGCGAGTCCGAAATGTCATTGTCATATGTGTACTGATTTTTAGTTCTCGTTACGTACTTTGTGCCGCTGCTGTTCAAGTTTCCATACAAAATTAGACATTGACATTTCAGTTTGCAAACTATTCGAATTCGATAATGGTTCGTGCTAGGGGTGCAGGCCTCTTTACTACAGAGGTCGTCAAAGTTATTCTACTCGTTCTATTTTAACAGTTAAAAACGAATTAACAATACAGTAACAATTACTTAAACTTGGTTTAAAGTTATACTGAAATGCATACCGACAACAGATTAAAATAACTAAGGCTAAAGGCGGTTACTGCGTTAAGTGGTCCGCCCGCTGCGGCGCCGCCCGCCTGCCGCTAGCTTAGAAATAAATAAATAAATATTTCCAACTCACACCAATTAGCCTAGCCCCAAAGTAAGCACTATAAGGCTTGTGTTATGGGATACTGGGGCAACGGATAGAATACATATACTGTACATAAAAGAATATTTATATAGAAAATACGTATTAAACATCCATGTCTGGAGTACAAGTGCTCGTATTCATCACACAAACACCTGCCCCCACCGGGACCCAGGACCTCTCGAGTCGGCGACACCATGAAACCCGGCGTACAAACCACTCGGCCACGGAGGTCGTCAAGGAAAAGGTAGAAATGGCAGATAAAATATCTATGCCGCAGGGAATTTGTATGATTCCTCCTTTTACAAACGGCGTTGTCCATTTAAAATCGCTTGCGGTTTAAAAAAAAGGCGAAGACAAAATTTTAACTGGCTTGTCACTTTATAATATGCCACAACATTTGAAAGACAATTCAATCGCCGTTTACATAATGCCGCAGCAAATTGTAATATCTATCTATATATCTATATCTATCTATTTATATATATAAAACTCAAAGGTGACTGACTGACTGACATAGTGATCTATCAACGCACAGCCCAAACCACTGGACAGATCGGGCTGAAATTTGGCATGCAGGTAGATGTTATGACGTAGGCATCCGCTAAGAAAGGATTTTGATCAATTCTACCCCCAAGGGGATAAAATAGGGAATGAAAGCTTGTATGAAACTTTGTCAATTTTAAACCGATCGGGCTGAGACTTTGCATGCAGGTATAAGAAGAATCATAGATGAATGTTATTGTGTATAATACAAACCTGAGAACAAAAACTGTAGTCTACACTCCAGTTCTACAGCGAAGCGAAGCGAGGGCGGGCCGCTTGTTTAGTTATATTTCTTACCACGCGTGACACTGCTAATCCAAATACATAAAAAAATCGCGTCCAGTAATGGTTTTGTGTTAAAGAAAAATATTGAAAACAGTGCAAGTTCTACGTATTCAAAGGACTTGTGACAGTCAAAGTAAAAGGCATTTATTATAGTGAATTAAAAAAATTCACGATTTTTTTGGTTTTAGTCCACATTTGAAATCGTACAAAATTATCGCGCAAAAATGTTCTCTTTGTTTTTTCATTTTTCAGTAACAGAGAATATTTTAATCGGCTCGTAAACAAAATTACGGAAATTTGAATTAGACTTTTGTGATATTTTTGAAGTTACACTTCTTTAGGCGCGTTATGAAAAAATGATGAGAGTGAAATTTTAAGATGCGCGCGCATCACTGTAACACAAAAAATTAACAGCATGAAGTTGGTCGCTTTAGTGTTACTTTTGTGTTTACCGCACATTAAGAAAATAGAAATAGAATCTCTATTTTGTGGGTGCTAACGACTGCATTGTGAAGGCCTATCAAAAGTATTTATTAATCTGGAACAACGGAACCAAAGCGCGATTCAGGAGACTACAGCGCCATCTCTTGACCATTGGTGTAGTAGAACCAAAAACCACATCTTTATTTTTTGTAATAATGTAACAGTTATAGGTATTCATATTTATAATATTTATCCACGTGTTTCTAGTTTGTATATTCGGAATACGTGTTTGAGTTTCATACAAGTGCAAATCACATGTGTTCTAATAAATTATATTCAGTAGCGATTTTAATTGAATATTTTGATTATTTATTTATTTTTTCAAATTAAAACTGAACTTTATTGACTGTGTCCTTTTCCAGACTTTTTATTAATTTATTGTAATTAATTATTTGCATGCAATTAAAAACTAATTTTAAACGATGCCAAAGAAGGATAACTTCTCACGCGCCTACTTAAGTACACGCACCCATTTTTTTATTGTAAGAAATAATCAAAGTTTTTATTTACATCAAAACTGGTCTTTCCGATTACCATGGTACGTCAAAAATTTAATTTGCCAGAGAACAAACGGACGGGAAATGAAAGAAGCACGCCACAAAGCAAAGCAAACAAAAATGCGCGTATGCGCAGACCGTTGCTGTGTATGGCTTAACCAAAAAAGGTAGCCGGGCAGTATAATGACATAAAATTAAATTTTACAGGAGCACAAAGCATGTACAATAGATAATAAGTGAAAAAAAAAAAGAAAAAAAAAGCGTATACATATAATAGAATATTCATTAAAAAGGGGATGGACAATATGTCCAAATTTATATTAGAAAAGTAGACATAAGTGAGCATGCCGCATGTTTGCATGATTAAATATAAAAGGCCGCACTGAGTGCACAAACAAATGTATATAACAAAACTTAAAAAAAAAGTCAAACTAAATAATGGCATGGGCATACGCCTATGGAGTAATTGTATTAAAAAAAACACTGTTTTACGTAATTTTGATTGAAAATTATTTCAGATTCAAATTTAACGGGCCCGAAATCTTCGGATAGTCCAGTAGTTTGACCTGTACCGCTAGCACGAAGCAATATCGAATTGGAATCTTTTGCGAGTCCGAAATGTCATTGTCAAATGTCTACTGAATTTTTAGTTCTCGTTACGTACTTTGTGCCGCTGCTGTTCAAGTTTCCATACAAAATTTGACATTGACATTTCGGTTTGCAAACTATTCGGATTCCATAATGGTTCGTGCTAGGGGTACAGATGCGTAATTATTAATTTATTATCACTGGTGTGGATCATTTGGCCTGCTCAACGTAGCGGGTGCCCTTAATGTAAGACGTCGCAATTCATACAAGTAGAAACCATCCTTCCTATCCTTAAAAAACGTTGAGTAATTTGCTATTGATAAGACGTGTCTCATAACGTCACGAAAAAAAAACATAAGTCAAAAATTATCCGACGTTACTGTTAAACTGCGTCACACGAAGGAAGCAGGATTGAAAGTGTAACAATTTATCGGCAAGTATAATGCTTGATTTATTTAAGTCTTTAACTAAGCTCACAGCAATTTCTTATCTTTATATATATAATTCTTCTGTGAGTGTGTATGTCACTGAACTTCTCTTAAACGACTGGACCGATTTTGATGAAATTTTTTGTGTGTGTTCAAGGGGATCTGAGAATGGTTTAGATTCACAATTTTGTCCGCTGGACAATGTTTTCTTTAATTAATTTTTAATTTATTAGTAGTTGTTGATTTTGGAATGTTTTACATTGGATCCGACAGATGGCTATGTGTATATTCCTGTCAAACATTTGACGTTCGTCGTTTATCATTTCTTCCAAATTATTGTAAGCAATACGAAGTACGCTGGGTCAGCTAGTATTGATATAAGTTTTAAAATAATTCTTTATTTAGATGTAACATAGAGTATAGAAAACCTTCTACCAAACACGTGCGAGATGTGTGTAATTTGTTTGTGTGTCTGTTTTTAAATCAATGTCAATACCAAATCAAAGCAAAATAGTGTATAGGGGTAACCACCCAATCATGGGCACTCGTCCTTTTATTGGCACTTTCGAGTTTAATTCGGAAAAACAAAGAGACAATAGATTATTCAAGATCGTTACATATTAAAACGAAAAACCTAGTATGGTTTCGAAATTTAAAAATTGGCAGCATTAAAAAAAATAAATAAAGGATTTATTAAAATAAAAAAAAATAAAAAGGATTTATTACTTTACCATACATTTGGTTACATAAATAAAGGTAGGCTCTTTTTTTTAAGTGCAAAGACACCTGTACCAAAAAGAACCACTCTTCCATAGCATACGTTACATTATGGTAAGGTCATTAACTATATTAAGATTAAAACAAGGAATTAAATATAATAAAGCGGGAGTTACACCACAGAGCTAGTTAAAGTGAAATTTTACTAAGAATGTGTGAATGACATGGAAATTTACATTATAACAAGTTGTGCAACTCACGCTAATCAAAGCACATCTTAATTACATGAAAATACAATTTAAACAATTTAATTGAGCGGAGTGTTTGTGCATGTGTGTGTGTGTGTGCGTGTATGTGTGTGTGTGTGTTTATGTGTGTGTGTTTGTGCATATAAGGCATATATATACTGTATTTTGTAAGTTTCTTAATACTTATAAAATAAAATTGTTTTGTATTATACATAGATTATGTGTTAAATTTTTAATAAACTCTCTGTTTTCTCAAAGTCCAAAGTCTTTAGCCATACTGTCAGCTTGTTTTTGCATTCACGGTAGGTTAGCGGGTAGATACTAAGAATCTTGTTTCCAGCATTATTCCTACAATCTATTGTTTCCTGTTTTTTTCCAGCTAAACTGAAAAGTGCCAATAATAGGAAGAGTGCCAATGATTGGGTAGTTTCCCCTACCTTTAGTGTTAATTTCCACTTCCATACTTTCAATGCATTTTTGAATATTATTGCAAAAAATGCATTGAAATAAAACCCATATAATGCATGAGGAGCTCGATGGCGCAAGTGGTTAGCGCGTTCGGCTGCGATCGTTGAATTTAAGCAACTTTCGCAGTGGTCGGTCATTGGATGGGTGACCAAAAATCTTCTACCTCGAGTTCCTCCGTGCTTCGGAAGGCACGTTAAGCCGTCGCGACAACCTCCACTCGAGCCCTGGTTGTACGCTGGCTGACCCCGAGACGCGCGAGAAGCACTTCACGGGTTTTTCACCATGCGCACGGTGGTAGCAAACCAGGCGGGTGTTAGGCACCCTACCACCAGAGGAGCGGATGGAAGCTCCGATATCCCTTAGTCGCCTTTTACGACACCCACAGGAAGAGAAGGGGCGGTGAGTTGTATTCTTTCTCCGTCACCGCACGGCTAAAAGCTTGCTTGCACGTGCTTCGGAAGGTACGTTAATCCGTTGGTCCCGGTTGCATCTGCAGTCGTTAGCACCCGCCAATCCGCAATGGGCCCTCGTGGTGGCTCATGGCCCAATCTCCCTATTCCATCCATAGGGAAGGCCTGTGCCCCAGCAGTGGGGACATTGATGATGAATACCTATATAGCAGAAACAAGTTTGCCGGAAACAGTTTTATATCTAGATCATGTTGCAGATATAACAAGTGATTTACTGAATAAGATATATTTTGCCTTTCTTACAATCAATCACGAAATAATTGCTGTACTTATGTCTATTTACCCTAACAATGAGTAATTAAGTTATTTTTCAATTAAGCAGTGTAATATGAAGGACGTAATTATTCTTGATATAAGTATAAATATTTAACAGTCTCTGGAAACTTAATTTGGTTTGTTTTTTATATTACTGACAAGAACCAACCATTGAAATGAAAATGATAATAAGAGTACATTGTATTCAAAAAAAAAATTCAAAAATTCAATATCGTTTATTCAGTCTAGGCTGTTACAAGCACTTGTGAATGTCGAAAAGCTACGCCATCGGTTCGCAAATCTACGGCGGGAGACCTTGTACTGAGAAGAACCGGCAAGAAACTCAGCAAGGGCTGTTTTTTTCTCCCTGTATTATATACAGAGTCGTCAAATTGAAAAATGACTTCAATATGAGGTAACTCATAAAGTCACTTTTCATTACAAACAAAAAAAAATGCAAATAATATAAAAATTATGACTATAAAATAAAAAATTAAAATATGTAAAAAAAAAATGGTTTAACAAAGTTTAGGAATGACGTGTCCTACCGTTTAGGCAAAAAAAAAATAATAATAATGAACGATTAAAGTTTAGAACAACGATTAATAGTAGTACCCAGTGAATTAAGAGCAGACTCATCTCCGCTGGCAGCACCCGTTCACGAGCATGACGCATGAACCAGCCATTGCTTCGCTCAACCATTTTTTAGGGAACGCAACGACCCGCCTCACACGACACCACCGAAGAGATTTTTAAGAGAGCATGACTACTCATAACCACACATGGATACTATGTTACTAAAATAGAAAAAAAAATACATATAGGTACCAGTGTACATTATTATAACAAACTATAAACACAACGGCAGGACACATGCATGTGATTACCTAAACACTGTTGTCGACTCTGGCAATACTCTCCCAACCCAAAACTAGTCCAACATCAGTCCCCTCCTTTCAGTCTGTATAGAGAATGACAAGGATACACCGCTGCAAAACCAAGTTCAGGTCTAGAAAAACATACCAGAATCCACACCGCCATTAAATCTTTATCAGAGAAATAATATATGTTCACTTACATTTTGATTGCTATGTCATACAGTATAAATACAAGTTGTGTAATGTAAAATACAATCAAAATTTAATAATAATTATCATTACAATAATAAAGTAGTATAGAGCAGACTCATCTCCGCTGGCAGCACCCGTTCACGAGCATGACGCATGAACCAGCCATCGCTTCGCTCAACCATATTTTAGGGAACGCAACGACCCGCCTCACACGACACCGCCGAAGAGATTTTTAAGAGAGCATGACTACCCATAACCACTAAAACCAATCTGCAAAATGGTTACTTAGAGTTAAGGTAATTTATCTGTACGACACTGCAAACAAATACAAAACAATTTTGCAGTTACAGCCATGCAGTTTTGTCATTCAAGTATTCTTTAATAGTATAATAGCCTTTCTTAACTACACAACTTTTAATGTGACATTTACATTATACCTAATGTATGATCTACTGTTTAAAATACCTGTATGATACAGTCATTAAGTAGTGTTTATGCCGTACCCAGGAGTCAGAAATTTGTATAAAACATGTAAAACATGATTGAAATGAACCGGTCAATATAGAGTTTATTCCAATTTGGACACTGAGTTCATTAAAAAAGGTATTGATATGGTAAAATAAGAGGGGCTCTTAAACTGAACCCTGGGTCACACAAATTGTGCTAGAGAAAAAGCCATTTCTCGCTACTCTTCATTTCTAATATACAAGGAAAACAAGGAAGTAGGTTATCTTAAATACAAATTTATGTCAAGTAATAAAGTAACATTACATGGTCCAGTTTATCAAAAGCCTTAAAAAATCGGTATTGAACTAATACTTTAGTTTTTTTTTTTATCCAGTCATAATATCTGTATACATTTTTAGATAATCTAGACCGTTTCGTATACAGTAGACAGAAGATAACTTTACTAAATATGAATCGTCCATCACATGTCATTTAGCAGGTGTCGTAAGAAGTGACGTAGTCGATCGTCGGAGTACTTATCTGCCAACGACTTCGTCTGCTTTTGATAATAACTTAATAACTAATTCATCCTTCATTTCAGGTCATATTACGCCCTCTCCAGTTTCTGCATTCGCGACAAAATTAAAGTAAAAAGCTCAGTCTACACAGAGTATAGACGTGATAACGTAACAAATAGGCAGAATGTAACTGTCACTCCTTATTAAACTCCATTCATACCTAGCATATGGATACTTAGAATGTAGATTTAGCTCTAATTGTAGAACAACTTTAAAATAGTAAAACGTTGAATACACAACAAAGACTTCATTATTTCGTTATATTTAAGAGTAAATAAACTCTGTTATCGTTTGTGATGACATTGATCCAGTAAAAAGGCACTTGTGGGCAGCCACAAGTTATATAGCACTATTACTGCAGAGTAATAGTGCTATATAACTATTACTACTAATAATTGACGACCTCCGTGGCCGAGTGGTTTGTACGCCGGGTTTCATGGTGTCGCCGACTCGAGAGGTCCTGGGTTCGAATCCCGGTGTGGGCAGATGTTTGTGTGATGAATACGAGCATTTGTACTCCAGTCATGGATGTTTTAGATCTATTTCTATATAAATACTAGCTGACCCAGAGAACTTCGTACCGCCCTAAAAAAATAGGGGTTGTCCAGCGGACAAAATTGTGAATCTAAACCATTCTCAGATCCCCTTGAACACACACAAAAAATTTCATCAAAATCGGTCCAGTCGTTTAAGAGAAGTTCAGTGACATACACACTCACAGAAGAATTATATATATAAAGATACTTATATATGTACAGTATATGTATTCTATCCGTTACCCTAGCATCCCATAACACAAGCCTTATAGTGCTTACTTTGGGGCTAGGCTAATTGGTGTGAGTGTTGGAAATATTTATTTATTTACAACTGTGTTACTTTGTAAGGCTTATAAATAAAGATCATTCAGTGCGCTTAGTATAAGAGATAATGCTTTTAATTTGCATTGTATAACAGAAAATTTTACTTTGCCTTGTATAACAGAAACCTGTTAAACTTTGCCTTGTAAAACGGAAAAGTATTTTACTGCAAATTAGTCTAACAGAAAAGACTTGCTGAGCCTTGTATAAGCAGCAAGGCTTCTGCTTCTTGCATAAAAGAAAATTCCTTCCCTGTGCCTCATTTAAGAAGTAACGTTGTTTGTTTCAGTGGTCACTCGATGGCTCGTGGCGTCTTCTGGTGGTGCGTGTTGGCGGCGTGCGCGTGGCGCGCGGCGGGGGAGTGGTACGACACCTTCACCGGCAACCAGATCACGGAGGCCAGGGTGGCGGCGCTGCGTCTCAACAACCTCATACCGTGAGCTACAGAAAAGTCATTAGCTGCGATTAGTATAGCAAAAACCTGGAGCTCTACTCTCTTTCTCCGAAACGAAATTTCGGTATCGAACGAATTTCAAAGAAATTTCGCCAGTGACTCTACTCAATTTTACGTATTTTCGAACACGCACATAAAGTTCGGATTCACAAACAATTTTCGTGAACGAATGGATTGAGTCATGTTTGTGAGTTCTTTTTATGTTTGCTTTTTGAAGTTATACTTCTTTAGGCGCGTTATGAAAAAATGATGAGAGTGAAATTTTAAGATGCGCGCGCATCACTGTAACACAAAAAATTACTTTTTCATCCCACCACCTCGGAAAGTGTAATTTTGCGCTTCGAAATCTGGCTGGAAAATTCTATTTTATTCGCTTGAGCGGCAAAGTAGATTTGAATTTAGAACATCACATATAATGAGTACTCAATATAATTGTAAATTCAAAACGTCATTAAACCTATTTAATGTAACCTCTATGGTGCCAAATTTATGATTAGAACTTTTTAAATTGTGAAAAAATTTAAATTTGGAACCTTCTTGGTTTCTTTGTTTTATTTGCGTGCTTCGCGCCATTCTAGTTTTTCACGTTTTATTGCTTAATATAATTAACATAACCTAAAAACTGTACAAAAAAATCAACTAAAATGAGTGACATTAGCGACGATGAAGTTTATCTAACGCCAACTGAGTTAACTGAAACAGTTAATAATGCGCAAATGAGCCTTCTCCCTCAGCAATCACGAGAGAAGTATTTGAAACAGTACGATATATTTAACATGTGGCGACTAGCTAAAGGAGCAAAAACTTTCTCCGAAAACGTTTTGCTGGCATATTTTATAGAATTATCTGAGACCAAGAAAGCAAGCACGCTATGGAGTACGTATTCAATGCTAAAATTAACAATTAAGATGAAGAAAGACGTTCATATCGACACCTATCATAAATTAGTGGCATTTTTAAAAAGAGCCTCATCTGGTTATAAACCAAAAAAATCGAAGGTTTTCACAGCATCTGAAATTGCAAAGTTTATTAATGAAGCACCTGATTCCGTATATTTAGCGGCAAAAGTAAGTCAATACGTGTAATTTTTTGTTGTTGATAAAATTGTACATAGTACTTACAATATTTTTAATTTGATTAATTTATTTACGATTATAAATACTTCTTTTGTTACAGGTTGTTCTTATTATTGGTATAACCGGAGCATGTCGAACAAATGAACTTACACTACTTAATGTCAATAACGTATCAAAATATTCTCATAATTCTGATGAATTGCTATTAATTAATGTACTAAATACCAAGACAAAAAAAGACCGCAACTTCGTTATTCGCAAGGAATATGTAAACATTGTTCAGAAATATCAAGCTTTACGTCCTTCTAACACCCCAATTGAACGATTTTTTCTACAATATCGCAACGGAAAGTGTATCCGACAACCTATGGGTCAGAATAAAATTGGCAGTATTCCACGAGAAATAGCAACTTTTCTCGGACTTTTAGAACCCCCGTTATACACCGGTCACTGTTTTAGAAGAACCTCAGCCACACTTTTGGCCGAATCAGGGGCTGATCTTCTATCGCTTAAGCGCCATGGAGGCTGGAAGTCTAATTCGGTTGTAGAGGGATACATAGAGGATTCAATCCAAAGTAAATCAAAAATTTGTAATAGTATCGTGGAGGCCATAACGCTGAAAGAACCTCTGTCAGATTCTTGGTCTCGCCCTTCTACATCTAAAATGAGCCCCCATAAGATTGGAAACAATAGCCCTCTCTCGCCAACATTTACGCCAATAGAATCCAATGAATCGGCACAACTATTTAAAATTACTGATACGAGTAGTTTACCACAAAACAGCGCACAATTCACAAACACCAACATAACATTACCTAACAAAAATATTAAACTTAACATAAGTAACTGTAGCAACATTACATTTAATATTTCTTAATTATTTTCTACTTCTTATTATTTTCTTCAATTTATAGATTATCTTAATGTGTTTTAATTGAAATAAAAATATTTTGTCATTATAAATTGTTTTCTTTTTCATTTTGTCATTTCCTCGCTGAGGTGGGATGAAAAGTTACGTATTGCACTCGAGTGGAAAGATTTTTCACCTTGTGCTCGTTTGTTTCCCTCGCTGACGCTCAGGATTCTAATTTAGAATCACTCGCTGCGCTCGTGATTCAACTTTAGAATCCTTCGCTTGCTCGGTCATCCAAATCGAGCACGCGGTTAAAAAGGAACTTTCCACTCTTGTATAATAAATAACTATTGTGTTTACCGCACATTAAGAAAATCTACCAACAAAATAGAAATAGAATCTCTATTTAGTGGGTGCTAACGACTGCATTGTGAAGGCCTATCAAAAGTATTTATTAATCTGGAACAACGGAACCAAAGCGCGATTCAGGAGACTACAGCGCCATCTCTTGACCATTGGTGTAGTAGAACCAAAAACCACATCTTTATTTTTTGTAATAAAGTAACTGTTATAGGTATTCATATTTATAATATTTATCCACATGTTTCTAGTTGAATATTTTGATTATTTATTTATTTTTTCAAATTAAAACTGAACTTTATTGACTGTGTCCTTTTCCAGACTTTTTATTAATTTATTGTAATTAATTATTTGCATGCAATTAAAAACTAATTTTAAACGATGCCAAAGAAGGATAACTTCTCACGCGCCTACATAAGTACACGCACCCATTTTTAAATAACTTTTATACTTGGAAACAATGTTACTTTATGACAACATTTTTGATGACATTGAAAGAAAGTTTTTTGACAGTGTCAGCCGACTAATTTGTAGAGTTGATACAATCGATTGTATGTCAACCTAAATTTGTCGTTTAATATTTTGAAGTATTTTTTTTTCATAACAATATGTCTCTTTAACTATGTTATTTTTAATCAAATTTCAACATGTTTAATAATATTAAATTTAATTCAAATAAAAATCCCAAAACGAAAAATAAAAGGTATCACTTTTCATTTCGTCAATTTGAGGTTAGAATTTTGAACAATTATATGTCAAATTCAACTTTTATTTCGAAAGTATTGTGAATTAGAAGTTATCTTGGAGAATTTAACTGTCAAACTATTATCAGATGAACGAATTTTCGAAATGAAAAAGAAATAGAGTAAGAAACATGCGAAATTTCGATTGACGTTTTTCGTCGAAATACAGTAGGCTTCCTGTTCTAACAAAAATAAAAACCGATTTCATAAAACCAAGTCCACTAAAAAAAATTAAGAATTATATTTTTTTATATATTATGGGGGGGGGGGGAGCCTTTATGAAAGGAGTACGCTCTTTTATTCTTTTATTATAATAAAAATATTTAATGTTTCCTAAAAATATATTTAATTTTAAAGTACTTTTAAGTCAAATTAATATTTTGCTGTCGGTGTCATACCGAGCCAAGTAATAAACGGGGACTCGGATCT
Source organism: Chilo suppressalis (assembly GCA_902850365.2). Lineage (NCBI taxonomy): Eukaryota > Metazoa > Arthropoda > Insecta > Lepidoptera > Crambidae > Chilo > Chilo suppressalis. The sequence goes on along the minus strand of OU963920.1, from coordinate 768,279 downwards.
TTACCAGAATTTTACCATAAGTTTCACCGCACACGGGCCACCGACCACAACCACAATACGCCGCCACGGGCATATTTCTTGTAGTTTCCGTACATTTTATATAGACTCGCCACACGCCGCGGTACGCCGGCGGTCGCCACACGCTACATATCGTCGTTGCTCGCTTCTTGTAGCCCGCACCGGCCACTTAATGCGCCGATACAAAACGCCGCCATACGACACTCGCGCGATTCCCCACCCCTCTCTCCCTTACCTTAGTCGGCCGCTGTCGCGCGCTTCAGCCGCTTTAGTAGCCGCTTCTAGCTTCTCGTGGCGGCGTTTGTGGCTGTGGCGTGTGGCCCGTGTGCGGCGACACTAAGAACACAATATCACAATATATTGGATCAGAAAAAAATGGATGCGTGTAACTTATGTACGCGCGCAAGAAGTTATACTTCTTTAGCATCATTAAAAATATTTTTTAATTGCATGCAATTAATTAATAATTACAATAAAATAATAAAAGGACTGGAAAAGGATAGTTAACACAGTCAATTAAGTTCAGTTTTAATTTGAATAATTAAATAAATATTCAAAATATTCAATTAAAATCACTACTGAATTTAAGTTATTAGTCCATATGTAATTAGCACTTGTAAGTAACTAAAACACGTTGTGTCTATATAGAAACTAGAAACATGTGGATAAATATTATAAATATGAAAACAGTGATCAGAGGCGACGAGCGTGCCAACATTGTTTTTGACAACGCGATCATCTTATGGAGCTCCGTGGATCGTTCAAAGTACCTTTCGAACAGATGTCTAATAATGGTTATGGACCACTAAGAGGTTAATAATCCACATTTCGAAATAAAAGTTGAATTTGACATATAATTGTTCGACATTCTAACCTCAAATTGACGAAATGAAAAGTGTTACCTTTTCTTTTTCGTTTTGGGGTTTTTATTAACTAAAAATCTTAACTAAAAATCAGTATACATTTGACAATGACATTCCGCACTCGCAAACTATTCGAATTCGATATTGGTTTGTGCTAAGGTTAGTAAATAAGAATTTTAATAAGCATCTCTTCTAGTTCTTGGTTGGGGTGTTGAATTGGGTAAGATTATTTTTGGGAACAAATTTTTTGAGCTGTTATTTAAATATTCGAGATGTTATTATGATCAGTTGAAAAACATATTGAGCAGTTATTTAATTTAATGTCGGTTGATTAATTATTGCGACAGTACAACGTGGACAGTAATAAAAAAACAATTAGTTGGTTATTTTATCATACAATGTCAATTCTAAAAATAATTGAGCAGTCCAATAACTGAATGAGCGGTAAAAATGATGGAATGAGCGGTTCGATAAATAGTTCGGCAGATCATAGCGAGCGGTGACACCAGAACTCAAATATATTGAAAAGAGAGGAGGAAAGGGTGGCTTGCTCTTATTATACAATAACTTTATTTTAGCTGCTACTAAGCAATTTCTATGTCATTTTAATTACTTAAGTATTTATGTTTCGAATTACGAATAAAAGTTCCTATTATTATTATACAATTTGTTTTATTAAATTCCTTCAGTCAAAGCAAAAGTAATTTAATTTTTCGTTACTATTTAAGTACTGTTTTTTTTAGTTTTATTTTACCACCTCATTGTTTATAGAGTTGCTTAAAATGAGATTTCTTACCGACAAATTCCGATTTATTACTTACTGCCCGCACGTAACCGCTCGTTCAATAATTTTTACCGCCCCTTTAATTATTTTCCTGCTCATTAATATATTCACTGATCCATTTCATTATTTTTTATTACTCATTTTTGTTTACTTTACTGCTTAGTTTTAACTGCTGAACTAGTTATTAAAAATGCCTTTTATAATTTTTAACTTACCAAAACTGCTATTTACGACTGCCTCTTTAAATCAATGCCATTATTTTTTACTAAGATTTATCCACCTAATCTTAAATTCTAATAATCCTATCATCCTCAGAATGTGCGCTGTAGAAGTGAAGAACTGTTCTCTGCACGAGCCTCGGCGCTTAGACTACAGCTGCAACAATGTACACTACCCCTCCAGAGGAACTAGTTTTACCCCCTTTTACCGTTTGCTACCCCCAGTCTACTCCACAAACGGTGGACTGCCTACCACAAAGGTAATCACACTAAAAGAGATGATAACTAATTTTTTCTTCGTTTATCAGGTAGGTTATCAAAAAGTATTGGCTACGTATTTTTTCTTTTTTCACATAATATAAACATTGCAGAGATTTATTAATTTGAAAAGTCGCATGACGTCACGTTTTGGTACACTTTTCACTTAAAAGTGACGTCACGAGCCCCTACTCCCAAACTTTGACGAGCTATAACTTTGTCATTTTTTGGTTGATTGCCCAAAGAAAAAATAGAATTTCGTTTACTGTACCCCGTCATCACCCCTATTATAAAGGCGAAAGTTTGAAAGTTTGTGAGTGTGTATGTTTGTTACTTCTTCACGTCTAAACGGCTGGAGCGATTTTAATAAAATTTGGTATGGAGTTAGCTATCACCCTGGATTAATACACAATTTTGGTCCATAATATCGAATGCGTTTTTGCGATATTTGAAGTACCTTATGTTTGAAAACGGCTAAGAAATTATACGCTGTTGCGATAATAGAAGACGCAATAGATTATTTGCATACACAGCTAGCATACTTGCACACTAGCTTAGCATTAGGCAGACACCGCACCCGTAGGATAAGAGTGCGAAGACCCGGTCTACACACGACACGCTATACCAGGTACAGGTACGTACCTGGGCGTGTTTCGCCGCTCCCACGACAACGGCTGACTAAAGCCGAGGTCCGAGTCTCAGAGACGCCCTCTAGTTGAGCCGACCCCCTCAGGTTCGAGTGGTTTAGAGTCTCCAGACGGAGAGGAGACTCCCCCCGTGGGGAGATGCCATCCGCCTGGAATACCTCTAGAGGCACTCGCCAATTCTCGGCTTGAGGTCACCTTAGGATCTCGCCGTCCCCAAACCCGGTGACGCTGTAAAGGTCATCTGCGACCAACAGCATACACACTCAAAAAAAAAGACGCAATAGAAATATGACGAAATATCGCATTATCGCTTTCCGATAACAACGCGACTATTTTGGGGTTGTTTTTTTTTTATAGCCAGGTAGGCAAATGATCCCTACCTGATCTTAGAGCCCTTTTACAAAATTGTGCCGCTGCCGTACTGATCGACGCGTATGCAGATTTGCACTAGTAATATTGCATTTTACGGGTGATGTTTCGAGTCCTATAAAATAATTATAAATGAACTAATTATAAAAATATATACATATTTCAGTAGCTCAATGATGGTACATTAGTTTTATAAAAGTTTTTGATAGTAATTCTATTTAATTCAATATCAAAATGGAAAGGTAAACCTGCATTATTTTTTGAAAAAACTCACGGAGGTTAGATGTCTCGTTGATAATTAATGAGATGGAAAATCCAAATTCTAATACATTATGTTACAACGAAAACATATTTCTGATGTCGTAGTAATTAATTTTATCTAATTTATTTAACATTATTTAGAGATTCAGGCGTTTGAAGTTGTGCATGTTATCGTTTTCTCCGTAAACTAGCTGCGGTAGAACGATCAGTACAAAAAAAGGAAAATAGTATTTGCAAATGTTCTACATTAACTTACAATAGAAAGAATAAATCTACAGTTTTCTTCTATTGAAAAAGTCAAAATCTTTTCTAAGCGGGTTAACGAGGCGCTCAAAAATCACAATTTTTTGCAAAAAATGTGAAGGGACTCTTAAGTAGTGATAAAGTCCAGACGCGAAGATAGTTGGTACAGCAGTTATACACTGCCACACCAACCATCCTCACCTTGCCGGCCTGCAAAAATGCTTCTTCATGCCTCTCTTAAAGGACCCACCCCAGATTATAGGAAGGAAGGAGGGAACACGTGCGCGGCCAAAGAATTCCACTTGCGAATAGTACGACAAAGAAATGAGTCACCTAATTGCTTTGTTCGTGTAGGAATGAAAGGCTTTACGAGTTTGATGAGATTCACCCAATGAATATTATTCTTTCCAGGCGGGAACACCGCTACCCAATGCTAGAGCACTCCGTGTTGCCCTGGTACCAGACGGAAGAGTCCCCAGCGAGAAACACACGCATTTGCTGACAAACATGTTTGCGGCTATCACGTGTAAGTACTCACTGGTTAGTTAGTTAGTTCTTCAGGGCGGTTTCCGCACTTAGTCCTAATTATTGGACCATTGTGCGTGTCTCAAAAACATTCCCGTTTACTCCAGCCACCCTATATCGGTCCAGAAGGAAAGCAACCTTGGTAGACTGCTGCAAGCTTCCGGAAACGATTCTGGTGACTGGAGAAGTCGTGCCCGTTGGTCAGCCACACTCCTGCATTCCATGATGACATGCTGTGGCGTTTCTGCTGCCTCCATGCATCCTCTGCATAGGGGGCTGTCTGTAACTCCTATTGTATAGAGGTGTTTGTTTAGGGGACAATGACCAGTCAGGGATCCTATAATCCTGCGAAGTTTGTCCCTATTTAGTCTGGTAAGGGTGCTGGCAAAACTTTTATTTGCCGCCGGAACCTCGTTTTTCATTTGCCGGCATCCTTCACCTGTTTTCCACTCCTGGTTTTACCATATTTTAATCATTTTCATCATCATCATCAGCCTATTAATGTTCCCACTGCTAGGGCATAGGCCTTCCCTATGGGTGGAATAGGGAGATTGGGCCAAGACCCACCACGCGGGCCCAGTGCGGATTGGCGGGTGCTAACGGCTGCAAATGCAGCCGGGCCTTCTGAAGCACGGAGGAACTCGAGATAGAAGATTTTTGGTCACCCATCCAATGACTGACCACTGCGATAGTTGCTTAACTTGAGCTAATCATATTCTCAGAATCATATCTAGAGGAGCTCTATGACGCAAATGGTTAGCGCGTTCGGCTGCGATCATTGAAGTTGAACAACTTTCGCAGTGGTCGGTCATTGGATGGGTGACTGATGGGTCCAGTGCGTATTGAGGGCTAACGACTGCAGATGCAGCCAGGCCCACGGGTTAGCGTGCCTTCCGAACCACGGAGGAGCTCGAGATTGTAAATTTTTACTCACCCATTATTGACGGAACAAGCGAAGGAGAGAGGATCTTAGGTCTTTACTGGTTTCCAGCAGATGATGTTCTAGCCTTTGATATTTCTCTCAAGCGCATAAGTCAAGAAATTCTTACATGTGTAAAAAGACCAACTAAACGGGAAATACTCAGTGTCATTATGTCAGTATTTGACGTACAAGGTTTTTTAGCACCTATATCAATTAAATCCCGGATCCTTCTTCAAGATGTTTGGAGAAGTGGATTAGCGTGGGATAAACCAATAAAAGATAAGGAGTTTTCTAAGTGGCGCAAATGGTTAGAAAGCGTGGAGAGATTAAAATTCCTTCGCATACCCAGGTGGTACTTAAACGCTGCACCACAAATTCCAAAAGGAGCTACAGTGGAGCGAGAGCTGCACGTATTTTGTGACGCCTCGACGCAAGCTTATGCTGCTGTCGCGTACTGGCGAATACTAGTTGGCATGAATATATACGTTGGTTTCATAGCTAGCAAAAGTCGAGTCGCCCCTTTACGACCAGTTTCCGTACCTCGCATGGAGTTGCAAGGTGCAGTGCTCGCATGCAGGCTAGTGTTTGCTGTAGAACACGAGCATACAATAAAGCCAGATAAGCGATTCTTTTGGACGGATTCTTCAACAGTCCTTCTATGGATCACTAGTCACGTCCGTATTTATAAGCCATTTGTTGCGAATCGACTTGGAGAAATTGATGAGCATTCCAAAACTACAGAATGGCGATATGTACCGACAGCGATTAATGTTGCAGACTTTGCTACAAAAGAAGATGTTCATGACCTTCAATACGATCACCAATGGTTTCACGGTCCTAAATTTTTATCTCAAGAAGAGTCTTTGTGGCCTGACGCAAGATTCACCAGAACATCGGTGAACGATGAGGATCTCGAACTTAAGAAAGGAACTGTTTGTACACCGTGTTTGTACATTAATTGTTACAGCTGAGTCAATGTCCATCCCTAATCCTGTTAGATTTTCATCATGGACACGACTGTTACGTGTAACCGCAGCAGTATTGGTAGCAGTTGAGAAGTTTAAGAAGAAAGAGTCGAGTATAGATTTTAATAAACTAAAACGTGCTCAAGTTTTGATTCTTAGGCTGTGTCAAAGTGAGTCGTTTCCTGAAGAATTAGCACAACTTAAAGAGAATAAACCTTTATCAAAGAAGAGTAGACTATTGAAACTTTCTCCTTATGTTGATGATGAAGGCGTAATACGTATTCAGGGACGCATAGACGCTGCAGCGAATGTCAGTATTGAAACAAAGAGGCCTGTAATTTTAGACGGCTGTCATTACGTTTCTAATTTGATTATTGGTCATTATCATAAATTGTTTGTTCATGCTAATAATGAAACTGTTATAAATGAACTTCGGCAACGATATTGGATTATACGCTTGCGCCCTTCTGTGAGGCGTATTGCTTCTTAATGTTTATTCTGTCGTATAAGGAAAGCTACGCCTATGATTCCTAGACAAGGAGATTTACCAGCAGGTCGGATTGCACACAGTCGCCGACCATTTTCACATTGTGGCCTTGATCTTTTTGGACCTATCGATGTAACAGTTGGAAGAAGGCGTGAAAAGAGGTACGGAGTTATATTTACATGTATGACCGTGCGTGCAATACACCTTGAGATTGTTTGTTCATTATCTACGGACAGTCTAATCATGGCTATGCGTAGAATGGCTGCTAGGAGAGGTTGGCCTACGGATTTGTATTCAGATAATGGTACAAACTTACGTGGGGCATATGCTGAGCTTGAAACTTTGCAAACTGTACAAAATTGGCACTTCAATCCACCTCTAAGCCCTCACATGGGTGGCGCCTGGGAGAGGCTTATTCGTAGTGTTAAGACAGCATTAAAAGTTATCATGAAAGAAAGAGCACCTCGAGATGACTCTCGTGACTTTAATGTGTGAAGTAGAAGCTATAGTCAACAGTCGCCCGTTGACACATGTTTCTGTAAGTCCTTTTGATAACGTTTCGTTAACACCTTTTCATTTTTTGTTAGGCACTTCGTCAAATTTACCGGATATTTCATCTCATTCTCTCGACCTTTGCTCCAGAAAACAGTGGCGTGTGGCCCAAAGGTTAGCTGATATGTTTTGGGCAAGATGGCTCAAAGAGGTTTTGCCATGCTTGACACCGAGAACCATGACCTCTACTAACGACGGTCACCAACTCAAAGTAGGTGACGATGTTCTTGTTGTTGATGCCGCTACAGAGCGAGGATATTGGCCGCGGGGGAAAATCGAAAAAGTCTATCCTGGTGCCGATAACCGAGTGAGAGTCGTTGATGTAAGACTTCACGAGGGACACTTCGTCGTCGTTGTGTGCAGCGACTAGTGTGCCTGCCTTCAAACCCCAGGCGGGAAGAATGTTAAGGAGATTTTTATGCTATTTTTGATGTCTATGATTTTTTTGTATATTACGTTTTGTTGATGGTTACCTTAGTTACGTTTCTGTTCTGAATAAAAAACATTGTCTTTTTTTATGTCCGATATTTTCTCGTTATTTCCAAGCTATCCTTAGACTACCAGCAAGCTCACCAACACCTAGTATCCAATAACACAAGCCTTATAGTGCTTACTTTGGGGCTAATTGGTGTGACTGTTGGAAATATTTATTTATTTGCCCCAAAAAATACGTATACAAATACAGAAACCTTCAAATCTGATATTTCAACTTTTTGGGAACAAATAGGGAATGTGACTCAGTCTTAGACCGCCGTATTACCGGAAGTCGCTGATATTGTGCCACAACCTTATTTAACTAATACATGCTCTATTTTGTGATACCAACAAGTAAAACTTTGAAAAGCGATAAAAAATAAATACATCCGTTTGTAAAAATCTAAATTAAATACAGTTTTGGCCGCAATATACTGTTTTTCTAATAACCACAATTTACATTACTGCAAACGATCTCTACAACAATAATAATTTGTTTTAGCTGATACGACTTCCGTCCACGACGCGGCGAACTACGTCCTCGTAACACGCACTTGCTGCTTGCCTGGCGGACAGCTGGATCCTCGCTGCATGCCCATCAGAATCCCTGATGACGACGTGCATCTGAGGAGGAGCAACGTGCGCTGTATGAACCTCACACGCCAAATCACCTACCAGAGGCTAGGTTGCGTCCCTGACACAATTCCACCGGCGAGAGTAAGTCATTCAAGCAGCTAGGTTCTGCGATTAGAAGATAAGAACATAGTCGATTTCAATAATCAACTCAGCCTAACGCAGTCCACTGGACATAGGCCTCTCCCAATTTGCACCACAACACCCGGTTCTCTACTTTCCGCATTCAGTCTGACCATGTAGTCCTTCTAGCTAGGGGGCTTCCTACTCCATGCTTGCTGGTACGGAGTCTCTACTCAAGGACTCGTCTGCTCCAATGGCCATCGGTCCTTCGACAAATATGGTCAGCCACTTCAGTCTACTTACTGATTATGGAAGCTATATCGGTGGATCCAGTTCTTTTCAGGACAACCTCATTATGGATTGTATCAATCAAAGAAACTCCGAGCATTGCTCGCTCCATAGCTCACTGAGCGACTTTGAATCCGTGGACTAGTCCAACTCTCAGTGTCCACATCTTGGCACCATATGTCATGACAGACAGGACGAACTGATTGAGAACTTTCCGTTTCAATAAATCAGGTATCAAATGCTCCAAAGAATTGCTTGGTTCACATGATATGCAATGTAGCAAAGAGCTCAGAATAATACTAATAAGTGACCCGAGAACTGATCCTTGCGGAACACCATTGAGTAGTTTTAATTTTAGACATAGTTTTTGTTAGAAAAATCACAAATGTATATATAATACTTTATTCATTTGTTACTGTTAATAAGCATTTGCTAAATTATGTTTTAGTAACAAAAATTGTGTCAAGAATCTATTTATTTATTTATTTCATTTTAGGAAAGTTTACAGCTATCATTGGTGTCAATTCTGGCATGATTCTCTAAACTTAAAGCTAATTTTAACATCAGTCTCTCCTTTTCATTCTGTATAGACACTGACAAAGATACACTATTGTCAAATTTAAGTTTAGGGTTAGAGAATCATGCCAGAATCGACATCATTAAATTATTAAATAAACAGAAAATAATTTCTAACAGCCAATTAAAAACCTCCACATATTAAACATGCTGATATAATAAACACTATCTAACAATCCTTCATCCTACTATAATATGCTTAGTCACATCTTAATATATTTATTATAGTTAACAAATATACTATTTTTAAAAAGAAACAGTCACCAGTCTGTATATTGAGCATACCTATTTTTTTTTTAAACTCATTTATTTATTACAGTTTACATTTTAAGGTGCTGAATATAACATAATTGTGATGTATAAGGGATTTGATATTTGGTAGAGTAGCCCCATCAGAATTGTAATCAATGCCTATTTGAAATAATTCGAACCTATAGATCATCTGATGGTCGCTGGGCTTGTCAAGATTATGTCAAGCAGGGCTTGTTTATTGGTTAATTTTCAAACCTTAATCAGTATCAAATACATTAGGAGCGTTTTTTTAGGTTTGGCTCTACCTTAACCTTAAAAACCGGTTTTCCTAAAAAGCGAAATCAAATAGGTTTTGAATCAATTTAGCAGTTTGTAAAGGGTTTTATTTCGCTGTTACTGACGGCATCACCTTCGCCGTTTTAATTCAAATTTATAATGAATTTATGTCAGTTTCTTACCAACTACGGAGCGAGTGAGTGAAGAAGTGTGTCAGTACACAACTACAAAATGAATAACTGGACTCACTAGACGAATAAATGCATCAATTTCTGAGCATTAACAAGTTGTGACTTCATTAGTTCAAACAAAACAAATTTCAAGCGATACCGACGCGTGCACGTGTCGCTCTGGATTAAACCGGTTTATTAAGGTTTTAGGTACCACTTTCATTTCGGACGCGCTCCGAACGAAACCTTTACTAAAAACCGGTATTAACCTTTATTTAGCGGTATTTTCGAAACCCGTTACAAGCCCTGTGTCAAAGTCGTTCTCAAAGCTATACTTGTTGTAAGTTTCACATCCGCGCATTAAGAATGCGTTGTGTCAATATTATATTGAACCATTATTGAAACACGATTTTTACATTACATTATCAGAAGGAAATTACTAATACCCAACGAGGAGCTTATGCAGAATTGTAATACTTTAATTAACTTAATAGAAAGCTTTATCATAGTCCTGCTAACAAAATTCTAAACAAATAATTTCGTTCTATTTGGCAGATGAGCCTAACAACGCCCATGATAGATCTGTCGATTGTGTACGGGGCCGAAGAAGCGACCATGAATTCTGGGAGGGAGAGGTGGGGGGGACGACTCATAGCTGAGAAACTGAAGGGGAAGGATTGGCCCCGTGGGGACGGGACCATCTGTTTGCAAAACAACCTGAACGAGACCAGGTGTCATAACAGTCGTAAGTAGGAACCTTATAGCTAATAAATGAAAAACTCAATTTAAGTAATCTGATCCAGTGTTGGCAGATCCAAAAATTCTAAATTAAGTAAAGGAAATTGTCAATGGCTCCGCGTTCCGCTTTTAACCTAGGCGGTTCCGATGCTCAGATGCAGAAATATCTAAAGGTTAATTTCAAAGAGTGACCTATGAACGGAACATTATTACTTCAATTTCTGCTTTCTGTACATCTTATATCTGTCCTTTCGTCCGACTATCTAACCACCTGCGCCGTCGAGCTCCTCAATGCTGTCGATGTTTCAACGGTAAGTGAGAATCGTACACAATTCAAGTTTTAAAACGCAAAATTTTGCGCAAGTTATTACCAAAGCTTTGCCACGCAGGTATGGAAATAATATTGTAGCAGACAATTTAGTAACATTGAAAGGTTTACATTTCACATTCTCAGATGATTTCACAGGCTAAACAGATCGCCGAATATTCTCATTCTGATTTCTTCTACAGCTTCTATGTTCGTCAACTCGCTGCTGTCCACCAACTTGTTCAACCTTTGGTTCATGCGGCAGCACAACTACATGGCAGAGAAACTCGCCAAGCTGAACCCCTGCTGGGATGATGACAAACTCTTCGCTGTTACCAGGGACATCAACATCGCCATATGGCAACATATTATGTACTACGATCTTATGCCTAACGTCGTGGGTGAGTAAAACTAAAACTGTACCGCTAAAACATTTCATCATCATCATCAGCCTATTAATGTCCCCACTGCTGGGACACAGACCTTCCCTATAGATGGAATAGGGAGTTTGGGCCATGACCCACCGCGCGGGCCCAGTGCGGATTGGTGGGTGCTAACGACTGCAGATGCAGCCGGTACCAATGGCTTAACGTGCCTTCCAAAGCACGGAGAAGCTCAAAATAGTAATTTTTTGGTCACCCATCCAATGACCAACCACTGCGAAAGTTGCTTAACTTCAAAGATCGCAGCCGAACACGCTAACCACTTGCGCCATCGAGCTTCTTAATAATAAAACATTTACTCTTTTATTTATTGACGACCTCCTTGGCCGAGTGGTTTATACTCCGGTTTCAAGGTGTCGCCGACTCGAGAGGTCCCGGGTTCGAGTCCCGGTGGGAGCAGATGTTTGTGTGATGAATACGAGCATTTGTACTCCAGTCATGGATGTTTAATATGTATTTCTATATAAATATACTCATATATATCAGTATATGTATTCTATTCGTTACCCTAGTATCCCATAATACAAGCCTACAGTGCTTATTTTGGGGCTAGGCTAATGAGGGCTACCGTTTTCTGCCTCACCAGATGGCGCCACTGTTGAGTGAGGTCCTAAATTGTAACTTTTAAAGTTTATTAATACGCACATGAAATCAAAGGTTACATTTAGATCGTATTTTAACACAAAAGAACCATATCCTAAACATAATAGGCCATGCCACAGTGACGCGCAGTTCCGTTTTATTCGGAAAAAATGGGAACATAATCATTTTTCTAAGCTCAAATTTTTAAATACTGACATTCATTGCCACATAACTCATATTTGCCATAATTAAGCCGAATTGTTACCAATTATTCACAACATTATTTTAATTAGAAATAAACCCGCGTAGTCAACCAACAAGCAATAACATTTGACATTTCGGAGACCTCACGCTACACTAGCGCCTCTAGGCGGCGGATTCATACGCGATAGCCCTCATTGGTGTGTGTTGGAAAAATATATACGAGGAATAGGCTTTGATTATTACAACGTGTTTCGTTCATGTCACTGAAGTGCCATTATCATGCAATGAACAGAGGCAAAACATGGTGTAGCTAATCCAAGCTTATACTTCGTTTATTAATAAGGGAGTTAGAAAAGCTAAACGGCAGAACGATTGGTATTATTAGTGATATATGTTTAACGATCAAGTTTTTGTAAAATAATTCATTAATGTATGATAAATCATACAAAATCGAAAATTGCTGCATTCATTAATATATTACTTTCATCTAAAGAAAATATAACTAGTAAAGATGCGTATACTCTCATGCAATTAAAAAAACGGAATAATCTACAATTGCTACTTCTTCTTTCACATGTTTAATACTTGGAAAAGCATTTCGTTTGAAATTACCTGCAATGCGAAGAGGTAGTGCACCCTTGCAGCCAAGAAATACTAGAGGAAATTCGACACGGCTATTAGAGTGATAGAAACTGCGAGCTCGAATCCTGTCTGAAACCTGAGCCAAGTGGATATGTTTTTATTCTTTCTTTAGATTTAAACATCTAGTCTCACAATGTTAGTTACCATACTCCCCCAAAACGGCCTGACCGATTTTTATTACCGTTACACACACCTAAAATTTGTTTTGGATTTTTTTTTTATAATGTGGTATTAAAAAATACATACAACCCTAAATTTTCTTTTCTACCATTGCCCCTATTTTAATGGCGGTACGAAGTTCGCTGGGTCAGCTAGTAAATAATATAATATTACTTTCATTTTTATTGGACATTAAAACCTGTTACAATATGCTTAGAATAAAAAGTGGCTCAAAGTTCACCCTTGTGCAAACCCACAGATTACAATTTTTTGGTGAAAAATGGTGTGTTATTCCCCGGCCATGGACACGTGGATGACTACGACCCTAGTCTGGAGCCCCGCGTCAGCATAGAGTACACAGATTTTTCCAGGTGGTTCCACATTTTGCAAGAGGGAAGGCTGAAGTGAGTTTTGAAAATACCATCTTATGAGTTGGATTTAATATTTAAAATCACAAATATCTACAAACACTTTACTGCTAATAACACACAATTTGTTCTTAAATTACATACTAAGTCTATCTGTTTATAAAATAATTTACCATACTTTAGTAATATTATATACTCTGTAAGACAGTTACTCAGTATCGAAAGCTCGTCTTGAATGGTGACTGAAGTTTTTTGTATTTATGTCGCCACGCAAGCCGCATCAAGACCTCGCTCACACGTATCTGTTAGTACACGTATTACTTGCGTCTAATAGCGCCCATACGATGACCATTCTGGCATTATATTTGCATTCCTGATTACTATTATAATTCCAATAAAAATCGCACCGTATTTTATAGTTTTCATCAAGAAACTTATTCCTTATCATATTATTGAAAAATGTTTAATGTATTGATGCTTCTAGCTTATACGATAACAATGGTAAGTTATTGAGGACGCTTCCGACGGTAGAAATGACGCTCCACACGGGTGCACTGCCCAACAACAACACCCTGGAGGGGATTACTCAGGGCACCTTCCGGCAGCCATGCGCCAGCACCAACAAGGTCACTGATCCTGAGGTGAGTCTCGCTCGCACTTGTTAAACCGCGCGCCTCTATGCAGATCGCTGACACGAAGTTCATAGACGTCATTTCCACGCGATCGACCTGATTTTCGCAACAACTACGGAATCGCTGAGGCTGCAACATGCGAGTGCCTCGTGCAAGCCGCTGCTGGCCTACGTGACTACGTGAAACCGACACTTCGTATCTAGCATCGATCAAGTCAATTCGTTTCCTTAAAATAATTATAATTTTATATTTTTCTTGTAACATTAAATAAGTTATAATAAATTTAGTTTTTTTTGAGTAATCCGGTTGTGGCGATTATAACTGGCGCAGTCGGTAGGATTCTCCGGGTCATCGCGTTAGCTTCGGGATCACAAAATCGGGTTCGCGCCGCGCTTTGATTGACTCTTAAGTTGTACCGGAGATCCGAATAACGTAACTACGCCGCCGCCGGTATTCCAGAAATCGAATCCGCTCAGAGAGAACGAGATGTTTATGTAAGTACACTCTGAATTTATATCTAGTGTTGCTTCCTTTAGCCCTAAGTCCTATTACTAATTTCCAAAATTTTCCACCCTAAGCACTCGAGGTCCCAGAAGGCTGTTTTATATAAGCGGTTCGGAAGGGACATCACAATAGATAATTATAGAGAGTTAGGACCATATTCAGATACGGAATCGGACGTGAGCTCGTTAGAAAAAATGCCACACGATCCGGATACTATTTTTAAGGCCCTCCGCCTCGTCCCGGAATTTGACGGAAACCCTCACATATTAACAAGATTTATTAGAGTTTGCGATAAGTTAGTTGGTAGTTATGTGATTGAGGGCCCGGAAAATGAACTTGCCAATTTATCCTTAATAAGCGGTATCCTTAATAAAATCACAGGACCTGCCGCATTGACTATTAACTCAAACGGAATCCCTGAAAACTGGCATGGGATACGTAACGTACTTATAAATAACTTTTCCGATCAGAGAGATGAGACCACCTTATACAACGACCTTTCATTGCAAAGTCAAGGAAATAGCTCCCCTCAGGAGTTTTACGATAAGTGCCAGACTTTATTTAGCACTATAATGACATACGTCACGTTACACGAGCACATTCAAACCACAGTAGAGGCAAAACGCGACTTATACAAAAAATTAACCATGCAAACGTTTGTGCGAGGTCTTAAGGAACCGCTTGGGTCCCGTATACGTTGTATGAGGCCGGAAACGATAGAAAAGGCTCTAGAGTTTGTTCAAGAAGAACTTAACGTAATGTACTTACAACAAAGAAACGGTGGTTTGCCTAAACCAATGCAACCTATAGGTATACCTCACACTAGTCATAAGCCTATTAATTTTATTGCACCCTTGACCCCTAATAATTTGCCTGCTTTCCGTATGCCTACTAATCCAGCGCCCATACCAAAGCCGTTCACTTTCAACCCTATGGTGCCACGAGCGTTACCACCGCCACCAACGTATAATAATTTTAGATTTCCCATGAACCAACCACGGATGCCGTCGCGTACCCAGCAAATGTTTTCTGCACCACCACCAAATTATAACACTCAGAACCAAGGTTTTAGAATGCCGTTCAGAAATCAGCCACCACCGTCTCAAGGCCCTAAGCCAATGAGTGGTGTTAGTCATTTTGTAACCAAACCATTACCACCTAGCGGTTGGAATTGGATGAAACAGGGTAATCCTCCTCCTACTATTTTAAAATGCGTGACGTTAATGTTAATGACTTCTCAACTTACGATGATTTCCATGACTACTACAACTACTATGACTATGAACCTAATTACTACGGTGACGACACTAATGATTATAACAATTACTATGACTATCCCTGTGACTATAATGAACAGACACAGACGACTGAAGACCTTGACGCCAAATCTGTTGAGGAACCACAACCCTCAACTAGTCAGGATTTTCAGAGAGCCAGTACGTCAAAAAGCTCAAGATAGAAGTTAACTTGCAAACGCAAAGACAGCTTCCGTATATTAGTATTTCAAACCCACCTCTGAACCTTCTAATAGACACTGGTGCGAACCAGTCGTTTATAAGTCCAGAAGCTGTAGAAAGTTACTTTTCTGATATTCCTCTTGATTACGACCCATTCGAGGTGACCAATGTTCATGCAACTAGTAGAAACTATTATTCCGTAACTTTGCCGTGTTTTACAGAATTTAATAACGATGAAAAAATAAAATTATTTATATATAAATTTCATAATCACTTTGATGGTTTGATAGGTATGGATTTATTAACTAGATGGGAGGCCAAATTAGACTTAAAGAATTTACAATTGATTACCGAATCAGCTGTCAATCCCATACATATGTACAATTCCCGTAATCTAAATCTTTACGAAGAAATTATCCCGGCTGAAAGTTCTAAATTGATTAGATTACCAATTAACGCCCCGGATGGCGATGTAATAGTAGATGAACAAACATTTTGCAATTGTATTATAGTGAACTGCCTAACTACTGTAGAGAACAGCCGCGGTATAGTTGAGGTAATGAACCCGACTAAAAACGATATAATTTTATCTTTAGATCAAGCTACGCAAGCATCTGTATTCAATGTTGATTGCACAACCTCCGAACATATTACAAATCGCGTTGAAAATGTTATCTCACGGTTGCGCACAGATCATCTCAATGAGGAGGAAAAACAAAATTTATTAACATTATGTTCAAAGTATTCAGATGTCTTCTACTTAGAAGTCGAAGCCCTTACATTCACTAATCAGATAAAGCACAGTATCAAAACCACAGATGAAATTCCAGTTTATACAAAAAGCTATAGATACCCTTTTATCCACCGCGATGAAGTTAAATGTCAAATAGAAAAGATGCTCGAGCAAGGAATAATAAGACCATCGGAATCTGCTTGGAGCTCTCCTATTTGGGTTGTCCCAAAAAAGGCTGATGCCTCCGGAAAACAGAAATGGCGCTTGGTCGTCGACTTTAGGAAACTTAACGAAAAGACGATAGACGACAAGTACCCTATTCCCAACATCTCCGACGTCCTTGACAAATTAGGCAAGTGTCAGTACTTCACCACACTTGACCTTGCATCCGGTTTCTACCAGGTGGAGATGAATCCCCCCGACATTCCTTAAAACAGCTTTTAATGTCGAACACGGACACTTCGAATTTTTAAGGATGCCAATGGGACTTAAAAATTCACCCTCAACATTCCAACGTGTCATGGACAATGTGTTAAAAGGGCTTCAGAACGTCATCTGTCTAGTTTATCTTGATGACATCATCGTTTTTAGCACATCCTTACAAGAACACATGACAAATCTTGAAAAAGTATTTCAGAGGCTGCGAGAGTCTAATTTCAAAATTCAGTTAGATAAGTCAGAATTCCTCAAATTAGAGACCGCCTATCTTGGTCATGTCATCAGCAGCGAAGGAATCAAACCTAACCCTGAAAAGATAAAGGCTATTCAGAAATACCCTATACCAAAAACCCCAAAAGAAATCAAACAATTCCTTGGACTTCTCGGTTACTACCGAAAATTCATTCCCGATTTCGCCCGCATCACAAAGCCCCTGACAGTATGTCTGAAGAAAGGAAAAAAGATTACTTTTGACTCCGAGTACGTTAATAGTTTTGAGAAATGCAAAACCCTTTTGACCAATGACCCAATACTGAGATATCCAGACTTTGGTAAAGACTTCATATTGACTACGGATGCATCGAATTTTGCCATTGGTGCTATCCTTTCACAAGGAACAATAGGATCTGACAAGCCGGTCGCGTACGCTTCACGTACACTTAATGAGAGCGAATGCAATTATAGTACGATAGAAAAAGAACTTCTTGCTATCGTATGGGCAACGAAATATTTTCGGCCCTACCTTTTCGGCCGAAAGTTTGTAATAGTGACTGATCATAAACCGCTTCAGTGGATAATGAGTCTTAAAGAGCCTAACTCAAGACTTACGAGATGGCGTTTGAAGCTGAGCGAATATGACTTTTCAGTTATGTATAAAAAGGGTAAAAATAACACTAACGCCGATGCCCTGTCCCGCATAGAGATTTATAATGAAGACACAAGTTCCATCATAGCTAATGCTTCCGAAAGACCACCAACTATTGACAACTCTGACACTTTGACTGCCCATACAGCTAACGAAGATCCTATACTTGATATACCTATAACTGACGAACCTCTGAATAAATTCCACAGACAGCTGTGTTTAACAATTGTAGGTGACTTGAAAAAACGGACTACTGTGACTAAGCCATTTGACACGCATACTAGGACATCCGTACAGTTATCCGATTCGAACTTAGAGGAGGACACAATTAACGCTATTAAGGAATATGTTAACCCTAAAATCAAGACTGCTTTATTAATAACCCCTCCACTCGCAATGTATAAAATAATACCCATAATACAGGATAAATTCAAGAGCTCATCCATGAGCTTAGTTTTAACTAAGAAGGAGGTCGAAAATGTTAAAGAATATCTGCGACAACAAGACATTATTCGACATTATCACGAGGGTAAAACTAACCATCGTGGTATAAGCGAATGTCAATTATCTCTAACAGAAAAATTCTATTGGCCTAAAATCAAGGACGATATAACAAAATTCATAAATAATTGTACTATATGTGGGCAGGTTAAATATGACCGGAACCCCATTCGACCTAAATTTAATCTTGTACCACCCGCTACAAAACCATTCGAAATAATTCATATGGATCTTTTCACAGCTCAAAACGAGAAATATGTTACACTTATTGATGTATTTTCTAAATACGGACAAGCGTACTTACTTAGGGTAAAATACACAAGATTGTTCATCATCAAACTTTAGCACATTCACCAAATGCAAATGGAAATATAGAACGATTCCACTCCACGTTACTAGAACACCTCAGAATTTTAAGACTAGAACAAAAGGACCAACCCGTTATTAACCTCATGCCATATGCTTTGATTGCCTATAACAGTTCTGTACACACTTTCACAAAGTGCAGACCCTATGACCTTATATTAGGACATACAGACCCACGAGACCCAACTGACATTAATCTTACCGAACGCCTTTTACAACAGTATACATTAGCACATAGAGAGCAGATGAAACGCGTCTACGAAATAATAAATGAGAATTCACTCGCTACTAGGACAAATATTATAGAGAATCGTAACAGAACCCGGGAATCTGAGGTAGAATATCAACCCGAACAACAGATATTTGTTAGCAATCCCGCCGCTAGTCGTTCTAAACTTGCACCTAGGTATACGCAAGACTCTGTTCTAGCAGACTTGCCAATACATATCTACACGTCCAAGAAAAAGGGACCTGTAGCAAAAGCTAGACTAAAGAGGCTTCCTAAATCAGCAAAATTGTTACAGGATGCTGTTAACATTAATCCTCAGCCTGTCCCAGGCTCAGGAGATAAAACTGGAGCGGCTTGAAGACGGACCAGGATTTCTACCCTTTAGATTAGGACCCATGGTTTTGACTACTCATGACCATACTTTTCTTCAATACGTAGAACTTAGTGATATTGAAGAAAATTTGAACTTAGTTTATAAGCAATTAGTAGAAATTAAGAATAGATTAGACAACTATACCTATACACTTTACGAATTCCAAATTGATCATCTCACTAATAAATTAGACAAAGCATCGTTTCAATTAAAAAGTTTAGAGCCAAATCGATCGAAGAGAGGCCTCATAGATGGTTTAGGTTCCGTTATTAAGAGCATTACCGGCAACTTAGATCACACGGATGCTGTAAAATATGAAGATGCTCTAAAAATTCTTAAGACGAATCAAGATAGAGTTATAATTGCACAAAATCATCATATCAGTCTTAGCAAAGATTGGATGAATGAACACACTGAAATAATAAATAAAATTGTAAGGAACCAAATTCAAGTTAACGAAACCCTAAATATCTTAATTGATGCAGAAATGCATACGCAATATACACTTTTAAAATTTGCAAAATTCGCACAAGCATTAGGTATAATTAGCGATAACGTAGATATCTTAGTAAGTGAATTACTTAGAATTGAGAACGCGTTAGCATTCTGTCGTGCATCAAGCATGCATCATTCTATGTTAAGTTTAGGTATAGTAAATAGTATGATAAGCAAACTTAGAAGCATTTATAATAAGAACCAGCTATTAGAACTAGATACCCGAGAATTTTACGATATTATAAAACCAGGCTCTTATTATAATGGTTATCAAATAGTTTTCGCCTTTAGAGTACCAGTAGTATCTTCGTCCACTTATACTTTATACAAACTCACGATAGTACCAAATAAAAACAGGGAAATTGTCCTACCTACCTACCCATTCCTAGCAATCACTAGAGATAATCACGTGTACATAGAGGCTGAATGCCCGAAGCTGAGCGGCAAATACATCTGTGAAGAAAACATAAATCTGCAGCTGAAGTCAGAACCGGAGTGCATTTGTAACATCATCAAGGATCACACCGTAATAGACTCCTGTGAGAAGATCAACGTCAACTTGAAGAAGCCTGTTATGGAAAAACTTGATGGCAGCCACTATATCATCGTCCTACCGGAACCAACTCAAGTACAGCTTATATGCGAACGTGAGGAACATAACACACTAGCCGGCAGTTTCCTAGTTACAATTCCGAACCACTGTATGTTACGAACAGAAGAATTCACCATAGCTAACGTGAACAACCAGATAAAAGATAACTAACATTTCAATCAAGTACAACGAACCCGCGCCCCGGCGTCTCAACATTAACACAATCAGTCTGACGAAGTTGCATCACCTGCAAGATGACATTAACCAACAAGATCCTGTACAAGGAGAGCAGCAATCAATTATCTATCATACAACGATCCCCATCTACAGTGTTCTAATCTGCCTTATCTCCATTACTGCCATCATCCTATTACGCCGAAGACTACTGAGAGCAACGCCGGAGCCAACTTCAAATGAGCAGCACACTTATGAAGACGCTGAATCCTCCCAGCATCCAAAGAAGATACCAGCAACATTTTCTCTTAACATTCTAAAATAGTTGCTGATCAAAGGGGGGAGGTGTTACACCGCGCGCCTCTATGCAGATCGCTGACACGAAGTTCATAGACGTCATTTCCACGCGATCGACCTGATTTTCGCAACAACTACGGAATCGCTGAGGCTGCAACATGCGAGTGCCTCGTGCAAGCCGCTGCTGGCCTACGTGACTACGTGAAACCGACACTTCGTATCTAGCATCGATCAAGTCAATTCGTTTCCTTAAAATAATTATAATTTTATGTTTTTCTTGTAACATTAAATAAGTTATAATAAATTTAGTTTTTTTTGAGTAATCCGGCTGTGGCGATTATAACTCACTAGTCGAGATAAATAAAATAAATAAACAAAGAAAAAACAACATCCTTTCGCCCGCTTTGATTCATCACTTATAAAGATTGAAGAC
Organism: Chilo suppressalis; assembly: GCA_902850365.2. Classification (NCBI taxonomy): domain Eukaryota; kingdom Metazoa; phylum Arthropoda; class Insecta; order Lepidoptera; family Crambidae; genus Chilo; species Chilo suppressalis. The sequence goes on along the minus strand of OU963920.1, from coordinate 746,903 downwards.
TATTTCATCAATGTTTTTTCTTTATTTTTACTTTTTGGTAACTAAGGTTTACTTATGTTATTCAGCTGTGTACATTTTTGCTGGCCTTTGGCTGTTTAATGTACCTTTATAAATAAATAAATAAACATATATCATCATCAGCCTATTACTGTCCCCACTGCTTGGGGCACCTGTCTTGCTTATGGTTGGAATAGGGAGACTGGGCCCTGACCCACCACGTTGGCCCATTGCGGATTAGTGAGTTCAAATGACTGCAGATACAGCTGGGATCAATGACTTGATGTGCCTGCCGAAGCACGGAAGCGATGGAGATAGTGAATTTTTGGTCACCCATCCAATGAACGACTTTTTTTTAACAGAAAGTTGCTTAACTTCAACGATCGCAGCCGAACGTGTTGACCACTTGCATCATCGAACTTCTCCTGAGAGGCCTCAGAGGCAAAATTATGACGAATGAATTATGATTGGTTACCGATTTCACATTTGCTTGTAGATGGGTGAGCGCGCTGTTGGCAGACTTCAGACCGCGTTTGATGTGGTAGCGGTGGACATCATGAAGGCACGTGACAATGGATTGCCGTCTTACAACCGGTACAGGGAACTATGCAAGCTGCCGGTGGCGCACGACTTCGAAGACTTTTACAAATGGCTTCCCAAGGATGTAAGTCTGATTGAATCATTTATTTCTATTCTCCTTCCACTACCTACATACATTAAACCCTAGCGAGTTGGCGAACGCATTTCTTACTTGCGATTTGCAGACGACATCGTCATCATAGCAAAAACCCTGCAGGACCTACAACAGGTGCTGAAGGACCTGGCTGACTTTTCTATACGCATCGGCCTACGGATGAACTTGGATAAAACCAAGGTCATGTTCAATGAACATGTACTACCGGAACCGATTGCAGTACACGGTGCCGTTCTCGAAGTTGTTGAAAAAAAATGTGTACCTCAGGCAGACATTGCATTTACAATCGATATCGAATCGAAGTCGATCCACAATGCCAAAAGACGAAAGTTTTCAATCAGTGCGTTCTACCTGTAATGACATACGGAGCGGAAACGTGGACACTGACAGAACGGCTTATCTACATATCCCACCGGATTAGCAAGTTGAAGTGGCAGTGGACTGGCCATTTTTACCGCAGAACCGATAACCGTTAGGATAGACGAGTTCTGGAGTGGAGACCGCGTCTAGGCAAACGTAGTGTAGGACGTCCTCAGGCAAGGTGGAGTGATGATTTGCGCAAGATGACTGGCAGGAGCTGGATGCGAGTAGCCCAAAACCGATCATAGTGAAGTGCAATTGGAGAGGCCTATGTCCAGCAGTGGACTAAGATGGGCTGTTGATTGATGATGCTGGGTTGGCATTCTCATTGGGATGTCCAAGTGGACTCTGCGAATCTACAAAGGTTGTGTGGTGTCAACTCTTAACAGAAGACTACAAAACTACACTAAAGTGCTGCAATTCTGTATTGAGTAACCTTGGTACTTGGTAGAGCTGGCCGGAGCAAAAAGATTTTAGTGCGATTTGAACAAAAGACTTGCAGTGGTAGCAATCGCTTTTTCGCTATAATGGTATGGTCTTGTTTCAGCAAGCTGAGGCGATCCAAATGCTTTACGAGGACGTGGATGACGTTGAAGTGATGGCAGGTCTGCTAGCGGAGCGGCCTATGGGCGCGGGTGTGGTGGGCCCCACGCACGCCTGCATCATAGCGGACCAGATGCTGCGCTGGCGGCGCGCCGACCGGTTCTGGTACGAGCACTCCGCGCACCCGGCCGCGCTCACACCAGGTATGTCACTGTAAGGTGGCGGATACTGGAACACCGCTCACACCAGGTATGTTACTGACGCCTGCATCATAGCGGACCAGATGCTGCGCTGGCGGCGCGCCGACCGGTTCTGGTACGAGCACTCCGCGCACCCGGCCGCGCTCACACCAGGTATGTCACTGTAAGGTGGCGGATACTGGAACACCGCTCACACCAGGTATGTTACTGACGCCTGCATCATAGCGGACCAGATGCTGCGCTGGCGGCGCGCCGACCGGTTCTGGTACGAGCACTCCGCGCACCCGGCCGCGCTCACACCAGGTATGTCACTGTAAGGTGGCGGATACTGGAACACCGCTCACACCAGGTATGTTACTGACGCCTGCATCATAGCGGACCAGATGCTGCGCTGGCGGCGCGCCGACCGGTTCTGGTACGAGCACTCCGCGCACCCGGCCGCGCTCACACCAGGTATGTCACTGTAAGGTGGCGGATACTGGAACACCGCTCACACCAGGTATGTTACTGACGCCTGCATCATAGCGGACCAGATGCTGCGCTGGCGGCGCGCCGACCGGGTCTGGTACGAGCACTCCGCGCACCCGGCCGCGCTCACACCAGGTATGTCACTGTAAGGTGGCGGATACTGGAACACCGCTCACACCAGGTATGTTACTGACGCCTGCATCATAGCAGACCAGATGCTGCACACCAGGTATGTCACTGTACTGAAAGGTGGCGGATACTTATTTATTAATCGAATGGCATTTGATTAATTTGTAGAAAACTAGAATTTGTAAATCCACATCCAGGTCGCACAGCCGTCGTCAGCTGCCGTAGGTGTCAGTCCTTCGTAGAGTTCTCTTGGATCGTTTCGGTAGCGACGCTTTGGACATCATACCACGATATGCTGCACAGTCTGATCTTCAATGCCAGATTCACGTATCGGATTTTCTCTTCACCCCCATGTATTGCATGTCTGGACTTCACCGCTGCTTAAGATCAGATGGGGTGGAATCATTTTTTAGGACCTATCCATAAAAAACCTACATAGTTGCATCTGCCATGTCCAGCTCAGATTCTGTTTAAGCGACACCAGTACTCCTCTGCAGGAAGAGGAGGAAAGGAGAAGAAATCTTTGGGCGGCTTCTGGGCTGAGTCAAGGCAGGCACTGCAATGACCGGCAGTCATCTTCGGCCACTCATTCTTGGTTTGCGAAATTCTTGGTGGCAAGCAAATCAAATGGCATGATATTGGAACACCGTTCACACCACGTACGTTATTGACGCCTGCAACACAGCGGACTAGATGGTGCTAGACGGAGTATTGAAAAACTAATGACCTTACAACCAGCAAGACCAAATATTCGAACATATTAAAAACTAGCTGACTCGGCGAACTTCGTACCGCCCAAAAGTAATAATTTGCAATAAATTAAAATTGCGACTATAATTTGAGATTTAAACTATCCTATCTCTCAAGTTGGATCGAACTGCACATGGTGTGCGAATTTTATTATAATCGGTTCAGTGGTTTAGGAGTCCATTGAGGACAAACATTGTGACATGAGATTTATATATATTAAGATTATATATGTCAATATTTATGTTTTTATTAATTTTTAAGCATTTAACTGCTAGATGTTTAATTCTAAAGAAAAGTTTACTAGAAAAAAATCCACGCGGACCAGGCAGCGGACGGGACTCGAACCCGCACCCTTCGCAATCCGGGCGAATGCACTGACCATTATGCTACCACGGCCCTATTGGCCGCGTCGAAATTTTCCTAGCCTAAGCTGCAAGGCAGCGCCCGCCATCTCTTCGCATTGTAGGTAACCCACAATGTCAAATGAATAATGGTCAGTGCATTCGCCCGGATTTCGAAGGGTTCGAGTCCCGTCCGCTGCCTGGTCCGCGTGGATTGTTTTCTAGTAAACTTTTCTTTAGTTAAGTCAATATTGTTTAAATCTCCGAAATTTTCTTTTGTAATTAATTAAATTTTGTTTTTCCGCAGAACAATTGCAGGAGATACGTAAAATGACCATAGCTAAAGTGATGTGCGACCACGGAGACAGCGTGGTCGCTATACAGCCCAACCCTTACCAGCTGCCACGACCGGGGTAATTATTATTTTATTATCTTTAATGTTAAAAGAGACTAAGGGCTTAACGTGCCTTCCGAAGCACGGAATAACTCGAGATAGAAGATTTTTGGTCACCCATCCAATACCGAGCACTGTTAAAGTTGCTTAACTTCAACGATCGCAGCCGAACGCGCTGACCACCTGCGCCATCGAGCTGTTCGGCTGCATCTGCAGTCGTTAGCACTCGCCAATCTACAATGGGCCCGCGTAGTGGGTCATGGCTCAATCTTCCTATTCCATCCATAAGAAAGGTCTGTGCCCCAGCAGTAGCGACATTAATGGCTAATGATGATGTTAAAAGGATGCCAAACAAGCATTTGGGCCCGCAGCACCAAAGCCTATAAGTAGGTGTGAGCGTTCTAAAGACGAACCGGTTTCAAGGACCGTTTTGTGTTCCGCGACGATAGAACCGTTTTACGTTTCGGATCAAAACAGTCTTCGTCGAACAACTAGTCCAATTCAATTCAATTCAATTTATTGCAGTCATGTGGTTACATGGATGGTTACAAGTTACAAAATGCATAAAGTACCTAACATGAACTCTGTCAGGGTATCGCAATATAGATAAAAATTACAAAAGAGAATTTAACAAATAAACAATTATCTATAAAATATGAAGAACCTAATATTTATTAAACAACTTTTTTTTTTCTCAAAGCATGCATAAATGCCATCTGATTTCATTAATTAAGTCCTCGGATTGTCTGCACTGAAGTAAATACAGTCTATAATAGAACGCAATGATATGAGGCCGTTTTGTTCTATGATAGCTTTGATTTTACAATAATGTAATCTTTATTACTTACGAGAACCGTTTCGAGGACTAGTTTTCGTTTAAGAAAAAACGGTTGCGTTTCGTCGTCAGAAAATTTGAGAACGACCCACCGCTAATAGACGCTTGTGATGTCAAAAATATCACTCGCGCCTACCCTGACCTAATCCCCTACCCCGTGGAGCCCTAGAACCTTACTCAGTGACAGAAACACAACACCACAAAAAGATTGTGTTATTTTACGGTAGTCTTCTGTAAGGTGGACCTAGGCTTGTTGAAAATATATCGATGTATCGATATATCGATATTTTTTGCCGATATATTTTGATTCGATATATCGATACATGATACAAAATAACTAATATCGAAATTCGTGTCAAAAACGATATTTTTTTAATTATTAGCGGCATATCACGATCTAACTAAATTCGTATCTAGAAAAATCGTAACTGGATCTCAGATTAATGATATACAACATATCTGTGATCTGTGCTGTATTTAGTATTGTCTATGTCATCATTCGAAAATAGGGTCTATTTTTAGGGAGATAATTTTCGTTCCATTATTATTCCGCGTGTCATATTTCGTGAGCTACTGTACGATATTTTTGGGAAAATTGGTCCGATATATCGATGTTTTTTTCGCGATATATCGAAGCCGATATTGATATTTTTTAAAAGATCGATGTATCGATATATCGATATTTTATTCAACTTTCGACATCCCTAGGTGGACCTCAAGCTGAATTGGGGAGTGCCTCTAGAGGTATTCCAGACGGATAGCATCTCCCCACGGGGGGAGTCTCCTCTCTGTCTGGAGCCTCTAGACCATTCCAACCTGAGGGGGACTTAAAACGCGCTGTAGCAACCGATACCGCGATTCCAAGAGCTTACAATGCCATCTATTAGCCAAATAAGAAACTAAATATAGCGAAACTAAGGAACTCAAACCACAGTGCAATTTCCAAACCATCCATCTGTCTCCTAAGGACAGGAACTTAAACACGTACTACAAGATTTTCGGCATTTTATATTATATGATCGATGACGCAAGTGGTTAGCGCGATTGACTGCGATCGTTAAAGTTAAGCAACTTTCGCAGTGGTCGGTCCTTGGATGAGTGACCAAAAATTTACTATCTTGAGTTAATGCGTTCTTCGAAAATCGTAGGTCTCCGCTGCATCTGCAGTCGTTAGCACCCACTAATCCGCCAAATGGGCCCGCACGGTGGGTCATGGCGCAATTTCCCTATACCATCTATAGAGAAAGCCTGTGCCGTAGTCAAACCCGTCTTTCCCAGTGGGCACTTTGGGCAAGTCCAGGGCCCCGCAATCGATATGGGGCCCCGTCACAAAGTCCCTAGTTCCTGTTAAATCACCAAATGGAATTCATAGGGGCCCCATTATCCTAATATGCCCAGGGCATTCAGTAATGGCCATTAGGCCCGATATCTTCAAATTTTCTTTTTCTTTTCCCTTCTGATCTTCTGATCGACTTCTTCATCTTCCTTCCTCTCTTGGCCCATCTTGCCTCTCTCCGGCAAGAAGGGCGCTCTCTCCTTTTAACTATTTCTCTCTATCTCAGGTCCACCACCAGCACGGTATAGCTGGGGGCGACCTAACTGGGGAAGGGCCACTGACCTGCGCGTCGGCGCCCTAGACCATGGACCGCCGAAGCGCAGGTCACTCGCACGACACCATTCATTTCCAAACCCAGTTTTCATTTTATCAACTCAGTTTAAACCTTGTGCTAACTAATTATCTTGCGAAAAACACAGTTATTTAAAAAAAAATATGCCCAGGGCCTCCAATAGGTCTTAGACGGCATTGGCCGTAGTGAGGACATTAATAGACTGATGATGATGATGATGATATTTGTTTCAGTAACGAGATCATCCCCTGCTCAGATTACCCGGAGATGAATATGGCCGCGTGGCTTGACCACTCCTGCGCACACAAACGCGGCAAATAATGACAAATTGTATAGTCAATAAAGACTTTCGTATCTTGGGTTCTTTGCCTGTTTTCCTTCATCATTCGCATACCCTGTTTTTAAGAGAGGACGCGAGCTGAGCGACCTTTGAGAAAAAGGTATTTGAAAAAATTATTGCTGTCGTGCATTAGCAAATACCGCGCGATAGAGACCACAGTAGCATGTCGGAAATATTTATTTATTTTATTTATTTATATACATAGCTGTCCATTCTGGCATGATTCTCTAAACTTAAACTTAAAGGACATCGACGAAAATGTCCTTCACTATTATTTTTCTATTATTTTTTTAACTTATTAGCAATTAAACAAAGTAAACGGACAATCTGTTTGAAAAAGTAAAAAATAAAAGTTCTGTTACTAGATGCTACAGTCTGTTCATCCAATTTGTCCTATTTGGTAAACAATCTTGGCGCTCCTTTTTATTGAAAATACAGCATTAAAAAGCAACTGATAACTGGATTCAATAGGTTTCAGTCTATAATAACGATTTATTTTAATAGTTTATTGGCTTCGTTAATATTTTATTATTAAATGGGTGATTCTGTTAAATAGTTGTGCCTTATTAAATGCAATATAGGCGACCATAGGTATTTATCAACATAAAAATAGAACTAGGTACCTTAGGTAATACTACTTATTACTAGTGTTTACATTATATTTATAAAAAGATTATTTCTGATGTAAAGATAGTTTATACTCCCATCCCATGTAATATCTGTTTATTTTTATGAAAATCATAATGATAACCAGGTACATACCTAATTACCGATAGTAAAATATAGAAACATGTAAATGGAAAGACTTTGAACATTTCATTTGAAAAGAAATCTTTTATTACTACAGGTAGGTATAGGGTATAGGTATCATAGGTGCCAACTGCCAACACTCATAAATCAATATGAATATAAGCATTTATTATTTTTATTATTAATTGCATTTTATGTTCATTTAATGCATATTATTTAAGTGCTTACATAGAGATAAACACTAAATCTATTCAGAATATATAATGTACACACATCTTTTACGATTAAGTACAATAATTATAACCTCAAAATCTAATACATTCTGTAGTAGGCCACGGTTCCTCAAGTTGTCCGTATCTCAACAAATGCCTAACTAGAGTTCATGAATGATTCCGAACACAACTAGCATTTTCTCATTGCTGGGTGTTCTAGGGCATTCAATATATGGGGAACGAGCAATGTCCTTTGACAACAGTGTATCCTTGTCATTAACTATAAACAATGAAAAGGAGAGACTGATGTTAAATTTAGTTTTAAGTTTAGAGAATCATGCCAGACACCGACACCATAATAATATGTTAAAGAAATTTTACCCATAGAATAATACGTAGTCATACTAGGCCTCTACGTTTTGCTCTTTTGTAAATGCTTATTGAATCTTCACACTAGACGTCTTTAGTGGTGGAAAAAAATTGTTTAATTTAGGCATTTTTGAGTCCTTTTATTCTTTTTTAAAACACAAGTGATCGCAATAATGCACACATAGGAGAATAGAATGAGTAAAATATTGAAATGTCATAAGTACACAAATAAGTCTCTATCTAATTACATAATTGTCCCATTCGGTGTCGAGACCCTTGGTCCGTGGGGTCCTAGCGCTTTAAGGCTATTTAAGGATATAGCAAAAAGGTTAGTCGACATCACAGGAGACCGAAGAGCTGGCAGCTACCTCGGACAAAGAATTAGTCTAGCCATTCAAAGGGGTAACGCTGCCAGTATCTTCGGATCCTTGCCTAAACGGACTCCTTTTAATAATATATTTTAGTTATTTATTTTATTTTTTAAGGTTTTTAGTTTTAGTTTTATTGTTCTAGTATTTATATATGGAGTAATTATGAGTAAAATTATATTATAATATGTATAAATATCATTTCTTTAGTGATAAAAATCAAGAAGGCACCAAAAGAGAACTTTGTATGGAAAAACCATTGAGCACCTCCAGTCATAATGTACTTAAAATCTGTATTTTACCTTTTTCTTTTCTGTGATGTCACTGCTCTGGGTATGGCAGAATACCAGTGCAGCAGGATTTTTTCCTGCTGTGTATGCTGAGTCATATCCAGTGTTGGCATCACATAAAATACACATTACTGTCTGTAGCTGTTTTTTGTTGTTGTTAATTTTACTTGTACGTTTTATTTTACTTTTTGTTATATGTATTTTTGATTTTATGTGTATGTTATGTGTTGTCAGCAATAAAAACATTTTTCTTTCTTTCATAATCTTTAATTGTGAGTATATTTTTTTATTATTTCTTAAAATCTACAGACTCTTGGTCCGTACCTTTTTTGTGTTACAATAAATTTATTTAAAGTGTTTATACAAAGTGTCTTTCCACGTACACCTACTGGAAAACAACAAACATAATCTATTTCTTATAAAATGAAAGATTAAACTCTATACTACTTATACTCCAAAATTCTGATATCTACCGCCACTTACTTCTAATACTTACAACAGGCTGTTTCGATAGTTATGATAAAAATGACCTAATTTTGTAAATAAAGCTTTACCTATATCATCATCATCATCATCGACCCATGCTCGTCCACTGCTGGACATAGGTCTCCCCTAATGCACGCCACTGCTCCCGATTTTCTGCCACTCTCATCCAGCCCACTCCAGCCAGCCTACGAATGTCATCATCCCATCTTGTCTCAGGGCGTCCCACACTACGTTTACCGAGTCGCGGTCTCCACTCAAGAACTTTACGGCTCCATCGGCCGTCAGTTCTGCGGCTAATGTGACCAGCCCACTGCCACTTCAGTTTGCTAATTCGGTGGGCTATGTCGGTGACTCTGGTTCTCTGTCGGATTACATCATTTCTGATGCGGTCCTATATAATATTTTATAAATATTGTTACAAGATTTGACGCTGTAAAGATTTTTTCGTCCATTTTTCACCACAACTAAAAAATGTCCTTAACGTGGAAAGCCAATAAAATATGGACGATTCAAAAGAATTAAGATTCCTATTTGAATAAAGATATTTTGGATTGAATTGAAATTTAAATATAAAATTTATTTACACTGCGTTACCACAATATGAATTCACTACAACGTCTATGGAACTCAGGCAAATCCCGGCCTATCTAGAATTAGTTGAGTTTAAAATATGAGTGTGTCCAATGTGGATGGATCCTTTTTCATTTATTTAAATGTTTAAATTCTTTTTGAACAAATCTTCATCGTCGCTATAAACCGATATCGATCGAACGTTATTTCTTCTTGCTAAAACTCTTTTGAAGCTATCTTTAAATTTCTGCTTATCATCAATGTCGATTACTGCATCGCTGTTGCTTTCAGAAGTATTATTAAATAAAAGCTCTTTATAAATCTTAGATTTCAGAAGGATTTCTTCGCTACTACTAGAACTTAATAGCTTATTGATTATGTGTGTAGTTGTATCGGAGCCCTGTCTTCTAGCATTAAAGTGGTGTCTTTCTAGTTTAATGGCATCGTTGATCTTAAATTTTAGTACATCTTCATCATCGCTATAACTTGTTTCTTCTACATTCATCGAGTTGACAAATCTTTCCTTTTTCTTTTTTAGGGGATTGTTAAAATTGTGAAACTTTTTAGACATAATCTTTGAATCGTCATTGGCAACTTTGTTTTTATTCATAAGATTGACGGGAACAGAAAATGTGTCCTCGTTTCTAGGTTTTGATTTAACGGGGAGCCACTTCTGTTGTCTGCCAAAAATTATTTTGTTTTTAGCTGGAATAGGTCTAGTAAGAAAGTTAATTGGTGATTTAGTTACGACTGTTCTAGAAGTTGCAGTGCTGTCAACTCTAGTAGAATTCATGTGTCCTCTAAGGTGGTCAATAGCAGTGAAATGTTTAAGCAACTTCTGATATTTGTGTTCCATTATTTTTATTTTTAACAAAAGCTTGTCTGTCTTCGTTAGTTTATTCTTGATGTACTGTTTGTGGGATTTCTTTTGCTTCCTATGTCTTTTGGTTTTACTGCGTTTTCTGTCTTTCTTGTAGTACTTCTTGTACAACTTTGGATGTTTTAATTTGATATGTTTCTTTAATGAAAGTTTATTATGGTGGGATTTCTTGTTATTTATGGTTATTTTCTTTGTCGTGTTACGATTAAGCTGTTTCAGTTCCGTTGTTTTTGTAATCGTCCAAGTTGGGATTTCTTTATTATTACGCATTTCTGTTTTCTCGTTAAGTTTCTGTGCACTGTCAAATGTACCTCTGACTTTCTTATATCTTTGTTGCTTATCTCTAATTAATTTCATTATTGTCGTGCTTTGGACTTTGGATTTACGTAATTTCTTATTAATTGCATCAAATGTTTTTACATTATGAGTTAGAGTTTTCGCTGCATTGTAATTTTTCAAGTGCATATTATTATTCCAAGCAACTGTTAGTTTGTTTGATTTAAATCTCCTTTTAGCGTGAGCTGCGTGAATATGGTTATCAATTAATTTGTTTAACGAATCTAATAGAACTCTTTCTTGGGCATGTCCATGGTAACGTATCAGAGGATGGAAGAGTGCATCAGTGAAATCTCTTAGTAGTTTTTCAACACCGATAGTTACATTTGGGTAATTATGTATTTTCTCAACAGCTTTGAAAAGAGCCACACCATCATCTTCGTTAAATATCTTGTCTATGTAATCTATAACAGAGTTGATATCCGTAGTAACCGTTTGTCTTCTCGTAAACATCGCGTGATGAAGGATTTTGCAATAGGCTAAAAATTATATTTAAATGAATTGTTAAATACGAGAACATTGTAAAAATAGTAGAAGTCAAGAGATTAGGTGCAGTTATTTATGTATGTACAGGGATAGTACTTACAATATAAAATTGTAGAAAATGGAATCAGACCTAAGCTAACGGAGCCTAATGTTTTGTTGAGTTCAAATGTGGGACAGATGCACGTACCATTCCATAATAATTTAAAAATTTACTGAGAGCTCTAATTTATAGTTTTAGTCACTCATCCATGTGTGTAGTAAACTAAAAACTAACCTTGCAGAGCATCCACCGGCGCACTTGATACCAATTGACTCAATTTATCTAGAGCGTCGAACAAAGGTCTGCCCAACTCATAAATTTTGTCATATTTCACCCTGGAAATCAAATATCATTTTAGATCTATCTAAACGATGTCCGGACATTATACTTAAAAATTGCACTATTGCATAATGAAGCATTCTTAATCAAGTCAGAAACATAACAAAGCTTTCACTAATTAGCTAAATCTTATGTCTATCCAATAATGATAATGGTGTCGATTCTGGCATGATTCTCTAAAGCAAAACTTAAATTTGACAACAGTGCATCCTTGTCATTCTCTACAGAATGACAAGGATGAAAAGTACAGACTGATGTTAAATTTAGTTTTAAGTTTAGAGAATCCTGTCAGAATCGACACCAGTGTTAGTTTTATTTTCTGTTTAGTATCAAGACTAACCATACCATGCACAAAGGGCGTCACATAGTTACTGTATTTGTTATGTACCACCTTATTTTTGTGAATGTGATATGCAATGAATGAATAAATAAATAAATAAAGTCATCAATAAGTCCAAGTATTTGCTCGATGCTTTGGATAGGTTACAGCGGCGCGCGATCCGCATCATAGGCGATGAGGAGGTGACTAAACACCTCGAGCCTTTTCAATTACGCCGTGACGTGGCGTCACTAATCGCGTGCTATCGTCTGTACCTCGGCGAGTGTTCAGAGGAGTTATTCTCTCTTATTCCACCTTCCCCTTTCCTTCAGAGGACCACGCGCGCTGGCCTACGTTGTCACCGTCTAACTGTGGCCACAATTCCAACGCGTACAAAGAAATTTGGCGAATCATTTCTTTGTCGCAATATCCGTAAATGGAATGCTCTGCCCGCTCACGCGTTCCCTCCCTCTTACAACCTGGGATCCTTTAAAAGAGGCGTGAAGAAGCAACATGCAGGCCGGCAGGGTGAGGATAGCTGGTGTGGCAAGTAGAACTGCTGTATCAGCTATCTTCGCGGACTTCACCTTCACTTAACATCAGGTGGGGTGGAGTCATTTGTCGGACCTATATATATAAAATAAAAAACTTTTAAGTTGTAATTTAAATTGTCACTATCGCCTTCTTCAAGGCAAAAGCAAAATAATATTAATATTTAAAAGGGAGGCAAACAAGCATATGACTCTCCTGATGGTAAGTGACCGCCATAGCCTATAGACGCTTCCGATACCATTGCGCCGCGCCGCTGCCTACCCTGACCACAACCTCTACCCCGTGGAGCCCTAGAACCTTACTCACTGACAGAAATACACCACCATCCAAATGTAGTGTTATTTAACTTTAGTCTCCTGTAAGGTAGAGGTTGCTTCCCCAGACGGGCGCTCCAATTTTAGCGAAAAATCCGATATTCCCCACTCTCTTAAATAAGAAGTCCTCAAACTTACTCGTATGTGCTTGAATGTGATCAAAGTAATTAACTCACAAGTTCTCGAATTCGTTATTGACGCTCCTGAACAGTACCCTGGCATGCTTCGGGTCTTTGGTAGCCAGCGAGTCGAATAGACCCACCATGGCGGCAGTGAAATATCCAGACTTCAGCTCCTTCATCAGATCAGTCTGGTCTTGGATAAAGGGACTGAGCGTCACTGCGGAACATACCTACAGTTTGAAGAGATTATAGAAAAGGAAGGCAAGTCTTGAACAGGTCATGCTAGAGTTAAATTAGAACTTGGCGCAAGTGGTAAGCGTATTCGGTCTGTGAGTGGAAGACAACACTGTTAATCGGATGGGTGTGTAAAAATCTACTGACTCGTGCTTCTCCGTGCTTTGGAAGGCACGTTAAGCCGTTGATCCCGGCTGCATCTGCAGTAGATAGCATCCACTAATGCGAACTGGACCTGCGTTGTGTGTCATGGCCAAATCTGTAGGTTAAGGCCCATACCATAGATAATAATGATGATGCATTTAACCTGGTGCCGCCAGACATAAATGTCAAATTTCGTAGCGGAAGTAGACTCTGGTTGCCATTATGAGGATCATTAGAACATTCAACTCATATTTTTATAGGAAGATCGCACGGGGTCTATCCGCGCCTCTTCTAAAAACCCCGAGAAATTTAAAAGAATGCACGCATAAATATACTCTCTTAAGCGTAACATTTCTAAACTAATTTTTACCTGGAGGAATTTCGAAATGTGGAGGCGTCGTCGCCAACGCAGGTCCTGAGCCTCCTTGCATCGTTACCAACACAGTCAGTGGTGCTGCTGTCGTCAGAACAGTACTCGGTGTTGCAGTTCTTTCAAAAGTAGTTGGTTCAGTATTAATAGTGGTTTCCGCTGCCTTTCCACTTTCAAGCAACCCCATATCGCCATAAAGTGCCGGTAGATAAGCTTCTGGATCTCTGTGAGGATCTGCTGTCTCGCTAATCGTAGTTGGCGCAGTGACAACAGTTTCTGTTCCATTCGTAGTTAGATCAGTAATAACAGCTCCTGTTTCATTTGTAGTTACAACAGTATTAACAGGTTCTGTTGTAACCTCAACTTGTTTTGCTTCATTATCAAGTGGATTATCTGGTTCTGGAGTCGATGCTGGTGTTGCATGATAAGCTTGGTTTAGAATGTCGTTAAATTTGTTATTCGATGGATTAATTGGTATGTTATTGATTGGGGAATGGTATTGTTCAAACGTTGGTGGCGGTGATGCGTGACCGTATATATTATTTCCTTGACGAGCTTCGTTGTGTATGCTACTAAACTTATTATTTGTTGGATTGAAATTTCCATTTTGGTTGCGGTAAAAATTTCCATTTTGATATGGACCTCTATTATTAAAGTTATTTGGATTCCTAATAAAATTCGCGTTAGTGTTTTGGTTAAAATTTCCGTTTTGCCTATATGGGTTTCTGTTATAATTGGCGTTTGGATTATAGTGAGGGTTTTGATTTGGATTTCTATTGAACTTATTATTTTGATAGTAGTTTGGATTCTTATTAAAATGATTTCCATTTTGATAGTGGTTTTCTACGTTTCTGTTTTGATTAAATTGATTTCTAATGAAGTTTTTGTTACCATTGTACGGGTTATTTGGGTAATTGGGGTTCATTTGGTTATAGGGATTCATTTGGTTGTAGGGGTTCATTTGGTTATAGGGATTCATTTGGCTATAGGGATTCATTTGGTTATTGGGGTTCCTCGGAAAGTTCGGATTCCTTTTAAATGGTTTTCTATTAAACGGGTTTCCATTAAATTTCTGATGACGAGCCAAATTGGGATTTTTAATATGATTGTAAGGGTAATTTACTTGATTCAAATTTTGAGGTACGGGTACTGTCGTTGTAGTAGTTGATGTGATTTTGTTTTTATTGTAAAGATCCTTTTTGACAACTTTAGCAAGTTGTCCAGTGGCCTCTGGACCTATAATGGCTTCAGCACCCTGTTGAAACAGTTCCAATCCTTTACTGACTTCTCCAGATTTCAAAACTTTAATAACCATTTCTCCATCTTTGTCTTCATTTTCGTTTTCTCCATAAGCAAAATAATCGTAGAGATCTGGTTCCGATCCTGGATTAGAAGTGATATTTTTCTTCCCTTTAGCGTGAATGACATAATCATATCCACTAAAATCAATGTCTTTGTCAACTAAGACTGCTGATTTTATACTAGCATGCATACCTGATTTGTCTTCGTTTTGCCTTAGGTCAACTGCTATATTAGTAGCATTAGCATCTATAGATAAATCCCCTTTTTTATCATCCCTATTTATAATGAACAGGTAAGTTTCTTCTTCCCTTTCTGTGTTATTAATAGTAGTAGTAGTAGTTTTAGGTGTGACTCTTTTCTTCTTCACACGTATTTTAAAATATTGGTTGGTTCCATTTCTTTGAGCTAGCTTATTTATTGTTTTAACTACTTTTATATGCTTCTTAAGTATTGTTGGTTTTAATGTTTTTTCCGTCGGCAATTCGAATTTAAATAACCTATCGGCAGGTTTGGTGGTAATGTCAGTGCCATAAAGACCTTTATGAAATATATTAGCTGTTCTTAAAGTTTCTTTTTTGGTCGTAGTTGTTGTGGTCCACCAAACTTCTGGATAGTCGTATAAGGAAGGCCCGGCGTTCCACAAGGCTTCTGAACTTCTATTGAGACCCAACCTTTTGATTCTACCATCTACGTCTTGAAACATTTTTTTGACTGGATTGACGAAATGTTGAGTGGTGAAGTATACTTCGTTTTTATGGCAATCTGAAAGGAAATCGTGTTTGCTGGGCTGTATATACATCGATTTAATTCAATCCATAATAATAGCAGATGGTTAAACTATTTTATTTCCAACCCGAAAACAATTCAAAACTATTTTTCTGCCAAACTGCAATGCAGTGGCAGCAGTTCCGGTGACACATATATTTTTCGTTTGACCTATTAACAATTGTCGTATTAATACTACACTACACCTAATTAATACCTAAACGTTTCATTTTTCCGAAATCCATTCAGAAATGTTATATAAAATATAACTATATACTTTAGCACGATTGAGTAACAGATTGTTACTCAATCGTGCTAAAGATACTGAATGGATTTTTATTAGATTTGGCAAGCACATTAGTTTATCAACTGAATTGAGACAAAGGATACTTTTTATATCGGAAAAATGTAACGTTTAGGTATTAATTAGGTGTAGTGTAGTATTAATAGATACGACAATTGTTAATAGTGAAAACGAAAAATATATGTGTCACGGGAACTATCTTGTGTTTAATTTTTTGTAGAATATCTTTAAGTGATATATTGACTTAGCATTTTTTGATTTCTAATTATGGACGTTTAAACTAACTTACTTATTATTGGCATTGGTTCGATCTAAAACTTCAAATTACTAATAAATAATTACTTTATTTTACCTTCGGTTGTAAATTCGCTGGTGTTTTCTGTTGTAGTCTCATTTTCAGCTACGACATACAAATACAGTGTAGCCCAGATGATCAATAACATTTTTGGCGAAAATATAATTGAATAATTTCGATTAAGTTTGTTGTTATTTCCATTTGTTATTACACCATAAATATTTATTGCTTTAATGCAAAGTAAAGTTTACGACCTAGCCTGTGTAGAAAAAAGAATGCGGTGCACTCGGCACTATTTTTTTATTTTATTTAATAGTTGGGTAGGCAAATGACTCTACCCCACCTGATGTTAAGTGATGGTAAAGTGCAGAAGCGAAGATAGCTGGTGCAGCAATTATGAACTACCACATCAACCATCCTCACCTTGCCGGCCTGCAGAAATGATTCTTCACGTCTCTTTTAAAATATATAGATATATATATATATATATTTAGGTGGTTAACGCCTTCGGCTGCGATTGTTGAAGTTAAGCAACTTTGACAAAGGTCGGTCATTGGATGGGTGACCAAAAATCTTCTATCTCCAGTTCCTTCGTGCTTCGGAAGGAACGTTAAGCTGTTGGTCCCGGTTGCATCTACAGTAGATAGCACCCACCAATCCGCACTGGGCCCGCGTGGTGGGTCATGGCCTTATCTTTCCCTATTCCATCCATAAGGAAGGCGTGTGCCCAGCAGTGGGGACATTAATAGGCTGATGATGATGAATAATAAAACAAGTGTTTAGATTTTTAATTAATGGCCATATTTATCAAATTTTATTTTTTTAGACCATGATTCAGGTTAAGACTTAGTCCTGGCTACCAACGTGGAATACATTATAGCACAATACTATAATTATGTCTACAATAAGCTAAGATCTATTGAAAATAGTAACAACATTATTTTATTGAAGAAATAATACGAGTATCTGCCATTTAACCATCTCTCGAACTTCGCTTTTATTACTAACATGCTTTAAGGTAATCAACATCTTCGAAAATCACTAACAAATATTAGAAAGATCCATTTCAGAAATAATTCTTGTTCAATCATACAATCTTTCCTTTATAACGCCTTCTTCATCTTCGTAACTTGATAGAACATTGACGGGTTTAAACTTTACTCCTTTCGTGAAAATATTTTTACTGACATTCGTGCGTCGTTGTGGTACACCATCGAATGATGCATTTCTCGCTACATGGTTGAAACCAATAACTTGATAAATGTTTGATTTAATTGTCGCTTCTTCGCTACTGTAACTAGACAGCTGGTTACCGCTTCTCTCTATAGCAGAATTGTCATTATGCTTTCTAAATAAATTATCATATACTGCATCGTGATTCAACGCGTCGTGAAGACGAAATTTTAGATCATTCTCTTCATAACTGTAGCTGCTACGTTCTGTCACTTCATTTAGTGCAGTATTATAATATCTAATCTCTTTGCGTTCATCTGTCTTTTTATTACTTTTAAAATCTGAACCATAAATTTCGGTATATTTCGGTTCGATAATTCTTTTGTTTTGTTTCTTATATATTTTACGTTCAGTTCGTTTGGGTGTACCTATACCTAACTTATTTGCTAAAATAACATTTCTTATTGGCGTTTTGTTATATGGCAGTCTTCCATTCGTTGTTTTTCTTTTCGTTAGGTCTCTATTATCTTCTTCGCTCTTTGAATTGAAATAAGAGTAAGTTTTAAGTTGTTTTGGTGAAGTAGAAAATCTTTTTTCCTTGGTATACTTCGGTTTATATTGAGCAGTTCTCCTGGTTGGTCTTTTTGTAAATATGGGATGTCTTTTTACTGTTATATTACGACTAAAGGATATGAAATCCTTGTAAATGTTTTTAAAAACATCTGTAAGCTTAAAATCAGCAGCTTTTACATTTTTCTTCAAGTTTTTCGTGTGTTTATCATACATTTTAGGTTGTTTCTCATTGAGATGTGTGTGTTCCTCGTATTTCATTGTTTGGATGAAGAGGTGTGGCTTATGTTTCGGTATATCTGGTTCTCTGGTAACTATTTGGAATCGGGCTGAAACATTTTCAAAATAGTATTTGGTCTCGAATTATTTGAAATTTTTTAGAGATACCATTCTTACTATTCGCCTTATTTACATAAGATTAGAAATAAAACCGTTGGATTGATGGATAAATAATTTAAAGTGTGTATTAAACATATATATATTCTAGCGGGTTAGAAGAGGAGTAGTCAGAGGTAACAAATCGTAGTAAAGAAGCCATCAGAACTCTATGAACACCTCAGAGTCACCAACATGCATGTCATATAACAAACCCAGGATAAAATAGTCTCATCACTTTTAAAAGACAAAAGTGTTACAGAGCTTGTGTCAAGACTTCAATCCCATAAGCAATTTATGGCAGGTGACAGGTTAATAGAATCAGGCTGGGTTCCGCAAAAAAAGGAGGACCCAGGCATAATCACTTCTGTCATGCGTCCTGAGACGTACACGCTTTTTATTTCATTTGTTTAGACAATAATAATAAAGGAATATATTCACCTATGTGCTTTTTAAATGGATTATACTCCGTCGTTGTTTTCTCGTACACATCATCAGAAATTACGTTATCAAACTCCTTCTTTGAATCATGTTTTCTCTTAACATCCACTTTTTCTAATGAGTTCTTTCTGTGTTTATCTTTATTGATTGTTTTTATTTTAGACTTATCATCTGTGTCAGACATTTCTCGGTCCACTACAACAAACCTAGTTCTATTTGTGAAAATACCCAACCTCCTTTGATCTTTCATTTCTCCATCTCTGTAAGTATTTCCTCTTCCTACAACTGATTTTCCATGGGCTCTTGTTATTTCATTGTTGATTGAATTGATGAGTATTTGCGCTTTTAATGTACCACTCCATCTTAGATACGGAGCGAATAGAGCTCCTGATAGTGTCCTTAAGATATCGTATGCGTTTTCAGTTTTATTAGGGAATTCGTTTACCAGATCCAACGCTTTGAATAGTGTAGTACCTTCATTGTCGTTGAACAAAGTGTCGATAAAATCTATGATTGATGTTACACCAGTTGTGATGGTCTCTTTCCTTTTAGGAATGGAGTTAGAAAGGACAGACGCATATGCTGCAAGCAATAAGTAAATGAATAAATAAATATTTCCAACATTCATACCAATTAGCCTAGCACCAAAGTAAGCACTGTAGGCTTATGTTATGGGATACTAGGGTAACGGATAGAATACATATACTGATGCATTTATTAGTATGTTTATATAGAAAAACATATTAAAATCTACATGACTGGAGTACAAATGCTTGTATTCATCACAGAAATATCTGGCCCCAACGGGATTCGAACCCTTGACCTCTCGAGTAGGCGACATCTTGAAACCTAGCGTACAAACCGCTCGGTCACAGTGGTCGTCGTAATATATTACAATTTATAGAAAGCTTTTTTCTTACTAATATTATACTACACATGTAAGTTTGTATGCGATCGTTGAAGTTAAGCAACATTCGCAGTGGTCGGTCTTTGGATGGGTAACCAAAAATCTTCTATCTCGAGTTCCTCCGTGCTTCGGCCGCGTTAAGCCGTTGGCCCGGCTGCATCTGCAGTCGTTAGCACCCTCCAATCCGCACTGGTACCGCGTGGTGTGTCAAAATGTAAAGTAGAAGATTCGGTGGCGCAGCCCAAGAATATGGGAGAGATTAAGGCTCGTATCTCTTTCCGACAAATAAGTCTTGATCTTTACTCCAGTACAGTTAGAAAAGAACAACACTTAGTTGACATTCTGTAATTCGAGCCTCAGTCTTTCCCATATTCTTGGGTTGCGCCACCAAATCTTCTACTTCGCAGTTTTTGCACATTCTCCACCTGCCGTCTTCTCTTTTGGTAGGTCCCAGAATTTTCCACCAGATCATCCTTTCATTTACTAGGGTCATAGTCTCCGCTGGCTAGGCGACATAGAATGCATGGAGGAGGATCGGGCTATGAAGCGCGTGTACATTCGGAAGCCTTGTTGGGCAAAGGCCGGTCAGATCCCAAGTACCGCTGGAAAGACCAGTTAGTCTTTACCAATTAGGACTTGTTCTAGCTGTCACCAACAAGAAGCTGCACGAAAATGGGAGCAATGGCGTTACCCCATTGTGGAGTGGGGTCATTTGTCGGAACTATCTATAAAAATAATATATACTAGCAAACCAGTGAACCAAATGTTCACCAAAACTTGATTTAAAAAAATATATATATATTTAATTAATTGAGAACTTCGGAGATTTTGTGTGATTTCGTTTGAAATTCGTGATTTCTCGAAAACCGGAAGTGCTACGTTACTCAAATCCGGTTTGTAGTCTTATCAGACTATTCTTAACTTATAACTTAAATATTCTCTTTATCTATCTCTTACGATTTGGCCGCTGAAACAGCACCACAGACGGACGGACGGACGGAGTTGTCTAATAGATAAGAGATACATATACATATATGTCGCTGAGCCAGTGGAGTAAGTGTCGCCGCACACGGGCCACTGACCACAACCACAAAACGCCGCCACCGGCATATTTCTTGTAGTTGTCATACATTTTATATGGACTCGCCACACACAGTACGCCGGTGGCCGCCACACGCTACAAATCGTCGTTGCTCGCTTCTTGTGGCCCGCACCGGCCACTTAATGCGCTTATACAAAACGCTGACAAATGCTTTCTGCTCACCCTTTATATAGTCTGCCGGTGATTGAGCGACACCCACAGAGAAGTCATGCAGAACTTTCAAGAATGCAGGGCCGAAATCGTGTACATACATGTTCTGCTTCGTTCTGAGAAGGTAAACCAACCAATTTATTATCTATAACTTCTGTTGTTTAGCGTGCGATCAAGATCTTGTAACACTTAGATGACACTGACAGGAGGCCGCTGCTTGTTAAAGGATTAATAAGTAGGTAAAAATCTCCTCACTAAAGGCACAGGGAATGTTAAGCGGCCTGCTGACATCCCTGCCGCAGGGCCAATCTAGGGCGCACGGCGGTCGGGGCAATATCGGCTTGTCTCTACACACATGCCTGCTATTCAGTGTTCGGCTATAAATCGAACTAAACACATGCGTTAATAACCGCCCCAGTATTATCAAAAAATCAAAACATCGGTAGGTAGGCCCTTGGCTCTTTCTATGGTGTAAACGCAATAAAGGAAATACTGAAAATGAAAATGAAAAATACTTTATTTCTATAACCAATATTATGCTAGTGATACAATATTTGAGAGCCCCTAGTAGACAATTTATTTGCCTGTGTCAGGAACTCTCGCTCTTCCATAACTCTTCCAAAGTTAATACCATATTAGTTACAAATATATAACGACACGTTATTTGTTTAGTCTAATGTATTCAATATATCTGTTATGTCTGCGTTTGTGTGTGGGTGTGAATGAGTGAGTGTGCGTTTGTGTGTGTGTGTGTGTGTGATCGATTATTATAAATTTTGAAGCAAGTTTTCAGTATCATTATAGTTCTTAGTATTTAACCAAGTAAGTACATTTTTTTTACAATCATACATATTAAGATTAGATATACCTAGCTTTTTATTTACTTCGTTGTAGATTTTACAACTCTGTATATCGAATTGCCGCCCAGCAAAGGCTGTGTTATGCTGTGAGATTTTTATGCATTTTACTAACTACGAATACTGGGTGTAGAATTGGCAACAGAAAGAAATGTATTGTAAATAAATAATGTTTGTTTTTTTTATCTCACAACTTCTGTCGCCCGAGACCAAACTTCATGCTCATTATGATCTGTAGTGTGTGTGTGTTTGATGACGTAATTTCTGATGATGTGTACGAGAAAACAACCACGGAGTATAATCCATTTAAAAAACACATAGGTGAATATATTCCTTTATTATTATTGTCTAAACAAATGAAATAAAAAGCGTGTGCGTCTCAGGACGCATGACAGAAGTGATTATGCTTCGGTCCTCCTTTTTTTTGCGGAACCCAGCCTGATTCTATTAATCTGTGCACCTGCCATAAATTGCTTATGGGATTGAAGTCTTGACACAAGCTCTGTAACACTTTTGTCTTTTGGAAGTGATGAGACTATTTTATCCTGATCTCCGTGTGACAGTTACCAACCAACTGATTGAGAAATTGCCCCGATCCGACACACGCGGAAACGTGCAGGGCGGTAGGAAAAATATAGGAACCAATGGTGGTCTCGCGTCTGCTGCCCTGCCACAGGGCCAATTTAGAAAATTGCCCCTGCTTGCCTACACACATTACAATTAAGGAGGCAATTAAGGGCGCTTTCAATTTATGCATTTCGTGACGGCCTGCAGCGGTACCGAAGCGGTGCGTTTGTCGTACAGCGGACGGACGACAACAGGACTGTTGCCGCACCGCGCGTTTTGTGTGAAAAAAAAGGAAGGAGGAAGGAGGAGAAGAAGGAGTAGTAGAGGAAAGGAAAGGGTCAGACAGG
This sequence comes from Chilo suppressalis, assembly GCA_902850365.2. Taxonomy (NCBI): domain Eukaryota; kingdom Metazoa; phylum Arthropoda; class Insecta; order Lepidoptera; family Crambidae; genus Chilo; species Chilo suppressalis. The sequence goes on along the minus strand of OU963920.1, from coordinate 723,888 downwards.
CAACGAGTCGTGTGATATTTTTGGTATCGCGATCGACCTTCGTGTTGTAAATATCATGAAGCTTAGGAAAAATAGAAGAAGTTTTATAAGAGAACTAGTGGCCCGCAAGAAAAGAATTGATCAAAATCCTTTCTTAGCGGATGCCTACGTCATAACATCTACCTGCATGCCAAATTTCAGCCCGATCCGTCCAATGGGTTGGACTGTGCGTTGATAGATCACTATGTCAGTCAGTCACCTTTGAGTTTTATATATATAGACTAGTGGCCCGCCCTCGCTTCGCTTCGGGGTAGAATTGATCAAAATCCTTTCTTAGCGGATGCCTACGTCATAACATAGATCTACCTGCATGCCAAATTTCAGCCCGATCCGTCCGATGGTTTGGGCTGTGCGTTGATAGATCACTATGTCACTGAGTCATATTTGAGTTTTATATATATAGATACAGTATTTCTGTAATCTGAGACTGGGTCCAACCCACAGAACACAGAAAGAGGTTAGAAAGGCCTTGTGGGCGGGGCGGGTGCACCACAGTAATGTCTGAACAAAAACTCATAACATGACCTAAACTTTGTTCTGATTGCACCGTTGCTGTCGGGTGAGAGCGATGATTGGTTCGATTCTTTGACGTCGCGTTGTTTGATTGGCTAGTATCTATTAGGTGGGTGTAAGATAACTCAACTCAGATCAACAGACGAGATAAAGTAAAATTAACAGAAATAAAAAACAAAACTCAATTCAAACAGGCACATTCAGTATATCAAACACTAAAATGGTGATGGACCGGACATAGTTGAGGAAAAGGCTAGAGAAATGGACCAGAATAATAACAGAGTATCCAAGGGACGGTAAAAGAAACAAATGTGGGCAAACGAAAAGATGGGAAGATGATTTAGAAAAGGTGGCTGGGTCAGAATGGATCAGAGTTGCAAAAGATAGAGGAAAATGGAAATCTTTAGAGGAGGCCTATGTCGAAAGACAAGCTGTGTCAGAAAATAATGACCCGAACGCTGATAATTTAGAATGGAAACAAATATATATATATATATATATACAGTTAATTAGATTATGAAAATGTTTCAAAGGTTAACAGCAATAAAGGCTTTTCTTTTTTTTATTAGGTGGGTGTGTAGTGGGGGCGAGCTGGCGACATCGGTTCCCGTAAAAACGGTAAATGATCACCGTTCTAATCCCTTTCTGTGTTCTGTGGTCCAACCCTTTAAATTGGATTGAACGCGCAACACTGACTTAAGCTCGCTGTGTTCATTGCTGCGCCTAGTCACATGATTCAATCTTAAAGTCATTAATTTAGTTTTAATTAAATTTATTTCTAGTTTGTGTTCATTTAGCCAATTTAAAGTTTTCGTTTTTAATATTTGTACTGTTTCGATGACGTGACTTCTTCTTCTTCTTCAGCCGTTCTCAACCAGTCTGGTGTAGGCCTCCTTCAAATTATGCCATCTAGTTCGATCTTGCGCCACTTCCATCCAATTCGTCCCTGTAGTTTTCCTGACGTCATCCTTCCAACGCATCTGTGGTCTTCCTCTAGGTCGTTTCTCGCCCCAAGGTCTCCATTCCAAGACCGCCTTACCCCACGAGCCATGCTTTCGGGCTATACCTATGTCCAGCCCACTGCCACTTTAAACGCGCTATGTGTTTAACGGCATCAGTGACCCCACTTTGCTTTCTAAGCCAGGTGTTAGTCTTGCGGTCTCGTAGTGTAATCCCTACTTGTTTCCTCTCTAGTTTCCTCTGGGCGACTTGTATCTTGTTGATACTTGAAATAAACCTAAATTTATTTCTAGATTGTGTTCATTTAGCCATTTTAAAGTTTTCGTTTTTGATATTTGTACTGTTTCGATGACGTAACGTAAGTAGCTAGATATCGTCCGCGAATAGGACGGCACGGTTCCTTCATGATTTTCAGTATGTCATTAATGTAAATTAAAAATAATAAACATCCAAGAATGCTTCCTTGAGTTATTGAGGCATTTATAATTTTACAGTCAGATCTGATATTAAATATTTATCTACTGCTATGATCTAGGTGTGAGCGTTCTAAAGACGAACCGGTTTCAAGGACCGTTTTGTGTTCCGCGACGATAGAACCGTTTTACGTTTCGGATCAAAACAGTCTTCGTCGAACAACTAGTCCTCGGATTGTCTGCAAGCCAATATGTTCTTTATGATTAAGCAAATACAGTCTATAATAGAACGCAATGCTAAGAGGCCGTTTCGTTCTATGATAATTAAGCTTTGATTTTACAATAATATAATCTTTATTATTGAACATTTAAAGTCGATTATCGTATAACACTACATTTATTTCGATGTTTCGTCGTCTCGTTCGCAGCAACGAAACGAACGTTAACAAGATTTCATTTAGTTCAGTTTCGTTGCGTTACATTCGTTCGACCGTCGCGTGTCGTTTCGTTGCGTCACCCAGCCGCAACCAAAACCAGTTGCGAACGAGAACCGTTTCGAGGACTAGTTTTCGTTTAAGAGAAAACGGTTGCGTTTCGTCGTCAGAAAATTTGAGAACGACCCACCGCTACTATGATCTTAAAGGGTCATCCGTCCATCCATCCAGGATGACCAAAAATCTTTTATCCGAAACCGAAAATCATGGAAGAATTTCGAGTTCCTCCATGCTTCGGAAGGTACCTTAAGATATTGGTCCCGGCTGCATCTGCAGTCGTTAGCACCCTCCAATCCCCATTACGGCCATAACCCACCATGGGTTATGGCCCAATCTCCCTAATCTTTCCATAGAGAAGGCCTATGCCCCAGCAGTGGGGACATTAATAGGCTATTGATGTAATCAGCCTGTGTTAATTTTCACATAAATAAATAAATGTTCTACTTACAGCACGTTGTATTCCCTTGCCATAGCCAGGCTTAAGAGGCGAACATCCTTTTCCGGCTTCTCCGATACGACGTTAAACAAATGCGTGAGAAACGTAGAGAAATATCCCTCATGGTTCTCCTTCTTGTGGACCATCAAAAAGGTCATGAAATCAGCAGGAGACTCTAAGGAATAAATAATAAAATAATAAATATTTCCAACACTCACACCAATTAAGCCTAGCCCCAAAGTAAGCACTATAAGGCTTGTGTTATGGGATGCTAGGGTAACGGATAGAATACATATATTGTACATATATAATTATATTTATATAGAAATACATATTAAACATCCATGACTGGAGTACAAATGCTCGTATTCATCACACAAACATCTGCCCCCACCGGGATTCGAACCCGGGACCTCTCGAGTCGGCGACACCATGAAACCCGGCGTACAAACCACTCGGCCACGGAGGTCGTCAAGGAAATAGAATGTTCTTGAATTTCAGTTTTGTTTCAGTTTAAAACCATTTTTCGAATGAGCAAATGTCCTGTTTCCTCCTGATGGTAAGCGTCGCGCTCCAAACCTACGCACTGAGTGCAGGGCGGATCCAGAGGGGGGGTCATGGGGGTCATGACCCCCCCTGGGCGGGGTCCATCTGTACCCACTTCACAATCTTTACCCATTGTGACTTGACCACGACTATTTGACCCCCCCCCTGCCGCCAAAGCTGGATCCGCCCTTGACTGAGTGCAACAATAGCTGCGTTCAGTATTTGCTACGCACAGATTAATCGAACGGCCAGACCATAGAGGTATAACAATAGAGTGGGGAAGGCGGCTCTAAAAGTGTCCGTCTAGTAGAAAGAGAAAGAATCTTTCTCCCTCTCTTGTGACGCATGGCATCCAATGGCATCACATCGAAATAGTAAGATGCTTACGGTTGCCAATGCGCATGCGCGATTACAGAGAGAAAGCTCTCATATTCTTTCTCTTTCTATTAGAGGGACACTTCCACTTGTAGTAGAGTCTATATCTCCCCTACTCTATTCTTATACCTCTATAGAGCAGACCAACCGCAGATTAATTTCTAACCTCAAACAGAAACAAAACTCACAACATGACAGATAACCGAGATTAATCTTTCTCGTCGGTCAAGATACTAAGAGCTAACAGATTTTTCAAATATGTCGCGGGAACGTTGCCCTGGCAACAAATATGGCGTCCTATAAGCAGGTGACGTCACACAGCTCTCATTCAAACATCGAACAGCAAGAAGTAATACCACTACAACAGCATTTTGTTAACAAGCAGGTGACGCCTAGAAGCTCCGCCAATCCGAGGCATTTTCGGTTACGTTATTTTTTAGCAATACTATATTTTTTTGGCGGATTTGTGGAATCGGTTAAAGTTTGGAAATAAGCTTCCTCGTTAGGGGGTTGCGGAGGGGGGAGGGGGGGACCCTCCTATCCAACCCCCGTCTGCCGGAGATTCGTAGTTTTTTCAGGAAAAAAAATTGTGTAAACATAACCTCAAAATAAAATATGCATAAAAAGCAAGAGAGAGATGACTTGTTAGGTTAAGGCTTATGGGAGAAACGGTAATGGAGAGTGCACAAACCCCACAAAAGCTTTTTTTTGATAAAAAAGGTCTCTTTTAAAAAAAATCTGGTCACAACACTAACCTAACCTAACCTAGTGTGAAGTATCACCACTTGGGCCCTGGAAGTACAGGTTAGCCCTAAGGCCAACAATCAGTCCGGGGGGCGCGCCAAGGTCAGTAAAAAGGGTCGAAATCACACAAAAGGAAGCACAGAACATTCACAGAAAACTCGGAAGCAACGGAATGAACACATGTCATGTTGATTACTTTTTTTCTATTAGGCTTGTTGAAAATATATCGATGTATCGATATATCGATATTTTTTGTTCGATATATCGATATTTTTTGCCGATATATTTTCATTCGATATATCGATACATCGATACAAAATAACCAATATCGAAATTCGTATCAAAAACGATATTTTTTTTAATTATTAGCCGCATATCACGATCTAACTAAATTCGTATCTGGAAAAATCGTAACTGGATCTCAGATTAATGATATTCAATATATCTATGATCTGTGCTGTATTTAGTATTGTCTATGTCATCATTGGAAAATAGGGTCTATTTTTAGGGAGAAAATTTTCGTTCCATTATTATTCCGCGTGTCATATTTCGTGAGCTCGTACGTTCGTGTACGATATTTTTGGGAAAATTGGTCCGATATATCGATATATCGATGTTTTTTTCGCGATATATCGAAGCCGATATTGATATTTTTTTAAATATCGATGTATCGATATATCGATATTTTTTTCAACTTTCGACATCCCTATTTTCTATATGGCTTCGCACGGTTTGTGCATTTAGCCAATGTCAAGTGTAAAATGTTTACATACCTATTCTATAGCACTCGTGATCAAAATATTAGTCAAGTCAAAGTAAGTGGCAGTCAAGTCGATCCCCCTTTCCCTGTGTTTCAGTAAATGTGTGGAGATTTACTGGAACCTCCCCGTGGACTTCTTGATGGATCGTCGAAAGACACTTTCGGCTATTTTGTTTCACTTGCCAACACTTGTGCATGTTTCCGAACACTTAGGCCCGTATTATACTATAGAAAGATTCTCAGTGATTGATTTAGTATTGAGCATAGTTAGAAAGGGATGTCGCTATATAAAGCACATAGCGACATCCCTTTCTAACTGTACTCAAGTAAAGATCAACACTTAGTTCTGTAATACGGGTCTTAGTGGTTAATAATCCACCATTATTAGACACTAACATCCGCCACAACAAAATTTTTAACAAGAAAAACAAAACTGCTAAAGTGACGCTTCCCGATCCCGCCAAAAAGTCCTGTTGATTACTTTTGCGTATCCCTTTACTTCTTTTTTTTTCGTTCTCCCTTTCCAGGGAAGGCATGGGGAACAATGCCCATACAGCCTCATTTTTACTTTTATTTCTCACTACATTAGTTTAGTTTCACTCAAAAATGAAAAAAATAACTAAATACGTAAGTACCTCTCCGGCAACTAAACCCACGGCGTCAGTTTTCCCAGAACGAGAAAGCTTATTTCTAAACCCAACCCGTGGAATTTGTTCCAATATTGTTAATAGAGAGAGATACTAGAAATTGGTCCTTTATTTTTTATACTGTCAAATAGTCTAATTTACCTAATTCTCTTTTCTTATATTATATTTCTTTTTGTATGACACTGGATAATAACTGAAATCATACAAACTTATGAATTTTATATTTTATAGTTCCACATATATAAATATATGTGGAACTAGAACAATTAACCAAAAACTAAAAACCTTAAAAAATATAATATAATGGCTAATATACATTATTAAAAGGAGTCCCTTTAGGCAAGGTTCCGAAGATACTGGCAGCGTTCCCCCTTTGAATAGCTAGACTAATTCTTTGTCCGATGTAGCTGCCAGCTCTTCGGTCTCCCTTTTTAATTTGCCAAGGGACGACAAATTTTTCATCTGTTTCGTCATGTACAGTGGCTGAAATTAGTTAAACAATATTTATCTTCCAATTATAATTTTAGTGTTGTTCATTTCTGAAGCACATCCTCTCTTCTAACCAATTACATGCCCGACGGGGTCCATAATGTGAGCATTATGGACCCCGTCGGGCATGTAAGTACCTACTCCTATTATTTATATAAGTACCTACGTCACTGTACACATTATGGTTGCAATAAATGATTTGAGTTGGAGTTAAAAACGGTTGAACTAACCTGTGGTATATATGGGTTCTGTTGAGTACGGATGTTGTTCTGTGGGATGGAGCCATTCGGTGTGTCCTGCTTTGATTAGTCTCCAAGTAGACTTCGTTTCGTAGTCTTCAAATAAAAGGTGACTTTGGTTCTGTAGAGCAGCTGAAATACAACAAGGGATATGTGGTAGTAATTTATGTTATTTATGGGATTGGTTAAGCCGTTGGTCTCGGCTGCATCTGCGTTCGTTAGCACCCCCCAATCCGCACTGGGCCCGCGTGGTGGGTCATGGCCCAATCTCCCTATTCCATCCATAGGGAAGGCCTGTGCCCCAGCAGTGGGGACATTAATAGGCTGATGATGATGATGATGGGATTGTTACTATGTATCTGATATTTCGGCACTGTTGCAAGCGCCATGTTCACGGAGTTACTCGCTTTGGAATTCGGAAAATATATGTTTTTAACACAGAACTTGTAATAAATTAATCCTCTTATTATAAGTTCTATGTCTAAATCTCCAGTAGGCAGTGCCGTCTTTGACCTATTAGAGGCCCTGGGCATATTAGGATAATGGGGCCCTTATGACTTCCGTTTGGAGATTTAACAGGAACTAGGGACTTTGTATTTGATCTGAGGGCCCCCCTATCGATCGCGGGGCCCTGGGCATTTGCCCAAAGTGCCCACTGGGAAAGACGGGTCTGCCAGTAGGCCCCCATTTTCGCTAACAGTGCGACTCACCCGTGATACCCCGAGGTTCAGAGCCACGAGGACGTATGAGGGCTCAAAAGACGCGGAATTTGAAGGGCTTTAAGAAGTTGCAAAAGATATTTAGGAAAAATCAAAAAAAAATGCCAATCGAAAAAAAAAGACTTTTATCGACGGAACAATCGTGTGTCACAAAAAATGTCTGATGTCTCGAGGACGGGGCAGAACTTAAAAAATATGCAAAAAGAGCACCTCGGTATGGAACCTAGGAACATTTTAGGTCATTACACTTTTTTCAATATTGGTGACGGTTGAGGCTGTAGAGGTGCCCTTAGCCGCAAGTTTTGAGGAGGTATGAGAGCTCTAAAGACGCGGAATTCGAAGGGCTTTAAGAAATGTTGTAAAAATATTTTGGAAAAATTGGTTTTGAAGAAATCATTTTTTTGGTTTTGAAAAAAAAATATAAAATCTAAAGAAAATATAACTAGAAAAAATTCCACGCGGGCCAGGCAGCAGACGGGACTCGAACCCGTACCCTTCGCTATCCGGGCGAATGCACTGACCAATTATTGAAGTTATACTTCTTTAGGCGCGTTATGAAAAAATGATGAGAGTGAAATTTTAAGATGCGCGCGCATCACTGTAACACAAAATTTTAACAGCATGAAGTTGGTCGCTTGAGCGACCAACTTCATGCGTTACTTTTGTGTTTACCGCACATTAAGAAAATCTACCAACAAAATAGAAATAGAATCTTTATTTAGTGGGTGCTAACGACTGCATTGTGAAGGCCTATCAAAAGTATTTATTAATCTGGAACAACGGAACCAAAGCGCGATTCAGGAGACTACAGCGCCATCTCTTGACCATTGGTGTAGTAGAACCAAAAACCACATCTTTATTTTTTGTAATAAAGTAACAGTTATAGGTATTCATATTTATAATATTTGTCCACATGTTTCTAGTTTGTATATTCGGAATACGTGTTTGAGTTTCATACAAGTGCAAATCACATATGTTCTAATAAATTATATTCAGTAGCGATTTTAATTGAATATTTTTTTAATTATTTATTTATTTTTTCAAATTAAAACTGAACTTTATTGACTGTGTCCTTTTCCAGACTTTTTATTAATTTATTGTAATTAATTATTTGCATGCAATTAAAAACTAATTTTAAACGATGCCAAAGAAGGATAACTTCTCACGCGCCTACATAAGTACACGCACCCATTTTTTCATTATATTCGACGACCTCCGTGGTCGAGTGGTTTGTACGCCGGGTTTCATGGTGTCGCCGACTCGAGAGGTCCCGGGTTCGAATCCCGGTGGGGGCAGATGTTTGTGTGATGAATACGAGCATTTGTACTCCAGTCATGGATGTTTAATATGTATTTCTATATAAATATACTTATATATGTACAGTATATGTATTCTATCCGTTACCCTAGCATCCCATAACACAAGCCTTACAGTGCTTACTTTGGGGCTAGGCTAATTGGTGTGAGTGTCGGAAATATTTATTTATATATTTATTTATTTATGCTACAGCGGGCCTAACGCCCGCGTCGAAATTCTTCTAGCCATTCTTAAGCTGCAAGGCAGCGCCATCTCTTCGCATTGTAGGTAACCCACAATGTCAAATGAATACTTTTACAAGTATTAAACATTTGAAAGATGAAATAGCAATTATAGTTATAATTTTTATTTTTTAAGCATGTAACTGCTTGTATTTCAGTCTGCTGCCTGGTCCGCGTGGATTTGTTTCTATTTAAATTTTTTTTAGATTTAAACATCAAGCAGTTACATGCTTAAAAAATAAAAAATATATATAAAATTTTTTAATAATCTGTAATAGGTACATTCATTTTCAATTCCCTTTCAAGTCGTGTAGAGCACGAGTTCTGTAAATGTTTTTTTGTAGTTTCTAAAAAAAACTTACTATCTCCAAACTGCTGCGCTGTAAAATTATAATAGTGCAATAAGTTGGTTGCGTTAACACCGGCTATATTTTCCATGACGTTCTTGCTACCATTGTAAATGTTTATCAAATTGGTAACATCTTCCGCCTGTATGTCACTTATGACTTTACTGTCATTCGTCAGCAGTATATCCTTAAGGGGATCTTTATTAGTCAAATTTCGTTTAAACAAAAAATCACTGTATACATAATCTTCAATAAAAATATTGTGTTTAGTAGTATTGCCGACTGAACTATGTCTTAAGGCGCTTACATCAACTGCGTTCATAGGTTTAACGTCTCTTAGCAAATAAATGTTTTTAGTCATTAGAGCTTCTTGTTGGCTCTTTCTTGTCGTATCGTAAGGTCTATATGCTTTTGTTGCTTTCGTTTTAACTCCTATATTACCTCTTGGAATATCAGTAATACGTTTTATAAAACCAGTTTTAGTTTTAATTGCAAAAGTTTCTTTTGTAATTGCTTTATTGTCTTTATTTTTGATTACTGCGGGTTTGGTACTTGGAATTCTTCTCATTGTCTTCCACCACATATCCTTGTAGTCATAAAGAGGGTCTGCTTCTACAGTCTTCAGTTTATCCATTATGTCATATTTCTTAGTCTGGACGTCCACTTCATTCAGGAATGGAGTAATAAGGGTACGAAATGATTCTTTCTTAATTGTTTTGTAAAATTCATATTGGGATTCTGAAAATCAAGGTATATTTTAAAGTTCATTGTCGTTAACGTAGACCAGCTTAGCTTGCCTTTTTAAGCAAGCAAGAAGCTCGAGATGATAAATTTTCGGTCACCCATCAGATGACCGACCATTGCAAACTTGATTATTATAAAGTTAATGATTATCTTAATGATCGTAATGCATGGACATAGTGTTTCTTGTAATTTGTTATTTGATGGGAATTAGTCAGTTATTGTAACAGTAATATGGTACCTAGCTAATGCCGCTTCCTAAATACTAAATATAAAAATTATTGCAACTATATATCTATATCCTAATTGGATGTAATGGAAGGTGACTTGAGAAGTATCTCATAAGTCATTTTTCAACTTGATGACTCTGTATATATATCAAAACAGGGAGAAAAAAGCAGCCCTTGCTGAATTTCTTGTCGGTTCTTCTCAGTACAAGGTCTCCCGCCGTAGTTTTGCGAACCGATGGCGTAGCTTCTTGACCTTCACAAGTGCTTGTAACAGCCTAGACTGAATAAATGACTTTTCATTTCATTTCATTATTACACATAAATTTATTAGTATAGATTTTTTTTATTTGAATGTAATGTGATCTATTTTTCTTAAATAAAGTAGGTAGGTATTATTATATTGCGAAAGTTGCTTAACTTCCACATCTAGACCGGGAGATGATGACACAAAATACTTGGTCATTTGTACCAGTATGGCGGTTCTTCAGGGGTCTAATTACGTAAAGGCAAAAAGGAAAATGATGGTCATAGCGCTCGCACCGGCGGCCCAATCGCGTGGGCGTTAATCGAACGCGTCGGATAAATAACGAGTGTCGAACGATTTGTTCCACAAAAATGCTTATATTTTCAGATAGTCGAAAAAAAGAAGTAGGCGGTAGCGTAATGCCATACTTCTCGGGTGTGACTTACAGCCCGCCATACCGACGCGAATACATTAATTTAAATAAAACAATTCAACCATTTGTACCAGGCTAATTTTTGCACAGCTAATCATCGTCGAGTAGCCATTCACGAAAATCACCTTGCCATACTTTTCCGACAGTTCCCAATGGCCGCCATACCGCTGCAAAGGAGTAATTTTTTTTTTCGCCAAACGATTTGTACCAGTATTGCATTTGAATTTTTGGAATGTATTTGGCAAAATGTGACCGTTATTATTTTTCCCATACTTCTAGTACGGGGAAAAAGTGCTGCCATACTTGAAATACTTATTTATTTGACACGTTTTAAAAATACGACTGCAAAATACGTAAAATCATTTTTTACATCATGACATCATTGTATTCTCGTCATTTGGATGCAATTTTACGTAAAAAAATGTATTACAGATTGTAAACATGGGGCGGATGACTGTCGGACTTGAGCTAAAAGGTGAAAAAGAAAAAAAAATGACGATTTGTACCAGTATGGCATTTGGATTTTTGGAAATTATACGATACAATGTGACCATTATTATATTTGCCATACTTGTAGTAGAGGGAAAAAGTGGCGCCATACTGGTACAAATCGTTCGAATTACGAATAAAATCTTGGGACTTTGAAAAAATATTGTTCACATTCGCCACCTCCCACAGGTATGGCATTATCAGACTTCTATTTATGATCATACGGGGAACTGTTAAAAAAAGTTTCAGGGTGGTACAAATCGTTTGGCGAAAAAAAAAAATTACTCCTTTGCAGCGGTATGGCGGCCATTGGGAACTGTCGGAAAAGTATGGCAAGGTGATTTTCGTGAATGGCTACTCGACGATGATTAGCTGTGCAAAAATTAGCCTGGTACAAATGGTTGAATTGTTTTATTTAAATTAATGTATTCGCGTCGGTATGGCGGGCTGTAAGTCACACCCGAGAAGTATGGCATTACGCTACCGCCTACTTCTTTTTTTCGACTATCTGAAAATATAAGCATTTTTGTGGAACAAATCGTTCGACACTCGTTATTTATCCGACGCGTTCGATTAACGCCCACGCGATTGGGCCGCCGGTGCGAGCGCTATGACCATCATTTTCCTTTTTGCCTTTACGTAATTAGACCCCTGAAGAACCGCCATACTGGTACAAATGACCAAGTATTTTGTGTCATCATCTCCCGGTCTAATCGCAGACCGCAGAACAACTTGCAGCATCGAGATTCTCAAATTAATGAGTAAATTATAAAATGTTACCAACTTCTCTGTGCAAAACAAGTGGTCCAACTGAAGTACGCGACAAAACAATACAATTTTAACATTATGAAACTGTTTTGGTAGGACTCGCATTGTTTTATTTAAGGTTTTCCTTTATCGCTTAGTTTTTATATTTTATATTTTCTACATTAAAATGCATTCGCTTCTCTTACGAAACGTCGTTCTGGTGTTTATTGCTGTGCTGTACGCAAACGGTAACAAAAGTTTGGATCAATCCATCATCATCATCATCAGCCTATTAATGTCCCCACTGCTGGGGCACAGGCCTTCCCTATGGATGGAATAGGGAGATTGGGCCATAACCCACCACGCGGGCCCAGTGCGTATTGGTGGGTGCTAACGACTGCAGATGCAACCGGGACCAACGGCTTAACGTGTCTAAATCAATCAATCGTTTGTTTTATTTATAATATGTGTTTTTGTTATTGTGTAAGGAGGGCACAAAAGTCCTTAAAATAAAAAAAAACGTGGGGTGCACGCTGGGAATGCCGGCAGAAGTAAAAACTTGAATATTAACGTTGCGTATTTTTGATATTTTGGAATGGTTAGGGAATAATTTTGCACGAATAGCTTTAATTTTATCAGTATAAAAGTACTATCATGTATGTGGTAGAATACTATATTTATTTATTGCGTTATCGTACACAAACATGACAATTTATATTACATTAAAAAAGTTTATCTCTCAGAAAAATCATATTACATGAATCACGTTTAAGCGCACTCAGCGCCAATTATTATAAAGAAATCAACTTACATGAATTACATTTAAGCGCACCTAGCGACATCTATTGTAAAAAAATGCATTATCTTCGCAATAAAACTACCACGTGGACGTCCTAGATAGACTTTTTATTATAATACGGTAAAATAAAATATTACTATGTTTCGTCCAATATATTGAAAGTCAACAACCTTTCCAATTTTATTGCGTGTCATGATGCGATCAGCCCACGTGTTTTAACCTGACTTGAGTTTAACATTTTTTACCCATACAAAAAAAGTGTACAACGCCGCAAAAGAAGTTTTCACTTAAAAAATATATATATATACGTATACAGCGTGTTTATTCTTTTTATCTGTTGTTCTTTTCGTCTATCCGTCCTTTAAAATTTAAAATCGTCGCACTAAAATCTGACGCTCAAATCGTGACGCGGACTTAAAAAGTTATCGCGCGCAAAGAAATTTCACTTCAATAACGGACGGATTTTAATTAAACAAGCAATTTTTAGCTATACCAGGCATTTGGTGTACTCTAACCAGCATTGCCAGATATTTGCCGAGTCGGGATTCAGGGACTTTTTGAGTGAAAAAAGTGGGATTCTTTCGTCGAAAGTGGGACATAGTAAAAAAAACCTATATGATCAAAAGTTATTCTAATTTATCTTCATTACGCGCCGGGCAGGCGGCCAGTCCACACTTGTCAGTGCCACGAGCCCACACTTTCTCAGTACGCTGAACGCACGATCGAGTATCACCTCAGACAAGAGATGAAGGTGAAGTAAGAATGGCAGAATTAGATTTGGAGTTTATTTGATTGAGACTAAAGATTTCTTGAGGATTCAAGTTTAAAACACCTCGTATAAACTTAATCTATATAACTGCTCATATTTTTCACAGATTGTAAAGAATTGGAGACACCACAGAGAAGTGTGAATTTGGCCCTGGAAACAGTTCTGCAATTCGATAACAATGAAAATTCAGCCGACATCGAAATCATTGACAAAGTCCAAGACTTTTTGAAACGAGTCAAACGCGTCATTAGGAACAACAGAGATTCTAGAAGGACAGCCGTCATTGATGATAATACACCACTGACTTTCACTGATTTTGTGAAAAGCGCCCTTGTCATACTCAGTTCTTATAACGACGAAGATCTAGAAGAAGTAGCAGCAGTCGTTGATGAAGAACTAAGGAAATACCACTACAAAGGTTGCAAATTCTACGAATTAATAGAAAACGGGGACGTCAGACGATTCATGGCGGACAAATTGGATAAAATCAGAAATGTACCTGGTAAGGAGCTAAAACGTCAGCTGACGACAACAATAAAAAAGTTGACAGACTCCAAAGACGGATTCAAACACATGTTGATAAGTACATATTTAAATTCATTGTACAGTGAAAAGGATTCGGAGAAATTCAACGATTTCCTGAAGCACATAGCTGTATACAAACAAAAGAGTAAACGGTCTAACTTAGATTTAGTCAAAATCATCAGAAAGGGTCTGCGTTCTATAGTTTTCGATCACTACAGTAAACTGGATTCGAACACAAGGAGAGGTTTGAAAATAAAATTGGAAACGTTTTGGGAAGATGTCAACAATGTAAAATATGGGGATGTTTGGAGATTCGAAACCCAAACGCGACCGAATAACCAGCCACAATTAACAATTAAAACGACGAATATTTACAACGAACATTTAAAAAGCTTTATAAAACCAATTCCAAAAAAGGTTGACAAGCAGAAGGTAAAAAGAAACCGTAAAGAAAAACCAGATAAAAAAGAATTGGTAAACAGTGACGACTTCGAGACCCTTATACGGCAAACTAATAAGAAAGTTAATAAGAAAAAGGTAAAGAAACTCAAAATTGAAAAACCACATACAAAAGAATTTACTGTTAAGGAAATTCATAAGGAAGTAACAAAGAAGAAGGCAAAGAGATTAAGAACCATTAAGCCTTTAACGGGAATCGTTGATGCAGATAGAGAAAGAAACGTTAGAGAACCAAAATTTACGTTCATAACTCTCTATCCAGAAGCGATAAGCGTCTCGAGACCTCATCAACGTAATCACAAAAAATCGAAGAAGACGCTAGAGAAATACAAACGAGTGCCTCATAGAAGCACGGCGGATTACAAACATGTAACTGCACTCCGAACGGATAGAAAATTGAAACCTAATAAGAGAATTTTCTGGAACAGCAATTACACAATAAACGTAGAAAGTCTGAACTTGAAGAAAGACATAATTGATCATAGAGCGGTGAAAAGAATGAGGTAAGAATTGGAATAATTTAACTTAACTGTAATTATCCTCTCAGGAAACTGTACATATTAAGCGAGCAAGCAAAACTCTTAATGAGTAATTTAGCAACAATCATCATCATCAGCCTATTAATGTACCCACTGCTGGGGCACAGGCCCTCCCTATGGATGGAATAGGGAGATTGGGCTATGACCACAACCCACAATTCCCAGTGCGGATTGGCGGGTGCTAACGACTGCAGATGCAGCCGGGACCAACGGCTTAATATGCCTTCCGAAGCACGGAGGAACTCTAGATAGAAGATTTTTGGTCAACCGTCCAATGACCGACTATTGCGAAAGTTGCTTAACTTCCACGATCGTAGGCCGAACGCGTTAAACACCTGCGCCATCGAACTCTATAACCTGCGCAATTCAAAATTCAAATAAACAGAATTGCTAAA
The DNA here is from genome assembly GCA_902850365.2 of Chilo suppressalis. Taxonomy (NCBI): domain Eukaryota; kingdom Metazoa; phylum Arthropoda; class Insecta; order Lepidoptera; family Crambidae; genus Chilo; species Chilo suppressalis. The sequence goes on along the minus strand of OU963920.1, from coordinate 708,259 downwards.
TACTTACAAAAGGAATTTACAATTTGTTATGCAGTGGGGGTGCTCCATGGTCATGCATTACGACGTACTTCAAGAACTTCCCGATTATATTCCTAAACCTAGAAATTTACTTAAATCCAATACAATTATTAAAGCGAGTAGGGATTTCAGAATGCAAAGCGGGTGGACCATTGATTTCCAACTCCTAACTTGAGGGTGAATCACCTAACTATACTTCACTCACACTTAAAATATGCTTATTGCTCTTATACAAGAACACGACACTATGAAGCTATTTTCATTGCCCATCACTAACTGTAAATTTTCTAATACCGCAGATTTGAGACCATCAAAAAATCACCAGTTATGAAATCCACCACCAAATCGTACAATAAAAGAAAACATGCACACAGATCGAGGAAGATCGATCCTATTATTAAAGCAATCGATGAATCTGATGAAGGTTTAAATATAGAAGCTTTTGACAGCAGGAAAGAGCGAAATCGTAGCTATAAGAGAAAACCAGTGAGAAAAAGTAACGACAACGACACTCTAACTGCTATGACAATGAATCCAACGACAATTGTGAGCAACGCAAACGATAATAATACTGATTTCATAAGAAAACTGAAAGAACTAGAGATAGAATTAAAGGAAGTCAAGGAGCACATTGAGAAAAGCATCAAAACTACTACCACACCTTTAGACACAACTCGTTACGATATACTAGATTTTTGGGAAGGAACCACAACTTTACCTAATATAGAAGATGAAACAACTAGAACTACTACTCCTAAAACAACTACTACTAGTAGTACGACTACTGCTAAAAGTACAACTACAAAAGCAAAAACTACAACTGACAAGAAACTTTTAACAACAGTCAAAGTAAGTCACAAAAAGCCAACACACGCGAGAAAAAGAACTACCACAACGCAAACAACTGCAAACACTGAACCGAAACCTGTTTTCAGAAGTGACGATAAAGACAAAGATGCAAAAGATAAAGATACGGAACTGAACGAGGTCATACCGAAAAGTCCTACAACTGTACGCACCACTCGTTTTATAGACAGAGTCGAACTGAAACTTCGTAGTTCCAACAGTTCTAACTCTACTACAACGCGTCAAAGTCCCACTACTGAACTAAACATTCTAAATATCACAGCCAATAAACCAGTAGATACAACTCCATCATCCAAGAAGTTTGATGATAAAAGGGAACTATCTCCAGATTTAGAAGTTGAAACTTATTTGAATGATACTAAAATGCTGGATGACGAAATGAAATCACAGATGGTTAAACAAAAGATGATGGATGATCTTAACAAACTTATACCTGAAAGCACAGTCGAAACGTTGGGTACTACAACTGAATCTCTTTCTGTGGCGAAAATTGTTACAACTGATGAACTGGCGGTAATGGATGATGGCGACGATATTCTGAAATAGTATTATGCACAGAATGATGTGGTTTTATTTCTGTTTCTAAGAAAAGAAAATCAATTTTTTGGTAGTTTGGTCTAGTTATACTAAGTCAAAATTCTAAAATTCTTTAATCAAATTGGAAACAAAGTACAACTCTTGAATCGTCCATATTGTCTTCCCTGCCCCCAGTATAGGATATTTTTTTGTAGCTGTGGAGTAAAATTATTATTATATGTACCAACAACATTACAATATTTACAAAATATTATACTGATCGGTATCAATACAAAATCATTTTCATCTTAATAGGGGTGATGACGGGGTACAGTAAACGAAATTCTATTTAGTACGTTAGTTAGATGATCAAAAAATAATGGACACGTATTTTTTCTTTGGGCAATCAACCAAAAAATGACAAAGTTATAGCGCGTCAAAACTTGGGAGTAGGGGCTCGTGACGTCACTTTTGAGTGAATTTTCACTTATAAGTGTACTGAAACGTGACGTCATGCGACTTTTCAAATCAATAAATCTCTGCAATGTTTATATTATGTGAAAAAAGAAAAAATACGTGTCCAATACTTTTTGATAATCTACCTGATAAACGAAGAAAAAAAAATAGTCATCATCCCTATTGTAGAAACAGTGTTGTATGTAGTTGAATGCCATAGGCGACTATCATCTTGTAGACTTGGGAGACGATTTACAGCTTCAGGGTATGCCGGTAGCACAATCACACTTATATTATAACAGCGAAAGTTTGTGAATGTGTGAGTGTGTATGATTGTTACTTCTTCACGTCTAAACGGCTGGAGCGATTTTAATAAAATTTGGTATGGAGTTAGCTGACACCCTGGATTAACACATAGGCTACGTTTTACTGCAGGAAGACATCCCTAATAAACCGTGGGTAATTCCACGGGGCACAGCTAGTACTTGTATTTAAGGAAATAAGGTAGGGAACAAAGCTACTTTAACAGCCGGGACCCATTAGATATTTTAAGAATGGATCATTTTTTTTCAATAATGAATCCCGACTGTTATGGTAGCTTTGAAATCAGAAATCAGAAATTTTATTGCGTTTTTTTCCTTTTAATTAACAGAATTATAGACTACTGGACTTGTTTTTTTTTTCTTTTCGGTTTTTATATGAAGTACTACTTAAGCAGTCGGGTTTTTTGATTTTTTAAATTTTGTTTGATAACAATATCTAGCCATAAACTTGTGCCGCACTGTTTGGTGAAAAATGGTCTACTTTGTAATGCCTTTCCATTAGTAAAAGCAAATTTGAATTTATGCACTTTTGCTCTTATTTTTCTCAAAGGCGCTATTTTTTTTTTATTTATTTATAACTAGAGTTTAGGCTTATGAATCAAGTTAGTAAAAAATTTATTCTTACTCTCAAGATATAAAATAAATATAAATATTTCCAACACTCACACCAATTAGCCTAGCGCCAAAGTAAGCACTATAAGGCTTGTGTTATGGGATACTAGGGTAATGGATAGAATACATATACTGAACATATAAGTATATTTATATAGAAATACATATTAAACATCCATGACTGGAGTTCAAATGCTCGTGTTCATCACACATACATCTGCCCCCACCGGGATTTGAAACCGGGACCTCTCGAGTTGGCGACACCATGAAACCCGGCGTACAAACCACTCGCCAACGGAGGTCGCCGAATACCATATTTTTTTCAGTTTGCAATAACAAGTAGGTATTAGGCGCTTCTTGATGTCAATGACATAAATAATCCCAAAATAAGCACTGTAAGGCTGTTATGGCAAACTAGGGCAACTGATAAATTATAGAAATACATATTTATAATGTTACAATAAATGGTTAGTATTGAAAAAACCTAATTGTGTAACTTCTTCGTCTTTCGCTATACAATATCATCGACCTTCGACAAACAATGCAACAATATAGAATGACATGGATTCTTAAAGTTTTGATGACACGGAGCGAGTTACGAGCTACAACCCAGCTAATTCACTAGCAGTTTGTAACTAGGCTTATCAGATCTCCGGATTTTTAGACTCTTCTCAGGATTGTGTCCAGATTTTGAAAATCTAAGGAAATCTCAGGATTCATAGAATGTTCAATAACATACAGTTCCTTTCAGTTTTTCAGTTTTTAGGTACGCAATATCAACAGACGTATCTTTTTTTACATAACAACTTACAAGTTTGATTTTTTCACAGTTTCAAGGGACCGTAGACTTAAGTATTATATGATTTAAATTTTAACTCAATACCTCGGCGCGTTTCTTAGATAAAGGGTCAAAGCCACAGGATTTTTGATCAAAATCGGGCATTTTCTCCGGATTTATTCATCTGGTAACCCTACTTGCAACTCACAGTGTCATAGAGGCTTAACTTTTCAAGAAATTTGTCAGATAGCGTAGATAGATATTTGGACCATATCGTGTGTTGGTCAGCAAGCTATTTTGCATGAAATTATAGCACTACTAATAAGATTTTGTGTTCGGTATAAGTCTTATGTAGGTAGATCGGTCGTAAATTTTATTTATTAATTTTGTAAGGTAGTTCTGTTCCTCGTTCGCTCGGTTTGAATACGGATCGGTGACGCCTTTCAATTGATAATTTCGGTATAAATAACGGTGTTTCGTATATAATTCATAACTACTTCGAGGTAACTTTATTATATCTATTGGCTGGTGTTGTGAACTGGGGGTCACAGCCTATTAATGTCCTCACTGCTTGGGCACAGGCCTTTCCTATGGTTGGAATAGTTAGATTGGGCCATGACGTCTTAACATGCTTTCCGAAGCACGGAGGACGTGCGCAGGACTGCCCACGCTAGGAGATAAGTGTGACCTACTAAAATCGAAAAAATGATAAAGCCATATATAATGAAAAAAAGACTGGCAAATGCCTGTTAATTAACGAAGTCACATTTATCAATATTGAGCCTTAACTTTTTTCACAGGAATGCTTTAACAATGTTTTCACAATCCTCCAAAGGAGAGTCTGGTCAGTTGTCGCGCATTGTTACCACACAATAAATGAATGAAAGAAGCACAAATGAGGCTGTATGCATAAACATCTTTAACTATACCGTCAGACATGACAGCGGAAGTTGTTACATTGAAATAACACAAGGAGATGCAAAAAAAGGGTCTCGCATGCCGAGCTTCCTGTGCGAGCGGTAAGCGAAGATATTGCATTCTTTATATTAATACATGTAGCAATTGAATGCTTAAAAAAAATGTGTGCGTGTACTAGTGTACACACGTAAGAAGTGAAACTTCTTTATGGCCTTATTTTTCGAAAAATGATCTACATGCAACTTTCCAGAAATTGGTTAAATAAAGTTAAATTAGATAAAGTTAAACAAAAGGATTTTATTATCATAGACATGAATACAAATTACTGCCTATGAAACTGTTATGATTACACGGCTCAGTAATCTAAGGCACATGTTCCACCTCCGACGATGAACGATAAGCGAGTAGAAACTAGAAACGAATTGGCAGTCCTGAGTTAAAATGCACGCGCACGGCTTTTGACAGCCAAGCCAGCTTAACCGAGCGAGTATAGCTGAGTGAGTATCGCTGAGCTAGTATCGCTGAGCGAGAATCGCTGAGCGAGAATCGCTGAGCGAGTATCGCTGAGCGAGTACCGCTGAGCGAGTATCGCTGAGCGAGTACCGCTGAGCGAGTATCGCTATGCGAGTTTGGCTGAGCGAGTCTTATCTTTAATAACTATTGTCACTCAGCTACAAACGAGTAGAGAGAGTTCTCGCCGGCGACAGTGTGATCATTCAGCTATCAACTATTAATATAAAAAAAAGATGGCGCGTAACGGAAAAATGTGACGCGTAACCGAAAAATGTGACGGTAAATTTTTTTCCAACGGCGATAAAGAAGTTTCACTTCAATAAAAATTTAACTAAAGAAATATTATGTTAACCCCTTATTAATGGGCGAAAAATAAGTTTGGATTGGTTATTCCATGTTTTTTCAATGCTCATTTTATTACAAATTGTTTTTACAGTGTCTCAAAAAGGAGATGTATCTAACTAAATCAATTAAACACCTGTTCCAATCCAATTTCAAATAGAGAGAGAACATTTGTTGCTTCCACATAAAATACCTATGTTTTCATAAAAACTAAACGATAGCGCGATTCAATAGACTATTCTTGCCATCTAGTATACAAAAAGTCAGATTCTTAACACAAATGCTACTTGAGCGATATGAAAAGAAGACGGCGGCGGCGTAAATAATGTAAAATTTTTGCCTCTTTTGTTAATAAGGAAGTTTAATTTCATGTTATAAGCCCAACTTCTGCCTTTTGGATCTCTGGATACATTACTCACAAACGGAAACACGTCACCAGCAAAAAATGTCGTCATCATGTCATCACCAGCCTATTAATAACCCCACTGCTGGGGCACAGGCCTTCCCTATGGATGGAATAGGGAGATTGGGCCATGACCCAACAAGCGAGCCCAGTGCAGATTGGCGTGTGCTAACGACTTAACGTGCCTTCCGAAGCACGGAGGAACTCGAGATAGAGGATTTTTGGTCACCCATCCAATGACCGACCACTGCGAAAGTTGCTTAACTTCAACGATCGCAGCCGAACGCGCTGACCACCTACTCCATCGAGCTTTTTTTTGGAATTAAGCTATTTGGTGTGAATGTTAGAAATATTTATTTATTATAGCTTCAGCTTCGCTTACACTGTACACGGTACCTCTTACAATAGTGGAACTCTCAAGAGTGTTGTTGCTTGAAATGGCTATTTACAAGAATCAACAATAAATGCCATAAAGCACAAAAGAAGCATGATTACCACAGTGGCCGAGTACGTGAGCTCTGTCACTGGAGGTGTTGGGTTCTGGTCAGGGTTGCCAACCATAGCTTTTTTTTCTCGTACATATGAAGCTGAAAATCTCTCTTTTATCTGGCTTTCGAATCTCGTAACCTTATAAATTTATCTAATAATAATAAATTTATAATGCAACGGGTCAACTAACCATAGACTGTAAACAAATGTTTGTCCAGTAAAATTTTCTTCAGATTCAAACCTCTAGCTTAAAATAAAAATTATAATAAACAGACAATGGTTAGGTTACTTACGGTTTATGCTTCAACATGTTGCCTTCAATTAAAAATTGAAAGTGCTTGTAACAGCCTAGACTGAATAAAAGATATTGAATTTCGATAAAAAATGGCCCGTACATCCATACGCCCGTTGAATTATTTATTTATTTATTTTTATTTATTTATTTATTTTGGTTACATGGAAGACCAACAGCTTATCATAATATACTAGAAATGAATAGTAGCGACAAAGAGCCAATTACAGGTCCTCACATCTAGACATAACTTAAAAGAATAAAGAAACTATTCGCACTGTCTAATGTAGAAAAAGATCTCTTATATACAGTTTTATAAATGAGGTCCTTATGATAAATAACAGAATAACGAATTACGCACATGTTAATAACTAACACTTCTATGAATTTAAAGTCTGAAATAAATGTTTGTTATTATTACATTAATTTTTATCTCCAAAAAACAAACGAGCAATGATACATCTAATCGACGCTTCGCTAGTGTTAAAAAGATCTTTTACCTGCTTTGATAGTGAGTTGAAGCTGCTACTCGCTCGACAAAGAAAAGCGTTCTGCCAATAATTTGTAGAAGTAGGGGGGATACTTAAAATAGGATCAATCCTAAGGGGTTTGGGGGGAACTCTAAACAAGATCTTTGATAGGAGTTCCGGGCAGTCAACAGCCCCAGAAACGATCCTACTGAGGAAAACTAAATCCGCAATTTCGCGACGCATCTCTAATCATTACTCAATAATTTTACTCCAAAGCGAGTAAATATTACGAACCTTCACCTTTTTACCACAGAACCACCAGAGAGACGGCAAAACGCCACTGATATACCGTAAAGGTCCCGCAAACTCGTACTAAACGGTTTGCTTCCACCTATATCGTCAGAACAGCTAGGTTGTGGAACTCTTTGCCGGAATCTCTGTTTCCAGTCACCTATAATCTGGGGCTCTTCAAGTCGCGAGTGAATCGGTTTCTTCTAGGCAAGCGCGTCCCACCTTAGGCTGCTATGTTGCTCTTCATCAGTCGCGTGGCCGTAGCCAAGCGTTAGCCTATATAATGTAAAAAAAACTACAGCAAGACGGGCTACTGCAGCGCTGATGATTCTGGCAGGGCCTAAGGTTGATGACAATTTTTTTTAACAATAATAATACCCCTAAAGAAACAACCATACCAATTAATACATATAAAAAACAATAACAACATAGGCTGAATGATTTTACTATCTTAGCCTAAAAGAAAAGTGCAAATAATAAAGAATGATTTATCTGTGGGAGGACCAACTACAGACTACCAAAAAGAACTTTTTGGCGGGATCGGGAAGCGTCACTTTGGCAGTTTTGTTTTTCTTGTGTCTGATAATGGTGGATTATTATATTTACCACTAAGTGTTCGGGAACATGCACAAATGTTGGCAAGTGAAACAAAATAGCGGAAAGTGTCTTTCGACGTTCCCTCAACAAGTCCACTGGGAGGTCCCAGTGAATCCCCACACTTTTACTGAAACATAGGTAAAGGAAGATTTTTTTTTTTTTTTTATAGTTAGGTCCGACAAATGACTCCACCCCACCTGATGTTAAGTGAAGGTGAAGTCCAGACGCGAAGATAGCTGATACAGCAGTTCTACCTGCCACACCAGCCATCCTCACCCTGCCGGCCTGCATGTTGCTTCTTCACGCCTCTTTTAAAGGATCCCAGGTTGTAAGAGGGAGGGAACACGTGAGCGGGCAGAGCATTCCATTTACGGATAGTGCGACAAAGAAATGAGTCACCAAATTTCTTTGTACGCGTTGGAATTGTGGCCACAGTAAGACGGTGACAACGTAGGCCAGCGCGCGTGGTCCTCTGAAGGAAAGGGGAAGGTGGGATAAGAGAGAATAACTCCTCAGAACACTCGCCGTGGTACATACGATAGAACGCGCTTAATGACGCCACTTCACGGCGTAATTGAAGAGGCTCAAGGTGTTTAGTCACCTCCTCATCGCCTATGATGCGGATCGCGCGCCGCTGTAACCTATCCAAAGCATCGAGCAAGTACTTGGCGGAGCCATCCCAGAGGTGCGAGCAATATTCCACGCAGGACCGCACTTGCGTTTTGTACAACAAGCACAGTTGATCGGGCGTGAAAAAACGCCGCACCTTGTTCAGGACTCCGAGTTTGCGTGAAGCTGTTTTGATCACGGTTTCGATGTAGTCCTTTGGATTCAGGTCTGAGCGAACTTCCATACCGCGCATGGAAATGTTGCTCTGCAGCGGTAGTGTTGTGCCCTGAAGAGATGGAAGGGGAAGGAATGGCGATGTTTTTGCCGTGAAAGCGCAAGCCTGAGTTTTCTTGGCATTGAACCCAACCAAGTTCCTGGTACCCCATTCGGAAATGTGGTCCAAAGCCTGATTGAGTTCAATGACAAGATTTTCCCGTTTCTCCCTGGTTACTGCCTGCCCAGCCGCTGCTTGTCCGAGATACCCCGCATGCACTGTACTATCGTCTGCATAGCAATGAATATTCCCAAGAGGAATCAAGTCATTGATATGCAGCAGAAAGAGAGTGGGGGATAGGACGGAGCCCTGGGGAACGCCGGCATTCACTGACATGAACCGCGAACTGCTACCATCCGTAAGGACACGAATTCTACGCTCATGCAGGAAGTCAGCTACCCAAGAACAGAACTGGGCTGGCAGACCGTATGCCGGAAGCTTGGAGAGAAGGCTTTTGTGCCAGACCCTGTCGAACGCCTTGGCAATGTCAAGGCTGATAGCCAACGACTCGCCACGCTTGTCGATAGCCTCACCCCAGGTATGAGTTAAGTACGCTAGAAGATCACCCGTCGATCGTTTCGGTCTAAATCCATATTGACGATCATTAATCAGGGAGTGATCCTCTAGGTAGCGGGTCAGATGGTTATTAAGGACCTTTTCTAGAACTTTACATAAAACTGAGGTGACTGCTATTGGCCGATAGTTTGCCGGGTCTGAGCGATCCCCTTTTTTGGGCACCGGTTGCACGTTAGCATCTCTCCAAGTCTCCGGCACACGCCCCAAAGAATACGAGCATTGGTACAAGCGCGTGAGCACGGGAGACAACTCCGCTGCACATTTTTTAAGTACTACTGCTGGGATGCCATCAGGTCCACTAGCTTTCCGGACGTCGAGTGATTGCAATTCGGCACGAACCTCACGCTGCCTGATTTTAATATCAGGCATCGTTGTGCCACAGTGAGGTAATGATGGTGGCAGTGCATTGCAATCATCGATTCGGGAGTTAGCCGCAAAGAGTTTTGCCAGTAAATCGGCTTTCTCCTGCGGCTTATGAGCTAGTGTTCCGTCTGGGCATCTCAGAGGTGGCAGCGAGGGCTGGCAGAAGTTTTTTTGCACGGCCTTGGCCAAACGCCAGTAGCTACGGGAGCCCGCAGGATGCGTTATAAGTTCTTGGCCAACACGTGCAACACGCTGGGCATCCGCTCTGATGTAAGCCTTCTTACAGGCCTTGGAAGCAGAATTGTAGGCTGCTTTGAGTGAATCGACCCCGGGATCCTTGAGAGCGCGGCCTCTGATCCAAGCACGATATGCCGCTTGCTTACGCGAAGCAGCTTCAGCACAGTCGTGATTGAACCAGAGGTTACGTGTGCCCTTACTGATGAGATCAGAATGAGGAATATAGTATTCCATACCCATTATGATCTCCTCAGTAATGGCAACGGCACTGCCCGATAGGTCCCTGTCACTGAAGCAGCGCTGCTTCCAAGGGACGGACGCAAAGTAATCACGCATACCGTCCCAATCTGCCGACCCATAATGCCAGATACGGCGCTTGACCACTGCTGGACGTGGAGGCTTGACCTGTGGTGCTTTGGCAGATATCAGGCAGTGGTCGGACGAGCCCAGGGGGGCTCTTACCACAACCTGATAGCCCTGTGGATGGGTCGTGAGCAGAAGGTCCAGTAAAGAAGGCGCTTGACTTGGAATATCTGGGATCCTGGTGGGCTGATCAACCAGTTGCTTCAAGTCATGCCTGAGAGCGAATGTGTGAGCAGAGATCCCTGCATGGTCAGTTTTGGAAGAACTTAACCACAAATTGTGGTGAGCATTAAAGTCCCCCAAAAACACCAATTCTGCATTGGGAAATCGCTCCTGCGCGTCATCTGCTGCCCGACTAAGGTGTTCAAAAAGTCGAGTTGTCTCAACATCGCCGGTGTGGGATCTGTAGAGGCACACGTAGACTCTGGCCCGGGGGCCAGAGTCGACGTGTACCCCCAGCATGGAGAAGGAGGGATCTTCCAAGCAGCGGAGACGGCGACAACAAACATCCGCCCGAACATACAGGCATACACCGGCTTTCGCTTTGAAGGACTCTTCAAGCACGTAGCCGGGATAATTAAGGTAGCCTGTGTCAGCAGGCGGAAGTATTTGTGTCTCCGTCAGGAACAACAATGCTGGCCGTGCTATCTCGAGATGGTGGTGGACAGCGTTGAGGTTAGAGTGGAGTCCGCGTATGTTGCAGAACTCGACCTCAAACAGCGTTGAAGGCGTGGGGGTGTGCACTGCTGTACGTCCAAACTTTGTTATTGAGGCTGCCATGGTGGAAGTGAAAAAAAAAAGAGACGCGAAAACGAGCGGACGCCGTCGCGAAGAGTCCGGGCAAATAAGGGGGGTTTGTCTTCCCGATTGACTGCCTGCAGTGGAGATGCGCCGACCCGCCGGACGGAAGGGCCCCCGCACCCCCCCGGGAGTGGCCGCCGGGACCCCACGCCCCGGTCACCAACCGGCACGACGGTCCACCCCGAGATTATGCGTGACATGATGGGGCAGCCTCGCGAACTGGTTAGGAACGCTTGGGCCCCTGTACTGTGCCACGGGCGGCCAGCGGGACAGCCGTTTCTACGGGTCTCCCTGGCCGACGGGTCGATGCAGTCCTCCCGGCATCGGTTCCACGGATGCCTCCCCTGGACCGAATCCTTCGCGACAACTTCCACTCGAGCTCTGGTTGTACGCTGGCTGACCCCGAAACGCGCGAGAAGCACTTCACGGGTTTTTCACCACGGGTGGTAACAAACCAGGCGGGTGTTAGGCACCCTACCACCAGAAGAGCGGATGGAAGCTCCGACATCCCTTAGTCGCTTCTTACGACACCCACGGGAAGAAAAGGGGCGGTGAGTTGTATTCTTTCTCCGTCACCGCACGGATAGAAATTGACTTGACTGCCACTTACTTTGACTAGATTTTTACTTTGACCACGAGTGCTATAGTATTTGTAAACATTTTAACACTTGACATTGGCTAAATGCACAAACCGTGCGAAGTCATTTAGAAAAAAAAACACTTACATTAAAATGTAAAACACACAAAGAAATAATTAATTTTAAATTGCAAAACTAATAATATTAATTTTGCCGCCGATTTATGCCTGTGTGTAACTATGAATTGACAGCAAGATAGCACAAACAACATGAGGCAGTGTGCAAAGACAGAAAAACAACACTAATCGGCAAAAACACAGGAATTCAGCTACAATTACAATTTTAGCATCGGGATATAGCATAGAATAGGGAGATTGGGCTATGACCCATCAAGCGGGCCCAGTGCGGATTGATGGGTGCTAACGACTGCAGATGCAGCTGGGACCAACGGCTTAACGTGCCTTCCGAAGCACGGAGGGGCTCGAGATAGTAAATTTTTGGTCACCCATCCAATGACCGACCACTGCGAAAGTTACTTAACTTCAACGATCGCAGCCGAACGCGCTAACCACTTGCGCCATCGAGCTCCTCGCTGCCGGAGTTGAAATAGCGGCTAGAAATGTATGAAAAACGTTAATATTACATAGACCCAGGAAATAGCATCCTTAAATTCCGAACATCCTTAAATTCCCACATTATCAGTGGATAATCGGAGAATTCTGGAAGTGGACTCCCCAATTCCCATGGGACCCATATAAACGGATTCCGTTGGATCAGAACTGATCACCATCAAATTCGCGCCTCAACATAAACCGACAAAGAGGCAAATACCAAAGACTCAAATTCGAACACTTAAAACTTTTTATATCGACAACATCACAACAATGCATGCCAAAACATCAATAAAATTCGTAGGTGGCACGAAAAAAAATCTCTAATCACTTGTACAGTACACCAAATTACAGAAGACATAGGAATTTCAAACTTATTCGTAAGTGATAGAAGCTATTTCAACGTCCTAAGATTTTACCACAATCGAATGGAAGTACTGTACGCTCTTACTGCATTAAAGATACGGATGTTCATTCAAAGATTGAAATAAAACAGAAAGGAATTCCCCGAAAGCCAAAGTAGAAAAGATGTCCAACTAGCATTTTCGCATTTCGAAGTTTCGAACACAACACAATTCAAAATACCAACAGATATTGTGTGTAAATACCTGCAGCGCACATTCACAATTAAAAAGTTTGGTAATACGATTCGGTATTTGAATCTATTCGATCGTTCGAGATTCAAAGGTGGCCGCTTCCGCTCCGAGATCGATATGGTGGCGCCAAAATTTTGGCGGCATTGTTTATGGTAAGTATTTTTTTTCTTTTTAAGATTTTCCCGCATTGCATTTTTCGACAAATATAACTAAATGGCAAGAGATTGCAATCATAAATATTTATGCTGAATTGGTGGTTTCTTTAAAATTTTTGCTAGTCAGCAAAGATTTTCAAACCTACATTCCCTTTTCACATGCTTATGTGAAATGTTTCTGTGTAATATTTTACATTCATATAAAGAGTACTTCTCTTTGTTACAAAAAGACAATAACAGAATCTATCACTCACAAGCATATCCCGAAGCATGTCCCAATTCCCAAAACCTGACCCAACCGATTCGAAAAAAAAAAGGTTTGATACTTAGCCAAATTTATCACGATCAGGTGGTCTGTCAAGGGTTTTCTTCAACATTATATAACGTTATCATCCCATCCGCATAAAAGGCCACCAAAAAGGTCCAATAAAAACACAGGTTACGGCCTCCGTGAGGCAATAATTCAATTCTACCTGATCTTTGGCACAAATAATAGAAAATGGGCATCGTTTTAGCAAAAGAATTCTGACCGAAAGGTAGAAAAAATATACATGGTTTTAATACACAATGGTTGGTGGTTTTGTGGATTGAGAACGCATGAAATATTGCGTTAATCTTTAACGTTATTAAGGGTGGTGGAAAAGTCTAAATAAAATAAGCGGCAGATTTTGGTAAATAATCAGATATCGGAATATAAATAATAAATAAATATTTCCAACACTCACACCAATTAGCCTAGCCCCAAAGTAAGCACTGTAAAGGCTTGTGTTATGGGATACTAGGGTAACGGATAGAATACATATATTGTACATATATAAGTATATTTATATGAAATACATATTAAACATCGATGACTGGAGTACAAATGCTCGTATTCATCACACAAACATCTGCCCTCACCGGGATTCGAACCCGGGACCTCTCGAGTCGGCGACGATGATACCCGGCGTATAAACCACTCGGCCACGGAGGTCGTCAATAATGTCGTTATTACATTTAGCTTTAGATCCAGGATCCGACCCCCTGAATATGTACATAGGTACTAGAGTTGCCAACCCTACTATGTAAGAAAAAATTATGACGCAATTGCGAAAAAAGTCAAACCCATAACTTTACCACGCGATTTAAGAACAAGCTTGCCGTTCCATGTTTCAGACTCCAAAAATCAAAAGGTTCATTTCTGGGATGTAGTATTGCATTATTTAACAAAGTTCCCCAAGATCTGATTGAGCTTCCACTAACCAAATTTAAATATCCGATCAAGAATTCTCTTATGAATAAGGGCTATTATAAAGTTAATGATTATCTAAATGATCGTAATGCATGGACATAGTGTTTCTTGTAATTTCTTATTTGATGGGTATGAGTCAGTTTTTGTAACAGTAATATGGTACCTATCTAATGCCGCTTCCTATATACTAAATATAAAATTTATTGTTACTAGGTATATATTTATATCCTAAATAATGTAATGGAAGGTGACTTCAGAAGTATCTCTGAAGTCATTTTTCAACTTGACGACTCTGTATATATCAATACAGGGAGAAAAAAGCAGCCCTTGCTGAGTTTCTTGCCGGTTCTTCTCAGTACAAGGTCTCCCGCCGTAGTTTTGCGAACCGATGGCGTAGCTTCTTGACCTTCACAAGTGCTTGTAACAGCCTAGACTGAATAAATGACTTTTCATTCCATTTCATATATTAGGGAAACAAATACCATAATTAATCATATACATAACAACGGTTTACTTATTATATATATAATACATCAAACTAAACTACATAATAATAGATAAATAGAAGACATATTGGGGACATAGACACCTCTTTTCTTATGGGTCACAGGACGGGGTATTTATTAAAACCGACAAAATGTCGAGATGGTGAACTCAACCAATCATATATATTTTAAAAAATTTATTTAGTAGGCAAAACTACAATATTTTGATTAAAGCAGATTTTTGCCAGTAAAAAGCGTTCTTTGAAATAAAAAAAAATAATTATTAAGACATGGAAGAGCAAAAATATATTCATTTTAAAAATAGAGTAAGTATTTTAACCACATACTATATTTTTTTCCATCTTTTTGCTATCTACTATACTTTTATAGGTAACAGCTTCGAACATACTATATTTGATATAAAAAAAGTTGGTAGAGTCTGTGCAGAAAGAGAATGGGATTTAGATTGGAGGGTAGTGCTTTTCTACCATATTTTCGCCACGCCCATTCTCTTTCCGCACAGACTCTAACCCTAATACATGTAAGGTACATACATAGGTTCTTTTTACTTTAAAAGTTTTACGAACCTATCTTACTATTTAGAAGTGGGCAAACTGAATCCAGGTACGCAACCTTGCGTATGACAAGTGCGTTTCCAAGTCATCATGTTTTCATACTTTCGTAGTTTAGTTATCATAATGCGTAGCATGCGTTGCGTATGAGGGCTCAATTTGTCCCTACCTTAACAATATTACGCGAGATAATGATTCTCAAACGTTTTCAGGTTGTGTATGGCTATTACTTCGACAATTTTATACAAAACTTTTTTGTATATTCTCGCCCGGGAATATGTACGAGCAAGCTACGTACATTTCGCCCGCTCATCATTTTACTAATTGACTTGATTTTATTATTTTCAGTAATCGTCAATTACTCACAAGTTAGTTCGGAATTAGCTATCAAGTAAGCCGTGCGCGTACTCATTCATAACAATCAATTTTATATCAATTAGTATTATTTGTGGGTGTAAGGGGTTCTTAATATACCTGCAAGCCAACCTCACCTTCACGTGGTGCACCCTGTTGACCAACAGACGAGGCTCTGGCAAACCGACCGATGGCGGTATAACCATCCAACGACGTAGGGGAGGAAAATCTCATTGGTGACGGGCAGCAGCGTCATCAGTGAAATAACCTACGTTCTGCGATCGCCAACCCGCCTGCCCAGCGTGGCGATTATGGGCAATACCTTGAATGCACACAAACAAAAAGCCACGGCCCCCAGTTCCCGGTAGCCCCGTTATTCTTGGTCACGGTGGCGACCACGGTAACGGCGGGGCGGGGGGTGCGAAGAATCTCCGGGCTACGGGAGGCCACCACAATAGACTGACCCTGGCGACGTACAACGGACGCACGCTACGGCTTGACTCGCATCTGGCGCAACTCGAGGTGGAACTTGGGAAGATTAGGTGGCACATTTTAGGGTTAAGTGAAGTCCGAAGAGAGGGGGAGGACACCATAACGCTCGAATCTGGCCACCTAATGTACTTCCGCGGGGGAGACCAACAGTCCCAAGGTGGCGTTGGGTTTTTGGTGAATAAGTCCCTTGCCGATAACGTTGTGGAAATATCCAGCGTGTCAAACAGGGTAGTGTACCTTATTATAAAGCTCACCGAGAGGTATAGCCTCAAGGTGGTGCAAGTGTACGCACCGACCTCGACACACTCGGACGACGAAGTGGAGGATATGTTCGATGATATATCGAGGGCCCTCCACTCCACTACTAAGACCCACTACAACGTTGTTATGGGGGACTTCAACGCTAAAGTGGGAGACAGAATTGTAGCGAATCGGTAGTAGGATCCCATGGATTTGGAAGCAGAAATCATAGGGGGCAAATGCTCGTCAACTTCCTCGAACGGGAGGGGCTCTTCTTGATGAACTCTTTCTTCAAGAAACAACCCCAAAGGAAGTGGACGTGGCAAAGCCCCGACACTATGACTAAAAATGAGATCGATTTCATCATGACGGACAAGAGGTACATATTCAGAGACGTCTCAGTGATCAACAGGTTCAATACCGGTAGTGATCACCGACTCGTCCGGGGCTCTTTGAATATCAACTTTAAGGCCGAGCGCGTCCGTTTGATGAAATCCAGGCTCCAACCTACTCTGCTCCGATCTATAACAGGGTCTGAAACGTTCCAGTCAAATCTGGAGAACCGATTTGCTGCCGTGGAAACCACAACAGACGTAAACCAAAACCTCGAAAATGTGGTTCGGATCCTCAGGGAAGAGGGTACGAGATTATGTGCAACGCAGCGTAAGGGCAGGAAGTCAAAGCTTTCGGAAGAGACTTTAGGGCTAATGAAGGAACGACGTCAAAATCCACCCGTCACTTCGTCGGCAAAGCGGACTCTAAACCAAGAGATCAGTAAGCACGTACGACGCGACCTCCGGTGCTCCAATACTCTCTCGATCGAGAGAGCGATCGAGCAGAATCGAGGATCCAAAGTGTTCGTACAATCTCTTGGAAGAAGCCATCTGACGAAGTTGACCACAGCAAGTGGGGAAGTTGTTGCTTCAAAGCCGGCAGTCCTTTCGGAAGTGGAAGACTTCTACAGCCAGTTGTACGCATCACATGCATCTCGACCCGATCCCGGAAATGAGGATTCTAGAGCCACATTAACACGCCACTTCACCGAAGACCTGCCAGAAGTCAGTATTGGCGAAATCGAAATTGCTCTTGGACAGCTTAAAAATAGAAAAGCCCCTGGAGAGGATGGTGTTTCAACAGAACTCTTAAAGGCTGGAGGTAAACCCGTACTGAGGGAGCTCCAAAAGCTTTTCAACACTGTCCTGTTCGAAGGGAGAACTCCGGAGGCGTGGAGTAGGAGTGTGGTTCTCTTGTTCTTTAAAAAGGGGGACAAGACCCAACTTAAGAACTATCGACCCATATCCCTTCTAAGCCACGTCTATAAGCTGTTCTCAAGAGTGATCGCGAACCGTCTTGCGCGAAGACTTGATGACTTCCAACCACCGGAACAGGCTGGGTTTCGGAGCGGATACGGCACCATAGACCACATTCACACAGTGCGGCAGATTATACAGAAGACTGAAGAGTACAATCAGCCCCTGTGCCTAGCATTTGTGAACTATGAGAAGGCCTTTGACTCGATTGAAATCTGGTCTGTTCTGGAGTCCCTGCAGCGTTGCCAAGTCGACTGGCGATACATCCAAGTGATTAGATGTCTGTACGAAGCCGCCACCATGTCTGTCCAAGTACAGAATCAGCAAACAAGTCCCATACCATTGCATCGTGGAGTGAGACAAGGGGACGTTATTTCCCCGAAATTGTTCACTAATGCAATAGAGGATATGTTCAAGACGCTGAACTGGAAAGGACGTGGCATCAACATAAATGGCGAACGCATCTCTCACTTGCGATTTGCAGACGACATCGTCATCATGGCAGAAACCCTGCAGGACCTACAACAGATGCTGAATGACCTGGCTGACTCTTCTATACGCATCGGCCTACGGATGAACTTGGATAAAACCAAGGTCATGTTCAATGAACATGTTCTACCGGAACCGATTGCAATACACGGTGCCGTTCTCGAAGTTGTTCAAAAATATGTGTACCTCGGGCAGACATTGCAGTTAGGTAGAAACAACTTTGAGGACGAGGTGAATAGAAGAATTCAGCTAGGTTGGGCAGCGTTTGGGAAGTTACGTCAAGTCCTGACATCGTCGTTCCCACAGTGTCTGAAGACGAAAGTCTTCAATCAGTGCGTCCTACCTGTGATGACATACGGAGCCGAGACGTGGACACTGACGGTACGGCTGGTCCACAGGTTCAAAGTCGCTCAACGCGCTATGGAAAGGGCTATGCTGGGCTTTTCTCTGAAGGATCGCATCAGAAATGAGGTAATCCTACAGAGAACCAGAGTTATCGACATAGCCCACCGGATTAGCAAGTTGAAGTGGCAGTGGGCTGGCCATATTTGTCGAAGAACCGATAACCGTTGGGGTAGACGAGTTCTGGAGTGGAGACCGCGTCTAGGCAAACGTAGTGTAGGACGTCCTCAGGCGCGATGGAGTGACGATTTGCGCAAGGTGGCTGGCAGGAGCTGGATGCGAGTAGCCCAAGATCGATCTAAGTGGCGTGCATTTGGAGAGGCCTATGTCCAGCAGTGGACTAAGATAGGCTGTTGATGATGATGATGATAGTATTATTTTAAGTTATTGTTTAGTTACCAAAACATTCTATAATAAGATTCCTATTGATATCCTTGATTTGCCTCCTCATAAATTTAAAATACACATTAAGAATTGTTTACTTAAGAAAGGATATTATACTGTCAATCAATATTTGAATGATAAAACGGCTTGGTTGTAATTTTACCTGTAGATAATATTTCAAAAGTTATATTAAAACTAAGGCTCCCAGCCTTAGAAAGAGTTTTGAAGAGAACCTTGCACTTACTCCCTTTCATATACTTGTTCATTTTGTTTTGAAAATTGTTTCTTGCTATTTTGGGACTTATCTTTGCACTTATTGTTAGTAAATTCGTTGATTGTTACATATTTGACATTATGTGATGGAAGTTGACCTCAACACATGTTTGCAAGTTTGATGTCAACTTTCAATTGGACGACACTGTATGAAATAAAACAGGGAGAAAAAGCAGCCCTTGCTGAGTTTCTTGCCGGTTCTTCTCAGTACAAGGTCTCCCGCCGTAGATTTGCGAACCGATGGCGTAGCTTTTCGACATTCACAAGTGCTTGTAACAGCCTAGACTGAATAAACGATATTGAATTTTTGAATTTTTTTTTTTTAATTTCATACTTTGTTATCAAGTTTATAATTTTATCAGTATCTTAGTTTCGGTACATCCCGAACAGTCATTGTTAGAAATATTATACCAAATTATGTCCTCGGAAACCTTGATCGTCAGATCTGCCTACGCATATGATAATACAACGTGCCTTGGATGGGTGCGGTGGGTAGTTTTTTACTGTGAGACATTAGATAAGCCATGCTAATGTGCCTTAGGAAATGTTTCTATTCTTCTAAAAAGACTGAAGCAAAAAGCAATAACTTTTTTATAGTTACAATTCAGGGTCGCGATCCTGTTTTGGGAGGTATCCACAGACTCAAATTGCTAAGAGAATGGTGTCGATTCTGGCACGATTCTCTAAACTTAAACTTCAGATTGATAACAGTGTATCCTTGTCATTCTCTACACAGTACCCCTAGCACCAACTATTATCGAATTCGAATAGTTTGCAAACCGAAATATCAATGTCAAATTTTGTATGGAAACTTGAACAGCAGCGGCACAAAGTACGTAACGCGAACTAAAAATCAGTACACATTTGACAATGAAATTTCGGACTCGCAAACGATACGAATTCGATATTGGTTCGTGCTAGGGGTACAGAATGAAAAACGAGAAACTAAGTTTAGAGAATCGTCCCGGAATCTACACCCATTATCTTAAAAGCGTTGTTTTACTCACCAATAAAAACATTTAACTATAAGACTTCGGTATTAGACATCGATGTTAGTATTATTGGTGTAGTTACTACAAGTGTAATTAATATTAATAAAAGCTTCAGACTAAAAAAAATGGATGCGTGTAACTTATGTACGCGCGTGAAAAGTTATACTTCTTTAGCATCATTAAAAATTTTTTTTAATTGCATGCAAATAATTAATAATTACAATAAAATAATAAAAGGACTGGAAAAAGGATAGTTAACACAGTCAATTAAGTTCAGTTTTAATTTGAAAAATTAAATAAATATTCAAAATATTTGAATTTAAGTTATTAGTCCATATGTAATTAGCACATGTAAGTAACTAAAACACGTTGTGTCTATATAGAAACTAGAAACATGTAGATAAATATTATAAATATGAAAACAGTGATCAGAGACGACGAGCGTGCCAACATTGTTTTTGACAACGCGATCATCTTATAGAGCTCCGTGGATCGTTGAAAGTACCTTTCGAACAGATGTCTAATAATGGTGGATTACTAACCACTAACATTCATAACGCGCCCGCGGCCAACTTCATGGTGTTACTATTGTGTTACAGTGATGCGCGCGCATCTCGAAATTTCACTCACATGATTTTTTCATAACGCGCCCGCGGCTAACTTCATTATGTTACTTTTGTGTTACAGTGATGCGCGCGCATCTTAAAATTTCACTCTCATAATTTTATCATAACGCGGCTAAAGAAGTATAACTTCAATAATTATGATTGAACTTCACATACAGGAAAGTTCGTTTAATCATCAAATCGGGGGGCACGGCAGTGCCCGATGCATTCATATATGCAACATTACGTGTAAACGCAACTTTATCAAGCTTACAATTGACTGGTTATTCAATGAACGTTTTCCAAGTGGCAATTTTCCATTGTCAATGGGTAGCGGTTAAGCGGTTCTGGCGACAGATTGGTGCAATGGTGTCATGTAGCACCTGGTTTTGTACCCTTGTGTACCCTTCAACGGCCAAGTCACACGACATTAACTATAATAATAAAGAAATCGCAGTAAGGAACCTTAGACTTGGCACGACTTTGTCTAGATTTCATTACTTTTTAGAGATAAACAAGCAGCTCCATCGAGACTTGGCTAGTTTTTTACTGAATGTTTTTGGTGGGATATATACATATTTCCAACACTCACACCAATTAGCCTAGCCCCAAAGAAAGCACTGTAGGCTTGTGTTATAGGATACTAGGGTAACGGATAGAATACTTAAACTGATACATATAAGTATATTTATATAGAAATACGTATTAAACATCCATGACTGGAGTACAAATGCTCGTATTCATCAAACAAACATCTGCTCCCACCGGGATTCGAACCCGGTACCTCTCGAGTCGGCGACATCTTGAATACCGGCGTACAAACCACTCGACCACGGAGGTCGTCAAATATGTCACATCAATGTCAAATGTGGCGTTGCTGGAATATCAATGTGGTTTGTGCGGTAATGATATTGTATATATGATAATAATCTATTTACCAAAATCTACCGCATACTCAACACATTGCTTGCAACCACTTTAATAATGGTTGTAACTATGTTTCTCGCGTTTTCAATCCACAACACCACCAGCCAGTGTGTAATATAAAACCATGTGTTTTTTTCTACCATTTGGCCAAAAGGTTTTTTGCTAAACGGTGCCTATTTCTTATTTTTTTATGAAAAAGGTCTGGTAGAATTAAATTAAGCAAAGGAGATTGCTCAGCTTCCATACATGTTTGGCCTAAAAACCAATAACCATGAAAAATTGTTCCCTACATTCGAAATTATATATAAATTACCGTAGAAACGAATATTATCGACGGCCACTCCTGAGAACTTCTATAAACCATATACACTGAATGATTTTGAGGTTATGTTTGCAAATAGGCACATATAGGTATTAGAATAATAAAAACCAAATAACTTATATAGGAAAATAGGGCAATCAAGCCAAGTACTGATATTATGTATTAGATTCAGGTATATAGAGCATGTAAAATAACAGATATGTGCATGTTTTTAAAATTAATGCACAAGAGTTACTTTTAAAATCATGATTATGCCATTGCGATTGTGTCTAACACTAATTACACTAACAAAATGCATGTCAAGGAACTGGTACCTGCTTACCTATGTTATGAGAAACATGGAACTGTTATCATAATTTTATAAAAACCAATAGGATATTTTCTTAGTAATAATTAGGTTTATAATGGTAAAAGGTAATTCTAATGTAATAATATATTGCGTAGGTTCATGATAGTTCTGATCAATGTGTGAAATATGTATATTCCTGACATAACTTAAATATTCTGATAAGGTAAATTAATGAAATAAAACAACTTAAGTACTTTTATGTTGCCTTTAATATTACATATCATCTACATTTTGAATTAAAATATCATCGAGAAACTGTGCAGGGGGATTTATATTTTCTTGGTATCTGGCCCAGCTCAAATACCAAATTATTGTCATCACATGAGCGCAGCAACCTACAGTTCTGCGCCCAACAACACAATTACAACAATAACGGCATAGACGGCAATACGGCAATAGACTTTATGATGTCGCCTACCATCTATATTAATTGTCTTAGCAAATTTGCATGTAGTAAAAATGATAATAAAGTTGTGGATATTAATACCACAGTGTAATAAAAAAAAATATTTTATCAATCTTTACAAAATAGATTTGTTTTGATGTTATATAAACAACCTCGATCAGTCTTTGTGAATGTTACTACACCCATAGGGTGCGGCCAGAGTGCACTCAGATTCAGATTCAGATTTCGAAAACAAGCGCGAGAAATAAACAGTGTAGTCGAAGTTCAGATTCAGACTCAGAAAACAAAGCGCGAGAAAAAGCAG
Organism: Chilo suppressalis; assembly: GCA_902850365.2. NCBI lineage: Eukaryota > Metazoa > Arthropoda > Insecta > Lepidoptera > Crambidae > Chilo > Chilo suppressalis. Next base: position 685,074 of record OU963920.1, on the reverse strand, counting down.
GCAACCTGCTTAGACTACACTGTTTATTTCTCGCGCTTGTTTTCAGAATCTGAATCTGACTCTGAATCTGAGTGCACTCTGGCCGCACCCATAGCCAATAAAAATGATTCGTATGTTTTCCAAACCGGTAAAAATAAGTACCTTTTTTAAAATTAATATATTATTTAAAGGTGGCCGTTAAAATCTAATGACTGTAAAATAAAGTATAAATTACGCCAAGAATTACTGTATATGTCAATATTTTATTTGCATTTAGGCCAATTTGACCAATCTCCTTTTCTTTAGATTTACAAATCTTGCAGTTCAATGCATAAAATAACAGTTCAATAAACTAATCAGGAATTGAAAAAAAATGCATTGTTAATATTTACAAGTACTTATTGTTGACATTGTAAAGAAGCTTTTAAAAAGGTCACCGCTGACAAAGTAATTTGTCTATGGTCCGTTGCAAATGCATCATCCGTTTCGCCGGCAAATGTGAACAATAAAAATTACCGTTGTTAGAAATAACAAAGATTAATTTAGAACTAAATAAATTTTCTTGCCATGTAAGTCTCTTAATATGTTTTGTGAATTATTGAGAGCAAAAATGAATACTTACTAATGTTTTATCTATGGTAACTATGAAAAAAAAAATGGTTGCCTGTAAAGTCGGTTTTACGGGCGAAGATTTTACGTGACAACGTCTTTTTCTCGGTAGAATATTTATTGATATGAATATAATTAAATTGCACAATAGGAACAAGGAATTGAATGAAAATAAGAATTGCACAAATTTTAACTATAGAAATATATTTTGTTTACTAAAACATTGTACATGTAAACTTAAACTTAACACGAGAGACTCATCGTAACGTTACCGAGCGTTACACTTTTTCATAAGTGACTCCCAGCCGCAACCTAATTTAAGACGTTGTCACGTCAAAAAAATAGATTATTTAGTAAATAATCAAAGTAAAAAAACAACCGCATTGTTGTATATGCAACCTTTTGGATGTCAGCAAGGCGATCCTCTCGGGCCGTTAGTTTTAGTGTGGCAATACAACCCATTATTGATGTCGATTCTGGCATGATTCTCTAAAGCTAAACTTAAATTTGGCAACAGTGCATCCCTGTCATTCTCTATACTATACGGAATGAAAAGGAGAGACTGATGTTTAATTTAGTTTTAAGTTTAGAGAAACACGCCAGAATTGACACCATTGTTTCGATAAATTCAAAATTTAACGATTGTCACCTTTATGACGGAACTATCGCTGGCGATATTTCAATCGTTATTTCAGTTTTTCACGTTATCTTCATTTTTTTGGCTTTTTACAGGGCAGCTGTCAATTTTTGACAGTTTTCTTAGTGTGACACTTTCCAAAATTTTACGATAACGCTTGGAAGCAGGCCTCTTTAGACATAGTCTTAGTAATCTGTGAGCAGGCCTGTTTTCCAGTTCGTTTCGGAGGTAATAATCGCCATATTGTACTGCATAAGGTATAACCGAGCTCTTTGATGATTCGTTAACTCGAACGAGGAGCTCGATGGCGCAAGTGTTTAGCGCGTTCGGCTGTTAAGCTACTTTCGCAGGGTTTGGTCATTAGATGGGTGACCAAAAATTTATTATCTCGAGCTCTTCCGTGCTTCGGAAGGTAACGTGCCTTTGGTTTGTTATTGGTCCCGGCTGGATCTGCAGTCGTCAGTACCCACCAATCCGCACTGGGCCCGCGTATTGGGTCATGGCGTAATCTCCCTATTCCATCCATAGGGAAGGCCTGTGCCCCAGCATAATGACATAATAGGCTGATGATGATGATGAGCTCGTAGATAAAATACGACGTTCTTCTTTGGGCGTAGTGGAGAGGATAAAAGCGCTTGGTCTACGGCATGTCCGGTAGTAGATATACCATCCTCATTTTCTTTGAAGAGTGATCTCAAAGTTTCCTCTGAAACCGCCACTGAGCGTGCTCGTCTTCTAGCGGTATTTCAAGACTCTGGCTGCAAGTTCTTCCTTCATCCAATATCAGGACTTTGCTTGACAAGAGCACACATTGTGTGAACATGAAATACGTAAAACCAAACGTCATTTTTTTAATATAAGAGATTACGAATAAACAAAAGGTATTTAATTATTACACAGCGACCACTTTATTAACGCAATAAAATCGAACGGTAAATCAACATGCATAATGCGACGGCAATCCGCGACACATGGCAACCAACCTGTTTTCTCGCTGAGAAGGCAGCAATGGCCGCCAGAAATGCGCGCCAAAATCAGCTGTTCGTGCGGCAACTTTACTCGTGCACCTTCCCAAAAGCAAACTGCCTATGTTACATACAGCCATACAGTTCAGAATTTAAGCAAAACCAAACTTTGTCGCTTTCATTACGTGAGAAAACGCGCCTCTAAATTCTAACAAAAGATGCCATTGTTAACTCTAAAATACAATATTTAACAAGATATTTCGGACAAAAGCGATCATAAAGGAGTTGCCTGTTTATGTCGGTGTCGTGACGCCGGCCGGGCCGGCCGAATGGCGGGAATCAGCTGAGCGAGACGTCAAACCAGTCCTTTATTATGAAACGAATAGCATTTGGTTTGTCTGTCTTTTTTTCATCGAGAAACCAGTTAGGTTTCGTACGCTTTAAGAGATGTAGGTAGCTTTGTCTTCGAGAGGCGAATGGGTAGGTAGAACCTTCTTTTACTACTTATACTGAGAAATGTTGATTTTTTTATGGCATCGCTGTGAACTAAACCGATATACTTTTAACATTTCTAATTATATCTCTTACAAAGTTGGAAAAGTATTACACATAACATCGTTGAGGTTTTTTTAATAAAGACGACCTCCGTGGCCGAGTGTTTTGTACGCCAGGTTTCATGGTGTCACCGACTCGAGAGGTCCCGGGTTCGAATCCCAGTGGGGGCAGATGTTTGTGTGATGAATACGAGTATTTGTACTCCAGTCATGGATGTTTAATATCTATTTCTTTATAAATATACTTATATATGTACAGTGTATGTATTCTATCCGTTACCCTAGCATCCCATAACACAAGCCTTAAATTACTTACTTTGGGGCTAGGCTAATTGGTGAGTGTTGGAATAAAAAAAAAATGTCTTTTGAAATATTATCTCTAAAGACTTAGATACTTAATTTTCAATGCTAGTTGGACAAAACTTAAATATTAATAGGTCAAAGGTCCTCAAAGACTTCCTCACAGGACTCACTCTCATGAAAAATGTTTATTTCTGTTCTAGTTGGTTGTTGTAAGTTGTAGAGATACTCATTTAAGTGTGAACACACCTGTGCCTGTGAGGTGTGACATAGAATCTCGCTTCTCCATAAGGTTACAGAACTAGGTTCCTGATACTGTTAAATTATAGAATCTCATATTCCTTCATACTTATACAACTAAACTTTATTTAATTAACATCATTAATTGCTGCACCTGAGATACAGGTCTCCTAGTTCAGGTGCAGATGTATTTTTATACAGTTGATTGATTCTTCTATTATTGTAAGATTTTATAAAATTCTGTGTACAAAAATATTTTTTTAGTGCCAATAAATTATTATTATTAATATCTCTAAGTGCTGCAAGTTTTATACAAACGAACGAAAGATTTTTTATTAACTCTGTCTCGTACCTATTGATGTTATTATGCTGTTGGACAGAAGAGAATCTGAACTAATATTGGCCCTCCCACAATGATTGGCCCTCTTGCGTTTGCACCAAATTATAAAGAAATTTATAAATCAAATACTGAACACGATATTATCTTTTATTATACTTGGTTGTCAATTCTTCAATCTTCAAAAGAAAGTTTAGTTCGCCCTTTCGCGATAGTTTCTCATCCTCACCTTGTTAGCATGCATCGCAACAAACACTACCCCTTGGAGTCCAGCAAAATTTAATCACCCGCAGAACCACTAAATTATGTTAGTGTAATTTAACTGTAGCCTGTAGTAATGTGAAGGTAACTTCCCCAGATGCTTCAATTTAAACGGTAAATCCGCTTACCTTGCGTTTCGATAAATGAAACTTGTTGATCGATACACGTCTTTTAAACTGGACTGGGATTGTGAATAACCATTAAATGCAATGAAGGTCTTTGCCTTCCAGCACAAACAGTAAAAGATTGAAGGCTTCTACTGTTTTTACAGATATGTGGAAAATGTTGTTTTTTAAAGGTAATAATTTGTTTTTCCGTTTTTTTTTTTTTTGAGGAGCTCGTTGGCGCAAGTGGTTAGCGCGTTCGGCTGCGATCGTTGAACTTAAGCAACTTTCGCAGGGGTCGGTCATTGGATGGGTGACCAAAAATTGCTATCTCGAGTCCTCCGTGCTTCGGAAGGCACGTTAAGCCGTTGGTCCCGGCTGCATATGCAGTCGTTAGCACCCACCAATCCGCACTGGGCCCGCGTGGTGGGTCATGGCCCAATCTCCCTATTCCATCCATAGAGAAGGCCTGTGCCCCAGCAGTGGGGACATTAATAGGCTGATGATGATGATGAATTTGTTTTTAGATCAGTCAGAAATGAACGGGGGAAAAAACACACGCACAAAAATTACATATATTATGTAAGATATATAGCTAAGAGTACATAATGTTACCGTTAACATTTCTTCACACATAGAGTCACAAAATATACGGAAAAAATTAACAACACAAAACATAATAAATCCAGAGAAAACATCGCATAAAGCCTTTAATAAAACTTTATTTTACAAATCGCTTTATAACAAGACAATCTTCTGAAGGTACAGGAGCACTTCCATTCCTACAATAACCATGACGCAAACTTAAAATTTTGAATAAATCTTTGGTGTAACGGCTGAATCGACTCGTGAACTGCACGTGAAACGGAATAAACCCATAGCCAAAGAAAAAAAAACTCTTGTTGTCATAATCCAAATTCAAACATAGAATCATTACTGAATTTCATAAAAAGAACGCTGTGAATAATAATGTAATCATTGCCTTTGCACCGACAGACGAGCGATATGAGAGCGTTATAGTTCCCGCCTTGCGCTACATTGGTAGGAGGGCGCCTCAAAATGGTGGATTGAAATCAGCTGAGAGGCGCGCCGTGTTTTTTGCCTCTTTTTCTTGCGAGACAAGTTCACATTTTATCGATAATGCGTACACTGTTCTTACGTTAGTGTGCGTGAAATGAATCTTCCGTCTCTTTCATAAAGCTTAGGATAGACAAGGATAGTAAGATTTGAAATGCGATCGTTTAAAACTGTGGAAACAGAATGTTTTGTGCTGATTGATTTGAATACATTATTAAATACTTATTATGTATTCCGAGAGTTGGGTACAGATGCTATTTCTCTGATAGTAAGCAGTCACTTTTAGCATAAAGACGCTTGTGTGCCATACCAAAAATATCACTCTTTGTTTTTTTGAGTGTGTAAGCTGTTGGTCGCAGATGACCTTTACAGCGTCACCGGGTTTGGGGACGGCGAGATGCTAAGGGTACCTCAAGCCGAGAATTGGCGAGTGCCTCTAGAGGTATTCCAGGCGGATGGCATCTTCCCACGGGGGGAGTCTCCTCTCCGTCGGGAGCCTCTAGACCACTCGAACCTGAGGGTGTCAGCTCAACTAGAGGGCGTCTCTGAAACTCGGACCTCGGCTCTAGTTAGCCGTTGTCGTGAGGGGAAAATATCACTCGTGTCGTTGCGTTGCTTACCCTGACCCAATCCCGTACCTAATGGAGCCCCGGAACCTTACACACCTTACATTAAAAACCTCTAAAATTAACAGTGTTTCTCTACTATATTATGCATGTGTAGGAAGGCCAAAGGGGAAGATCTTCCTCCGAGCTGGGTGATGTTAGCTCGGGGGCCGCGGCCCGACTGATGTTGGTCGGGCATCGTATATATGAAGAGTTAGCTTCCGAATTTCATTTGCGCGATGTAGGCTTCCATACACTATTATTGATCGCAGTGCAGGTAACGCCATCTCTTGAGGATGGTGAGTAATGATTTCCTCCATCCGTTGTCTATATGTGGGGCATATAGATGTCGCCGCCACGCATGTATTATACATATAAACCTTCCCCTTGAATCACTCTATCTATTAAAAGAAACCGCATCAAAATCCGTTGCGTAATCAGGGACATAGGAACAGACAGCGGGAAGCGACTTTGCTTTATACTATATAGTGATAAGGACGCTTACTTAATTCTTTACTCAGAGAAGTCCCCAGCAGTGGGAACGATGATATCATGATGATATAGGTAGTCTCAAACTTCTTAGGCAAAACCACAGACAAATGAACTTGAGCAGTATTTTTTTTATAGCTACGTAGGCAAATGACTCTACCCTACCTGATGTTAAGTGGTGATAATGTCCAGACGCGAAGATAGCTGGTACAGCAGTTATAAACTACCTCACTAACAATCCTCACCTGGATGGCCTGTAGAGGTGCTTATTCACGCCTCTCTTAAAGGATCCCAGATTGTAGCAAGGAGAGAATACATGCGTGGCCGAAGAGTTCCACTTGCGAGTTACTATACGCAAGCAATAACAAGGAAATGTTAGAATAGTGGGTACAGTAAGTCGGTGACAACGCAGGCCAGCGCGTGGTTCTCAGCGATCTTCATAATCAAAGCAGAAAAGAACATGATATTAGTAGTTATCCTCAGCCTATTATTGTCCTCACTGCTGAGGCACACACCTTCCCTATGGATGGAATAAGAAGACTGGGCCGTGACCCACCACCGGGTACTATCAGTGGGTGTTCACGACTACAGATGCAGCCGAGACCAAAGGCTTAACGTGCCTTCCGAAGCACGGAGGAGTCACCCATCCAATGACCGACCTTTGAGAAAGTTGCTTGACTTTCACAATCGCAGGCCGAATTCGCCTACCACCTGAGCCATCGAGCTCTTTAAATATTTTATAACATATAAGTATGTATTAGGGAATTTTGATATAATAAGAATTTGTCACACACACCACCATAGAGTAAAAATGGCGCGCTTTTGAAACCGCTCTCTCCGCATCCTCTATTACCAAACAGATTCACATTCTTTTGTCCCTCATTTCTCGGAATATGGTTTTTTTTTAACACAGCAGGTACGTTCCGGGTGTTTGGGCAGAGCTATTAGTATTTTGGCCATTTTTTTATGCGGCCGATCAGCTGATAGAAAAACTCAGTAGGCGAGGCGGAGGCACCACGCTTAAACAAAAACTTTGCCTTCAATATGTTTGGGATGCGATTCCTGTTAAGGACGAGGTACTTAACTTTCTAAGCTCCGAGTCGGCTATAAGTTTATTTACTGCAGATATTAAAATTTGCAAGGCTTGTACTTCAATGGTGTCGATTCTAGCGTGATTCTCTAAACTTAAAACTAAAAACATCAGTCTCTCCTTTTCATTCCGTATAGAGAATGACAAGGATGCACTATTGTCAAATTTAAGTTTAGCTTTAGAGAATCATGCCAGAATCGATATCAATATCTTTGTTACTAGTATGTGTAGCTAGTCTTGGTTGTAAACTTGAGACCACAGTACGCTTAGCACATAATAAATTCGAATTCAATATAGTTTATTCCGTCTAGGCTGTTACAAGCACTTTTGAATGTCGAAAAGCTACGCCATCGGTTCGCAAATCTACGGCGGGAGACCTTGTACTGAGAAGAACCGGCAAGAAACTCAGTGAGGGCTGTTTTTTTCACCCTGCATTATATACATAGTCGTCAAATTGAAAAATGACTTCAATATGAGATAAATCATGATGCCACAATAGTTGTTTCGAAGTCGATACGTGTCAAATGTCAAGCAGTTTGGTATGAAAGATCTCAGGAGGCAAAAGAGAATGACAGCAAGCCACAATAGTCTATAGACCAGTGTTTCCTAACCTTTTCAATACTGCTACCCCTGTAACCTATTAGGAAAACAGATTTTACCCCGAGTTTAAAATGTTATCATCAGTCAAGAAATTCCAATTTGGCCGCCATATCTTCGTCTCTAATAATAGTAATAATGTCATCATCAGGAGAAAATCTCGGCCCGCTTCCCACACTCAGCACCCCGCGGGCTCGCTAGCAAGAAGGAGCGCATGCTCTATTTAGTAGTATTACTATAAAGTATTTTCTTATTATTTAGATTTGACCAAATAATTAGGTTCTTTGTTACCCCCGAAGTATGGCTGATTTACCCCAGGAGGGGTAATTACCCCCAGCTTTGGAACCCAGGCTATAGACGCTTGCGATACCAAAAATATCAGTCGCACCATTGCCTACCCTGAACCAATACCCTACGCCGTGGAACCCTGGAATATTACTCACCGAGAGAAGCACAACACCACCAAAAGGTAGTGTTATAATGCGATTCAAATAGGAATAGGACCGACTGGGCGCCATATTTTGACATGGTCATGCTCTCATAATAGTCTCTCCGGCGCGGCGGTGTCGTGTGAGGCGGGGCGTTACGTTCCCTAAAATATGGTTGAGCGAAGCGATGGCTGGTTCATGCGTCATGCTCGTGAACGGGTGCTGCCAGCGGAGATGAGTCTGCCCTAACTTCCTTAATATTGAAGTTAATGTTTATTCACACTGAATATAAATAACACTATTTGTATTTATACTGTATGACACAGCAATCAAAATGCAGGTAAACAATTAATGTATATTTAATAATTATGTAATGAAAAGTGACTTCATGAATCACCTCTGAAGTCATTTTTCAATTTGACGACTCTGTAAATAATAAAACAGGGAGAAAAAAACAGCCCTTGCTGAGTTTCTTGCCGGTTCTTCTCAGTACAAGGTCTCCCGCCGTAGATTTACGAACCGATGGCGTAGCTTCTAGACATTCATGAGTGCTTGTAACAGCCTAAACTGAATAAATGATTTTGATTATGATTATGACGTCATAGCTGTCAATTCAAACCAACAAGTAGAGTGAGCAAAAAAAAGATTTTATTTAATAAAACTTCTAACTAAGATTAAGTGAGGTTATATATTACTAGGTCACATACTAACATGCATCCTTTAGGTAAACGAAAGTTTTAAATTGAGTTTCTGAACTCAACTTAAAGTGACATTTGGTTGACGGTTTAGGTTATCAACCATTCATAGCCAAAGCTTAATAAATGAAAAAAAAATATCAACCAATATTAATTATCAATATTTGTTATTCTTTGTTTACAAATGTGTGGTTTTTAATCTAGAATTAGCAGTGCTAAAAAAGGGTTCCAAGGTTTTTTTTTGCAAACCCTACTTTTCAAGCGACATTTGACAGTTGGAGGTCATTGGCTTTCCTATTCTTATTTGAATCGCATAATGTATTACTGTGATCTTCTCTAAGGAAGAGTTGACTTCCCCAGACGAGCGCACTGCTTTTTCATCCCCGTAAAAGGCTCTCGACGTCTTCTGAAGGTCACACACGCATAACGAATCCGTTGGCTTGGCAATGGCTGTTAAGATTGCGTACGCTTTGATAAGCTAAATAAACATGATTAATAGTAAGTAATGTCATACTTTTTTTATCTATTCCTCGGTCATGCCGCACTCGCACGTGTATACAAAGGCGAGTCAGTACAAAAAAAAAGCCACCAGAAATCCCAAAACGCACCTTATACCACACGCCTTTAGAACTTTTTAATAAAATTTAAAAAAATATAAGTCGTCTCAATAATGTCAACCGTGAGAAAAATTTTACCGCGAGTGAATCTATACTCTATGGCCTCTTGCACTAATACTTACAATCAAAAGTTGACACTGTGAAATACCTGTTTGTTGACCGACAATGACCTCATGAAAAAGCGAGGGAAACGGCGCGTCAGACTTCTCTTTGCATTCGGTAGCGGCGCTAGTGTCTTCGCGAAACGTCAGAATTTGCATTGAGAACTTTAGTTCGCAGTTTCGACGTTCGCATTGCTGTTTTTGTTATCAGCGGCAGTCACAGGTCAATGCATTTTGTAATTTAAACCGATTACATAAGATTCTTTATCGTGCGTATGTCGGTCTGTGTGTATGCTAAAATGACGTAACAGCTCGTCGCGTATCGAATATGGATGAGGAGTGGTGGTATACATACTGGAATAATTATACCGTTTTATCAAATTAATTAACAAAAAATGGCTGAAAGGTTTAACTTAACTTAATTACATACATTATATATTTTTTCTTATCTCATATACATATATGCCAATGCGCCTAATAAACACCCTACGTATCAGCTGATGATTTTCTTGCTTAATTGTTAAATCCTATTAACTACTTAATTAAAACAAAATCTAAGATTAACTACGATGGGCTAGCAAAACAATTTGACCCTTTATTTTGCCAGTACGGATGGCTGTGTGCAGCGCCGGCAATATAGTTTATTGTTAAGATTTTTAAAGTTTTCAAGAAAAAAATATGGTTCCTATTATAAAAATCAAATCCAAAAACGAGATTGGTGTCAATTCTGGCGTGATTCTCTAAACTTAAAACTAAATTTAACATCAGTCTCACCTTTTCATTCTGTATAGAGAAGGACAAGGATGCACTGTTGTCAAATTTAAGTTTAGCTTTAGAGAATCATGCCAGAATCGACATCATTGCGTTTTAATGGTTTCTATTGATTTTTCTCGAATTATTATTTTTTTTTCTTAAACTATAGCTGTTATAGCCGGCGGAATATTAATAAAAGTTTTATTTGATTGTTAGCTTTCCAAGAAACACATAAAAACGAGCATATCCGCAACTAAGGCAAAATATCACACTATGCAATGTAAGAAATATTCATTATTTGTTTATCAACAATGTTTCAGTTGACTCGACTCTTCAAACTGAACCCTGATGTACCTTTCTAGTAACAGAATAGCCGGGTCTGTAAGCGTCCCGTATTAGCACTATTCCGCCATTTTGTTGCTAACGTGCAAAAACCAACATTTCGCGGGAAAACTCTTAGGTTTGTTACCAACAAAAGAAAAATGTGTTGTTTGAGTTCTCCAGAAATGTGACTTATGGCTAACTGGTTATGTTTCAATTTGGATAAGCATAGCGCATAAGTATGGTCAAATATTTGCAGCGGATGCTGGCTGTGCAATTTTTTTTCAATTTCATAGTTTGCTTTTGCACTAACTTGGAAATAGGAAGACTGCCTTTTAGGGCTTTTGCTTATTCTGTTGAAAACTAACACGTGTCTGTTGTTACTAGATGGCCCGACAGGTGATAAAAATATAAACAAAAATTGTGTGTGTCAGCTCCGACGCACGACTGGAGTTTACTCCTTAAGTTCGATAGTCTAGACGCAAAAAGAGTTTATTTAACTTAAAAAAGATTGATACTGTATGAAAGCGTAAATTAACAAATTAATGTAAATAATATACATATATAAATATATATTTATTCATTTCATATACATTTATTATAACTAATCGACGAAATATTTTACATTAAACTTTTTACAATAGTCAATTTCAGATGTGCATAAATATATCATTAGGAATGTTGATAAATTATGGAATTATTATTATCAGACTATTATCATCTTTTTAAATATTAATTAAATCAACATTGTCTGCATTATTAATTACAGTGACAAGTGGTTTATGGTAACTAAAATAAGACACATGGACGTTCGTAGATAGGTGGTTCACGAATCTTGAAAATACCGCATCAATGGTTGTACCATACCTCGTTGTCCCCATTGCTCTATCAGAAACAATATCTAAATTCAGTTCAGATTTTAAAAAAAATATTAATGTCAATCCGTCATCTTTGTTTGTCAAAGTTGCGCGACATAGGATGCGCACCAAAAACGTAACGAGCTCATTCATCGATAGATTTCACTCCTCACATTTTTCTCATAGCGGGCCCCTTATATATGCAAATCGATTCTTAAGGAGGAAACTCCAAAAATAATAATAATAAATACGAGTGCGGGATTTGAACCGACGACCGCGGTGATGCGTAGAACGTTGGTCCTGCGGCAAAAACTTAACACACTGCGCCGTTTAGATCGATAGTGGAATGGCAAAAATTGGTATCATATGCGCTCTAGCCGGCCGGCATATTTGCGTTACGAAAATTTTTGATTCGGTCGCCGCGCTCAAAGCCTGCGATAAAAGCTATGCAATAGCTTAAAAATCTCCACTGCAGCCCGAACTAAAAAAGGCCGGCATCGCATTTGTGATACTCCTGGTGTTGCAAGTGTCCATGGGCGACGGTGATCACTTACCATCAGGTGAGCCGTCTACTCGTATGCCTCCTATAACATAAAAAAAAAAAAAACTTTAGGGTAGCTATTGGCGGGTTATAAAAATATGGTTGAGCGAAGCGATGGCTGGTTCAGCGTCATGCTCGTGTACTGGTGCTGCCAGCGGAGATGAGTCTGCTCTTGCTACGTTGGGTACTATTAATCCTTGTATTTAACTTTAATAGTACATTCTTTAGTGTCTAAACAGTAGGACACGGTATTCCTAAACTTTGTTGAATATTTTTTTTATGTTTCTATTTTGTAGTCATCATTTTTATATCATTTACATTTGTAATGGAAAGTGACTTCACGAGTTATCTCATATTGAAGTCATTTTTCAATTTGACGACTCTGTATATAATACAGGGATAAAAAAACAGCCCTTGCTGATTTTCTTGCCGGTTCTTCTCAGTACAAGGTCTCCTAGTCTGGTCTCCGTAGTTTTGCGAACCAATAGCGTAGCTTCTTGACCTTCACAAGTGTTAGTAACAGCCTAGAATGAATAAATGATTTTTGATTTTATAGCACATAGCGACACCCCTTTCTAACTGTACTCAAGTAAAGCTCAACAATTAGGCATTGTCCTAATACAACGCGATAACGCGATCATCGCGCGTTTAAACGATGCGACCATCGCGTGATCGCGAACTGGGTGTCCTAATAGAACGCGAATACGGAACGGGATAGCCCTGCCCCTCTCCCCGCTTCCTATCGACGCGACGCGATCATCGCGCGAACTTCAGTTAGGACACCTATTCATCATTAATAGGTTTCATTGCGCGTTCGCGCGAACCAAGTTCGCGCGAATAGATTTTTAAACATTTTAGTCGCGCGAATGCATCGCGCGATCGCCTATTAGGACACCTATTCTAGATCAATATGTTTGATCGTCGACTCGTACGATGATCGCATCGCTCATTCGCGTTATCGCGTTGTATTAGGACAATGCCTTAGTTGTCATTCTGTAATACGAGTTTGAGGTTTGATTTGATGTTTTATTTTTATGGGGTGAAAATGTCCCGGACTATATACACCCCAGCAAACTTTTCGAGCTACGACCAAGGAGCTTACGCAGTTAGGGTTACCATATCTCAGGATTTGTCCTGAGATTTCAGGATTTTTGGACTCTTCTCAGGATTGCGGCTGCATTTTGCAAATCTCTTGAAATCTCAGGGCTTTTTGAATTTTCAATAAAATACAGCTAACGTTTTAATGATCTGTTTAATAAAAACTTAAACAAACTAAAAATAATCTAACTTTGATAATAATTGCACAGTTAAAATCAGTACTTATTATATTATATTTATCCAAGTAGGTACTTGATCAGTTTTATCATACTTAATATGTGATGATACATTTTTAAGTAAGGTTTTTTCTTTAATTATGCTCGTTTAGTGATCAAGTTAGAGGTTATTTCCTTTCCCAACTTTAAGTTTTACCTCTCTCTTGTCTCTCTCTTTGTATATACCTATTACATCTATTATTCATTATTTATTTTACCATACCTACTACACCCCCCCTTCTTTTTCCTCTTATTTATTTATTTCACTGTCATGGATTGCCTGGAAGAGATTGCTGTTTAGCAATTAGGCCGCCTATTGTTTTCACTGTCATGTTTAATGTCTTGTATGTCCTGTGAGGTGTATGTCAATAAAGAATATTATTATTATTATTATTATAAAATGCCCCACATGTTAAGCTCTTCAAATTATATTGAATTAAAAGTATAAGCAGCATGTATATAAGTGATAATTAAATCACTTATATACTTATATACCTTTCTAAATTGTTAAGTACGTTTGAGAGGAAATTCTCAAACTGTAAAAATCTCAGGATTTTTCTATGGAAATCAAGCCTTTTCTCCGGACTTTTGATTTTTTCATCTGGTAACCCTTTGCGCAGTAGCAAAAATGACATACAAAAACTCTCTACTGCGCAACTTTATTTGTCTGTGCTCAAGCAAGTTGTAGCTACCACCATGGCTTACAAGGAATCCATACAGAAATAAATGCGCGGTTATTAGCACTGTAGCTATTTTCGCGTTCCAACTGTTCAGTTCAGAAATGCCAACTGAACAATGACTATTTAGGGAGTACGGAACGCGCGGTCACGTCCTTAAGTTGAGCAGGAAATGCTTAGACATATTAATGCTCGCTTTACGACTCACCGCTATTCTGAGTCATATTTTAATGACGGTTGAGTTGCGATTCGGAATGAAAGTAGTATTGGAATTTCAAGATCTATACAGCCCTTGGATAGTTCACTGCAAAAAAGGTTTGAATGGTAAGAAGTTTGATTGAAGATTGTGAATAAGTGTCGCCGCACACGGGCCACCGACCGCAACCACTAAACGCCGCCACCGGCATATTTCTTGTAGTTTTCATACATTTTATATGGACTCCCCATACACGGTACGCCGGTGGCCGCCACACGCTACAAATCGTCGTTGCTCGCTCCTTGTGGCCCGTACCCGCCACTTAATGCGCCGATACAAAACGCCGCCACACGTTACTCGCGCGATTCTCCACCCCTCTCTCCCCTACCTTAGTCGGCCGCTGTCGCGCGCTTCAGTCACTTTAGTAGCCGCTTCTAGCTTCTCGTGGCGGCGTTTGTGGCTGTGGCGTGTGGCCGTGTGGCCCGTGTGCGGCGACACTTAAATTGATGGCCACCAGAAGGACTACTCTAATACAACGAAAAGCTAAATTTTGATGGAAACTTCGCACGTTTTTTTACTGTTTTTCTAATTCTTTTCTAATTATAATAATATTAGTTCGCCCGAAATAGATTGAGGTTTATATTCTCTAAGCCTAATCAACGAAAAATTTAATTTGATAGTTTATCGTTCAAATCAAGTACCTTTAGTAAGATTATACTAAAAGGCGTAAATATGGGGCCTTGGGGGAGCCGTATATATTTGCGCCTTTTGCCGTGGAGACCTTGGGGCCTTGGGGTGCGAAAGCCAGTTATTTAAGGAGATTTCCACACTCCTCATCGACGCCTCAGGGGATCCAAGGGCTGGCGCGCATTTCGGACAAAGGTTGAGCCTGGCCATTCAACGGGGAAATGCCGCCAGCCTCTTGGGCAGCCTACCCTGCGAGAGCAGCGATTTGGGGTAGATTTTTTACATAATATAGTTTTATTTTTAGTTTGGTATAAGTATTTAGTTTATTTAGTAGTTTTAATCTATTTTGTGTGTTTAAATAATATAGTAATACTAGCTGACCCAGCGAACTTCGTACCGCCCTAAAAAAATAGGGGTTGTCCAGCGGACAAAATTGTGAATCTAAACCATTCTCAGATCCCCTTGAACACACACAAAAAATTTCATCAAAATCGGTCCAGTCGTTTAAGAGAAGTTCAGTGACATACACACTCACAGAAGAATTATATATATAAAGATAGAACTTTCTCATTAAATATATTCGCCATTCTCAATAATGAGATTTCGTTTGAACTTCGTCAAAGACAGTAGACTCCTTGACCTCACAACCAATTTAAATATATACTTGCTTATATAAAGACGTACTTACCCACAGGAAATGAGCGACACGAGTCCAGGAAAAGGCCATAAGCCATAACTTATAACCATAGACCACCCAATCCACTCTATGGTGCGAGCGAGCAGTGATGTCGTTTCATTTAATACTTCCATAAAAACACAGCTATAAAGTGATGTAAAATGAAGAAAAAAGCTATGATTTTTTTTTCATCACTTTGAAGTAGCCTATGTCCAGCAGTGAACTAAGATAGGCTGTTTATGATTTGAGTATAGTTTTTTTAAATTTGTTTTTTTAACCGACGACCTCCGCGACCAAGTTGTTTATACGCCGGGTTTCATGGTGTCGCCGACTCGAGAGGTCCCGGATTCGAATCCCGGTGGGGGCAGATGTTTGTGTGATGAATACGATCATTTGTACTCCAGTCATGGATGCTCAATATATGTATTTCTATATAAGTATACTTATTTAAGTACAATCCTAAATGTATTCTATCCGTTACCCTAGTATCCCATAACACAAGCCTTACGGTGCTTACTTTGGGGCTAGGCTAATTGGTGTGTGTGGGAAATATTTATTATTATTATTAAGAATGTCTTTTTTTTTGAAAATTAATGTTTTATTAAGGTATGTTATGCCTGATCAGACTTTAAAAAACTAGCATTCTTCAAATGCGGTCCGTTAACTGCGTTCGAGGACTTTTTGGCGTGATCGGGAAGCGTCACTTTATCAGTTTTGTTTTTCTTGTTAAAAATTGTGTTGTGGCGGATGTTAGTGTCTAATAATGGTGGATTATTAACCACTAAGTGTTCGGGAACATGCACAAGTGTTGGCAAGTGAAACAAAATAGCGGAAAGTGTCTTTCGACGTTCCCTCAACAAGTCCACGGGGAGGTTCCAGTAAATCCCCACACATTTACTGAAATATAGGCAAAGGGGGATTGACTTGACTGCCACTAACTTTGACTTGACTAATATTTTGACCACTAGTGCTATAGAATATGTAAACATTTTACACTTGACATTGGCTGAATGCACAAACCGTGCGAAGCCATATAGAAAAAAAAACTTCGTTCGAATACTTGAAACTTAAGTACCTACATCAAAGGTACAGGGTTTGTCTGTGGATTTTCCCATATGTTGTGAGTGTTAACAATAATAATTATTATTTGTTCAAAGCACATTCCCAACTTGATGGATAATTTTCAATCAAAAAGGTTGGTAGGTTTTAAAATCAACAAAAAACGTTAATATAAACTGATAACTGAGGAGCTCGATGGCGCAAGTGGTTAGCGCGTTCGGCTGCGATCGTTGAAGTTAAGCAACTTTCGCAGTGGTCGGTCATCGAGAGCTCGATATAGTAAATTTTTGGCCACCCATCCAATGACCGACCACTGCGAAAGTTGCTTTAAAGCTGCAAATAGGCCTTCAGTGCGGATTGGTGGGAGCAAACGACTGCAGATGTAGTTGGCACCAACGGCTTAACTCGCCTTCTGAAGCACGTAGAAGCTCGAAATAGTAAACTTTTGGTCACCCATCCTATAGCCGACCACTGCGAAAGTTGCTTAACTCCAACGATCGCAGCCGAACGCGCTAACCACTACTTGCGTCATCGAGCTCTTAAAAAACGCAATACAATCAATATCCCATCAAATTATCAATGAAAGAGTCCAAATACAAGATTCCCAGAAAAAGTCGCGCTTATCGCTCGTCTCGCCTTGTCTATTCAATAAAAAAAAACACTATCTGTCAAGTGTACCGACCGCCAAAAATAAACAGATTAAGCACTCAGCAATATTGCTTCTTATCACCTTAAGATAAAGTTGAATGTCGCTGTAAACGGCAACGTGGTCGGATGCAAAAGCGCGCGAAAACCATAGTGTCGGTTACGGTACCGTTGTTGTTGCGGGCGTTAACTTTTTAAATCTGGAATGTTGAGCGCTCTCCAGACACAACTCTCCCGCCAAGAGTTTGATACCAACATAACAATTTACAATTAAGAATCGAACGTACACATAAAAGAGTCTTTAATACGTACGTCTTAAAGTACAATATTAAAAAGGCAGTTTTGATTGAAAGCAAATAAATTTAAGCACAGCTGTTTCTTGACAATGTTAGTGATGCATTCGAATTCGATATTAAAATTTTATTACGATTATTTTAAGTACTTTTTAATTGGTATTCGTACTATTTTCGTTAGAGATCATTCTAGAGAATCGGTTTTTTTCTCCTTACCTTAATTTATTACTGGTGGCCCAGAGAGATGCTATGCCGTAATTACATTTGGTCGCACGGTTACCAACTTAGGGGTTTTGCCCCCTGATTTAGGGGCTAGATGTGTTAAAACGGACTTTTTTAGGGGCTGGAATTTTTTGGGGGTCCAAAAAATTCCAGCCCCTAAAAAAGTCCATTTTTGATAAAAGCCCCTGAAAGAACCCTCTTTCAGGGGCTTTTATCAAAACTTGCAATTAAATCGAAAAACATAGCGTGTGTTTTCTTTCAGTTTTGTGCGTAGAATGGAACGCACCACGATATGAAACGACTGACCCGACTGTGTGGCGTTTCCTAAGGCTGTATGGACTAAAGTTAAAAAAATTGGTAAATAAGATTTAACAGCCTGTCAGCTCATTTTCGTTTGATTGTCCTTTC
Source organism: Chilo suppressalis (assembly GCA_902850365.2). Lineage (NCBI taxonomy): Eukaryota > Metazoa > Arthropoda > Insecta > Lepidoptera > Crambidae > Chilo > Chilo suppressalis. Next base: position 666,741 of record OU963920.1, on the reverse strand, counting down.
GGAAACTGTATTTATTCAATAAAATAATTTACTGTAACTAAATATGTAACGTTGTAATTTATGAGCAACGAAAGAATTTGGGTAATAAGTAGGTACTTAAAAAATGTATATTTAGGGGTATTTAAAAAATATTTAGGGGAAAAGTTTGGTAAGGGTTGATAACACGGTTTGGTCGCTAGCTGGTTTGGTTTGGTTTGGTTTTCGGGTGCACGAAAGACATTACTCAAATTCGGGCATCCGAAGCAATATTTACACTGGAATACGGACTGGAAGACTGTGTCTTAGTCTTTTTTTTAAAATTACATACACTAAAATAAAATTTAAAGTCTATTATAAAGTTTTTCGTCTCGGAGATCGGAATACAGTCATTTAAGTCGGTAAAGAGTTGTTTCTTTTATTACGTAGTTATTAATTCGACATCGATGTTTATTGGAGTCTTCTGATGAATAAATTGTGTAAGCACTTTTAAACAACCATTTAAATTGTAATGTAATTACAAAAATTTTGAATTCTTAATGTATGGTTACTGTGTAGTATACTTGTCGCGCGCCCGTTGATGCGTGGATACCGCATGGACAGTTCATACGGAATAACCGGGTAATACTAACCCATTTTGTAAGCTCATTTAAGGGTAGAAATTTAACATATAAGCTGAATTTAATTTGACATCCTTGGTCATGTAATCTGTATTAACTTTGTTACAAGGAAATAAATAGATGTGAACATTTAATGTGTAGACATTTTTATTCCTTTTTTTTTGTTTAATTTGTCCCTGTTGGGACGGGCAAAGGATTCTGAGTCCATACAGCCCTGTCTGTTAACTTTTCTTTCTTAAAGTGTTTTGATTGTAGCTTTTACAAATTTGTATAAAGGAATGTAGGTGTCTTTATTTTGTAAAAGTTTTCTCAAGTCGCGCGGGATGGTTTCTTCGCCAAAAGTACTTCCAAGGTCTTGAAGCAGCAAATTTCTCTGTACTTGAAATGAACCGCAAAAGAAAAAGATATGGTCCAGGGACTGATTATCTATGTTGCAGAAGTTACAAACAGGTGAGCTGACCATCTTGAGCCGGTACAGGTGATCCTTAAAAAGTTTTTATTCCTTCTGAAATCGCTTGTTACTGTGGGCATGGCGCCTCATATATAAGTTTTGCACACAGTACTCCAGGCACGGTCTTAATAAAACCCTCTCCCTATTAACTTGCTCAACATCTAGCCGAATGTTGCAAATTGGCCGTAACCAGGAAAAACCCATTACAGTGGCAATGCTGTTTGCGCACGCTAATGGAGTTCAGTATTTCTTTATCAACAGTTTTTCTTAGTATCTTTTACCATTTTGCTTGGCGTAATTCTGTTTTGTGCAATGAATAAAATTCCCAGATGTGACATTTATATCGCTAATACTTAATCTGAACCGTAGTAAAGGTAGGTACTTACTACTTTATTATATTTGCCCATTTCGGATTTCTACGAGTGCGTGCCTATAGCGTCGTAGAAGAAATCCGAAATGGGCTTGAATCGTTTTTCCTTTATACTTATAAGTAGTTAGCACTAACAATCTAGTTGTAATTTTATTTATTTCTTAAGCATTTAACTGCTGGATGTTTAAATCTAAATAAAAGTTTACTAGAAAAAAAATGTGGATTACCTACAATGCGAAGAGATGGCGTTGCCTTGCAGCTATAGGGTGCGGCCAGAGTGCACTCAGATTCAGATTCAGATTCAGATTTCGAAAACAAACGCGAGAAATAAACAGTGTAGTCGAAGGGTACGGCCAGATTGCACTCCTGATTCAGATTCAGATTCAGACTCAGAAAACAAAGCGCGAGAAAAAGCAGGCAACCTGCTTAGACTACACTGTTTATTTCTCGCGCTTGTTTTCGAAATCTGAATCTGAGTCTGAATCTGAGTGCACTCTGGCCGCACCCTAAGGCTAGGAAAATTTCGACGCGGCTAACAGGGCAGAGGTAGCATAATGGTCAGTGCATTCGCCCGGATAGCGAAGGATGCGGGTTCGAGTCCCGTCCGCTGCCTGGTCCGCGTGGATTTTTTTTCTAGTAAACTTTTCTTTAGATTTATTCTAGTTGTATCTTCTCTGTGCAGTTTGATGATTCCATAACCACAACAGCCCATTATTGTTGCCACAGCTGGGGCTAGGCTTGCCGGATGACTGGGAAATCCGGGATCGTCCCGGAATTGCGCGTCTTGGCCCGTGTATAGTAATTAGACCTTATTGTCCCGGATTCCGATAATGTGCTAGCTTTGTAACAAAATAAAGTAATAACGAATGACACCGCTGGCTTGCTGTTTTTTTTAATTCTGGGTGTGAAAGGGGGGGGGGGGGGGGATTTGATGTCTTATTTTTTCTGGGGGGGAGGTGCAAATGTCCCGGAATTGATAAATTGATAAGCTAACATCTGGCAACCCTTTTTTTTTTTTTTTTTGTGACGAGGGGAAATGCAGTTACGCACCATACCGTGACGCTGACTAGGCGCACGGCGCGTGTGTGGGACTCGCCGGCACGGGAAACAGTGCCGACCCTACTCAAGCAGGACCAGTGCGGAAGGCCACACTGATCCTACTCCACTAAAACCCCCCGGTACCCTCCTACGCCCATATGGGGGCGTCTCGGGGCCGACGCACCTGCGTGCGCCACATCTCCGAGCACGCCCCCGGGCCGGCCCGGCCCAACGAGTGGACCGGGCGACGCGCCTCAGGGGGACTGCGCTAGGGTACTAGGCAGTCCCCAGACGTGGTGGCCTATGCCGGAGCCTTAGCACCTTAGGGCCGTCGAAGACCGGCAGTCACCGCTGCCTGCCTCCTTCGGCCCACCCGTCTACGCCGAAGAGGGGGGGCTAGAGCGTCCTCCTCCCGCTCCCTCTCCGCTGCCTCCTTCTGCGCCATCTTCGCAAAATCCCTAGGATCTTCGCGAAAATTCGATTTAACACCGATTTTATAAAGAGAAGCTGGGGCCATTGCCATTCCCTCCCATTGCCATTCATGGGGTAGGCCTGTGCCTACCCCATGAATGGCAATGGGAGAACAATCCATGACAGGACTTACGACAAGGGTCCTAATTTAATTGGTGCATGCTAACGACTGCACATGCAGCCGGGACCAACGGCTTGACGTGCCTTCCGGAGCACGGAGGAGCTCGAGATAAATAAATGTTTGGTCACCCATCCAATGACCGACAACTGCGAAAGTTGCTTAACTTCACCAGTGGCGGCGCTAGGCGTCGGCGACGTCGCCCACCGCCGACGGCCTCGCGCCTGAGGGGGCCTCGCAAAATATTTTTCAAGTTACCTATTTATTTTCGTTTCTCCTGGCCTGGCTTAGGTAGCCTACCCCGAACAATTCGGGGAAAAGCTAAGCAGATAATGACTTTTATTATTTTCGAACACGTGCGTGATGGAAGCGATTAGTACTTTACGGGTATTCAGAATCGTCTGTCTGGCAACACTATTTTTGTTATTAAATTTCTATATTTGTAATTATTTTTTGTCATCACTTGATTATCAACAATAAAACTCGTTTACTCATACGTTACTTTATAATTTGACTCGCGAACTTGATGTCGCCGACGTCCACATGTGGTCTAGCGCCGCCACTGAACTTCACGATCGCAGACCGAGCTGCTCGTAACGACGTCGGCACCTCTGTATTTTGACATGCTAATCTACCCCATATGTTGAATCGACACTTACGTCAGAATCTTTAGATAGCTTATCCTTATCTCTTAATACTACAGAGAGGTAACTTACCCACGTTGCTAGACCGGAAGTCAGTACCTAAGTACGGTGGAATACTTACCTACAATTAACTTGACACTTGTAACGAAAAAATTACTTTGACAATGAAAATATTGACTTAGGTACCTAAATGATTATTATAGCTTGATATACTGGTATCTATATATATAAAACTCAAAGGTGACTGACTGACATAGTGATCTATCAACGCACAGCCCAAACCACTGGACGGATCGGGCTGAAATTTGGCATGCAGGTAGATGTTATGACGTAGGCATCCGCTAAGAAAGGATTTTGATCAATTCTACCCCGAAGCGAATCGAGGGCGGGCCACTAGTTATTACATATATTATTACAATATCCAAGAATAGAAAATATATTAATGTAGTTTAATCTATTTAAATTATCTCAAAATCCCAGCAGTTCTCGATTAAATCGCGCCAAAAATTAATCAATTGAATGAATCGAGAGAAATACAAATGCAGTCACTCAATGAATCACTTATCAATCATCATTCAATTTTGCATTATTGAATGGAGCAGTATTGCTACCGAAAGTAGTGCAAAAGCTACCACAGATTATTTTTTAGAAGCTTTAATTTTATAACAGTTGGTATTCTTTTCATTTACAAGGTATTAATTACAATTGTATATTGTATCTAATAATTACCATATTCCATGTCAGCCGACTTACATGGACTTGAAATTGTATTTGTTACATTAACGTTTGATTGATGAGATGTGCGGTAAACTTTTCCACAGTTTGTTCTGATTTTACCTATATTTTTGAATGCTTATAATTATTATAAGTATATAAAAGTATCTTTAAACTTCGACTTGAACTTGCATTATTTAACAGTATCCGACGTTGCCGTGTACGTTGATAAACTTAAATTTAAAGACTGTTCTTTTAATATTTGCATGACAAGTTTTGCATCAAAGTTTGCGTAGTTTTTAATGACACTCATAGTAACAATTCGTTTATATACCTATATATCATACAAATCCCTTGCTAGGTTAGCAGAGCATCAAATGGGCCGATTGGTATTAAAATAAAAATGAATTAATACCTCCTCTTTTGAAATCGGTTCAAAATAAAATGCTTTTTATACACCACTCCCATCATAGGCACACCTTGTACTACCGTTCCTGAATATGTTATCTCCATCGATATGAAATAGAAACTCAGCAAATGGCGTTTTCTATAGTATCGTTCCATTCAGGATAACTTTTCATTCGTTACACAACAACTATTTAATTTGTTCAAAGAAATATTTACTAGAAAACATCCACGTGTTTCAGACATCAGACGCGATTAGAACCCGCACTTTCCGCATTCCATGCCTAAAATATAATTAAATACATATATTTCAGCTACCTATTCATTATAATTGATTTATAAACTAAAACAATAGAATCATTGAAATAGCAAAAACTTAAAAACTACTTGATGTATAAGAGACATATTTCATTAGTTGATTTCTGAAGTGAAACTTCTTTTCGGGCTAGGCATAAATGGAAAAATCCTATGGAAAAGATGGAATGGAAATGCGTCACCAGCGTTATACGACTATTTATGTGTGTGTGGGGGGGGGGGTGCTTGCGCAGCTCTTCCCAACGAGCATAAAAGTTGGAGGGAAATTAGACGAAAGCTGAAACGTCACAAGCGTCACACGCGACTATATATATAATATATATTTACATATATATGAGTGATGTTTGCGTTGCTCTATTCCCCTATGCACCGCCTAATGTTAGGTTACTTAAGAAAATAAGTTTCACTTTAGATGTGTAGTCCGTGCACACAATTTTTATTACTTCACACACGTGCACACAAGTTTTGTTCGCCAGCTCCTCATGTTACAAATTCAATCTTCGACGACCTTCGTGGGCGAGTAGTTTGTACGCCAGGTTTCATGGTGTCGCCGTCTCGAGAAGTCCCGGGTTCGAATCCCGGTGGGGTCGATGTTTGTGTGATGAATACGAGCATTTGTACTCCATTCATGAATGTTTAAATATGTATTTCTATATAAATATACTTATATATGTACAGTATATGTATTCTATCCGTTACCCTAGCATCCCATAACACAAGCCTTACAGTGCTTACTTTGGGGCTAGGCTAATTGGTGTGTGTTTAAAAAAAATCGCATGATAAGATATTTGTTAACTACTTAATAATGAACAATGTCTGAAAGCTTTCGATTATATTAAGCATTCAAATTGTTTACTACCTGGTATGTAAAATTATTACAAAAAAACTAACAACGGGACTTATTTATTGTAATTCAAAGTTACAGTTATTTTGTACTTATCAAAAGTTCCCTGGGGATTCTTTTACTTCGAAGTCCATGGCGAATGAAGAGACACATGCAAAAGCTAGTTTGTTAATAATGTTTTTATATCAGTAAGGCACAACAGAAGCATTAGTAGAAAATTTACATGTATGATGCTTTTCGTATATTCAAACCTATCTATCTGCATCCACCGAAGTAACCTTCATCGCATTTACAAACATACTTACATGTTCATCAGCAGCCTATTATTTTCCCCATCTATGGATGGAATAGGGAGATTGGGCCATGATCCACCACGCGGGCCCTGTGCGGATTGGTGGGAGCTAACGACTGAAGATGCAGCCGGGACCAACGGCTGAACGTGTCTTCCAAAGCACCGAGGCTTAACTTCAACGATCGCAGCCGAATGCGCTAACCACTTGCACCATCGAGCTTCTCACATGCATCTTAACTATGATTAATTGATGTTAAAGATATCCATGATATAAACAAAGTCTATAAGATATTTTTGTTTATTTATGTATCGAATGGTAATATATACACGAAACTCTGACATAAAAATCGGAAAATCGTATTCTTCCAACACGTTTAAAAAACGGAACCGTAAATTAACATAAATCTTTTTGGAAAAAATCCTTATAAATAAAACAAAACATTACAAACTCGAAACAAACAAAAGAGCATACAAAATTGCTTTTCATTACAATACAATAAAACTTCTATTATTCTGTAGTGACGACAAATGAGTTTAGCTATCTATTTTTTTTATTTGCTAAATAACAAATTGGACCGTTATTTTTTCATTGTCTTTGGATGGGTAATGAAATCAATCTTCATTTTTTTTAAATCTATTCAGAAACGTTTAAATATTAAATTATCGTAAAGTTCTGAATTTTATTCAAGACAAGCTGCCTTATTCCAAAGCGCGGAATAAAGTTAGTCTTGGTTTAATTAAACTTAATGTTGTTTCAGTCTTTTTTTAGCAAACAAAATTGACAAAATCAGTTTTAGTCTAGGTTGAACTTTATAATAAGTTAAACTATAAATTCTTCGACATTTTCCCTTGAATTCCATTAAGCGTGATAAACCAAAGAAGCGTCGACTTCCCACATAGAAATCCCAACTATAGATGTAACACAAAGACGAGTGACTCTCAAAGGCACGGACCGAATGCTCATGTAGCAAATAAAAAAGTAGAAGCACGTCCAAACGTAAAAAAAAACCTGATAGCGGCTCTTTTTTCTCTCAGCCGAGGGGCCCCGCAGGATAATAAAGGATGTGGACGTCGTGGAACGAGACTTAGCCTCGAATCCTATCGATTGTTCGACGAAATCACTTGCTCCATCAATAACACCATGGCAACAAGCAAAGTCATGGTCACATGGAGACTAGTTACTAAGTGATCATGGCGTTTGCAACAGTGCCGAAATATCGGAGACTAATGGTAATAAAACAAACAACAAAACAAGGTACATGGTAGCAATCCAGTAAATAACATAATTTGCTAGTGTTAGTGACACCATAGAAGTTTAATATAATAGACCATGGAAGTTTAATATAATATAAAGCACTGGTCAATCCTACAGATAACATAATAAACTGAGACAAGATCGCTTGCATGATCGCTTTCTTGTAACTCGGTAAACAGTTTTAACGGCCGTACATCCATATATTCATCGGAAATTGAATAGACACCTTAAAAAAGTATTTAAAACACAGAACATAAGATACTAGGTAGTCAAGTATTTCTAGATAACAGGTACAAGATACCTTTGGAAAAGTATTTTGAATAACTTTAATACTTCTATATTAGACAAATCATATCCTGATATTCATGCCATATTTTCCCTGCCGAGATTGAGAGAATACCAAAGGTGTACCAAATTGTTAATCTTTCTCAATGTGATTAGCAATAAATGTATGTTAGACATTGCTTCCATGGCCAAGCCTCATCGACTATATATTTGGAATTAGTAGAATTCAAAACCTGATCTGAAACAGATTAAGAAAAACGTATATTTTAATTTTGATTTGTTACTTTACGTTCCGTATATTTTACAGGTTCAATAGTCACCAAACAAGCATGCATGGTTACTTAAATGTTGATTTTCGCTACCTGTGTATATTTAATCGAGGCCGGTTTGTACGAAAGCTTTATTTGATAAGCACCAAAAGCATTAATACTTATATACTATGTCTTTGATAAGCGCTATCGAATTTGCGGTTTCTTAGAAAGTTCTCGCTAATGCAAAGTTCAGTCCTTTGCATTGATTAGGTACTTCCCTGAATGTTATTTCAGATATTGTTATTCTCAATAAAATCAAACTTAAACATTTATATGTACTATAAAATGGAGAGATCCAGTAAAAGTATCAAAGTCTAAGTAAGTTAATATGTTTGAAACGCCAGCTGGTTCATTAGCCACTCATTTGGAATTCCAAGGACGAGCAGTGACGTCATTTAAGAGCCAGAAAGGATATGAGACTCCTCCTAAGTTATTTATACGATCATTGCATCTCATACATTGATTTCAGACGAACCCCCCACGATTATGGTAACTGTTAGAAAACCTAATTAAATTTAGTTTTCTTGTAAGTAGTAGACGTTTATTCACGTACAAAATTTTGATGACAAAAAGAAACACTGAAAAGTTATAAAAACAAGAAATTAGAAAACTTTCGCAAATCGGCAATAAAACAAAGTTATACCGGCTCTGTTACTTATTTGTATTCCAGGAGCTAACCCCTTGCCATGGCTAATACCTTAAAATAGTATTTTGTTGTTAGCACACGTTCCATAAAGCATTAATTTATAATGAACATAACTATACTACAAATTATAACCGTTACATTTGATCGCGATGAGGATGTTGTAGTATGAATGATGCTATATAATATCCAGTGTTTTTTCCTTTACATTCAACAAAAACAACTCATCCAAGGTTTGACAGCAACAATTTCTATATGTCCGTTGCTTTGAAGACCAACAGGAAACTTTGAGCATGATACATTTATCATTAAAATACATTAACATTATTTTCGTTTGATATTTATAACTAAAAACCTTAAAATATATAATAACTAAAATATATTATTAAAAGGAGTCCCTTTAGGCAAGGTTCCAAAGATACTGGCAGCGTTCCCCCTTTGAATAGCTAGACTAATTCTTTGTCCGAGGTAGCTGCCAGCTCTTCGGTCTCCTGTGATGTCGACCAACTTTTTTGCTATTTCCTTAAAAAGCCCTACAGCGCTAGGACCCCACGGACCAAGGGTCTCGACACCGAATGTCATTAAAATACATCTGATGTGGTTTCGACAGAAATCAGACGAGAATTCAACATCAAAGGCGTACAGCAAGCAGGACATCAGTAATAACAACATAAATTATCCCTCTAAATGATAATAAGAAACACATTTCAGTTCTTTTCCCAAAGTCTCGTTAAAATAAACTTGTAAAAAAACCTTTATTTTGCCTTTAAGTGAGCGTACTTGCTGCTGTTAATTTTACTACTACAGTATTGTGTTCCGTTTGCCAACAATACGTCATTGTACCGATGCCATTGTGAGACTTTACAATCTTAGCCCAGAAGTAATCGTAGACAATATATAATAATCTTACCTTGATCCTGTTGCCGGTAGAGGAAACCAGAAAAAAAATATATCAATACAGAAAAAACGCCTTTAAAATATTCTTATGTGTTTTAAAGTTTTATATTCATAGTTATAAGTGAACGTGGTAGACGACCACACCTTGCTTATTTTGAATGCTTATTTTTTATTTTATGAATGATGTTGTTGTATCGGTTACTTAGCACAATATGTTTTACATCAAATAGCCTCAATAAATTACTTTACCAAATCCAATTTAAAATGTGATCGAAGTAATTTTATTCATGCAAAATCGGTGTCATTTAATTCCAAATAGGCTTATGATCTGTCTGGTGGTAAGTAGCCATCAAAGCTTATAGATTGCGATAATAATTTATCACTCTACCATGCTGAAATATCTGGACACTTGACGTTCTAGCACCATACGATACTAGCGTTCCTTTTTCTTGCTTTCCAGCAAGATCTGGAAGAAACTACCCTCTGTCCTTTCAGCTATGATACGGTGGTACGTTGTTAACATAAAGTATATTTAGGAATTTAAAGTAAATATCTAATCAGAAAATAAAATAGATCTGAAAATTTTATTACACAAATTTACATGATTCCCCTCTAGATGAGAATGGTTAGTTGTTGTTTTTTTTTTAAGAATAAGCTCGTTCACTTGGATCAAAACAGATGTTTTTAAACCTGAAAACAATGTCATTCCAATGCTAATTGGTATTCATAAGTGTCGGGAATTACTAGGTATAATAGCAACATATTACCTTGCGCCTTGACAACCGCTTATCTCTGTAATAAGATTACGGGTTTTTGAAAGAGACTAACAACGAACGTTAAAATCTCTGGGAATGCCTTACGTTACCATTAAACAGACTATTTGAATAATTGATAACATGTAGTACCTATCTGATGATATGAACTAGTCAAATACATCTATTTACACGTACATCAGTACTTCCGATCAAAATTTTAAGTAGTAGAAAAGTGAAAAGGGCACAGTATTTATAGGAAGGTTTTCGAAATCTTATTTCGTAGCGCCTAGTGCTGAAGAGATGAGATATAAATATATATATACATTTAAGATGAAACAATATTTTACATCAAATTATGCAAAATAAGGATTACCTAGTATGTGAATTATGGGCCTTGGGGGCTAAAGAAATGCTGTTAAATTACCTAAGTTAATTCTGTATATAATTCATCAACATTCTGGGCCTTTTTGGGAAACCGTATCAACATCTGAGATCTAATTTATGCTAAAATTATGTTGTTGGTATGAAGCTTAGAGAATGCGACAGAGGAAACGTGACATACGACTAACTATGTGAAATACATATTTCATACTTAACTTAAAAAAAGGTAAATTTAAAAAATCAAAAAACCCGACTGCTTAATTATACTTCAAATAAAAACTGAAAAGAAAAAAACAAGTCCAGTAGTCTATAATTCTGTTAATAAGGAACAAAGCTACTTTAACAGTCGGGACCCATTAGATATTCAAGAATACATAATATTTTTCAACAGTGGGTCCCGACTGTTAAAGTAGCTTTGTTCCTTATTAACAGAATTATAGACTACTGGACTTGTTTTTTTCTTTTCAGTTTTTATTTGAAGTATAATTAAGCAGTCGGGTTTTTTGATTTTTTAAATTTACCTTTTTTATTTCACACTTTTTAGTTAGTTAGTATTTTAAGACGGTATATACCGTAGTCTTGTTACTTCAGTAAGGGAATTAATATCGCGGGAATTATTAAGTACCTTAAGACAGTCTAAAAATGAATCTAATGATACCGCATACATATTTTTTTAAAGGGAAATTTAGAAAAAATATTATTATGTCTTTATCCCGTGGGACTTTTAGGATAAAATGTATCCTATGACACTCCCGTAATCAAGACAAATCTAACGATACCTCATACATCAAAATCCATCAAGCCGTTTAGGCTACAGGAGGTCACAAAGGAACAGACATACATACATACTTACATACACTCCCTAAACATTACCCTCCCTCTTTGGCAGTCGGGTAAAAAGAATAGTTACAATACAAGTAAGGTTGAATGTGTCTTTCTTTACTAGTATGAGTGGATTAGAAAGATATGAAGCATAAGTACATATTTTAAAATTAATGACAATGACAAAACGGCTTTTTTTCACTTTTCCGTGGCATTTTTAAGTCTATCTTTAGGTTAGATATATAAGGACAAAAAAGGTATCATAAAAGCAGCTGATATAAAAGTTGGAACAATCACAGCATTGTCAAATTCAAGTTGAAAGTATACAAACTAACATTCAGTAGTTCGTTATAATGACTTTCGAATTATCGACCTGTAGAATAAAATAAAATGCTTTAAAACGGGTTTCAAATGCCCTTTTTAATACTTTATAAATATTTATACGTGTTAGATGCTTTGAAACCTAAAAAAAAAATTTACACGGTCCGTTATTAGATATGTATAAAATTATTTTAAATCCGTTGAAAAGTGTTTTATTTATTAGTGGTTTGCCTGGCACCGTAAATGTATGCGGAGTTCTTTAAGAAAGAAGATTTTAAAGAGCCTCCACTCAAATATTCTACAATCTTAGTACTCAGTATTATATTACTATTAATGTTATGTTAACCGAACTAATAATAAGATAAGACGGCCATACTCGTAGCTTTATAAAAGCAGTATCTCCTGCCACAGATTATTATTATTAAAGTAACGTTTCGTTCTGACCTCAATTGCTTTTGATTTAACAAAACCAAAAGATTTTGACCAATTCTTTCTACTTCATCGAAAAAAACGCATGCACGTCGTGGCACACCCAAATTCTGACAACCGGCACGGTCGGCGACGCGGCAACCCAAAGGCATTCCCAATCAAACATGTGATTTGCAATCTTCACACACAAATTGCTTTTGAACATTGACAAATCCAAGGGCGTGTGATACGTAACCTTATTCTGTGCAGTTTAGGAATTCTGCCATATGATCCTTAGAAAACATTCTTTTGCTATCATATGGTAGGCGCGGTACAATTAAATTATCAAGCGAACCGTATTCATCCTTATTATCTACAGCTTTGGTAAGTATTTCCTTTAAAGCTCGTGCGGGAGTGACCATATGATTTAACTTTGAATCGGTTTGCGTCTGTTCATGTGTGAAATACCGGCTTTTTCAATATATCAACGTTTTCATCCTTATCCTTTAGGTTTTAAGGTTTCACTTCCAATGTTTATGTTGGGATTGTGTGCGTGAAAACAGGATTTGCTTCCCATATGATTTTTGTATGACATTCCATAGCGTGTGTGTAGTGGGAATTTCAGTCCTCTCCAGTGGGGGTATGGTTAGTTTTGTTTTGTACTGTTGTGTGCCGAGACGATCTAGTTAGGTGGTTGGGTCAGACGGGTTGGACTGCTCAGGCGAGGCTTACTAGCCAGGTAGTTCCACGAAAATCTTACCAACGGCACATGAAATTTGAAATTTAACAGTTACTCTCGATATGGTACGGTCGAATGAAAACAAAAAAAGTAAGAGAAATGTTGCAACTGAACTGATATGTGTGTAGAAAATAAGCTTGTCTTAAGTTGTATTGAATATAATTCAATAAAGGAACTTTGCAGCGTAATAGGATACACATGAAATCAAGTACATACAAGAGTCAGGATTTTAAGTAACCTATTAAAGAGCAATAATGCTATCAAGATTTACATTATCATCATTTACTTAATGATTTCTAACGACAATTATTCAATTTTAAATCACTTTAAAAGCTCCGATTCACTGGAAATAGATTTTCATATAGATAATTCCTGCTCACACGTGGTAACTCAATAAGGACAAGATTAACAATACATAAGACAAAATATCTAATCTCTTCATTCTCTTTCGTACATTAAAGGAATTAGCTGGAAACGGTCTGTTACTCCACTGTTTATTAAAATAGAAGCTAAAGTTTTCTATAATAATAACAACAATAAATATTTCATAACTTATGTAAAAAACTAAATCAAAAAGTTTTGTTTTATTACAAACTTTCCAATCACTTAGTACGAAATAAAAACTACCAAAATAGTAGTATTCCCAAAACGCTGCCCTCCAGGACCACAGGGGTGGCAACTGGCAGGACGAGAATTCGCGCCAGCAGGAGAACGAAATGCGTACCGCTCATTCACGTTTCAGTCGCCGGCCGGCCGTTGTCGAGGTTACTCCGCGGCTCGCGCGCACCCAAAAATCATCTGAGAGAGATCTAAAAGACTGAATTTTCTATTAAACATGGACTTGTGAAGATTGTGATTGTATCGATCTGTGCTAAAAACTGTGTATTTTAATTATAGTATTAAATTTTCATTCAAAAATGTGGGGAGAGAGCAGCAAGAACTGTGAAAACAACTGCCAATGTTCGGGGTGAGTAGCAAAATTCGTTTGTTTTTTATCACTCATTCATTCACTGTTATTATTTTACGTTTTCATGCTTGTGTGTGTAACTATTCGCGTACTAAGCGATTGTGGATTAAATCTATCAATGAATTCAATGATTCTTAATGACATCAACTTTCAGGTGTAATATTTATTGTAACTTTTTGTACATGGAGTGTTTCGTAACTTAGAGCAAGGTTATTGCTATGGAAAGCCTAGCGAGATGCACAGGCAACCAACTAAAGCAACCAGTTTTATTTAAATACCTATCTAACGTCGGGGAAAAAAGCATAAAAACGCTCCCGGCTAACCAGATTACTTACCTAGGCTATCGTGTTATTACCATGTATCTTGAGCTCTAGCAACTGATTTGACTGGTTCCGTGGGAAAATGATCCTATTCCCTTATCGCGAACATTGTTTTGTAGTAACCTTAGAAGGACACAGCATTCCAGCACACACGGCATTTGATTTGAGATTTTGTTGAGGTTTTTTTTTATTTCAGCGTGTTACATTAACCTACTAACGTTCACACTCTAATAGTATTTTGAAATTACTTATTTATTAGTTTAAAAGGTAATAAAATATGAAAAAAAATAAAAGTATTTTACTTGATTTCTGATAAATAAAATGTTTAGGTTGGCAATGCTGCAAAATATTATGAAAAACTTTTTTTTGAAAAGCATTGGAACGTATGAGACAAGATTAGTAGCCCGTGCGAAGCCATTTAGAAAAAAAAAAGATTAGTAGCTCATCGCATTTTTAATGCCAAGTTCGTTCTAAGTTTAAAAAGGATTACGTCATGGATCAACCTTGGCGCGCGGATGTGGTGCGTTGACCTCCTTTTAGGCACCATTGTCTATGGCGAAGAAAACGCGCGAAAGTTTCCATTTCATTTCGAACGAAAGTGAACTTTTACCACAGATCAAGTAACGAAACAGACACTACGCTACAACATTTAATAATGTGAAAATTGTCAATAATAATCACATCTTTTTTATTTTCTAGACTGCATTACGTAAGTGAATTCCTGGTTGGCCATATCCCGTTTAATAAAACTGGCATTATAAACACAACTTTTGAATTAAGTACCCATTCATATACTCGTACTTATCGTGTAATTCAATGCATTGTTTATGTGTAATGCCCACACCAACGGACTGTCTAAAATGAATATGAACCTTATGACATTATAATAAAGGCTTTATTCGCTCAAAAGACAACGCTTCCTACGCTCTGTTCTATCGCTCGTAGATAATCTGTGAATGGCAAAGAACTTTATTAAAACGAATTGTTGGGAAAGCTTCTTCACTTTCACTCCTAGAGCTTTAATAGAGTAAGAAAAACATAGAATCTGCGAAGGAGTGCCTTCGTGTTAATTTTTTGATCATTATAGGTGATATAAGTAATATTAATAACGATAATGTTGAATAAAATATTTATTTTATTGTTGTTTAAGCATTAAACTTCTAGAACTAAGATCAGTACATATTCACAATTACCACCTCGATCGAATATTATACTAGCGGCCCGCCCCCTCGCTTCGCTTCGGTGTAGAGCTGAAGTGTAGACTACAGTTTTTGTTTTCAGGCTTGTATTATACACAATGACATTCATCTATGATTTTTCTTATACCTGAATGCAAAGCCTCAGCCCGATCGGTTTAAAATTGACAAAGTTTCATATAAACTTTCATTCCCTATTTTATCCCCTTGGGGGTAGAATTGATCAAAATCCTTTTTTAGCGGATGCCTTCGTCATAACATCTACCTGCATGCTAAATTTCAGCCCGATCCGTCCAGTAGTTTGGGCTGTGCGTTCATAGATCACTATGTCAGTCAGTCACCTTTGACTTTTATACATATAGATAAAATATGTACATCGATTGGACGGTTAGGAGGTAGGCTTGCCAGATGGCCGGAAAATCCGGGATTGTCCAGGAATTTTGCGTCTTATCCCGTGACCAGTAATTAGACCTCATTGTAATAATGTGCTAGTTACGTAACACAATTAACGAATGACACCGCTGGCCTGTGTTATGTTATACCCCTATTATATCTTTTGTTGACCAAACCTATGTTATTCCCTTATTGTTAATACCATATCTTTTGTTTATCAAACTCATTTGTAATGTTCGTTAATTATCTTAAAACCATGTTATCTATCGTTCTCATGTTCCTAAGTTTAGATATCTATTATTTGCTAATACCATTCACATCCTTTTTACTAATTACTTCATTTGCATTGTATCGAGTCATCTAAACTTTCCAGTCCTTTGAATGTTTGTAAAGTCATTAAGTGATAGTTTTGTTTAGCTTTCTCAGGACTCATTCATTATATAGCTTGAATTCTCTTAGTATTAGTTAGTTATAATCTGAACCACTTCGATGTAAGACATAATTCTTGTAGTTTCAAATAAATATTTTATTTTATATTAAGTGAGTTACTTGCCATATAACACCTGCTTCATGTTTTAACTCTGGGGGTGATAGGGGTTTGATGCTTATTTTTTCAGGGAGGGGGGGTCCCAAATGTCCCGGAATTGATAAGCCAGCATCTGGCAACCCTCTTAGGAGGTCTTGATATTAAATAAAGTATTTTAAGCCACTATTCAAATTCATTATAAATACCTACTGTGAACAATATATAACAAGACGGAGAAAGATTTTACTGTGTAACTGAAAATGATGTGAAGATGTGATGTGTAAACTCAATGACATTCTGTAAAACGTGACAGTTGTGTTGTTTACTTTGTTTTTGACTTGTTCAACGTTTGGCTTAAAAAGGACTAGAATCCAGAGCCGTAAAACATAATAATAAAAAAAGGCTTGATATTATTACTCTATATTGCAAAATCAACATACCTACATACTCAATGATATCAACAGAGCAAGATAAAAAAGCCACTACAAAGACGCAAGTTGTCTGTTAATAATGAATGAAAAAAACTGATAATAAACATACATACATACGGTTTCTAGGCCATCACTGTATCTGGAAAAGATCGCTATTAAAATTAATTATATATTTGACTGTTTTGTATCAACGAAAACGGGGCATCGCATCGGCTCGGCAGCGCGGTGGCCGGTGTTGATAAGATGCGAACATATTTGCGATAATAATAATTATGTACCTATAATATGCGCTCATTGCGCAAAATGGTCTGATAAATTTGTGAAAGCAACATTTCGATAATGTGCCACACAAGTTGCAGGGGCACAGATTAAAAATACAGAACGCAAAATTTAGGCATTGACAAAAGGAGGTGAAAATTAAGTAGTAGTAGTTTAATTTCGTCCATTGGGACAGGCGAAGGTACTAAGCCATACTGCCAAGTCTTACGTCAGTAATTCTAGTTGTCTTATATTATTGTATAGGCAAGGCCAAATCTGTTAGTTGTTTTAGTTTATAGGCAATAAGCCAAATCTTCAGTAAATTATAAAATATTTTGTTCTTTCCGGGAGTGGTCATAATCATCATATTTTAATGTAGTACAGTCCGAGGTTGTTTTATTATATTTCTCCAAGTGTTGAGTTTATAAATTCGTAAATAGGTAAAAAGTTTTCTGGGCTTGCTAGGGTGTCCTGTAGCGAAGGCGGGATGATCTGAGATTTGGTTAAAAGTCGATCTATTAGAATTAGTCGCTGAATGTTGAAAGCTGGACAAGAAAAGAAAATGTGGTCCAGTGTTTGATCTTCTTGTGATGTGCATTCAGTGCATACTGGTGACGATATCATCCGTATACGGTGCAAATTGAATTATATGACTTTGGAATTAACAAGGGTTGTTCTCGAGCGAAAAAAAAGAGTGTACATAGCGCATTGCATCTTTAAGGCCTTATTTATTATTTCAAATAACTTGTGCTAAATCATTAAAATATATATTGCAATAACGCCCGCAATGCAAGCGCCTAAAAACACCTTAAATTAAACTTGACATGCCTTGCAACCTGTTTAAATTTGACGACCTCCGTTGCCGAGTGGTTTGTACGCCGGGTTTCATGGTGTCGCCGACTCGAGAGGTCCCGGGCTTGAATCCCGGTGGGGGCAGATGTCTGTGTGATGAACATGAGCATTTGTACTCCAGTCATGGATGTTTAATATGTATTTCTATATATGTATTCTATCCGTTACCCTAGTATCCCATAACATAAGCCTTACAGTGCTTACTTTGGGGCTAGGCTAATTGATGTGAGTGTTGGAATTATTTATTTATTTATATGCTAAGTGCGTTTAAAATCTCTTCCAACTTCAAATGTTTTCTTGTGCATAGAGTAACATTTTTTAGTCGTCAAGACGTTCCAATTGGCCTGTTTTCGAGCCTTCGCAGTGTGCGCGTTTAAGACATAGGGTGTATTCCGAAATATAAACCAGGGGGCCAATCGCCTAACGGAAATGCTTTGGAAAACGCTAACGCTTACGATTTTATTTTGTTATTTCTAGCCGCCTGAGGTATTCAAATGCCTCGCGCTCTTTCTTTTTCTTTTGCATTGGTAATAACAATATTAAAAAAAATGAGCGTGAGGTATTCGAAAACCTCAGGCGGCTAGAAATAACAATATAAATATCGTAAGCGTTAGCGTTTCCCAAAGCATTTCCGTTAGGCGATTGGCCCCCTGTACGCTGGCCAGTGGTAATGACGTCATGAAATCGACGCCATATTGCACTGGTGTAGTAGTAGTGCTGTCAATATGGCGTCGAAATCATGACGTCATTACCACTGGCCGGCGTACTGGTGCTTGATTCGGAATACACTCATTGTGTCTGCTCATAAAATATCATTTGAGTTACTTATATTAAATTATTCGCAACAAAAATACTGTCAACAATGTCCAATTTCTGTCCATTGTTGTTCGGATACTTTACTTACAGTTAGTCATTATCAGCCTATTAATGTCCCCACTACTGGGGTACAGGCCTTCCCTATGGATGGAATAGGGAGACTGGGCCATGACCCACCACGCGGGCCCGGTGCGGATTGGCGAGTGCTAACGACTGCAGATGCAGCCGGGACCAACGGCTTATCGTGCCTTCCGAAGCACGGAGGTACTCGAGATAGAAGATTTTCGGTCACCCATCCAATGACCGACCACTGCGAAATTTGCTTAACTTCGACGATCGCAGCCGAACGCGCTAACCACCCGCGCCATCGAGCTCCTCAACATTTAGTCAATTGTTTTCTTTTTTGTGGCAAACGCGGTTTGTGCGTTCAGCCAATGTCAAGTAAATTTTTGAAGTTATACTTCTTTAGGCGCGTTATGAAAAAATGATGAGAGTGAAATTTTAAGATGCGCGCGCATCACTGTAACACAAAATTTTAACAGCATGAAGTTAGACGCTTTAACGACAAACTTCATGCTGTTACTTTTGTGTTTACCGCAAATTAAGAAAATCTAGCAACAAAATAGAAATAGAATCTCTATTTAGTGGGTGCTTACGACTGCATTGTGAAGGCCTATCAAAAGTATTTATTAATCTGGAACAACGGAACCAAAGCGCGATTCAGGAGACTACAGCGCCATCTCTTGACCATTGGTGTAGTAGAACCAAAAACCACATCTTTATTTTTCAATGTTACTTTTATGTTATTATTGTAATAAAGTAACAGTTATAGGTATTCATATTTATAATATTTATCCACATGTTTCTAGTTTGTATATTCGGAATACGTGTTTGAGTTTCATACAAGTGCAAATCACATATGTTCTAATAAATTATATTCAGTAGCGATTTTAATTGAATAATTTGATTATTTATTTATTTTTTCAAGTTAAAACTGAACTTTATTGACTGTGTCCTTTTCCAGACTTTTTATTAATTTATTGTAATTAATTATTTGCATGCAATTAAAAACTAATTTTAAACGATGCCAAAGAAGGATAACTTCTCACGCGCCTACATAAGTACACGCACCCATTTTTTATTTTTTAATGTTAAAAGCTCAACTGAAAATTAAAAGTGAAAGAAGCTGTACCATAGTGATCTATAAAACTAACTGAGGACTGGTTCAGAATAGATGCAATCGATAGGGGCCTATTGTTCCTGCACCATAGACAACCGCAGCGTCATAAAACACCCTCCCGCCTATGAGTTTTTTATGGCGGGTTTTTTGTCGTACGATCTTTATGTCTAAATCTGATGGTCAACTTTATTGTCTCTGGTATTATTTGATACGCATCTTATTTAAATTTAATGGATCGTAAATATACATTTAAGGATGTGTAACATAATCAATATTCTTATGATAGTTCTGTATAGAGGAGCACGATGGCGCGGGTGATCGTTGAAGTTAAGCAACTTTCGCAGTGGTCGGTCATTGGATGGGTGACCGAAAATATTTTATCTCGAGTTTTTCCGTGCTTCGGAAGGCACGTTAAGCCGTTGGTCCGGGCTGCATCTGCAGTCAGCCAATCCGCACTGGGCAATTCCGTCCATAGGGTATTATCAGATTTCATTTTAACAGTTCAACTTTCAAAACTATTTTCTTTTCAAAGCCGTTTCAAAGTGGTTCATAATATTTATTATCTAATATA
The DNA here is from genome assembly GCA_902850365.2 of Chilo suppressalis. NCBI lineage: Eukaryota > Metazoa > Arthropoda > Insecta > Lepidoptera > Crambidae > Chilo > Chilo suppressalis. Next base: position 646,156 of record OU963920.1, on the reverse strand, counting down.
TAAAATTCTCGTGTCGCGGTGTTTGCGGTTAAACTCCTCCGAAACGGCTTTCCCGATTCTCATGAAATTTTGTGTGCATATTGGTTAGGTCTGAGAATCGGACAACATCTATTTTTCATCCCCCTAAATGTTAAGGGTAATCCACCCCTAATTTTTTTTTTCAATTGTAGATATTTTTTTTTTATTTTTTTTATGATACATCATACAAAAATACATATAACCCTGAATTTTCAACCCTTTACAGTCAACCCCTATTTTTTTATGGCGGTACGAAGTTCGCTGGGACAGCTAGTATTCTTATAATAATTCTATGTTAAAGAACACCCTGTATGTTCGTTTTTTCTTCACGCCCCAACGACTCAGGGTGGTAGCAGGAGGGAGTGTTGTAGCCGTTTACCCATTTCAATGCACTCATTTAAATTATTTACCATTTCAAGGAAGTTATGTGAGCATGTTCAAAGTTAGTGTTCGTGTGTCAATAGCAAAGTTTAAATTAAATAACACATTTATATTTATACTGTATGACACAGCAATCAAAAAGGGATGATGACTATTTTTTTTTCTTCGTTTATCAGGTAGATTATCAAAAAGTATTGGACACGTATTTTTTCTTTTTTCACATAATATAAATATTGCAGAGATATTATATTGATTTGAAAAGTCGCACGACGTCACGTTTGAGTACACTTATAAGTGCAAATTCACTCAAAAGTGACGTCACGAGCCCCTACTCCCAAACTTTGATGCGCTATAACTTTGTCATTTTTTGGTTGATTGCCCAAAAAATAAATACGTGTCCATTATTTTTTGAATATCTAACTTACGGACTAAATAGAATTTCGTTTATTGTACCCCGTCATCACCCCTATTCATGTGTACCTATTTAATCATTATGTAATGAAAGGTGACTTCATGAATCATCTCTGAAGTAAATTATCAATTTTACGACTCCGTAAATGATAAAACAGGGAGAGAAAAACAGCCCTTGCTGAGTTTCTTGCCGGTTCTTCTCAGTACAAGGTCTGCCGCCGTAGATTTACGAATCGATGGCGTAGCTTCTAGACATTAATGATTAAAAAAGTAAGTATCTGGGCTTGTAATCGAACATTTAAACGAACGCTTTCATGAATCATTAGACAATTCTGTGTTATTTTTATTCCGGACTAGCCTGATTTTAATACACGAATAATTGAGTGCTGAGTTTTCCACCTATTTAAAGATAGGTCCATTCAAATTGACAGGCTGTATATTAAGAAATAAGTTCATAAGAATCATTTTCAGATCTTATGTTTCACCTTGTCAAGAACAGTGGAATAATTATTTATTCAACATATTATACGTATGTATTTTTAGACTAAAATTAATAGGTACTGTAACGTCCGGTACGTTACTACCTCCTTGTTTAGGTAAACTCTTTGCTTTTGCAATGCCTACGGTTGGCAGTTATACTAAAAAGTTAATATCATGATTTTAATATTTGAAATAAGGAATCGTCTGTCTTTTGATAGAAGGTTCCTTTCAAGTAGCGGTGGGTCGTTCTCAAATTTTCTGACGACGAAACGCAACCGTTTTCACTTAAATGAAAACTAGTCCTCGAAACGGTTCTCGTTCGCAACTGGTTTTGGTTGCGACTGGGTAACGCAACGAAACGACACGCGACGGTCGAACGAATGTAACACAACGAAACTGAACTAAATGAAATCTTGTTAACGTTCGTTTCGTTGCTGCGAACGCGACGACGAAACATCGAAATAAATGTAGTGTTATACGATAATCGACTTTAATTGTTCAATAATAAAGATTATATTATTGAAAACTCAAAGCTTAATTTATCATAGAACGAAACGGCCTCATATCATTGCGTTCTATTATAGACTGTATTCAGTTCATCATAAAGTACATATTAGCGTGTAGACAATCCGAGGACTAGTTGTTCGACGAAGACTGTTTTGATACGAAACGTAAAACGGTTCTATCGTCGCGGAACACAAAACGGTCCTTGAAACCGGTTCGTCTTTAGAACGCTCACACCTACTTTCAAGAGTAGATCTTCAGGCACCAAGCAAACCTCTCGTATTTAGATAAAATTCATTATATTCGCCTGAATGAAATAAATATCTTATCTCTACCAGTATCTTTTAATTAGAAATTACGTCCCCAGGTTCTATCCATTCTGGTTAGAACTCCATAGTACCTACCTAAATATTTCTTAGACGGGTTTCAAAATTCATCTTTTTATTACTCTAAAAGCGACAAAAAAATAAAATAAATAAGATAGAAATATGCTGTCACGGTCATTTTTTATATAACTTTTAAAGGGGTGCAACAATTCCGTCGTATCTGGTTTTAGACCCGTTTTTGCAACATTATTCATTGGTGCTCCACTCCTACTGGTCCTATGTGTTAAATTGCTTACAGCCTTCTCGATAAATGTACTATCCAATAAAAAATACTTGCAGATAAAAAAAAAACAAACAAATAAAGACAATTTGAACCCCTTCTAAGTGTGTTTCATTTAAAATCAAATATATATGTACTTTTTTATTAATAATCTCTAAAATGTCCAGTTGTGTTACTAATGTATTAGGTATCAAGAAAACAACATTTATTATTAACAGAGTTAAAAGGACTGTGTATAATTAGTTATTGACAAAAGTATCCTCAATATAGTACCTAATATAAGTTATTTACGGGATTGTTACTATGTACCCTGTTTTTAGCGAGTTACTCCGTGATCATGGCGCTTGCAACAGTGCCGAAATATCGGAAATTCGCTAAAAATAAGGTACATGGTAACAATACCGTAAATAACTTATATTACTAATGTTAGTGACCATGAAAGTTTAAAACAATATAGTATTTCATATCTCATATCTCAATTTTGCTTATTAACAATTAAACAAATTGTCGAACTTACATATTTAATGCAATTACGTTGACCCCTATCTAATTGTCTATGGTCTAATTATTCGTGTTGCTCCTCTATGACATCTGTCGGTCGCCAACGTCCGTATTTGCTACGTTAACGGCGCGTCACGGTGCTGGCTCTAACGGCAGCGGCAGAACGTTACTTACAATCGGTTTTTTACCGATTTACTTACACCTTAGACTGTACTAGGGTTACTGAAAATCGTTGAGAATCATGTAAGGAGTTATCGATGTTTTTTTTTAAGTGGTTATCGCATCGTTGAGTTGTGCGAAAATTGAATTTTTTGTTTGGTTATGAATGAAACAGTTCTTTTTAAGGTTTCTGTATATCAACTAATGTGTTATTCAATAATAATATACACTCAGAGGCACAATTAACCGTCCACTTACATTTTTCGGTGTAATTAAAAAAAAAACTTTTTAGAATGACGTTTTTCTTAGCAGTCTAATAAATTGGATAATTTCAAATGAAATAAGTGAAGAAATTCAGTTGCTATTGCTTTGTTTTTTTAATATTGATAAAGTTTGAAATAACTGTTTAGCATACAAAATCAAAGGAGACGACAAACAAAATTAAAACTTTAGGTTAACATTAAAAATCTAACATTTAATAATGAGTATTGCCTCCACTGGCTTTCATGACTTCTTCCAGTCGATTTGAAAAACCATCTATAATGTCTTGAATATCTTACTGCGGTATATTCTCCCACTCCTCCAGCAAGGCAATCTTCAACTCATTAATGGACGTAGGAGCGGGAACCCGACTTTGTACCCGTCTTTTGAGATTGTCCCAAACGTGTTCGATAGGGTTTAGGTCTGGGCTTCGAGCTGGCCATAGTAGCCGTGGTATACCCACAGCATCATGATACTCCGTAACCAATCTAGTTACGTGAGCACGGGCGTTGTCATACATTAAAAGAAAATCTTCTCCAATAAATGGGGCAAAAGTGATAACAGTGGCCCAATCTCCCTATTCCATCCATAGGGAAGGCCTGTTCCCAAGCAGTGGGTGCATTAATAGGCTGATGATAATAATGATCATAATTACAGTGTTTGCATTTTATTATAACAATAATGTCATTTATTGACAAACAACACAGGTCCTTAAAATAAATATCTAATTAATATCTAGTGTCACTTGTAGTTTGTGTACAATTGCAATTGGGCACAGATATATCAAGGTTTGAACATAAGTTCTTAAAATGTATGTTTGCTAATTGAAGTCTGTAATTGTAGGTACCTTACTTGTTAAAATAAAATATGTAAGTATGCATTATAAGTAAGTGTTAGTAGCTTATACAGGCATTATCTATATATATAAAACTCAAGGGTGATTGACTGAAATAGTGATCTATCAACGCACAGCCCAAACCACTGAACGGATCGGGCTTAAATTTGGCATGCAGGTAGATGTTATGACGTAGGCATCCGCTAAGAAAGGATTTTGATCAATTCTACCCCCAAGGGAATAAAATAGGGAATGAAAGTTTGTATGAAACTTTGTCAATTTTTCAACCGATCGGGCTGAGACTTTGCATGCAGGTATAGAAAGAATCATAGATGAATGTCATTGTGTATAATACAAGCCTGAGAACAAAAACTGTAGTCTACACTTCAGCTCTACACCGAAGCGAGGGCGGGTCGCTAGTCCTTAAATAAATTGAGAAATGTGGTTAAGAAAAACAAAAACATATGAATATAGAATTTTCTAAAACTAGAACTGCGATGCACATGTAGCTTTGCCCAATCGATTAACATAGCCATTAAAACTATCAATGTCTAGACAAGCATAATCAGAGCAGATTACAGACAGTTTTTATGTTCTAATTTAATTTAGATCTTACGTAAGCAAGAACAAAAACGCTTAAAGTGTAAACTAGTTTTAATACAAGTAAAAAGTTGGAAAAAAAATAAGAAGCTTTATCTCGAGTTGATTAATTGAATTCTCAGTGCACTGTCGCAAACTTAGATCTGTAGAGCGATTCTGTGAAATAAAATCTCATTTCCGATTTTGGTAGCTGCCATTTTAGACATTAGTTTGATATGCATTACGTCATTACGGCCAAATGTCACTATGTCTGTAGAAGCAGACAGTATTAGATATTTGATATTTGTCAGAAATCCGAATAAATGAGATTGCATTCTATAGAATACCCATGCTGATTCGGTACCAATTTTGAGAGTATCCCGTCCTTTTTTAAAAAATATTGCTTTCTTTAATTTGTTACTAGCTGCCGCCGGCGACTTCGTCTGCGTTAAGTTTTGAATCCCCGTTTTACCTCTTTAAGGGCTAAGTTTTAGAAAATCCTTTTTTAGCAGACGCATACATTATAATGGTTATGCGTGAGACATATAATCGGCAATTACATTAATAAATGTACTGACGAATTCTTTTAATTTATTTAAAATAATTTGTCACAATAATTAATTATGACGTTTTATTTCCTACACTTGAAGGATCTTTACAAATGTAATAATTTGAGTACTTTGCCTGTTTATGCCATATGGATTTAAAGTTTGATAATCAAAAGAATCATCGATATTAAAATTAACGATTTCCCGCTCGTCCCGCCACTATGCACCATAGACCGGCACGTCCGCAGAGTTCGCATGCGCTGACATTTGAAATGGCGCGATTTTCTCGGTCATTGCCATTGCATTCATTATAACACAGTCATTTTTTTTTTTGCATTGAATTTCGCAGACATATTTGGGACCTGATTAAGATTAGATTTCGTGTTCGGACGTCATTATTAAGTATTTATATACGATGTTAGTAATAATAAAGAATTTGGACACCGAACTTCAAATCTAAGATGCTATTCGCTCAGTAAATCATTTTGCAATGGTTCAAAAGCGCATTCGATAGTACCACTATTCCAAATTAAATAAACACAGTTAAATATGTTATTATGAGTTATTAAAAAGATACACATAACTCCATTGAATCATAAAAAAAAACAAGAGTTATTCGTATTTTTTATAACTCATATTTCTGAGTCTGTCAATCCTCCGTGTTTTGCTGGGGAAATCACTATAAGTGACTTCGTTTCCAGCTTGGTATGAGCTCCACTGCAAATCAATTTAACTTCGTCATAATGGAGAGTATCATGAGCGTAGGTAGGAGGGGACTAGAAAAGTAAAAAGTGTCGAAATCTTTATTCAAATTGGATGTACAATACAACTCCTTCGAATCGTCCATATATTTTCTCTACCACCAATTAAGGACATTTCTTTAGCTGTGGAGAAAAACTGGCAAAAGTGACTTCACAACGTTAAATAATAGGGGTGATGACGGGGTACAGTAAACGAAATTCTATTTAGTCCATCAGTCAGATGATCAAAAAATAATGGACACGTATTTTTTCTTTGGGCAATCAACCAAAAAATGGCAAAGTTATAGCGCGTCAAAGTTTGGGAGTAGGGGCTCGTGACGTCATGCGACTTTTCAAACCAATATATCTCTGCAATGTTTGTATTATGTGAAAAAAGAAAAAATACGTGTCCAATACTTTTTGATAATTGAAAGAAAATAGTCATCATCCCTATTATGTAAAATTATTTAGGAAACATTTTGTTACGGTGTCAATGCAAAATCATATCATCTTCATCATAATTACAGAAAAAGCCTGCCGTTACGTTTGGAACAGTTTCAACTCAAGCATTTTTGTCTGAAACATAATCAGACACTTTATAATAATAGGCTTTTTAAATAAGAACTTTTCGAACAGTAAGCTTTTAAGAAATCTCTTTGAGCACCGTAGAACCCCGAAGGCCGTTCTAAGCTACATTTTGAATTGAGATGTACGAATTCTAGGAGGTAAAATGTCTGATGCGTCAAAAAGCTAGTGGGGCACAGAGCTTCCCCGGAATTGGGAAATTTAATTTCATTAAAAAAAAATCAAAATTCAATATCGTTTATTCAGTCTAGGCTGTTACAAGCACTTGTGAATGTCGAAAAGCTACGCCATCGGTTCGCAAATCTACGGCGGGAGAACTTGTACTGAGAAGAACCGGCAAGAAACTCAGCAAGGGCTGATTTTTTCTCCCTGTTTTATTTCATACAGTGTCGTCCAATTGAAAGTTGTCATTGTCTTCTCTAACTTGTAATAATATGGCTTAGATTAGTAATTACATATTATAATAAAGTCCAGTTAAGTTTCTAGAGTAAGGAATGTAATCAGAATGTAGCAAGTCTTCCGGTGTGACGCACGCGTCACCGCCGTCACCCCAACAGTACGGTAATTGCCGCAAGCGAGGGAGGGTGCGCGCGCGCATCTGTTGGGTTCACTGAACTATTGTAGGCAGGAGGTCTATCGATCCTACTACCAAAGAAGGGAGGCTAATCAATCTGATTAAAAAAAAAACTTTAACATGAAGTTTTCTGAAATTGTTAAACTCTTCTCCCTTCTTCTCTTTATGGCAGTATTAATAATCTATACAATTTCCTCTGCGACAAAAGGTAAACAAATAAAGCAATGTTTTTTTTAATGGCTTCGCACGGCTAGTGGATTTAGCCAATGTCAAGTATTAAAATGTTTACAAATACTATAGCACTCGTGGTCAAAGTAATAAATCAAGTCAAAGTAAGTGGCAGTCAAGTCAATCCCCCTTTCCCTATGTTTCAGTTAATGTGTGGGGATTTACTGGAACCTCCCCGTGGACTTGTTGCGGGAACGTCGAAAGATACTTTCCGCTATATTGTGCATGTTCCCGAACACTTAGCGGTTAATAATCCACCATCCATTATTAGACACTAACATCCGCCACAACAATTTTTAACAAGAAAAACAAAACTGCTAAAGTGACGCTTCCCGATCCCGCCAAAAAGTTCAAAAGTCCAAAGCATTGTTTTGTAAACTTTTTCATCCAGAGTAACCAGAGGCCGGTGTAACCTGACTGATTACAAAATTTCACATTTGAACGTAAATTATTTGCTTTATAACCTACTCTTCAATTTAGAAGTATTACAACGCATTCAAAGTTTGGGAATGGTTTTTTAACGTCATTTTGGTGAACGGCGGTCCTCATAGTGCGTGCCTGGTGACGGTGCAGGAATATTGTCTGGTTTTTAGTGGCGCTGTTCACTAGCGAGCTCCAAGGCTGGCTGAAGAGGACAGGGAGAAGTCCCACATACCTTCTCGCTCCCCCAGTGGTTGAAGGATGCGTTAGGTATTTCCCAGACATAAAAAAGGCTTTCTGGTCTTAATATCTTTCAATTCCTCACCATCATGTTTAACTGCGATCGATACTAGGTCCATACCATACTAAAATGTGCAACCCAACACTAACACAATAGATTGTCGCTCATATAAACACTAAGCATAAGGTTCAATTCCACTTTATAGTTCATCAATATCGATCGCATGAAAGCAGGTGGTATCACACCCCAATCAAAAGCTACGCCATTTATTTCGCAACCCTCACCCTAGAGACAACTAATTTAAAGCTATTGTAATAAATAAACAATCGATTTAATGTGATATTGTTTCATAGACAAGCTTTCTTATCTTTGCAAACCTTTTTTTGGACGAGGCCGAGTAATCTTAATTCCTTCGCCTTTATTAATCTTCTTTTTTTTGCGCCAAAATGTGTAGATTGCTTTAAAAGAGCTTTCGGCGCTCATAAATTAAAAGCGATAACAATAATAGTATTTTTAACTACATTCTTTGTCAGACTCGAAATAGCATAGGTTTTCATATTGGAAACGTTTGTTTTAACGATTTATGAAACGAACCATAAACAAAGTAATGTGTCTGATTAATTACCTAAGGCAAAGGATTTTGTGTCCACATAACCTCGTCCAAACTTGAATTGGTTTTTTAAATACTTATATACCTACTTATACACGGAAATATATAGAGATATGTTCATTAACAAGAGAAACGTTAAACTGTTATATACTATATGTTTTTAATAAAAGAACTCTAAATGCACAGCCATATTATTTTACGCGGCAAAAGGAACAACCACAATTTTCAAAACACAATACTTCAAAGAGAGCTTTCAGATCTCCGTACAAAACAGTAATTGTTCAAAATTACATCCCAAGTATTGGTTGGTCAATTATTGACTGGCGAAATCCTTTTAGTCCGCCCGTCAGTCTAATTGCTTCTATACAATCTGGAAAATTATGGAAGTTCTTTATTTTGTGTCGACATACAAACTTAATCTTATAGTTACTACACGCAGTATTCCTCAAGGGGGTCATACAGTCCCTATTTTATACATTCGCTTCATTAACAAAAAATCAGCTGTGGCAAACAAACAGACAACCGAGGGCTCCGAAAAGGGTTCCATTTTCGCAGAAAGTGCGATTCGCCCGAGATACCCCGAGGTTTAGGGCCACGAGGACGTATGAGGACACAAAAGACGCGAAATTTGAAGGACTATAAGAAGATGCAAAAAATATTTTAAAAAAAAATTCGAAAACTTTTTTGGAAATCGAAAAAAAACCTAAGTACTTTTTTCGACCGAAAAATAGTGTTTTCACATAAAATATGAAAAAAAAGCACCTAGGTAGATTCATTTTCAATACCCTTCCAAGTCGTGTAGACTACGAGATCTGTGACTTTTTGTATCGCAAGTGTGGACTAAAGATTCCATTGATATTTTTTAAAAAAAGTTATAACAAAATTAACTTTTAAACATTCATTTCACTCGCTAAAAAACTTTTAACGCGAAACTTTTAAAAAGTTATCGGAACTTTCCTTGGATCTTTGGATAGTGTTTCGAGTTTCGTGTAGAGCACGAGATCTGTCACTTTTTGTATCGCAAGTGTCTAGGCTATGGTGATCGCTTATCATCAGACCGGCCCTAAGCTTCTCTACCACCCATTTAACATAAAAAAAATGGGTACTTATGTAGGCGCGTGAGAAGTTATCCTTCTTTGGCATCGTTTAAAATTAGTTTTTAATTTCATGCAAATAATTAATTACAATAAATTAATAAAAAGTCTGGAAAAGGACACAGTCAATAAAGTTCAGTTTTAATTTGAAAAAATAAATAAATAATCAAAATATTCAATTAAAATCGCTACTGAATATAATTTATTAGAACATATGTGATTTGCACTTGTATGAAACTCAAACACGTATTCCGAATATACAAACTAGAAACATGTGGATAAATATTATAAATATGAATACCTATAACTGTTACTTTATTACAAAAAATAAAGATGTGGTTTTTGGTTCTACTTCACCAATGGTCAAGAGATGGCGCTGTAGTCTCCTGAATCGCGCTTTGGTTCCGTTGTTCTAGATTAATAAATACTTTTGATAGGCCTTCACAATGCAGTCGTTAGCACCCACAAAATAGAGATTCTATTTCTATTTTGTTGGTAGATTTTCTTAATGTGCGGTAAAAGTAATTTTTTGTGTTACAGTGATGCGCGCGCATCTTAAAATTTCACTCTCATCATTTTTTCATAACGCGCCTAAAGAAGTATAACTTGAAAAACTTATTAATGTCAATAACTTACAGGTTCATCATGTATTCTTCAAAACCAATACATCAACTTTTAAGGTTACATAATAGTGCGTGGCGTTGTACTGAAGTGGTGAGGGAGACGGAGCTAGCGAGTGCGCAAGAGACGGCGGATAACCGTTGAGCCTCAATTAAGCCTGTTTTCGTCACAGGTGTTTCTTTTTTTTTTACTTCGTTTTGGATGTAAAGTATGTACCGCACCGCTGTGATTTTTTTTCTGGATATTTTAAGCTAGTCGGCTCTCTGACCTTATGTTCCTTAACATGGAATGGTGCAAGTTGTTCCATGAATTTTAAAACTGTGACTTACACAAAGTTTGTTTTGAAAAAGTTGAATAAACCTAACTCTTTAAAATGCGTCATAATTCTAAACACGGTATCCGAATTCTTAGCAACAATAACTTAAACCTTGCAGCCTAAGCTCTAAAAATAAAATACACAATAATGTATTTATGTGTATATATATGCAAGACAAAACAAAAATAAAATTTTTTTTTTTTAGTAAAATTATAATCTGTGTAAATTTATTCAGATTTATTGCCCTCTAGTAAAATCATTAATTTAGATAAGTATTCGTGTTTAAAACGTCCGTCAAGACGGACGACTATCAAGATAGTTTGTCGACGCGAATATTACACGCAACATTTTAAATGTAGAAATGTATGATATCATGAAAAGTTGCTCGACAAGACATCAAAGATAGAATCGATACTTTAAAAAAAAAAAGAAATTTCAAAGCAGCACGTTCGTAATTCGAATGCCAATTGTGGTATTGTTCGAACTCAAAATGCCCTGCACTAGTTTTTCATAGACAATTATTTATTTTTTCTCCCCGATGCTCGTGAAATGCAACACCGTATTATACCGTGAACAATCATGGACACAAATCTGTCTTGATTATGGTCGGGTCCTCTACGTGGTCCGTGCTCCCATCAGGGGCTAAATTGCCTTTTTCTTGATAAATTCACTCGCATTCCTCAGCAGGATTCTTGGGTGGACGGCGCCTTTTAAAAGCTATTGAATAACGCTGTGTTTTTATAGCAGTAAACTTAACTTTGTACTATTTTAAAATAAACATATTAGTTTTAATTGTTATATTCTAAATTGTTTCTAAAGATGTCACTATCAAGTATTTTGTGATTTTTTTTAACGGTTAACTTTTAGTTTTAAAGAAATATTAGCATTAGAGTATGAAATTATACAGCCATTTTTATTATTATATAATCGGTTTTTTTTTGCATTTTAACCATAAAATATTATAGTTGTCGTCTATTAAAATACTGTAATTATATTTTCAATACGGACTTAATGTGAAACTTTATTAAACCTCAAAATTACATAGGTGAACTTTTATATAGCATTTATGTAAATATACCTCGCGGCCATTTTCTGAAACACAAATATTTTGTCGACGTCCAGCTGACCTCCACGGCATATAGATAACGTTTTTTCTACGAATAAGCAACAAACTTAAAGAGTTGAGCTTAGCCAGTTTGCTATTTTTATTCTACTCACACGAGCTTCAGATTGTATGATGTAACAGGAAGTTGACGTCACTTTCAACATTCAAACAATGAATAGTGGACTAAAGATTCCATTGATACTTAAAAAAAAAGTTATAACAAAATTAACTTTTAAACGTTCATTTCACGCGCTAAAAAAGATTGTATCCAAGGCGCGAAACTTTTAAGAAGTTATCGGAACTTTCCTTGGATCTTTGGATAGTGTTCCGAAAACTTGTTCGATTTTCAAACGTTAACGGATTGTTGCATGAAGCGTGTTCTTTGCTTGGTTAGCTATACGAAAACTGCATTTTTTAAATTAAGAACATGTTCTTGTTACAATTGTTTCTAGCCTGAAATTTTGTTTTCATCAAGTTCAACCCAACCACGTTTGTGTTAATAATAAAGGTTTTTGTAAGGCCATTTTAAAGACATCCTTTACCAGGTAGTATATTAGTAATCAGTACATAATACTAGACTCACTAAATCCTTATTACTCTGTGTCCATTTCCGTTCATATTGTACCACAGAACGGGTTGAAGGGAAAAACTTTTTTCTTCTAATTTCAAAACATTGGATCGTTAGTGTGCGAGTGCGATGGGAAACTGATGGATAAAGATGCCACGCTAACGGCCGTTGGTGTACGGTGGCCATCATTTTGTTAACTATTTAGGATAATATGGCACGGAAGACGTTTAAGGCCCATATTAATAGTACTACAGTGCAACTTTAATATAACGTACCTCAATTTAACGACTTCTTTGATGTAACAAATTCTTCGTAATCTATAAGAGTCAATTTAAAATGTACCTTTACATTGCGAACATTTTTTGCGAATAACCTCTGTATGACAAATTTTCAACTATCAAAAAAACTATCAAAATTTATAGCTCTAATTAACGTATTCTGTCAACCAAAAACCTCTATATAACGTTTCAGTCAATATATGGGCCTTAATCCCATAGTATGTCATTCATGTCACGACAGGAAACTATTCGTTTATGTCTTTATAACAGTTCAGGAATTCTTGAATTATACTAGCTAATATATAAATAATATTAAATTTGGTGGATGAGTTTTATAGTGACATATACTGATTTAATTATATTTTTGATTCACATTTCAAATATGACCTGATCTTTTTTACTACTTATTTTGTGACTTGTTAAATATTTTTTATTAAATTTCGTGACATAGTAATAATTAATTTGATAAAAAAAACTTATGTAGATTTCCATGCTGTATGTGTTGTTGTTGTTGTTATGTGTAATTATTTGTGACCTTGATTACCCTGTTCAAACGCAAATAAAATATTATTCTGATACAGCTGTGGTGAAATGTTCGAATTTCGGTCGTTACTTCGTTCAAATAGTGTAGTTAGGTATATACAATCCGAAGGAATGCTTGAATCACCGTCACCCCACGCCAAATCCTGTTCCATAGAGCAAGTTACTTTTTTTTCTCTATAAAATCTGATTTTGTTTTCTATCCGTCTTCTTCGTACGAGACTTTTACGTCGTTGTCTTTGGTTTTTTTTTTACCACTCCCTCTCTTACATAGTAATCTAATGGCGGTTATGCTTAGTAAGGATTCAAACGCGGCGTGTGTGGAATCTTTGATGCTGTATTTCTTTTTACATTGCTAGCACTTACCAATAGATAGTCGTGTTCGTAAATCTCATAGGGCATGATGAAGACCTACTTACTGCTGTTAAATTTATAATTAAAGCTTTAATTTAAGCTATTAATTATGATCCATGTCCAAAAATTTCTATCTCAAGTTCCTCCGTGCTTCGGAAGGCACGTTAAGCCGTTGGACCCGGTTGCATCTGCAGTCGTTAGCACCCACCAATCCGCACTGGGCTCGCGTGGTGGGTCATGGCCCAATCTCCCTATTCTATCCATAGGGAAGGCCTGTGCCCCAGCAGTGGGGACATTAAGAGGCTGATGATGATTAATTATGAGATATGTACACTGGAAATAGTTTCATCATAATCAGCCTATTAATGGCCCCAGTTTTCTTGGTGTGCCGACTCGAGAGGTCCCGGGTTCGAATCCCGGTGGGGGCAGATGTTTGTGTGATGAATACGAGCATTTGTACTCCAGTCATGGATGTTTAATATGTATCTTCTATAAAAATATACTTATATGTGTACAGTATATGTATTCTATCCGTTACCCTAGTATCCCATAACACAAGCCTTACAGTGCTTACTTTGGGGCTAGGCTAATTGGTGTGAGTGTTGGAAATATTTATTTATTTATTCTAGTCGCTCTCCACGTAACGGTTAAAGGTTAGGAAACGTAGAGAAATAATAAAAAGTCTTACTTTTTTCCAAATTAGCCAGTTCCGAAACGTACTCACAGAAAATGTCAACACGAGATGTGCTCGGAAACTTTTCTTTCTAAACACCACTAGGCCGTCGACCCGACTCTGTTTGCTTGCAACAGACAACTTTTATCAAGGCAGGATGTAAGTAATATTAAGCCGACGGTACTACCAACAACACATTACGCTGTACAAGAGCTTTGCAATTTTAAACTCTATTGTGTGAGGAGTTAACGCTTTCGTTAGACAGTGCCAATGAACGAAGTCATCCGTCTACTGTAATTAAGAAAGCAAAGCCGCGGTTAGTACTTAGATTTTGTTTATTTTTTAAGAATTCTTTCGTTATTTGAACTAGGAGTTTTTTTCTTGTCTCTGTCTTGTATACTAGTTTTGAGGGACAGCAAGAATCTCTATGGAAATTGTGTGGTATTTAAAATATTATTTATAATGGGCATTCAAAAACTTTTTCCTTCTACAATTTCTCAGGATATAAAAATTATGGCTGACATAAATGCTTAAGTTGGATTGTTTTAAAAGCTTACAAGGTTATATAATAATAAAGGTTTCTCTCTATCACAAAATAGCATGGTATCTAAATTTTAGCTAAACTGTACTTTTTGGGTCCACGGGTTTAGAATTCACACTCAGTGTTTATTTCTTTGCAATAGGTTAGGTTAGTGTTGTAACTATATCGTGCGAGCTGAGCGAACGAAGCGAGCCTGCCGCGGCAGCAATCGGCGAAACGTCAAAAAAATACTTTGTTCATAGAGACCTTACCAACAAAAAAACATGAAAGTTTCACCTCTTGGACAGTACAGTTCTACCAAATATTTGTTTAGTTATGAAAAAAGATGTTGTTTCTAAAGAGTCCCTCAGTACAGCGGCTCTATTGTCCGTTTAATTATCGCTTCCTGTGTTAAAACGTCGCTGCTAACTGTAATTTACTCGTCTTATGATACAGTATCTTTTCCACATGAGGTTTTGGCTGTACAGCTGTCTATGTCTGCTTTGCCTCATTTAATGGAATAAAAAGTTACGAAAACTTTATGGATTAAAAAGAATAATTTAGAACCTGTATGCTGTGTGAAAACCTCATTCGAATTTCGAATTCAATTTCCGAATATCTGTTTTGTAAAGTTGCTTCGGTTAAATATATTTGCTCTCTTTGCATTCTTCGTGTGTGATATTATTATTTTACAAGTTATCTTTTAGTATAACTAATCTGATTCTGACCCCAGTCCATCTGCTTGTCAATAACATCAATACCTGTGGGAATATTGACCGTTGCACTATAATTTCGTTCACGCAAACTGTATTTACCCTTACATCGCACCCCCGAGAGCAAGGAAGCTTGGGAAGATGTGAAAAAATCACACAATAGACAAATCAGATGATCCAGATTCGCACGGGAAGCGTCCCCGGTTGAGGTCATGACCCCACGACGAATGTTGCGCAAATTTAAAAGTGAAATACACTTGCATTGTCTACGCTACAGCAGATTCGCCGATTCGGCAGCTGCCGTAAGAACTTTAGTTGCACAGATTTTGAGTTCCTTTCCTCTTTCTTTTGATTGCCGAATGCTTTTCAAATTTCGAATTTCTACATTTCAAATCTTGATTCTGGAACTAGGTTTTCTGTTTATGAAATGTTTTTTAATTTTAGAACAAGCGGCATAGAACTGGAATGATTGTCAATGTTTATATTTTCACAAAACCTGTTTTCTAAGTTAAGTATGTATTTTGTGGTTATATTGCTGCATAGTGATAGAAATTTCACGGTTCTTCTCTATATTTGTGTACTTGTCTTTTAGCAACTCCGTCAAGTTTGAGTACAAAGTGCCATGACGCGCACTATTTCTGTTTGACAAAACTAAGTTTTGTAATGTTGACGTTACCAGACATTACAACATCCGACATTCACCATTTTTGAACTGATAGTGGTAATACCGTTGGGTTTGTACAAACATTCACAAGTGACATACAAGTTCATGACCTCTGCGTGTGCGATAATGTATGGTTTTCCTTCCTGCATGTTTTAAAAACTTATTTTTTTAACGTTTTGATGAAAAATCTCAAGACGTATTAGTTTATCTAACACTAATAGATTAATAATGAATGATACAATCATGAACTCTGAAAAAGAATAGTAAGAATAGAAGCAAGAAAGTTGGTGTAACAGATAATAATTATGACAATTTCGTGTCACATAAATTCTTTTTTTTTTATTAACAGCAAACCAGTTTCGCGGTGTTTTTGAAGAGTCAAAAAGTTCAAAACCAAATAAAAAGTGCTCTCTTAAATAAGTTACAAAGTAAATGGAATTATTAAGTAAACTTTTTTGTACACCTATTTAAGCTGTCTTGGCAAAAAATAGGCAGCCAGTTTGCGTTTAAATTCTGAAGGAGGATTTAAAAATAAAAAGTGAGAAAAAAGGACTACTTACTGTACTTTCTAAATGTCTGACGTTTTGTTAGTAGGTAGTAATTGGAGGATTTTGACTGCGCTAAAGCATCCTATTTGGAATAAGGCACCGTCATTGTTTGGCAAATGAATTGTTTGAACTGTAGGTACAACAAGTGAAATGTTTAGTAAAACTTTTTGATGTGTAACATCTTTCCTCTCGCTTTCCTGCAATTTGTGGGAGTGATTTCGTGAAATGGGCCGCAAGTGTGTATGTAACAGGAAGTCGCGAAAGCGCGCGCTATTTGATTTTAGAACATAATGTTCAAATGGCTTATTCCTTTTGTAGTAGGTTTTATTTCTTTTTTTACTAATATAAGGTGAGGTTTCAAATTTTACACATCATACGCGACTACTGTAAGGCTCGCTCGTTTTTTTTTAAAGTTAGCAAAATTTTTGCGTTAACCCAGATTATGAAATTAAATGAATAGTTTTATAAAAATAATCTTTCTCATTTCAACTTACTAAACACCTTTTCAATATTAACACCAGAATCGCACACTTCATCGTAAAACATGCTAAGTACAATTATTTTGTCGACCTCCGAGGCTGAGTGGTTTGCACGCCGGGGTTCATGATGTCGCTGACTCGAGAAGTCCCGGGTTCGAATCCCGGTGGGTGCAGATGTTTGTGTGATGAATACGAACATTTGCACTACAGTCGTGGATGTTTAATATGTATTTATATATAAATACAACAACATATGTATTCTATCCGTTACCCTAGTATCCCATAACACAAGCCTACAGTGCTTACTTTGGGGTTAGGCTAATTGGTGCGAGCGTTGGGAATATCGTTATTATTTATTTTCCTTCGTGTACATATTAATATTTTGTTATAATAACAGCGTATGGGATTATCAATTGTTTTCATTGTTTTACCCTGTCAATGTTATTTTAAGTACATTCGGTACACATTAAAGTTTTGTAACGGACGCCGTGCTTATCACTAAACACTGAAGGCCGAATAAGTTTATAACTGGTTTAATGATGATAATAATATAGCTTTTATTATTTTTTTACCAATAATACAAATATATAGGTATGAAAATATTGTATAACTATATCATTACGTAGAAATAAAAATAGGTACGTATATCAAAGAGGAGCTCGATGGCGCAAGTGGTTAGCGCGTTCGGCTGCGATCGTTGAAGTTAAGCAACTTTCGCAGTGGTCGGTCATTGGATGGGTGACCGAAAATTTACTATCTCGAGCTCCTTCGTGCTTCGGAAGGCACGTTAAACCGTTGGTCCCGGCTGCATCTGCAGTCGTTAGCACCCACCAATCCGCGTGGTGGGTCATGGCTTAATCTCCCTATTCCATCCATGGGGAAGGCCTGTGCCCCAGCAGTGGGGACATTAATAGGCTGATGACGATGATGATGAAACTTAAAAAAAAATGATGGAGGGACATCTGTAAATTTTCTAAATTACGTTTTGTTATAAGAAAACTAATCCTTATTAAGCATCTGCTGTCCCATCTCCCATTTATCTGTTTCTTACTTGTAGCGAAAATTATGTAAATTATATTCTAAAACGTGAATTAATTATTGATCCAACGTTATTTCTTCTCACGGTTAAAAGAACCATAATGTTAGATTTCAAGTTTTTTTAACGCGCAAAAGTTGTTTTGCTAAATTTTTATAAACTTAAAATTGTTACTTTATTTTGTTTATGAAGGGCTCAGGATGTTTATGACTTCCTATCTCGTGGTAGTTTAAATGCTTAATTAATAGGTACCTAAATAATTATTTATTTCTTAGGTTTTCACGCACACCACTCATTTAATAAAACAAGTTTCAACGGTATAGATAGATATAGATGAACTAATTTAAATATTGTTTAATTAGAAAATAAAAATAAACTACTTATGGAAGAGCGGTGTCATAACACAGGCCTTTTAGCTTAACAGAGGAACCCGATCACTGATTTTTTTTGTACAAAAATTGTTAAGAATAAATAAAGATTTATTATTATTATGACGTTTCGCATCATTTGCAGGCTGCGTCCGTCAGAATTATTATCGTATGAATCATAATTCTGACATAAATCAGTGCATATTTACCGTTATTTTTTTTTTAAATAAATTAGGACTTATTAAAAGTGTCATGGCCAACATTTTTATTTCTTTGTAACTTAAAATTTTTCACTTATCATCATTTACTTACTAACTACATTCGTTTATGTTAGTTTAAATTAGGTAAGTTTGTAGTAAGTTTCTTTACTGCTTGTTATGAAAATCAGCTGTTATGTAGTTATCAAGCTTTATGTATCAGTCGGCATGAACTCCTTTGTCTTAGAAAAAAACAACACAAAAAAAGAAACTGCACCATAGAGGAGCGAGAGGATTGTAGCGCGCGCGCGGATGTGTTCTAATTTTAAAACAAACTCGGTATTGTTCCCGCGTTTCAGGCGCGCGCGATTGACGTCACCGTAACGGTTTTCGCGGCTGCATGCTGGCGCCCTTGTGCTTAATCAAGCGGATTGTCGCGCAACTTTACGCCTTATTTTGTTGGCGCTTGTAATAAATATTGAACGGAGTCGTGATTTTTTGTTATAAATAGGTCGCATGGTTCACAAACTGCCGTTTGTTTTATCGAATTTTCATGTTTCATGATGATATTATATTTAAGATAAATTTGACCTTAATGATAGTGAGATCTACAAGTAGGTAGTTTGTGCCCGGAACTACGTAGAATATTTGGTTTTCTATACACACCCTCATCCCATGTTACTTACTTACTACCCCATCAAGATTTATTCTTGCTACATTGATGGTGCGTTAATTTTTCACAGAAACATAGGTAATAGCTATAAATACATTAAAATTTCTGTGTAAAATGTTTATCATATATATGTTATGTATGTGTGTGTATGTATGTATATATGTTAATAAATGTATTTTTGAATTAAAATACTTAGGTTTTATGTAAATTTGTATGTACAGATGTGACTATTTACTCCAAGCCTTATAACACCCCAACCTACAGTCTCTGTATTACTTTTTGTATTCACGGTTGTCTGGAAGAAAAGGCGCTTTTAGCGATAAGACCGCCAATTATAATGATTTTGTTTAGTTTATTGATTGTTAATGAAGTTATGTATTTGGTGTTATAATAAAGTGTTAATCTATCTATCTATCTAAAATAACAATATATATATATCATTTACTTTTAAATAAAATGACATCGAGATGTAAATTATTAAATGAATACACGAAGAAAAAGAAATTGTAGGTACCGAACCATTTTGTATCACGATTTACTCTCGTAGGAATATGAGTTTTTGTTTTTAAAGGTTAAGGCAAAGAAGCATTTTGGAATGCCAATATTTTATAGAATTAATTAGGAATATATTACTCTATTTATAAATAAAAATTAATAATTAATATCAATCTCACAGAAGTTATGTTACTTAATTGACAGAAGATAGGTACAAACTTTTGACAAAACAACTACAAAAAACTGAATTCGGCAATTAAGCTAACAGTAGTAATAAACTAACAACCAGAAGGCCCCAAAATTAACACTTGCATATTAAAATAAGTAGGTACATCTTTTTAGCCCTAACTAGGTCAAAGAAACAAAGATAAACACATGAAATTAGACTAGAGATACGCCCGAGATTAGAGGTCATTTTAATATTTTGTTAGACGGTGTATGAACCCGATGATAGCTGTCGTAATCTTTTGTAAACTGCAATTTAGAACTAAATTCAACTTTTGTATTCCGCGTTTCTTACCAAAATGGTATTTAATTCAGATTTATTCATAAAAAACAACAAAAAAAAATCGATTTAGAAACAGAACTGTCTCCAAATTCTGCTTTTAAGATTTTTTTTTTTTGGGACAAAAAAGGTTACATTACATTTTGTTTATTTTAAAACAACTAAAATTCAAATTTAGAACGAGATCAGAACTTTCCTCCGTCTCAATAAATCAAACAGATTAGCATTCGAAAAAGGAACGTCGGTCGACCTTTTTTTGCCGCCTTTTTCTTGGGAGCTGTCAAAGGGCCCGCCAATTCGCTAATTGCCCGTTCGGATATGCGTGCGAGACACCTGCGTGTTGTCTTGTGACTATTGCGGTTTTATCGTCATCTTTAATGGCTTTATCTCCGGTTTTGAGGATTATGCTGTAATGTATTGCAAGCTGTTATTTCAAATGTCTTTAAATAACCAACTAGTGCCAAATCTGGCGCTCAGATCCAATATTTGACCTTGTGTCGCGTTATTTTGGTGTGGATATGGAAATGATGTTTGTTTATACATTTAAACTCTCAAAACTGCGGAACGTTTAACTTCCTGAGATGTCTAGGTAGTAGAAGAAAAATATTGGACGATTCAAAATAAGTTTCTAATAATTATAATTTTTATTTTTTAAGCATGTAACTGCTTGATGTTTAAATCTAAAGAAAATATAACTAGAAAAAAATCCACAGGACCAGGCAGCAGACGGGACTCGAACCCTTCGCTATCCGGGCGACCAACCATCATAATTGGTCATGATCAGTGCATTCAGCATAATTGGTCAGTGCATTCGCCCGGATAGCGAAGAAGAAGTCAATTTTCAATCAAAGTTTATTTTCATTTCAACTGCAGGTTACAATTTTCCTTTCATTGCAGTGAACGAACGATACATTTGCAATAAATTATTCCTTGGAATTAGTTGGTTACAGAAAATTATTGCAGCGTTTCTTGTTTTGGAAACACATCTTTTAAACAGGCGAATTGATATTATACAACTGTTTCATTCGTCTTTGTTTGGCATCCTTGGCCCCGTTACATCAATTGCTATTCTTTTACTGGGTTGGTCGATCGCTTCCTGTTATTATGACGTCATCAGCGATGATTGAGCTGAAATAAAATAGTGACCTAATTCTGGAGGCGATGGTTAGATAGACTTGGCCTACTATTGAAACTTAAAAATGATTATACTGTCATATGAAGCGAATTATCTTGCAAAACTCTTCCTTTTATGTTACTCAAGGTTTATTAAATTGCATATAAAACAATCTAAACTATATTTATGTTTTTATTTTTTAAGCATTTATGCTAGATGTTTAAATCTAAAGAAAAGTTTACTAGAAAAAAATCAACGCAGACCAGAGCCCGTCTGCTACCTAGTCCGCGTTGAATTTTTTCTACTAAAGCTTATTTTCTAAATAGTGACTGTAAATTAATTGGGAGGAGCTCGATGGCGCAAATGATTAGCGCGTTTGTATTTAATAAATAATTTTGTACAAATAAATAAGCAGTGACTTACATTCAACATAATAATAGAGAATTAATTGGTGAAATTATAATGGTACCGTGATTTGAAATATTTCCCTCGCGTTTTTGCAAGTCACGTTGTATCTGTTACAAGTGCATTTTTAGCATACTGCACCGGATGTCTGGTTCTTTTGTATGGATTTATGTCGTTTCCGGTCAGTTCACCATCTATTAAATTCTTAGATTATCACATGGTTTGTGGAAAAGTAATTATAATTTAAATAAAACTAGTTTTTTTTTAGTTTTTCAAACGTTTAGCTTTTAGCGTTGAGTTTTAAGATTTTAGCTGCGAAACGTCATAAATAAATAAAGTTTCGTGCATTAACCCGTGAAAAACTAGTTTTATTTAATGAGTGATGTGCGTGAAAACCTAAGAAATAAATAATTATAATTTCCTTGTCTGGTTAAGTAAGATGCTTAATACAAAAGTTGTGTATTTTTTGTGATATTACATTTAGTATTTATTTTAGACAACAATAACAGGTTAAGGTAATTACCAAAAATAAAACGGTTCTTTAAAAAAATACTAGATTTTTTTCTCTAGATATAAAAATTTATTGTTAATAGCTTAAAAAAATAAAAATATATAAACGGCTCTTACATCCGCGAAATACATGGTCCATGGTTCTTAGCTTCCTCATCGAAACCACAGACATATAACTATCGAAACATTCTTGTCATTTAACCGTGACAAACTAGCATAAGTTCCTCGTCACTGAAAAAATAAGTAAACAAAAGTTAACGGTTTCCCGCGTTCGAAGATTCCAAATATGAAATTCATAATCTGAAACCGTTGGGAACACGTGCACTTGAACTGTTGTTTTTTTAAACGTTCTTCTAAACATGATCATCGCATAAGCGGCGCGGTATTTTTCGTGAACATGTGTTTTGTTCGCTGCGTCTGGTGGACTGGTAGTTGTTGGGTGTCAAAATGTTGAATAACACCATCTTATCTGTTCCTTAGCTATTTTTAATACTTTTACAATTATAATATATTCCACGTACAAAATCAGTGAAATGGTATTTGTTTCTAAACATAATATTTTCCCGCAAAACAATCATTTTATAAAACACTTAAGAAAATAAGTAATTGTGAAGCGCAGTTGATAGGAGTCATGTTAATACAGTTTTATGTGTATTGTCGCTAACATTATGGATGATCAATAATTATCTGAAATAAATATTTAATAATAATAATAATAGTGATGCTACAGACTTGAAGATTCGAATCCTTTTCAACATCCACGGTCGATTCGGTCTCGTTAAGCAAACTGCATTGGCATCAATGAAAAAATAAAGCAGGCTGTATGGGTATTGTTCCCCTTGCCTTTCCAGAGATGGGTGAACTTATAAGGAAAAGAATTAAAAAGCGTATTCTAATTATTACAGACACAATCCAGACTTTTACCAAAACACTTTTGAAAAAAGAACTGTTTTGCGCGTTTGAACCAAAACACATTTAAAAAAAGAACTGAAGCGCGTTTGATCGAATTTTCAACCTCCATAGTCGATAAAAAAGCGTCCTCCAATTATTATAGACACTGGCCGGCGAGACCTCCGCCGAGCCATCCATCGGCCACCCCACGCGGTGTATCCGAACGCAGTACGTGGTGGGACGCACTTGGCGGAGCAGATGGCTTGCGCGTACGCAGCGACACGTGAAAATCGCATCAGACCATTCATTATTGCCGTTAACGAGCATGAATATGGTTTCGCTACAGTATTACCGATTCTTGTGAACACTATTTACTAAAGCTAAAAGAAAAATACTCTAAAATCCCAGTAGTTTCAATGTGACCTAACCTGTGGGTGTGGGCTGTGAACTGAAAAGGTCCAAAGTAGTGAAAAAAGACTCCAGTTGCGAATATAGCTGGAAAATCAGCTCCAGCAATCCCCACCTTGCCGTTCTAAAGGCAAAATTTTGCTGTATGGAGCCCCAGTACCTTTCTCACTGCCAAAAGGTATTCTAACTTTACTGTGATCTGCAGAAAGGCAGATGCAGCCGGGACCAACTGCTAAACGTGCCTTCCGAAGCACGGAGGAGCTCGAGATAGTAAATTTTTGGTCACCCATCCAATGACCGAGCACTGCGAAAGTTGCTTAAGTTAACGATCGCAACCGAACGCGCTAACCACTTGCGCCATCAAGCTCCTCAACGACCTATCATTTGATGCGATATATCCGTAATGTCACACCGTAAAGTGCGCCATTTTACAGACACAGACAATAAAGACGCAACCATAAAGGTTAGGTTAACCGCAAACTCGCGGAAAAAAAATATAAAAAAAACACCGACACGTTGCGGCGGATATAGGTAGTATACCGCGATGGTAAATAGAATTGGAAGGAGTGTGGTGTCTTTGGTACTGAAGGCAACGGAGCTTGAATCCTGCGCCTCGCCCTTCCGGCGATGGCGTCTCAAACGGACAGGATGTGACGAAACATCTCAACCTGTGCGGTGTAAAATGACCATTGATTTTTATGAAGGTCGTTTTGCGTGTTCGTGATTTATTTTGATTGATTTATCAGCTACCTGAAATAAATGTAGCACCAAAAATAGATAATTCTATAGTGACAGATTATATTTTCTGTGGCTGATTTACTCTGTGGTAGACGTTCATAAGTTATTCACTTTTATGTTAAAAAGGGTGGGATACAAGCATATGGCCTGCGTGACGATGTCTATCTTGAATGTACCCCAGCCCCGTGGTTACTCTGTAAACTTTTATCATTTCAAGAACACAACACGACATTGGTGTCGATTCAGGCACGATTCTCTAAATCTAAACTTAAATTTGACAACAGTGTATCCTTGTCATTATCTATACAGAATGAAAAGGATAGACTGACGTTAAATTGAGTTTTTAAGTTTAGAGAATCACGCCAGAATCGACACCTAATATTCTTGTTTTGCAGCAGCCTTCTACTAGGTGGACACTGATGTCGATTCTGGCATAATTCTCTAAAGCTAAACTTAAATTTGACAACAGTGCATCCCTGTCATTCTCTATACAGAATGAAAAAGAGAGACTGATGTTAAATTTAGTTTTAAGTTTAGAGAATCACGCCAGAATTGACACCACTGTACAGTCCCCCGTGTACTGTAATAAATTAAATGTATTTTTCAACTGGAAAGCCTTTTGTTGGCATTAATTAAACATGTTTACGTTTGAGACACAAATGACAGTCGTCTTAATTATAAACTATTGTGACTACACTATAATGAACTCACGATATCCAATCACAGCAACTTGTTTCGAATACCATAGACAGTTTTTGTTTTTTTTTTGTCGTCTTTTTAAATATCCTCTCCACTCCACACCCTCGAATTTGAATAGGGAACAATGAACAATGCTCCGGCATCATCGGTGTTATCGATCAGTAACGGTCCGTCTGTATGTAAGTGTGCCCGTAAACAGCCCTCGACATGGTATAGTGGTACCGCTGTCGACCGAAATGTGGTGGGTTTCAAAAATCGATTCGTTCACGCGACGCTACGAGCTAAAAGTGGAAAGTTTTCGGAAACAAACTCATTTCGTAAAAACTTTTTGTTTCTTTTACGTCATTTAGGTAGAAAAAGGTTCATGCACGGCAAGATGTGATTTGAACTTTAAACTTCGTTTTAATATTCGAAATTCATTTATAAGTTTATTGTTGTAGATTATTGTAATCTCCTGTTAGTACATCTATTCTCGTAAATTTGCTACTGCGCAGATTTCCTTGTCTATGATAGTCGTTGCTTGAGAAATTTGCTGGGCTGTATATCTACATATCTTTGACATTCTACCACCCTCACAAAGGATATTAACCCCGTAATAATAAAGAAAAAACGAAAAAAACTCTAGATAAAATCCACAGAACACAAGGACTCTTTAATAATCCTTTTCCTTTTAACTTTTACTATTATTTGTCAAAACAGTTAGTACAACAAGCTTCCAATACAAATCAGACAATAGCATTTGAATGAAAGTGAAAAGAATTGGATGAACGTGTTGGGAAGTAGTACTAGTCTATTGGTTTGGTGAGCGCGCGCACGTGCGTTTCCGCATCCGGTGTAAAGCGACGCCATTGATTCGGAAGGAGAAAAAAAAAGACACCGCAAGGTCGTGTCTATGGACTACGAGTGTTGTTTATTCATAGATAAATCCTTTGTTTTTATAAAATTTTACTTACCGACAAAACAATCCTACATTTTGAATTCCAATTAATTAACGCTGTATCCCAATCATCATGCCCCCTTATTAATAAACAAGGAATAAGCTTAGACTAGTTACGCCGTGTTTTTTCTTCATGTCACTCAAATGGCATTTTTTTTTAGTTTTTATTTTTTTTAGTCTGACGAAATCCACAAAAGTGCACCGCCATTTCCCAAAAAGAAGAAGAAGTTATTTTTTTGTCATTGAATGGATGGAGACAAAACACAGAATAACTAATCCAAGCTTATTCTTCGTTTATTAATAAAGTGGTGTTTAGTGTCCGCATGCTACCAAAAAGACTGGGTAAATAAAATGTTTGAATTTACATTACATATTACCTGAAAGGCAAATTCTTTTCTCTGACAGCTGCCAATATATCTCAGTTTCATCAGTTATAATTTTAAAGTATGTATTACCGTATATTGTCCCATTATAATTTCTTATTTTCCATTACACCTCTACGACCAAAAAACCAAAAATATTGTTAAAGAATTATGTTGAAAAAGGGCGTGCTTCTAAGAACTTCATTAAAATTCAACAATCGGCTTCATTATTGTATCCTAAAATTAAATTTGACAACATTGTAACCTTATCATCTACTTTTCAATGGGTTTTTTGTGCCGCCACAGAAATTCCGCCAATGTCCAGTCCAGTATTGTTATCATGCTCTTTAAAGAGTTTTAATAAGAGACTGTTATCATACATATCGTGTTTGAGAATCATGTCAGCATTAGGCACAATATATAGTTAGATTTTATTACATTACAAATCGAAATAATTTTATTTTAAGGCAAGTATAAAGAAAAGAAACACGTCTTAAACGACCGGCTCGCTATCTATTGTGGCAAAGCAATAAGCTACAAATCAAACTGCTCTCCTTATCAATGTGTACATCTGGCGTCCCCTTCCTATCCATCCGATAGAGGTCAATGTTCGCGAAAAAAAACTGTATTAATCGAAAACTAGGGCCAAGGAAGCGGAACAGCTGCGGCAGCTGATCGCAAGGAAACTGGATGCACTTGTCGCGTCTTAGGTGTTGCACTGAAGGAGCAGATGTGATGGGGCGGCACGCGCCGTTTACTCCAACGCCGTAAACAATTTAAAAAAAAAACAATATTAAGAAAAAAGAAACAACTCGTGTGCTCGATCGATTTTAAAACTTTACTCTTAAAACATTAAAAAAAAATAACAAAAAAGCAAAAACACTCTTGTTCGATTTTTAAAACCAAAAAAATTAATCTGTTTTCGAAAAGTGGTCTGGTGGTGTATCCGAACGTGATTAAGGTTTTTTTTATAATCTGCCGTTTGGTAAATCAAACGATAAACTAAGAAATTTATACAGACTAGTTTTCGATGTAATTTGTAATGTAAAAACATTACATCTGCAAAATCTTTTAGATAATAATTTCGTACTTCATTTATCCAAGATCATATCCACTAATATAAAAAATAAAGTATTTTAATTACTTCGTCATTAACAGAAGCAAAAGTCTGAATATTTTCGGTAGCGAATGCGGTAAATCTAATGTGTTTTATAAATCCGTTACTATCTGTCTTACCGTTACAAACTTCCTATATAAGTGAAATCAAAGTTGTCCATTTTTCGACATCCCCTACCGTTATAACAACATTGAAGATGATCTTAAGAAAAAAAAAACAGATTAAACAGCCTTCCTCACAGCTGCAAAGCTGTATGATGCACAATTTCACTTGTCGTTGCTATATTGTCTGTGGTATTGTTGAGAACAGCTGCCTCCCGCGCACGAGCCATCTTGGATTTATTCTTTTTTTTTTCTTTACCTTTGACCCTTAGCGTTGGCGTAGCTACCGTTAAGCTTATTGTTGCTTTCTTCATATTGATGTGGAGGCTGATTTTAAATTAACTTTTTTTTTGTTTAACTACAATGTTCAGTCTATTAACTGTAACGCACTTAGAACGAAAGAAAAATTTAGAATGATCTATGGTTCTTAATGGTATTATAGTAAAATCAAGGAAGCTTTCGTAGTCCATGAATTCTTCCTTTTTTAATACTGATCAAATTCATGTCCATTCTCTAATGTTGCCGAGCCAAAATACTCTTGTACAGTAGAAATGGGACAGTTAATCTTTGGAACTACAGTACCCTTAGCACGAACCAATATCGAATTCGTAACGTTTGCGAGTACGAAATGTCATGACTGTAATACTTAATACCAATAATTGAAACCCCTAATCACTATATCTCTAAAGAACATTATTCCTAATATTTGTAGTCTGAATGCACGCTATCCCTAATTAATAACTTTAGAATTGTTTTTTTTTTCTGGCGCTTGGGCGGCGCAGCCGCGGCACGCTCGCTTCGCTCGCTCGGCTCGCGCGTTATGGTCACAACACTAACTTAACCTAACCTAGTGTGAAGTATCACCACTTTGGACCTGGAAGTACAGTTTAGCTCGCCTCAAAGTTATTAGGGATAGCGCGCATGCGGGCTACAAATATTAGGAATAATGTTCTTTAGAGATAAAGTGACTCAGGGTTTCAATTATTGGTATTAAGTATAACAGTGCAAACTAATGTTTAAAATGGCAGCTACCGATTTCAGAAGTGACATTTTATTTTACAAAAATCGCCCTAATGACCACCAAAAAAGATTTTTTCAACCGTCTCTCAATTAAATTAACATTTCCAAGGTGTTTCAATGTGTCGTTTATTTGACACACTTCATACTATTATCACAAAAGCATATGGCACGCGCCAAAAATACAATCGTACACACACCCACGTTGAGCAATGCGATACAAAGTTGCTTGCCATTTGAATAACGACTTTAGCTCCGTACATTTAAAGTTGGTTTTGTTCATTGAAAGTTTTCAATGGGGGAGTTTATATCGACCAATAACGGTGCATTTTTTTTGTACAGATGGTTTAATATAAAATTATGTTGTGTAACAAAGCCGTTGCCGTTGTTATAAATTTTAATTTAAATTTAACAAAGTACACTCACTACCTGAGGTTGAGTTTAATATTAATAAGATTTATGTTAAACTAGCGGCCCGCCCTGGCTTTGCTTCGGTGTAGACTACAGTTTTTGTTCTCAGGCTTGTATTATACACAATGACATTCATCTATGATTCTTCTTATACCTGCATGCAAAGTCTCAGTCCGATCGGTTCAAAATTGACAAAGTTTAATACAAACTTTCATTCCCTATTTTATCCCCTTGGGGGTAGAATTGATCAAAATCCTTTCTTAGCGGATGCCTACGTCATAACATCTACATGCTTGCCAGATTTCAGCCCGATCCGTCCAGTGGTTTGGGCTGTGCGTTGATAGATCACTATGTCAGTCAGTCAGTCACATTTGAGTTTTATATATACATATAGATAGAAGACTAGTTGGATGACTGCGACTTCGTCTGCGTGTAAAAATTGGTTTGTTATACAAAATTAACCTGCCCTTTTCACCGCGTTAAAAGGTGATTTATGGGACAAAAGCTTTCGTATGTCCATCCCCGGGATTCTAACTTTATCGATGCCAAATTTCATCTAAATCTGTCCAGTGGTATAAGCGTGAATAGGTGACATATAGACAGACACAATTTCGCATTTATAATGTTAGTTTAAGGATTATGTTTTCTGATAACTGAGAAACTAGCGGAAAGACAGATATTTAGGTCCGATCTGACCTGGGAGAGGCAAAGACATTGAACCACCATCTTCTATTATACTGTTTGACCAAAGTCACGAAGAATGACAATCATCAGCCTATTAATGTCCCCACTGCTGGGGCACAGGCCTTCCGTATGGATGGAATAGGGAGATTGGACCATGACCCACCACGCGGGCCCAGTGCGTATTGGCGGGTGCTAACGACTGCAGATGCAGCCGGGACCAACGGCTTAACGTGCCTTCCGAAGCACGGAGGAACTCGAGATAGTAAATTTTTGGTCACCCATCCAATGACTGACCACTGGGAAAGTTGCTTAACTTCAACGATCGCAGCCGAACGCGCTAACCAGTTGCGCCATCGAGCTCCTCTAACTGACATGACAATAGTTGATTCTAATTTTTAACACATTGGTAGTAGATAAAGTTGGATAAAGGGGTTCATTTAACTTTATCTCTTTGAGAACTATATTAGCGGCCGCCCGCGACTTCGTACGCGTAACTTTTAGTTTTTTTTCTAAAAAAAAAAATTTTTTTCGAAAAAAAATTTAGCCTAAGTTACTCCTTAATACATCAGCTACTTGCCAATAAAAGTTCCGTCAAAATCGGTCCAGCCATTTCAGAGATAAGCCGGAACAAACATACACAAAAATTGTAAAATAAAATATTTTGGTGTATGTACCGTATACATATCTTTATATATATAATTCTTCTGTGAGTGTGTATGTCACTGAACTTCTCTTAAACGACTGGACCGATTTTGATGAAATTTTTTGTGTGTGTTCAAGGGGATCTGAGAATGGTTTAGATTCACAATTTTGTCCGCTGGACAATGTTTTTTTAATTAATTTTTAATTTATTAGTAGTTGTTGATTTTGGAATGTTTTACATTGGATCCGACAGACGGCGCTACCATCGCAGTGTCAAATTTTCAAATTAAAGACGTGTAGACAGGACAACGTCTGTCGGGTCCGCTGGTATATTCATATGTATGTAGTAAATAGCGGTTATTTCAATATTACCAATAGACACTCTAATTTTATTTATACGTATAGTAGATGTTTAGACTTTTAGCCTGTCATTTAATGACGACCTCCGTGGCCGAGTGGTTTGTACGCCGGGTTTCATGGTGTCGCCGACTCAAGAGGTCCCGGGTTCGAATCCCGGTGGGGGCAGATGTTGTATATATGTACAGTATATGTATTCTATCCGTTACCCTAGTATCCCATAACACAAGCCTTACAGTGCTTACTTTGGGGCTAGGCTAATTGGTGTGAGTGTTGGAAATATTTATTATTATTATTAGCGCCTATGGTCTATTTTTGTTTAGAAAAGTGTCCCAAAAACGCTTTTTATAACAGCAACAAGCTTTTATATTTTTTTTGAACCCAACCCTTAAACGACCCAAGACGTTTATTAGGCACGCGAGAAACGGCGCTCATTATACGCGCGCACACAAAAAGTCAACACAATCGCGTATAATTACGCGAGAGTAGCTGTTAAAAGCTGCAATAAGGGTTGCCAACTCTACTATAAAATATAGTACCCTACTATATAAGGGGATCAAATACTATATTTCTAAAAAAAATAGGAGGCGAAACTATTTTTTTTTCTTAAAGCAGACCTTTGCCAGTAAAGACTTTTTTAAAAATAAAAATTGAATTATTAAGGTTCTTATAGAGCAACAAAAATATACTCATTTCAAAAATTAAGCATATATTTTAACCTCATACTATATTTAATACATTTTTTTCATAATTCATTTATTCATTTGTACAAATGCGGTAAAAACATAAAGGTGTTAATAAAATATCAGATAATTACTGCACTTTTACCATTTCTGGCATACAATTTTTTTACTTACAATCTAAAATTTAAAAAACATAAATAACAAAATATACCATGCACGCCTATCAATTGGGACAGTTTAATAATAACAAAAGCTAATACATTCAATGAACAATGTCAATATTATCAATTTTTGCCATATTGCTATATTTTTAGAGGTAACAGCTGCGAAAATACTGTCTATCTATATATATGAAAATCAATTGCTGTTCGTTAGTCTCGCTAAAACTCGAGAACGGCTGAACGGATTTATCTTATCTTGGTCTTGAAATAGTTATAATTTTTATTACTTTTAAGCATGTAACTGCTTGATGTTTAAATCTAAAGAAAATATAACTAGAAAAAAATGCAATCGGACCAGGCAGCAACGGGACTCGAACCCGCACCCTTCACAATCCGGGCGAATGCACTGATCAATTATGCTACCGTGGCCCTCACGGACCGCGTCAAAATTCTTCTAGCCATTCTTAAGCTGCAAGGCAGCGCCATCTCTTCGCATTATAGGTAACCCACAATGTCAAATGAATACTTTTACAAGTATTAAACATTTGAATGAAGAAATAGCAATTATAGTTATAAGTTTTATTATTTTTAAGCATGTAACTGCTTGATGTTTAAATCTAAAGAAAATATAACTAGGAAAAATTCCACGCGGACCAGGCATGCATTCGCCCGGATTGCGAAGGGTGCGGGTTCGAGTCCCGTCTGCTGCCTGGTCCGCATGGAATTTTTTCTAGTTATATTTTCTTTAGATTTGGTCTTGAAATGTTCGTGGCGGTCCAGGGAAGGTTTAAAAGGTGAGAAATATTCGAATTCTACACTACAGCTCTACACCGAAGCGAAGCGAGGGTGGGCCACTAGTATTTGATAGAAAAAAGTTGATAACCCTAGCTGGAATTGTCGTTAAACGGCGCGGTGCACCCTTAGTCGAGCCGTTGCCACGGTTCCCAACTTAGGGGTTTTGCCCCCAGATTTAGGGTCTAAAAGTGTTAAAACGGACTTTTTTAGGGGCTGGAATTTTTTGGGGGTGCTTTTAGGGGCTCCTATGGTCACTTTCCAGCTCCATCGTCAGATCAGCTTTAGGTCATAATAATATTGCATTGTCATCCGATTTATACATGCATGCAAAATTTCAGCTCAATCGGAAACCGAGAAGTGGATCAAATTCGAGCCAAAACGAGTCAGTCACATACATACAGGTGAAACTAATTAAAACTTGTTAATTTACTGACACACTATTATGTCTACTGAGTGATTAGTTGTTTAAAAACCTAATGATTTTATTCCACCAATCAAAACAGCTAAGTAAGATTTAACTGCCTGTCAGCTCATTTTCGTTTGATTTTTCTTTCGGAACCCGTATTTATTCAATAAAATAATTTACTGTAACTAAATATGTTACGTTTTAATTTATGAGCAACGAAAGAATTTAGGTAATAAGTAGGTTTAAATAAAATTCTATATATAGGGGATTTTAGGGGAATTTAAAAAATACTTAGGGGAAAATTTTGGTAAGGGTTGGTAACACTGGCCGTTGCGATGCAACGAATACTTACGGAGCGGTTATTTACGTGCGGTGCGGTGCTGTGGACGTCAGGGGGGTTATTAGTTGTTTGTGCGTGATTTACTAGATTCGGGAAATTAATAATAACGGTTTGTAATCGCTCGTTCTCTATACATAATACTAGCTGACCCAGCGAACTTCGTACCGCCATAAAAAATGGGGGTTGGTGGTAGAAGGGTGAAAATTTAGGGTTGTACGTATTTTTGTATGATGTACTTATCATAAAAAAATAAAAAAAAAATCTAAAAATAAAAAAAAAATTGAGGGGGTGGTTACCCTTAACATTTAGGGGGATGAAAAATAGATTACATCCGATTCTCAGACCTACTGAATATGCACACAAAATTTCATGAGAATCGGGAAAGCCGTTTCGGAGGAGTTTAACCACAAACACCGCGACACGAGAATTTTATATATTAGATAATAAAATGGTAGGAAAGTCAAAACTGTACATTTAATATTTTTTAAAAAGAATACTTGAGGTGTGATCTACAATCGATACCGAAGCCATTTGGGCCGTGACCCACCACGCGGGCCCAGTGCGGATTGGTGGATGCTAACGACTGCAGATGCAGCCGGGACCAACGGCTTAACGTGTCTTCCGAAGCACGGAGGAACTCGAGATAGAAGATTTTTGGTCACCCATCCAATCAATGGCGTAGCTTCTTGACCTTCACAAGTGCTTGTAACAGCCTGGAATGAATAAATGACTTTTCATTTCATTTCAATGGTCGGTCATTGGATGGGTGACCAAAAATCTTCTATCACTGCGAAAGTTGCTTAACTTCAACCATCGCAGCCGACCGCGCTAACCACCGAGCTCCTCTAAATATATATAAATATATTTGCAGTATATATATATATTATATATATAATATTTTGGTACAGACATATTGTTTGTATTAACAACTAAAATATATTTTTAAATATATAAATATACATATTTAATATGTATATAATTTAGAGGAGCTCGTTGGCGCAGGTGGCTAGCGCGTTCGGCTGCGATCGTTGAAGTTAAGCAACTTTCGCAGTGGTCGGTCATTGGATGGGTGACCAAAAATTTACTATCTCGAGCTCCTCCGTGCTTCGGAAGGCACGTTAAGCCGTTGGTCCCGGCTGCATTTGCAGTCGTTAGCACCCACCAATCCGCACTATTCCATCCATAGGGAAGGCCTGTGCCCCAGCAGTGGGGACATTAATAGGCTGATGATGATGATGATATAATTTAGTTGTTAATACAAACAATATGTCTGTACCAAAATATTTGTATTGTGGTGGGAATAAATAATGTCAAATGAATACTTTGAACATTATTATCCTCAAATATGTATGTTTACAACACAAATCAAGCTCAGTCCCAAGCAACGCGACCGTAATACTGTAAACAGGATGTTTCAGTCGGTTGTTCGGTGCCATATCTTGCGGTTTCTATATTTAGTTACATGTGGCAGATGTTGCGCCCTCCTCCTCGAGTCGAAACCCCAATGCCACCAGCACAGATAAAACTCTCGCGAAATCGTTATAACGGTCCCGATATTATTCAAATCATTCAATCATGGTGTCTTTTCTTTAGATATAAATAAATAAATAAATATATATTTCCAACACTCACACCAATTAAGCCAGAAACATATTAACGTATCGTGGCGTAACGTGGCGCATCGGTTTCATACATTTATCATGGGTTAGAGAGAGATAGAGAGGTTAGAGCGTCGACACGACACGACACGTTAATATGTTTCTGGCTTTAGCCTAGCCCCAAAGTAAGCACTATAAGGCTTGTGTTATGGGATGCTAGGGTAACGGATAGAATACATAAACTGTACATATATAAGTATATTTATATAGAAATAGATATTAAACTACCATGACCGGAGTACAAATGCTCGTATTCATCACACAAACGTCTGCCCCCACCGGGATTCGAACCCGGGACCTCTCGAGTCGGCGACACCATGAAACCCGGCGTACAAACCACTCGGCCATGGAGGTCGTCGATAAATGAAACTCCGTAATGTGGTAAAAGTTTGTATTTCGATACTTTAACATGAAATTTTGCTTATTTAAATGGTTCTAGTACGTCGCCATTACATGAGAACAATGTGGTCCAAGTCCTAGAACAGTCTTCTTGGTCCATGGGAGATTGATGCTGTCGAAACGCAGGCGCGAACACATGGGGTTGAAGAATCTATAAATATAATAAAATGGTAGGAAAGTCAAAACTGTACATTGAATATTTTTAAAGAATACTTGGGGTGTGATCTACAATCGATACCGAAGTCAAAAATATATAAAAAATATCTATATATATAAAACTCAAAGGTGACTGACTGACTGATAGTGATCTATCAACGCACAGCCCAAACCACTAGACAGATCAGGCTGAAATTTAGCATGCAGGTAGATGTTATGACGTAGGCATCCGCTAAGAGAGGATTTTGAACAATTCTACCCCCAAGGGGATAAAATAGGGAATGAAAGTTTGTATGAAACTTTGTCAATTTTAAACCGATCGGGCTGAGACTTTACATGCAGGTATAAGAAGAATCATAGATGAATGTCATTGTGTATAATACAAGCCTGAGAACAAAAACTGTAGTCTACACTTCAGCTCTACACCGAAGCGAAGCGAGGACGGGCCACTAGTATAAATGTATCTATTTCATTGTGCATAACGAAATGTGATATTAAATAAGTTATAGCTATGTAGCCGGCTTAAACTTTAAGGTGCTTAAAAAGACTAATTTGTTGTCCATATGGATAAAAAAAAGCGAGCGAGCTTTACAGTAGTCGCGTATGATGTGTAACATTTGAAACCTCACCTTATATTAGTAAAAAAAGAAATAAAACCTACTACAAAAGGAATAAGCCATTTGAACATTATGTTCTAAAATCAAATCAACAAAGCGCGCGCTTTCGCGACTTCCTGTAACACACTTCCATCCCATTTCACGTAATCACTCCCACAAATTGCAGGAAAGCGAGAGGAAAGATGTTACACATCAAAAGAGGTTTATGTTTACTAAAGTATCGGCGCCTGATAGATATAAAGCTATATACGACACACGTGCATATAAACATAGTTGTGTAAATCTGTTTAAATCCACATGTGACTTCCAACTTATGCTGTTAGTGAATCACACTAATTGGCATCTGCTCGACGCTACACATATTTTAGGGGATAACATAGGTGCTACACATGCATGCAGTCAGTGCCCCACATATTTACAGTTACTAGTCAAGTCAAGGTGCATAATAAAACCAGAGCTTTGAATTTAGCTTAACAAGTACAGAATACTGTACGTCACTCTCACTCAGCCGCTAAACAAAAGAAAATCGTATTTCTAGCCTTGATTACTACTAAGATATCGAATCCCATCTATAAAAAACCATCGGGCTTTAGTCGCACTGAAACTAAGCCCTTAAAAAGATACTGGAAAAGCTTTTTCTATTGAAAAGCTTCGTTACTGCCAAATCATAGCGCGCGCCGAGCGAGCAAAGCGAACGTACAGCGTTCGAAGAAGCGCCGGCACGTTAATAATATTGAAATATTTTTTTTAGTTATAATTTTTATTATTTTTAAAGCATGTAACTGCTTGATGTTTAAATCTAAAGAAAATATAACTAGAAAAAAATCCACGCGGACCAGGCAGCAGACGGGACTCGAACCCGCACCCTTCGCAATCCGGGCGAATGCACTGACCAATTATGCTACCGCGGCCCTCACGGACCGCGTCGAAATTCTTTCTAGCTATTCTTAAGCTGCAAGGCAGCGCCATCTCTTCGCATATATATTTATATTCGATAGCCGTTTATTGGCGACCAAACCAGTTACATTATATTGACGAAGTATTCGTCTGTGGTTGACGTACAAGTCTGGCTGTTTTTGGGGTCAAAGAATAAGAAGGGGTAAGCAGACAGTCTAGTCACTACCCGTTCAAATCGACGTTCTTGAAAATCTTCACGCGGTGAGAGGTGCATGTATTGTCCTCAAACAATGCATTTTGTAACAATAACGCAGTGTTCACGATACAATCGACTCAAAAGAAGCGCCAATCAGTCATCGGCAACGTTCGGCCACATTCGTAAAACCCGGCTAAAATTATATATAGCGATTTAACTTGGTCGTATTATCTTTATGTCAATTTGGTAAGAAAAATATCTGATTATAACCTACCGATGTTAAAATTAAATTTTCATTGAAAATCAACATCTTTTATTTATTGCCGCTGCAATCTACAAAGTTGCGTCGACACGTCAACGTTTTTGAAGTTATACTTCTTTAGGCGCGTTATGAAAAAATGATGAGAGTGAAATTTTAAGATGCGCGCGCATCACTGTAACACAAAATTTTAACAGCATGAAGTTAGTCGCTTTAGTATTTATTAATCTGGAACAACGGAACCAAAGCGCGATTCAGGAGACTACAGCGCCATCTCTTGACCATTGGTGTAGTAGAACCAAAAACCACATCTTTATTTTTTGTAATAAAGTAACAGTTATAGGTATTCATATTTATAATATTTATTCACATGTTTCTAGTTTGTATATTCGGAATACGTGTTTGAGTTTCATACAAGTGCAAATCACAATATGTTCTAATAAATTATAATCAGTA
This sequence comes from Chilo suppressalis, assembly GCA_902850365.2. Taxonomy (NCBI): domain Eukaryota; kingdom Metazoa; phylum Arthropoda; class Insecta; order Lepidoptera; family Crambidae; genus Chilo; species Chilo suppressalis. The sequence continues at coordinate 608,312 of OU963920.1, read as the reverse complement.
GCGATTTTAATTGAATATTTTGATTATTTATTTATTTTTTCAAATTAAAAGTGAACTTTATTGACTGTGTCCTTTTCCAGGCTTCTTTTTAATTTATTGTAATTAATTATTTGCATGCAATTAAAAACTAATTTTAAACGATGCCAAAGAAGGATAACTTCTCACGCGCCTACATAAGTACACGCACCCATTTTTTTTTTTATGGTGCTTCCTTCCACACGCTTGTTGTTTGTTACAAACGCCGAACACGTCAAACGAAGAGGCTAACGCCAATCACAATCGTAACAACACAAACAGGCCTCATCACGTTTGGCGAGTAGGTTATGATGTCTCCACACACTTAGTGTTTGTTACAAACGCCAAACACGCCAAAGTGCCAAATGCCGAACACAAACAGGCGTCCTCATGTTTGCGTTGGCTGTCTGTCCGCTACGCGTGTGGAAGCAGCATTAAAGATCGGGAGAATGAACCTTTTTAAATTCTTTTTAAATATCGTAAACGTTATATGAACGGACTATTACTATAATTAATTGTAACATTGATATAAGTGGCTCTGTGTCTATAATTGTAATTGCTTTGTCCTTGTCGTATTTATTGCGGTGTGGCTACGGCTCTGCAGTTTCATACTGCCTTATTGCATAATGTATCAATTTATTATTTATTCTAAATATCCATTTGGCCATTGTGTTAGTGGTAGGGTTTCCAATTGCTGGCTTATCAATTCCGGGACATTTGCTCCCCCGCCCCTAAAAAAATAAAGGATCAAACCTATCACACTCCCCCGAATTAAAAAATCAAGCAGGCTATTTTGTTAGGAAACTATCTGGGACAATATGGTCTAGTTATGCATGCAACGTGCATTTTGACAAAGATACATATTTCAAAAATATAAATACACGGAGCTGTCAACAACTTATAAGACTTGAACAAAGGCATTGTCCTAATACAACGCGATAACGCGAATGATCGATGCGATCATCGTACGAGTCGACGATCAAACATATTGATCTAGAATAGGTTTCCTAATAGGCGATCGCGCGATGCATTCGCGCGACTAAAATGTTTAAATATCTATTCGCGCTAACTTAGTTCGCGCGAACGCGCAATCAAACCTATTAATGATGAATAGGTGTCCTAACTGAAGTTCGCGCGATGATCGCGTCGCGTCGATAGGAAGCGGGGAGAGGGGCAGGGCTAACCCGTTCCGTATTCGCGTTCTATTAGGACACCCAGTTCGCGATCACGCGATGGTCGCATCGTTTAAACGCGCGATGATCGCGTTATCGCGTTGTATTAGGACAATGCCAAAGGCCTGCAAGAAACCCAAGAATCAACATTAGCAATAGATCTAATGCATTGTTTTTGTTTTAATTTTTACAGAATTACCCCATACTATATACTAACTATGCCGTACCTTATGATCGAGGCTACATATCCGTGATATGCTTTCAGTGCGGACACGGGGCAAGACGCAAAATTCCGGGACAATCCCGGATTTCTTGGCCATCTGGCAAGCCTAGTTAGGGGGCATTTTCATTTACGTAAGGCCTAGGTTGTGTTATTTCTGTCGTTGAGTAAGGTTTCGAGCTGCACGTAATAGGATGAAAGTAAAATGGCTGACAAACAGGCGTATGCCAGCCTTACTTATAATCGCTAGCAATGCCAGATATATCCCAAAGGACATTGTTCTGTGTCCATACATACTTAGCCTAAGAACCAACAATCATGAAATATTATTTTCTAGGTTCGAAATCGCAAGTAAATGACTGTAAAAACAAAGATTATTGACGGACACTTCTGAGACCCTGACACCTTAAATTATTAGCAAAATGGGTTCAGGCCGGCAAGGTGATTTAGCATCCACTTTTGCCACTACGCTATGGAGGTCTTCAATGTATCCTTATCGGCTCAAGGGAATCACTGCATAACAAGTTTTACCGTTAAAAAGGGCATATCAACTTTTCGTATAGAACTCACGCGTCCCCTTTAAACCGATGCCGTTAAAGTTATTAAAAAAAAACTCGCACCCTTAAGACGTTGCAATGCAACGAATACTGCATCCATTGTGGAGGGAAAGAATTCAATAGTTTACCGTCGTGATGGCGTTCACCCCTGGAGGAACGGCGAAAAATGGCTGCGTTGACATGTAAAAAAAAAGTTTCGCGTTTTGTTTTTGCTTTATTATTGTAAAAAAAAAAACAAAAATAATCTAAGCACTTGTTTAGTGAGATTTATGTGTATTTTGGAAATGAGTTTAGCAATTTCATATTTTAGTACGGACAAATGCTATTAAAATAGTTCAAAAGATATAGTCATAATAATCATAATCATCTTTATTTGCAGAATATGGTAACAAATGGTGATACAGAGATAAATAGCATCCTATGTTCTTACCCAATCGGATGTGTAAATTAATTGTCATCTGAAAAAAAAACTTATTACAATTATATTGTTTTAAACTTTCATGGTCACTAACATTATAGTAATATAAGTTATTTATGGGATTGTTACCATGTACCTTGTTTTTAGCGAGTTTCCGATATTTCGGCACTGTTGCAAGCGCCATGATCACGGAGTAACATAATTACTACTTATAATTATTACAATTATTCCATTCATTGAGCATAATATAAAATCTCTTATCTATTAGACAAGTCCGTCCGTCCGTCCGTCCGTGGTGCTGTTTCAGCGGCCAAACCGTAAGAGATAGATAAAGAGAATGTTTAAGTTATAAGTTAAGAATAGTCTGATAAGACTACAAACCGGATTTGAGTAACGTAGCACTTCCGGTTTTCGAGAAATAACGTGATTTCTATTTCAAACGAAACCACACAAAATCTCCGAAGTTCTCAATTAATTAAATACATTTTTTTTTGGTGAACATTTGGTTCACTGGTTTGCTAGTTACATATAAAAAATTATCGTATGTAATTTATGGACTTTCGAGTCCGTAGCCTAATAAATTCCGTGAAAGTTGCAACGATCCACATATTAAAATTTGTGAAATAAACTGTCAGACAACAGATAACAGAAATAAACAGACCAACGGACAGACAGCGGAGGTTAAGGAACAGTCGTTCTTTCGATATTATAATCCTCAAGAAAATGTATATTTCATTGATATTGCATTCGAATAACGTTTCACTAATGGCAATAACTCTTAAATCAAAATGCATTATCATAATCTAAACGGTTATTGAACAAGGAGTAACCGTTAAATCATATTTATTCATAAATGACTCCCGGTGCCTACCCCATCTCCAACAAAAGTGTTGAATATTGATTAAACTAACCGATTTTGTAGATCCGACTGCCTACTTATCTATTGTAAGTACAAGGGACTATCTGTTACTCCCCATTTTGTAGAAAAGTAAATCAGAATATGTACTTACTGCATCTTATCTAACGACCGCACACAGAAATGTCAATTAACTTTTTAAGTGTGATGTGCTGTTTCAAATTACCTAAATATATAACCGTAGAACAAAACGTTGTGAAGAAACATTTTTGCAGGCCGGCAAGGTGAGGATGGTTGGTTTTATTACCACTTAACATCAGGTGGGGTAGAGTCATTTGCCTACCTCTATATATAAAAAAAAATCGTAAAAAAGTTTGCACAAATTTTGAAACAATATTATTGAATAAAACCTTCTATAGTATGCAAGAGTTTTTTGATGAAAAGTAGTGTACCTACAAGTAGGTCTATATCTAAAATTTTACTGTGATTGATTATAATTATGTGTATTTTATTTATTTTTTGTTTATTGATGTTGTAGTGCCCTTACAGGGTTCATGTTTGGATCTGAAACTAAATCTTAAGAACTTGTAATTACCACGTGAAACAATGGTGTCGATTCTAGCATGATTCTCTAAACCTAAACTTAAATTTGACAGCAGTGCATCGTTGTCATTCTCTATACAGAATGAAAAGGAGAGACTGAAGTTAAATTTAGTTTTAAGTTTAGAGAATCACGCCAATTGGCACCAATAAATATATTAAATTGAATTTTCTTTGTGATTAAATGAGTATAATGCAGCATGTGACTTTAAATGATATTAGAATTGTTTTGTCAGCTTTGACTGCGAGTTTGTACTAAAATACCTAAAGAACAATTTCATATACCTATATGTATTTTAATAATAATTAATATTCATATTGGATAAAGTAAATTGCTTCTAAATGTAATCAATTACAAACGGAAGCTATCGTAATCAAGAAATTCAGTAAAGTGTTGCAATAAAATTGTTATAATAACAATTTCGTTTAAATTAATCATCAATATAACGAATAAATATTTGTTTGTATTGATTTATAGATTATCAATTTTATCAAAATCGACAAACAGCTGATTGTTCGTTTGTGAACGAAACGCAAAATGTCATTGGTCGTAGGAAAATGTGCGGAGCCAAAGAGCGCGAAACGACGATTCACTGACAATAGTTTCGCGACTACCTTGTTTTAAAATCATGTGTTCGACTCTGCTGTGTTCAATTGGCTACATTTTTAGTGTAAACTTGTATGTTTCGTATAGTGCAACAGTTTGATGTGAACAATTAAATTCACGTGAGAAATTAGTGTCGGAAAAAATATCGGTACATGTACATAACCTTTTTCATGTCAAAGTTCCATTGTCGTTTCCTACACGTCCCGAATTCTACAATGTCTTGGGAAAGGGCAAGAAGTTACGTGGCAAACCAGTTCTTCGATTTATTTACGACCAGCTATTGGTTACGTCGTTTCCAGTTTAGAAAAAAAGGCTACGTATTGTCATATTAGAACCCTTAAATGAAGGGTTGATAATATATTGTTATCCTGAGAGTTGAATTATTTGGAAAGGATTAGTAACACATTTTGTTTCTTAAACGAATGTGCTTTGAGTAAAAATTGGCGTGCAGCTGTAGCGTCGATTTTTTAAGTTTAATTTTTTGAATTTAAAAGATCTTTACTAAAACTTTTTTTTTTTTAATTTATTGATATTTAAGGAAATATGGCACTTCTATACTTCTTTATCTATTTCATTATTATGAAAATAGTAAATTTTAACTAGGTAATGGTGTTGATTCCGTCATGATTCTCTAAACTTAAAACTAAATTTAACATCAGTCTCTCCTTTTCATTCTGTATAGAGAATGACAAGGATACTCTGTTGTCAAATTTAAGTTTAGGCTTAGAAAATCTTGCCAGAATCGACACCATTATTAAAGTACTTTAATCATTAAACTTAAAATAATTGCACGACACTTTTCGGCTCAGCTTTCCATTGCATTTCCGCCGAAACTCTTTAGGGGGGGAGGGGGGGGGGAGTCCAGGGAAGCCCCCTATCAAAACTACCCCGAAATTCCACCACCAGTAATGAAATTAAGTATCTTTATCTTTAACAACAGTATCTCCATCTCTTTTCAGGTTGATCACTGACAGTTTCAAGATCAACTCCGGCAACAGCGCAACAAAACGCAAACGGGAGGATGCTGTCACACAAAACTATAAGATTAAAATGAACCCGCACTCGCTGAACTTCAACAAATCACCCTCACCGATAGCCACACCATCAAAGCGCAGAATACTAGGAGAAATACAGAACGTGAGCTCACCTATATTCAGACCAAAAGACTCACCGACTATAGAAAGGCTGAAGAATTCCCCATTGATCGACAGGAACTCATCACCGTTGACAAGTAAATCGTATAGACGGTCGACTACTAAGATCACGAGGATATTTGAGGAACGGACAAAGTTCAAGATGAATAAAGAAAACGAGTCGTTCATAAGTGAGACATTTGTTAAGTTGGATGTGGAGGAAGAGACAAGGGATTGCTCGTTCGGTGAGAGTTTCCAGTCGACTAAAACCAGCAACTGGTCAATGACAAAGGTAATTCATTTATTGTAATTATTTAAAAACCAAAAACTTAGGCTCATTTGCACCAATGTTTTTAATTCTAATTTAAATGGTCATTAAAAATCATGTTTTGTTTTTAGTCATATAGAGTTTATTGTTTTTGTTATAAGCCTCCTCGCCTCCACGACTGATGCCGGAATCTTTTCTGATCGCATTAGAAGTCATCACAACACCTCGCGATAGAGGAAAACAAATCCAGCTTAAGAAGTATATACCTTGATGACCATAGACAAGGAAGGCTGGCCAATTTTACCACAGAATATTCTGTTCTGTTCATTTGCAAATCACTCTCCGACCTCAGCATAGGTTTTGAACGCAGACCTGCACTAAAATAGTTTGAATTATTGGATAAAATATAAGCTGTCTCTTGATTAATAAAAGAAAGTTAAAAGAAGTTTTAAATAAGACCCAATAGAGTTTTTTAAACAACGTTTAATTAAAATTTGATATATATACATGAATTAAAATTATTTTATTTATTATGTTACGGTGATAAAAAAAATTACATGTGATTTTGCTAAAGAAATTTGCCGCAGCACTTTTAAGACAGACTTATGATTAGGACTTAATTTAGGTGTATAATCTTTTATTCTTAGATTATAACAAATTATGTCACTATAAAGAATTTATTAATAAGATATCCTCTCCTCTACAATCCACTACATTTTATCTGTTTAAAATTACCACCTCTGTATTTCAATTGTGGTCTGCAATAACTGTTGAATTGAATAATCCAAAAATTTTCACATCTACTATACTTTTACACGATCGAGCTAAAAATTCATTCCTTTCTATTCCAGCTGGACTTCACCGACTCACTACCTCCAAAACAAGAATCAAAGATGGCCAAAGAGGACATCTACGTACCAGAAAAAGAAATGGACCTAGACCAAGATCAAGAAACATTACACGATTTAGAGGTAGAATTTGACAATGACAACTTTGACAATTGCACAAAATACGAAATTATATCGACAGACAGTCCCAATATTATATCTAGAGGTAGACCTTCTACTTCAAGGAAAGTAAACTCCAGAAATTTTGTCTTCGGTGCACCAATATCTGACACCGAACAGTCAACTTCGTTTAACCGGCCAACTGTAACTGCTACAAGAATGCTGAATTTTGAAGATGAAAACTTTGAATTCACCTCACCACCTGCTAAAAAAGTTACAGCGAACAATCTCTCCGTTAAGAAGTCTCTAAAATTCACAGAAACACCAACTAAAAATCCATTGAGGCACGAACGAAGTGATTCCAGTATTGGTTCAATGAGTTCGTTTTCTTCCCCCGCTTCAAGTCGATCGAGAATGTTGACATTAGAATCGCAGACTTCGATGGAAAGCGGTTTCATTAGCGAATTAGAAGAACCTTTCTTAGAATTGGAGGAGCCCTCAAACTCACCTAAAATGGCAAACTTCAACGACTTACTGTCCGGACCAATAAAAGACAATATTTTAACGGACAAAACGTTTGGGAAGCCATCGTTCCACAGGAGTATGAGTTTTAACCCGGACAGCTGTAAAGCTAGGGTTTCTTTATTTTCTATTCTGGAAAACCCGGAGAAGAAAACCCAAAAAAGAGTGGAGAGAAGCGAAGAAGATGTTACGGTTAATAAGAGAAGAAAACAGGAGATTTCTAACCCGATCATGGAAAGAGTCCAAAGGCCGGTGTTGCAAAGAGCTTTCTCTGAAAATAATGCTAGCATAATGTCAGCTTTGGCGAGATGTAAGTAATGATTTTGCTATATAATTAATTTATCCTTAAAATAATTCTAAAAGGGATGTAGACAGGTTTAAATGAAATGAAATTGAAAATGAAAAGAGTGCGGGTTCGAGTCCCGTCTGCTGCCTGATCCACGTGGAATTTTTTCTAGTTATATTTTCTTTAGATTTAAACATCAAGCAGTTACATGCTTATAAAATAAAAATTACAATGAAATGAAATTATCAAAAAATTCATGGGCACAAAACTTTTATTTTGTCGTTCAACCAAAATATTATATAAAGATAAACGGCATCAAAGTTTGAAAATGACGTGATGCGATATACCAAATCAATATGTCTCTGTTATGTTTTGATTATGTGAAAAAAATGAAAAATTTATGTCCAAAAATACTATTCGATTATTCAATACTAGCAAACCAGTGAACCAAATGTTCACCAAAAAAAAAAAAAGTATTTAATTAATTGAGAACTTCGGAGATTTTGTGTGGTTTCGTTTGAAATAGAAATCACGTGATTTCTCGAAAACCGGAAGTGCTACGTTACTCACATCCCGTTTGTAGTCTTATCAGACTATTCTCAACTTATAACTTAAACATTCTCTTTATCTATCTCTTACGGTTTGGCCGCTGAAACAGCACCACGGACGGACGGACGGACTTGTCTAATAGATAAGAGATTTTTATGACATAAAAACCTTTTTTTTAACTACAACCTAAACAAAATCTTAACTCAAAAAACTAGGTATTTGACAAACCTCCTTAAATTGACAAAAATGGAGTTTTGTCAATTTAAGGAAGTTCTTTAAACTCTTTCTAAAGTCAAACATCTCTTATCTATTAGACAAGTCCGTCCGTCCGTCTGTGGTGCTGTTTCAGCGGCCAAACCGTAAGAGATAGATAAAGAGAATATTTAAGTTATAAGTTAAGAATAGTCTGATAAGACTACAAACCGGATTTGAGTAACATAGCACTTCCGGTTTTCGAGAAATCACGAATTTCAAACGAAACCACACAAAATCTCCGAAGTTCTCAATTAATTAAATACATTTTTTTTTTAAATCAGGTTTTGGTGAACATTTGGTTCACTGATTTGCTAGTTTTTAATAATATGCTAACATAAAATTTTTCTTTTTGTTACTAACACTACATCGAATTTATATTGATTATGGACACAGTTTCAAATAATTAATTTTAGATTTTTTTTAAGCATTTAACTGCTAGATATTTAAAACTAAAGAAAATTTTACTAGAAAAAATTCCACCCAGACCAGGCAGCAGCTGGGACTCGAACCCGCACTCGGATGCATTATGCTTCCGCGGCCCTAATGGCCGTGTCGAATTTCTTCCAGTAATTCTTAGGCTGCAAGGCAGCGCCATCTCTTTACATAGTAAATTTAAATAAACTTATTTTATTTTTTATAGCTGCGGTGGAACCGGATCTCATTGGAGATTTCTCTCAACCATTCTTGCTGCCTCTAACTGCAGGACATCATCCAGATCTGCGCAGCATTTCCTGCGATACTCTAGCCAATCTGCTCAACGGAATATACAGGGGACATGTGGAAAACTATAAAGTAATTATAGTTATATTTTTATTTTTTGAAGCATATAAATTGCTAGATGTTTAAATCTAAAATAATAATTATTCTAATTATATTACTAATGAGGGCTACCGTTTTCTGTCTCACCAGATGGCGCCACTGTTGAGTGAGGTCCTAAATTGTAACTTTTAAAGTTTATTAATACGCACATGAAATCAAAGGTTACATTTAGATCGTATTTTAACACAAAAGAACCATATCCTAAACATAATAGGCCATGCCACAGTGACGCGCAGTTCCGTTTTATTCGGAAAAAATGGGAACATAATCATTTTTCTAAGCTCAAATTTTTAATAACTGACACACATTGCCACATAACTCATATTTGCCATAATTAAGCCGAATTGTTACCAATTATTCACAACATTGTTTTAATTAGAAATAAACCCGCGTAGTCAACCAACAACCAATAACATTTGACATTTCGGAGACCTCACGCTACACTAGCGCCTCTAGCGGCGGATTCATACGCGATAGCCCTCATTGAGGAGCTGGTGAACAAAAACGGTATAATTTGTTTCTTATGCTTTCACGCATATAACTCATTAAATAAAACTAGTTTAAACGGGTTAATGCACGAAACTTTATTTATTTATTGACGTTTCGCAGCCTTTTCAGGTCTGCATCGTCAGAATAATATTTTTTTATTCAATTTTGTTAGGCCTTCTCTGTGGATGGAATAGGGAGATTGGCCCATAACCCGCCACGCGGGCCCAGTGCGGATTGGCGGGTGCTAACGACTGCAGATGCAGCCGGGACCAACGGCTTAACGTGCCTTCCGAAGCACGCAGGAATGAGAGATAGAAGATTTTTGGTCACCCATCCAATGACCGACCACTGCGAAAGTTGCTTAACTTCAACGATCGATCTCCTTCGAGAGTGTTCAACACTCAACGACTTCAAATTTAGCTTGTTTTATTTTTACCTATTTTTTTTTTATATTCACACCAAGTTTTTTTTGTCACCAGGTAATAGATTGCCGTTATCCATACGAATTCGACGGCGGACATATTAAGGAAGCGATTAATTTATACACTCCGGCCCAAGTGCAGGCTTTAGTGTCCGACCCGAGAATCGAATGCGGGACCAAGAGGAACATACTGGTGTTCCACTGCGAATTCTCATTGGAGAGAGGGCCTAAATTGTGAGTAAATTTTTTTTTATGTAACTTTAAAAAAATTATTAAACCACACGACAAACAAACAACGATTTTTGTTTATTTAATTAAGTAAATTTATTCGTGGATTATCAATTATTAAATGGATACCTCTAAATGAAGTAAAATATCGCCAAATTAATTTAAATTCTTATAAATAATTATTAAAAAACTGACATTAATAAAAAGAATTGACAGAAATAAAACTTACTTCTTGAATATTATAAACAATTTATATAAGTATTAAAACAATTTATATTACCTATAATGCGAAGAGATGGTGCTGCCTTGCAGCTTAAGAATGGCTAGAAGAATTTCGACGCGGTCCGTGAGGGCCGCGGTAGCATAATTGGTCAGTGCATTCGCCCGGATTGCGAAGGGTGCGGGTTCGAGTCCCGTCTGCTGCCTGGTCCGCGTGGAATTTTTTCTAGTTATATTTTCTTTAGATTTATACATCAAGCAGTTACATGCTTTAAAATAATAAAAATTAAAAAAAATATATAATTTATATAAGTACCTACATAAATACAGAAAAAAATGGATTTTCTACCTTTATTTTCATTAAATTTAAAGAAAAGTTTACTAGAAAAGATTCCACGCGGACCAGGCAGCAGACGGGACTCGAACCCGTACCCTTCGTAATCCGGGCGAATGCACTGACCATTATGATACCGCGCCCCTGATGGCCGTGTCGAATTCTTTCTAACATTTCTTAAGCTGCACGGCAGCGCCATCTCTTCGCATTGTAGGTAACCCACAATGTCAAATTCTCAGAACCTTTACATTAATTAAACTCGAAAGAAGAAATAGCAATTATAGTTGCATTTTTTTTCTAGTAAACTTTTCTTTAGATTTAAACATCTAGCAGTTAAATGCTTAAAAAATAAAAATGTAACCCTTTTTTCATTATTTATTAGACTTTTGGATTGACTTTACAGACTTTATTACATCATTAGTATGAAATAAAATACGACATTATAAAAACAAATCTAATTAAAAAAAAAATTAAACCACGCGACAAACAAACAACGATTTTTTTTATTTAATTAAGTAATTTTATTCGTGGATTATCAATTGATAATCCACGATTATATTGATAATCCGTTTATTAATTAATAAACGGATTCTTCTAAATTAAGTAAAACATCGCCAAATTAATTTAAATTCTAATACATAATTACCTATTTAAAAACTGAAAAATTAAAAGAATTGACAGAAATAAAACTTAGTTCTTGAATATCATAAACAATTTATATAGTAAACTTGTTCTAAATAAATTCATTCAACACTTAATTTTAGCAAGCACCAAATCCAAATATTAATATGATTTTAAATGTACTTTTGACTTGAGTGAAAATAATCATATATCATTAATTTTTAGCGTTTTTATTTGGTTACCAAGTCATTTCACACTGTCACCATTTTCATTTATATTGAAAGACTTATTTGAACTACAGACTTTTATGATATAATTAACATACATTTCCGTTTCATATTTTCCATAGGATTTTTCCATTTATACCGCGACCAAAAAGAAGTTTCACTTTTAAAAATAACTATATATATATCTTAATCTTAATATATATAAATCTCGTGTCACAATGTTTGTCCTCATTGGACTCCTAAACCACTGAACCGATTATAATAAAATTCGCACACCATGTGCAGTTCGATCCAACTTGAGAGATAGGATAGTTTAAATCTCAAATTATAGTCGCAATTTTAATTTATTGCAAATTATTACTTTTGGGCGGTACGAAGTTCGCCGAGTCAGCTAGTATATATATATATATATTTGTATACCATGAGACATAAGGACATACATCTTTTACTCTTTACGTTTATAATAAGTATTAATTCACAATTTCTATTCCACAGATCTCGCTTCCTCCGTTCTTCGGACCGAGCCAAAAACAAGGAGAACTACCCTTCACTCCATTACCCTGAAGTATATTTATTACACGAGGGTTACCACGCTTTCTATAAGAAATACCCCAATCTTTGCTCCCCAGCGGGTTATACCGCAATGTTGGATCCGAAACATAAGGATTCGTTGAAGAAACATAGATCTGTATCGCAGCCAGCTTCGTCGATACACCATAGGAGGCATAGACTATTGCTCTAAGTAATTAAATATCATAAGAGAGAAAAGACCACGAAGTTTTCTATAAAAAGCCGATTTTCTTAGTTAATGTTGAAAAAGAGCTTCGAAAAATACGCGGTCTACTGGAAAGACCACGGTCTTTTCAAAAGACCAGGCTCATGAGACAAAAGACCACGAAGTTTTCTATAAAAAGACGATTTGCTTAGTTAATGTTTAGAAAGAGCTTCGAAAAATACGTGGTCTACTGGAAAGACCACGGTCTTTTCAAAAGACCAGTCTCATATTTACTTCTTTAGTCTAAAGAAGAATATTGCTTTGAAAAATAACTCTGGTGTGTACTGGAAATACCATGGTCTTTTCGGAAGACCACACTGAAAATTACTAAAATATACATCTAAAAGCAATATTCTTATTGTCAAATCTCCATCAAAAAACTGGTCTTATTTTAAGAAAATTTCGTGTTTTCTTTATATTATCACAAAAATTCTAATCATAGATAATCCTAAAAAATCTTGATATCTTCTCTGAAGAATATGAAATATTGCAACAAAAACTAATAAACAAATTATGATATTTTATAACAAAACCGTTGATTCTTCAAGAAATTGTGGAATTCTAATAACCTTTATATGAACTGTTATACCCTGTTTTGGATATCAAATTCGTGAATTGCGATAGTGAAACAACGAAACGAAAATGTTCCGTCATCGAATACAATTCGGTGACTAAATCTTATGTGTAATTATGTAATTAATTAATATCATGGAAAAGGCTACATATTTATTTAGCCTAGATTTTGCTAATATTTTTGCAATAAATTTGTCTCTATATAGCGTTTTGACGACAATCCTTTTTTCCTGAATACATAGCAAATTTAATTACAATAATTAATTAATAATATTAGTATGGTTTAATAAACCATAGTAATGTACAATTTTCACATACAAATTGCTATATTCATATTGCTTTTGAAACCACAATAATCTTTGCAATAGAACAAAACCATACTATTATATTTTATTTATTAGTTATTGTAACATAAAGTATGTATTTTGAATTGGAACCCGAGTAAACAAGTTTTATCTTTAAATTTCAGTTGTTTAAAAAAAAATATTCACTAAAAAACTATTTAGAGACGTAGATTTAGTCAATATTAGCAGAACCCTAGCTTTGTACAAGTGTATTCCATTTTAAAGTGCAATGACTTCTGTCTGTTTGTGTTTTTGGCAGCGTTGAAGTATATTTAGTAGTTAAATAGTTGCCCGATTTAAAAGTTTTAATTTTCATGAAAAAGTTCGTTAAAAATAAAACGTTCTTTGAAAAGAGAACTAAAATTAATCGTGTAATTTAAATACAACTATATTTCCATAGTGCAATCTCTCTTTGAACATTTTAAAAGAATTTATATCGTTTCAATAGATTTAGAATTATTGAAACTATATCAATTCCTATTAATTATCAGATTTCAAGCAATTTTGTGTTTAAATATTGAGCGATAAAAAAAAATATTGAGGCAACTAAAAAATTGCTAACGAAACGCTGACATATAAAAATATTCTTATAGTTTGTAAATAATATAGAATAACATAAAAAAAATCTGTATGCCATATTATAACTAAAAAAGTGACTAAGGAGAAAAAACTTTTAGTACAAAACATTTTTAGTCGATAAGGAACAAATTACATCGTTATCCCACCTCTATTATATGCCATTTAGTGTTTTAAGTTTAATTATTATTATTAATTATATTATAATTTGCCCTGCAATATATTCTGTAAAGCGCGGAACGAGAAAAAAACAATCTCTAATTTTTTTAAGAAATTTTTATTAAATTTTAAATTTTTAGTTTTTTTTTTGGTTTTTTTTAAAATACTTACATTAATTTTATCGGCAGATTTTATCTTTTATTTTTTTTACGTGTTTCTTAAACAAAATTATGCGCTTGTAACACTGCTGAATAAAAAAATAATGTTACGAAATTTACTAGTTTTTAAGAAAGATACAGATATTATAAATATATATATTTTTTATGATAGTAACTTTTTGGGGTCGATTTGGTTTTGTTGAAAATAATTTAGTAATAAACATAGCAATTTTGTTTACAAAACTAATCGATTTCCCAAATAGTAATTTACTGTCCGTATATTATTAATTAAATTTGTAAATAAATAGAATTTAGTTTAAACAAAAAGACAAAAAAATTAAACAGAAATTCTGAAGTGTGTTCTTTGTACGATTTTCGATGTTTTGCCGATATTTTAAACTGTTATATTATATTATTATATTCAAAATATTAAAAGACAACTAAAATGGGCTGTTAAAGAACATTTGGACCCAATGACGATTGGTAGGTGTTAAAAAAACTAATATTTTTCCATATTACTACAGTAATTGCATCTAAATATGTTGATTTTTTAAATTTCATTGAATATTATTAAGAAAAGTACTTTTTGATATAAATACCATACCATTGTAACCAAGTGAGTAATGGTACCATTTTGTGACTAAAAACCCTGGACTTTTTTCGAAATGTCCAGGACTTTCGAAATTCGTAAAACCTAACCTAACCTAACCTAACCCTAGTTGCATCAACATTCGAAAATCATACAATTATATTTACACTATTTTTTTTAACCTTTTTGACAGTTCGAAGTGTCGAGGAGAGAAAATATACTTATCCGACTTAAGGCCGAATTCGGGGATGCCAATTAAATTTTAATGGCTCGTCAAAAGTTTGACAAGAAAGAGACGGCTAACAACTTCAAAGTTAATTTGCGTCTACGAGCGGCAAAAGTTTTATTTCTGTTTTAGACTTGATGATTCTTTCTAAAATGTGTGAAACATTTAAAAATGTGACCAACGACAGTTAGAAAAAAGAATTGGTCCCATTGGCCCAAAAAATAGCGAAAACCTCACAAAAATAACTTTAATATTGGAAATTAACATCTCTGTTATATGTTAGACTTTATAACAGAATTGTTGAGTATAAAAAATGACCGTTATTCCGTTGGTGTTAAAAATCACTTTGGCATAACATCTTTCTACTATGAAAAGCCCAATTTTCTAGCTGTCCGAAGTCCAGTTGAAGCTTTAAATCTATCCATTTTAATATTCAGCGTCTTGTAAATATATTTTTAATTTTAATTCGGACGGCATTTTTATAATTTTTAATAGGTATTATTATTACTTTTAACAGATTTTATAATGGTGTGATTTTCCATTTTTTATCCCTTTGAAGTTTCATGTGTGTTGAATTGGTGTCTTTCTGTATTTCGTCTAAACCGAACTTAAAATCACAAATTTCAAAATTTAAAGCAGTCATAATTTTGCTTAGGTGTTATACTATTTGTTTCTTAGGTTTTCACGCACATCACTCATTAAATAAAACTAGTTTTTACGGGTTAATGCACGAAACTTTATATATTTATTGACGTTTCGTAGCCTTTACAGGCCTTCTGACGACGAAGCCTGTAAAGGCTACGAAACTTCAATAAATAAATAAAGTTTCGTGCATTAACCCGTAAAAACTAGTTTTATTTAATAGGTGTTATACTTTTAAAAAATTCAATTATGGTATGATTTTCGATTTTTTATCCCTTTGAAGTTTCATGTGTGTTGGATTAGTAAAAAAAATAAATAAAATAAAATTCATTTATTTCGAGCAACATAACTCATAATCATATTAATAATACATAATCAATTATTATAGAAATAGGCACATGTCACTAAAAATACACCTAATCATTTATTTAATTTAATAAATTACATAATTTAAATTTAATAATTTCCATCACATAGTGTCTATCTGTAGTTCGTTTAAACCGAACTTAAAATCACAAATTTCAAAATTTAAAGCAGTCATAATTTTGTCATTATGTACGTACGCACATAATTTTATACCACTTGACAGTTTGGGCACACTTATGGGCTGAATATTTATTTTAAGAATTTTACGAATATCTCCTTTTAATAACCCATTTTGATCCACTAATAAAACGGGCCTTCTCATTAGTGTTGCCTAAGTGTCGATAGTTTGTATATCGACACTTCTATTGATAAATATTGCACACGCCGATTGCGGCTTGATGGATTTCAGAAGCCCAAACTCGACTTTGACAGTTTGACAGTAATCGTATCGCATCGTCAAATTTTCTATGAATACTTAAACAGCGCCCCTACCGGACGTAAGAACAAACTGGCTCGTACTATAAAAAATTTGACCATTACGGATCTGTCAAAGTACATGCTTTGGCATCTGAAAGTAAAATAGTCGCGCCGTTTTGTAGTTTCCGATAGAAATGGGGAGAACAAATGAATTGTGTCATTAACACCCAGTTCTTGATTTTCTTCTAGATTGTATTGTTCTGTTGTTGCTAACGAAAAGTATACCGACTTTAGTAATTTCTTTTAAAGTTGAACAAAAATATACAATATAAGGGAAATGTTTTAGTTCTTGAGATTTTTGTCGAGTTCTCTTCCGATGATTTGTTATGACATTGCGTCGTGCATCATAACCAATTTGCGTCACAAATGTATTATAGTTTGCGTCACGCATGTTTGATAGTTCATTCGTTTCTGATTGGCTATACATATAATTAAATATTAATCATAGCTAAATGCGACACCACGTAACCACATTTGTATAAAATTAATGTAAATTTTGACATTTCTAACCCATTTTTATCGATTTATCGCACGCAAGAAAATTAGCTGAAGATTTTATATAAAATTTCAGATGTTACATTAACTTCATATATATTTAATTACGTGTTTGATGCCATATGAATGCCAGGTTAAACAAAAGTATTTAGATGTTTGATTTTATATTTTCAATATATTGACACATGATTCATAATTGTTTAAAAAGTTGGAAAGCTTTTATTTACCCTTTAACATGTGTTGAGAAATAAGTATCTAATAAATATAGAGGTACATAGAAAATGATAAACAGTCATAACATAAATTTGTGACGCATGTCAGAATAATGACAAGCATAAGTCAAACAAATCAAAGGAAAAAATCTCGAAACACTTTTACGCTTATTAAAAATAACTTTTATGATAGAATATTTTTGTATAATTATAATTTTTAATTTGTAAATATTATTTTTAAGGTTTAGCTAGGTAGACTTTTGTAGCGTTTTTAATTAGATAAAGGAATATAAAATTTAATAATGTATCGGACATTGTCATTGTCATTTGGTTAATGATGACGGTTCGATTTGTGTTTGTCTCTGGTTCGGAATTGTCATTGAATGTTGATCCAAGTGAGGTTTACTATGTGTCTTCTTTCTCTAATGAACGAATTTTCCTATATAAAAAGAAGGGGATGGATTTGCAGAATTCGTATTCTAGATGGCGTCACTATATGAAGCAATATTTTTAAAAGCATCAATTATTTACCAGTTTTGAACCTTATAAAACGTTTTTTTCTGTTAAATAGTAACTTATGCGTGTTATTCTACAACAGAATGTCAAAATACTGCAACACAACTTGCCTACGAATAAAGTTGAAATTATGACATATTTGTGTTGTTTTGATATATGCTTTTCTGTGTACCAAAATAGCTTAATTTGATTGCCATACAAAACATATATTCATAATGAGTAAATTGTATTCACAATTCTGCTTGTGAAAAAAATAAACATATTGAAGATTCATATACAGGGTGTTACAAAAATACAAATAAAGCTTGAAGGCGTTGAAGTACATCATATAAGGAGTCTTCTCTAATTTTCATAAAATATTTGCATGAATGTTTAACTTTTTGTAAAAACAGTAATTTTTAATGATCCTCGAACTAGTGACGTGTCTTAAAATGATCGATATTTTTATTAATCATAAAAAATAACTGTTTACAAAAAGTTAAAAAAACTTCATGCACAAAAATTAAGAAAATTAGAGAAGACTCCTTATATGATGTACTTCAACGCCCTTCAAGCTTTATTTGTATTTTTGTAACACCCTGTATAAAAAAATATAAATTGGTATGGTTTCATTGCCTTTTAACTTAATTAAAGTAATAAATTAAAAAAAAATACCACACGACAAATAAATAGGTTCAAAACTGAGTTTAAAAAAATTTTTTAGTGTTTGTAATGTCTTCACTTCTTCAATTCATTATTATTATTCCCTTGTTTATAAGAAATTTTATGAGTAAATTTAAATCCTGAATATGGTCTTAGTAATCATATTTAACAACACTAAATATTTAAAAATACGTTTGTTGTAAGAACTTTTTGAATAAATTGCGAGATCCATTCTAAATCATTCTATATCAAAAGATTTTCTTTTTTATTTAAATTGAACTCTTATTAAAGTATTGTGGAGTGTTCGGGGTCTTTCTTCTGTCTCATTTCTGTTTTGTATTTCATCTCGTGTCATATTATGACACATAAGGTTTCAAACTGGCAATAAGTTCTGAACTTTATTCGGTTTCTCGTAAGGCTTAAAATTGCTTGTCTTAAGTCTGATGCGTTGTCCGTTGTACACTATTCGAGTTATGATAAAAATTTTAAGTAAAAACATGCAACGATTATTAATTTTAAGGTTATTATTATTATTATTATAAAATTGTGAAATTTAGTTTTATTATATTTTAAGTCGAAATAAATTATGTGGAAATATATTTTATTGCTTTTATTTGATTAATTTTTCTTACCTTACTATTTTATTGATGTGTAACATCTTTCCTCTCGCTTTCCTGCAATTTGTGAGAGGATTTCGTGAAATGGGACGGAAGTGTGTAACAGGAAGTCGCGAAATCGCGCGCTATTTGATTTGATTTTAGAACATAATGTTCAAATTCCTTTTATAGTAGGTTTTATTTCTTTTTTTACTAATATAAGGTGAGGTTTCAAATGTTACACATCATACGCGAATGTTCAAATTCCTTTTATAGTAGGTTTTATTTCTTTTTTTACTAATATAAGGTGAGGTTTCAAATGTTACACATCATACGCGACTACCGTAAGGCTCGCTCGATTTTGCAGTAAAAGTTTAGTTTAACCTTAAACTTGCCAAAGTCAGCAAAGAGCTGCAAAATAACACACATACAGACAAAATTAAGGCGTCATAATGTTTAATTCATCACTCCATCCTTTTGGATTGATTATTTCGAGAGAGGAGCTCGATCCTTGAAGTTGAGCAACTTTCGCAGTGGTCGGTCATTGGATGGGTCATCAAAAATTTACTATCTCGAGCTCCTCCGTGCTTAGGAAGGTACGTTAAGCCGTTGGTCCCGGCGGCATCTGCAGTCGTCACCCACCATTCGCACCGGCGTGGTGGGTCAATCTCGCTATTCCTACCATAGGGAAGGCCTATGCCCCAGCAGTGGGGACATTAATAGGCTGAGAGAGCGGTGACGCGAAGGAATAATTTTTATTCATTGAGTTTGCTGGGGTGTTTATCAGAAATACAATACCAAAAGCACAGAACACAGAAATAGGTTAGTTCCTTGTGGGTTGGGACAAAAATGCCACAGTTATGTGCATAGAGTTATAAGAATAGAGTGGGAAAGAGAAAGAAGATGAGAGACTGCTAGCCTTTCTCTCTCTCGAATCGAGAATGCGCATGCTCCCTCAAGATGGGTAGTGAATTGGAAGCGCTTATCAGGGCCATTTGAGATTTTGATATTTCACTGATTGCCTGATTGGAGTGAACAAATATAGATCAATGGTTTCTGTTATTTAAGATTAATATAATCAAATAATCATGTATGTTAGATGTACAAAGTACTGTAGGTAAAGGTAAAAGAGCAAAAAAAAAAATATCAAAGGAAAAGATGTTTACTAGTTGGAATTTGAAAGATTTTTTTTTCCGAAGTCTCTATTGCGGGCGTCCCCCGTTTGTGGAGGCCCCGGGGCTTTCGCCCCGGTTGCCCTCCCCTAAATCCGGCAGTGCAACAAGCACCACACGCGAATCGTCGCCAAGCCATCGGTGGGTTAACCTTTTTCTGTATTCTGTGACCAAAAGGCATTGCTTTTTCACCGTGGTTTACTGTCAGAGCGGAGGTCATTTTTCCTACGGATCAGGAGGTCTAATTTTAGCGGAAAATAGGCTTTGCTTCCTCCCTCTTTTATGATTGTGACTGGTCAGGATACAGACTATAGGTAAGCGGTTGAAAAAAAACACATTTAAAAACAGGAATAAATTTATTTGTTTAGGGAAACAGTCATTACTCATTATAATTATTACCTCTTATTATGCTAACACTTGTTTTTGGTAATTATAAAAAAAAAAAATTTCATCAAGTTCTTCAAACTTTTAAATGTGTCAGAATGAGGGCTACCGTTTTCTTTCTCCCTAGATGGCAGTATGGCACCACTGTTGAGTGACGTCCTGAATTGTAACTTCTATGTCCTTCTACGTCCTGAATTGTTTATTAATACGCGCATAAAAACAAAGTTTACATTTAAATCATATTTTAATACAAAAGAACCGTATCCTAAACATAATCGGCCATCTCACAGTTATGCGCAGTTCCGTTTTGTTCGGAAAAAAAGGACATAATAATCTTTCTTAGCTCCTCTTTTAAATAACTAATATTCGTTACCAAGTTACTCATATTTGCCATAATCTAACCGACTTCTTACCAAATATTATTACGCGATAGCCCTCATTTTGCCAGATCACTATTAAGGTCTTCTCCTAAACTTAAAAAATAGCAACTGGTGATGGTTGGTAGCTTAAGTGGTTACTATGTAAAACGGAAGGCGCAAATTAAATTAAGGAAGGAGATTGCTTAAATTGGCCTAAATGCACAAAAAATATTGACATACACGGTAATTCTTGACGTAATTTATAATTAAATTTACAGTCATTAGATTTCAACGGACACCTTTGTATAATATATTTACTTTAAAAAGGACTTTTAATTTTACCGGTTTGGAAAACATACGAATTATTTTTAATGGCTATGGGTGTAGCAACATTCAGCCAAAGACTAATCGAAATTGTTTATATAACATAAAAACAAATCTATTTTGTAAAGATCGATAAAATAAATCATTTTTTTTATTACACTGTGGTATTAATATCCACAACTATTATTATCATTTTCACTAGATGCAAATGTGCTCAGACAATTATTATAGATGATAGGCGACATCATAAAGTCTATTGCCATACATTTTTCGCCAAACACCTCCATAAACACATTATAATCTGTATATATGTTAAACTTTAAGGTATCTATCTATGGGCCTACGTTCCCTGACTATAAATTAATAAATAAATAAAATTATAAGGTGTGATACACTAATAATCTAAAATATGGTTATCTTAAAAACATAACAATAATAATGAAGCTACTGAATATATGGCTGTAGAACCTAAATATCTTAGCTTTCTTTGGTTAAGGAGAGTTTCAAAATTCTCTCTAATCTGTGGCTCATTCACAATCATCACACAGTTTCTGTCACAGAGTATTTTATTATAAAACCGGAAATGACACCTGATTTTAAAAGTTACTCTTATGCATTAACTTTAAAAACAGACAACTATCTGTTAATGTACATGCTCTATATACCTGAATCTAATCCATAATTTCGGTACTTGGCTTGATTTCCCTAGTTTACTATATAACTTATTTGTTGTTTATTATTTTAATATGTTCAGTGTATATGGTTTATATGAGTTCTCAGGGGTGTCCGTCAATAATATTCGTTTCTACAGTAATTTATATATAATTTCGAATCTAGGAAACAATTTTTCATGATTATTGGTTTTTAGGCCAAACATGTATGGAAGCTGAGCAATCTCCTTTGGTCTGCAATGCAGTTAGGTGATATTTTTCTTATATTATTTGTTTTTAAGCATTTAACTGCTAGAAAAATTTACTAGAATAAATTCCACGCGGACCAGGCAGCAGATGGATATATTGTTTTAAACTTCCATGGTCACCAACATTATAGTTATATAAGTTATTTACGGGTTTGTTACCATGTACCTTGTTGTAAACTTAAACTCTCTAAAAAGAAGGTACATGGTAACATTCCTGTAAATAACTTATATTACTATAAGATGGATATATATACTTATATATAAAAGATAGCGCAGTTTTAGTAATAGGGTCTCGTTTTTATCCTTTGAGTACAGAACCCTAAAAATATTTACTGCGCAAGTTCATTTGTCTGTGGTCTTGCTCAACAAGTTTGTCTTTGCCGCTACTTAAACTGCATATTCTATTTTGTCTACGGTTTACGATGAAGATGTTGCCAGCTTCAGTAATTGTACTGTACTTCTTCTTAATTCTGTTTCGCAGCTTCACTTTTCTCAGTGCCTTCATCTTTGTTGTCCGCACTTTTGTTTTCGGCCATTTTATTCAATCCCTCGTCGAGGGAAGTCTTCGACAGTTGCCTCAGGATTTTCTCGAATATCCTCGGCGCGCTTTTCGTGTTCGGCAAAGAGATGTCAGTTTGCGTCGTCACAGTCTCGCATTTTGTTTCCAATCTCACTTCTGTGGGTAAAAGCGTTTCCTTCAAGTCTAACGTTAGAGTTTTTTTCTTCGACTCAACTTCCTCGTCTTCGAGGCCAGTAAGATCTTTGACTTTTTCTTCTACCTTGTCTTTTTCACGGCACCGCCTCTCGATCGCTTTGCTCAACACGTTGCCTAGTATGTGAGCGCATTTTATCATGTTTTGTGTTTCTCTTGGTGTTAGATGTAACCCCTCGTTGCATATTATGTAGTTGACATTCTGCAGGTTGTCTGGAGTCCGGTTTTTTGAGCCGTCCGTTGAGAATTCTGAACAAATATAAGGAATGGTAAGTAAACATTGGAACCCTTATGAATAAACGAAGACAACGCTTAGATCAGTTACTTCCATGTTTTGTCTCTGTCTATTGATTGACAATTGGCACTTGTGTAGGGTTACAATATCTCAGGATTTGTCCTGAGATTTCAGGATTTTTGGACTCTTCTCAGGATTGCGACTGGATTTTGGAAATCTCTTGAAATCTCAGGATTTTTTGAATTTTCAATAAAATACAGCTAACGTTTTAAAGATCTGTTTAATAAAAACTTACACAAACTAAAAATAATCTTCCTTTGATAATAATTGCATAGTTAAAATCAGTATTTATTTATCCAAGTAGGTACTTGTTCAGTTTTATCATACTTAAAATGTGATGATACATATTTAAGTAAGGTTTTTTCTTTAATTATGGATTTATAAAATGCCCCACATGCTAAGCTCTTCAAATTATATTGAATTAAAAGTATAAGCAGCATGTATATAAACGATAATGTTACGGCTTTTTTAAATTGTTGTAGGATTGAGAGAAAATTCTCAAAATGTAAAAATCTCAGGATTTTTTAATGGAAATCAAGCCTTTTCTCCGGACTTTTGATTTTTTCATCTGGTAACCCTACACTTGTGTGATATGAACAAAACACTGTGTAACTAGTCTAAGCCTAAGGAATACCTCGTTTATTTATAAGGGAGATTATGTATGAGAGAGGAGAAGTATTCGGGAGGCCAATAGTTCGTTACTAGCTGCGTTCAGTATTTGCGTTTGATCAATAATTTTAGTCTGAATCATCTGTCTTTAACTTATTGGAGGCCCTGGGCATATTATGATAATGGGGCTCCTATGACTTTGATGTCAATTATGACTTGAAATGGAGCAAGTCATACTGATGAGTGTACTACTATATTTAAATTAATCTAAGCATGTTGAAATCGGAAAGCCTATTTTTTGGGCGAGAGTAGAATAGCTTCGCTTATGTAAAAGCTAGTAAGTTGATATTGTAATCAGTAATTTAGGTACGACGACATCGAATTATATTATAAATTTTTGGGAATAAATATTGGTTATCGTTTGGTGATCTGAAAGGAACTAGACACTTTGTATTTCTTTCATCTGAATCTGTCGGGTCTGAATCGTTAGTGATATACATCTAGAGTACCTAAATCTGAAGCGTTCGGTAATTCCGCTCAGATCAGTTCCGATGTAAATCTGTTTGCTCGGAGTATTTGCCCGACGAGAAAGATTAATCTCGGTTATCTGTCATGTTGTGAGGTTTGTTTCTGTTTGAGGTTAGAAATTAATCTACGGTTGGTCGGGCCGTTCGGTGATAGCAATAGGGTATATGACAGTATTAAAAATAAAGTGCCAACTGTTAGCATCTGTGTTTAGAATGAATATTGGCAGGAGATTTTACTATTTTTACAAAAAAAAAATATTCATTTTACTAAAAATTAACGAAAAAGATAGTTTTTGGAACGAAGTTCTTTACGGCAGGCTTGGAGGGGATAGGGATTTTGCTGCCCGACCGAACTGAAAAAAATGTAAAAACGTAAGAAAAAATCCGTGGAAAAAAGTGCGTGGAATAAAATAAACCGTTAAATGAGACGTGCGCAGGCGCGACAGGTAATTTTATGTTGTCAAACAAAAATAAAGAGACATATTTTGTTATTTTAGTTGATAATTTGAATTACGATGTTTTTTTATTTTAAGTAATTTATTATTTCCTAAAATACTGTATTTCCTAAATACTTTCTTGTACTTAAATAAAAACTAATCAGCAAAATTTAAGAGAAAAATCAAGAAAACCTACATAAAATTGAGCACGATTTTTTTTGCAATTTGTGTCGATTCTACATTAGCCGAAGGAACTTCGTTCCTACCTGGTGTCCCACGACACCACATCATTTTTTTTTATCTATTGGCACGTGACCCAAAACGCTTGGGATTGGCGGAGCCTAAAATGACGTCACACGCAAGTAAACTTACGGTTATAGTGACATTACATTGTATCGTTTGACGTTTTAATAACAGTCGTGTGACGTCACACACTAGTAAGACGCCATATTGTCCAGAGAAACGTTTTCGCGGCAACTTGTAAATGGAGTTTTTGATTTGTTTTTTTTTTACTGAAATACACAACAGAATGATGGATCTACTTTTTACGGACTCCATAAACATTAGTCAATAACGTGAGATCGTTTTTTAAAACTTGTCAAATACCCTATTTGCTCAGATTAATCTGTGAATGTATGGGCTGTATCATCATCGTTTTCCACCTTCCTAGAGATTTGACAGCGATTTCGATTTCTAAACAAAAATTGAGTAACGCGTACTTTAGTGGAAGCCCCCCCACGACAACGGCTAACTAGAGCCGTGGTCCGAGTCTCAGAGACACCCTCTAGTTTAGCCGACCCCCTCAGGTTGAAGTGGTGTAGAGGCTCCAGACGGAGAGGAGACTTCCCCCGTGGGGAGACGCCATCCGCCTGGAATACCTCTAGAGGCACTCGCCAATTCTCGGCTTGAGGTCCCCTTAGGATCTCGCCGTCCCCAAACCCGGTGATGCTGTAAAGGTCATCTGCGACCAACAGCATATTATGTGGGTCTACGGCTGTCAGCAGGGCATGCCTCGAATCCGCTCAAATTAGGGATGTCGAAAGTTGAAAAAAATATCGATATATCGATACATCGATCTTTTAAAAAATATCAATATCGGCTTCGATATATCGCGAAAAAACATCGATAATCGATATATCGGACCAAGTTTTCCAAAAATATCGTACAATAGCTCACGAAATATGACACGCGGAATAATAATGGAACGAAAATTATCTCCCTAATAAAAATAGACCCTATTTTCGAATGATGACATAGACAATACTAAATACAGCACAGATCATAGATATGTTGAATATCATTAATCTGAG
The DNA here is from genome assembly GCA_902850365.2 of Chilo suppressalis. NCBI lineage: Eukaryota > Metazoa > Arthropoda > Insecta > Lepidoptera > Crambidae > Chilo > Chilo suppressalis. The sequence continues at coordinate 582,155 of OU963920.1, read as the reverse complement.
ATCCAGTTACGATTTTTCCAGATACGAATTTAGTTAGATCGTGATATGCCGCTAATAATTAAAAAAATATCGTTTTTGATACGAATTTCGATATTGGTTATTTTGTATCGATGCATCGATATATCGAATCAAAATATAACGGCAAAAAATATCGATATATCGATACATCGATATATTTTCAACAAGCCTAGCTCAAATCCTCTCCGATAAGTTCTTTGACCGAAAGGAGTTTGTAAATTTTACCCTCCTAGTAATATTTTCTTCAGATATGAAAATCGAGAAGTTTAATGATTAAAGTATAAGTGCTTTGCGTGCGTTTATTTACTTTGTCGAGCTACCTTCGAAAGACTTTTATTTAGGGTTCGATGAACGCGTAGGTAGCTCGACAAAGTAAATAAAAAATCATTTTATGACTGACGACGCTTTCTTGCAAAGGATGCGAAACATCAATTAATAAATAAATCTAGTGCATCTAACCCGCTGAAACTTGTTTTATTTAATTAGTGGTGTGCGTGAAAACCTAAGAAACAAATATATACTCGTATATAAATAAATAAATAAATATTACCAACACTCACACCAATTAGCCTAGCCCCGAAGTAAGCACTGTAAGGCTTGTATTATGGGATACTAGGGTAATGGATAGAATACATATATTGTACATATATAAGTATATTTATATAGAAATACATATGAAACATCCATGGCTGGAGTACAAATGCTCGTATTCATCACACATACTTTTGCCCCCACCGGGATTCGAACCCGGGACCTCTCGAGTCGGCGACACCATGAAACGCGGCGTACAAACCACTCGGCCACGGAGGTCGTATATATAATTTGTAAGTGGAATTCTTTGCCCGCGCACGTGTTCCCACCTTCCTACAATCTGGGGTCCTTTAAGAGAGGCGTGAAGAAGCATTTTTGAGGATGTTTAGTGTGGCAGTTTATAACTGCTGTACCAGCTATCTTCGCGTTTGGACTTTACCACTTATCATCAGGTTGGGTAGAGTCATTTGCCTACCTAGCTATAATATATATATATATATATATATTAGGTAATAGGCTGATGGTGGAAAGGTGGCATACCAGAAGCATTACCAAGATCCGCCAGGTCGAAATTCTCCGTGCGGTACGGTGTGGGGCACTGGTCGTAGTAATTCTTCACGGGTACCTGTGATAACAATCGAAATTAATGTTAAGTACAATTGGGATCATTTTGTTATATTTCTATTTTTGAAGTGATAACTTATTTATCCCTCCCGTAAGTTCCGCTTCGTTACGTAACGCGTTACGGCGCCGGACTGTCTGGTTTCCCTTCCTCTGACACATAAGCCGCGGTAGGCAGGCTCTTCCCCTCTCCCTGTAACCAGCAGCGCCGCTTAGATAAGTTTAAGTTATCACTTGTGTCGTGCATTCCGAGACAAACACACTTTTTTAAGCATTTAACTGCTAGATGTTTAAATGTAAAGAAAATTTTAGGTACTAGAAGAAATTCCACGCGGACCAGGCAGCAGACGGGACTCGAACCCTTCGCCCTTCGCCCTGCGAATGCCAACTAACCAATTATGCTACCGCGGCCTTAATGGCCTTGTCGAATTTTCTCAAGTATTACCTAAGCTGCAAGGCACCGCCATCTCTTCGTGTTGTTGGTAACCCACAATCATTTTGTTTGGCGTAAGCAGCGTTGCCATTGATACGGCAAATTAAGCTCATAATTTCATATTATACGGCAGGTTTGTCATTGCCGTATAATAATATACGGCAATCCAATTTTGTTTTGAATCGATTTACAAGGATAATGTTATGAGTTCTTTACGATTTCAACAAAATATCGTATAAAATTGTAGTAATATTAGGTAATACGGCAAAATCATGATATTTATTTAAAATACGGCAATCTGATGTATCGAATGCGGCAACTCTGTCAAACTTGATGGCAACAGTGGACTTCAACAATAAGACGATTTTCCTTACTATGACCGATTACTCGAACAAGGCGTCGGCCCGCCATTTTGTTCTTGTTCACAAATCACGATTCATTGCACAAAAATTTTATGAATACCTTTACAAGTATTAAACATTTTGAAAGAAGAAATAGCTATTTAAGTTATATTTTTATTTTTTATAAGCCACGGTAGCATTATGTTCAGTGCATTAGCCCGGATATCGGAGGAGGATGCTGGTTGGAGTCTAGGGTTTCCAGATGCTGGCTTAATGATCAATTCCGGGAATCCACTCAGAAATAAAACAAATCAAAATATAGGTCAGAACCGAATGCATTTATATGACTTCTGCCGATCAATTCCTGGATATTTGCACCGCCCCCCGCTCAGAATTAAAACCCTTTATGTATAAAGAAACCATAGCTTTTGTCGCCCCTCGCAGCCCAATCCCAAATACATCCCTGACACAGCGGTGACACTCTCTGTACGTGAGAGTTCCAGCGTCAGTGACCTTGAGCAGGAGCGTGTATGCGCTAGGGTTGAACTTGGAATTTAGACTTGTGCCAATGAATATTTATGCATAGTAAGTTATTAAATGTAAACTGATTCAAGGATACTGGGGTAAATAATGAAGGATAGGTTTGATTTTATAATCAATGTTTAATCATTTAATGTAGGCACTATAACAAATTGCTAACTTTTTTAAATTTTCTCCTTTTTCGATTCGTTTTATAATTCTTATTATTATCTAAATAATAATAAGATTGCGTAGCGTAGTCAGTCTGTGCGTGCAATGCAGTACAACGCTATTATTTTACTATTTCGCTGCTGCCATTACTGCCATGCCTTCGGTCGAGGCAGTCGGCGACTGCTCTCTCCACGCCCCGCGCGCCGCGCAACTGTGTCCCTGATGTATGAACGTGGGTATGATTCTAGTAATAATGTGAAGTGAATTCGGGGGTTCCGTGGCAATAAGGTCTAATTACTGGACACGGGAGCAGACGCAAAATTCTGGGCCAATCCCGGATTTGCCGACCATCTGGCAAGCCTATTGGAGTCCCGTCTACTGTCTGGACCGCGTGGATTTTTTCTAGTAAAATCTTCTTAAGATTTAATCACTGATTAGTTTTGTTTTGCGCAAAATAATTGGTGCAAAATATTATTTACAATGCTAGGACTGTCTTCGTTTCGATTCGTGAAAGCTGCGGGTTTCTGTTCAGTACCCTTAACATGAACCAACATGTAATTTGACTAGTCCGTGACTGCGAAATTTCACTGTTAAATGTGTACTGATTTTTAGTTCTCGTTATGTCCGTTGTGACGCTGCTGTTCCAGTTTTCATACAAAATTTTGACAATGACATTTCGCACTCGTATACTATTCAGATTTGATATTGGTTCGTGGTACTGAGGCTTGTAGCATAGTATGGTGGGGCACAGGCCTTCCCTATGGATGGAATAGGGAGATAGTGCCATGACCCACCACGCGGACCAAGTGCGGATTGGCGGGTGCTACGGTGCGGGACCAACGACCCAACGTGCCTTCCGAAGCGCGGAGGAACTCAAAACTCAAGATAGAAGATTTTTGGTCACCCATCCAATGACCGACTATTGCGAAAGTTGCTTAACTTCAACGATCGTAGCCGAACGCGCTAACCACCCGCGCCATCGAGATCCTCATAGGTAGCATAGTATAGATAGACAGAATATTCGGGGAGCCCAAACGGAGATTTTGGGATTTACTCGCGCGCGGCAAAATAAGATAAGCCACCTTTGCACCCTATGAAGTACAGCAGCCGTACCTGAGCCCCCTGAATAAAATAAATAAATAAATATTTCGAACACTCACACCAATTAGCCTAGCCCCAAAGTAAGCACTGTAAGGCTTGTATTATGGGATACTAGGGTAACGGATAGAATACATATATTGTACATATATAAGAATATTTATATAGAAATACATATTAAACATCCATGACTGGAGTACAAATGCTCGTATTCATCACACAAACATCTGCCCCCACCGGGATTTGAACCCGGGACCTCTCGAGTAGGCGACACCATGAAACCCGGCGTGTAAACCACTCGGCCACGGAGGTCGTCAACGTGGGTATGATTCTAGTAATAATGTGAAGTGAATTCGGGGGTTCCGTGGCAATAAGGTCTAATTACTGGACACGGAATAAGACGCAAAATTCTGGGCCAATCCCGGATTTGCCGACCATCTGGCAAGCCTATTGGAGTCCCGTCTACTGCCTGGACCGCGTGGATTTTTTCTAGTAAAATTTTCTTTAGATTTAATCTCTGATTAGTTATCCCCTGGGCGTCGCCAATGGGGGCCAGCGACCAAAGTGGAGCAATTGACTTTCTTACCTATTCTATTGAAAATTGCCTCCCTCCTAAGTCTTAAGCTGGCGACGACCTTGCTTGCTGAGCCCTTTATATATGTATATAAGGTCGCACATCTATGGCAGTAAAAAAAATGGGTGCGTGTACTTATGTGGTTTTTGGTTCTACTACACCAATGGTCAAGAGATGGCGCTGTAGTCTCCTGAATCGCGCTTTGGTTCCGTTGTTCCAGATTAATAAATACTTTTGATATTATAAATATGAATACCTATAACTGTTACTTTATTACAAAAAATAAAGATTTGGTTTTTGGTTCTACTACACCAATGGTCAAGAGATGGCGCTGTAGTCTCCTGAATCGCGCTTTGGTTCCGTTGTTCCAGATTAATAAATACTTTTGATAGGCCTTCACAATGCAATCGTTAGCGCCCACTAAATAGAGATTCTATTTCTATTTTGTTGGTAGATTTTCTTAATGTGCGGTAAACACAAAAGTAACGCATGAAGTTGGTCGCTTTAGCGACCATGCTTCTTAAAATTTCACTCTTATCCTTTTTTCATAACGCGCCTAAAGAAGTATAACTTCAAAAATCAACAATAGGCTACGACTTTTAGTCATTTGAACAAGAGCTACTGAAGAGTTCACATGCCCATATTTTCTCTTCAGATTAACTTAATAGCTGGTATAAGTCGCAGCACGAAACTCTAGCTTGGACTGCTATAGCGCACGCGTATAAATGAAGATGTATTGGGGGAAACGAGGTGTGTGGGTGGGTGGTGCGATGCGCCGATTGGCACTTTTTTTTTTGTTGGAGTTCTCCCGTTTAAGGGAAGGCAAAGGGAACAATACCCATAAAGCCTGGTCTTTAATTAAATTAATCTTCTTTTTGTTTTTACATTAGAATGTCGGTGTGACGCATTCTAATGTTTCTTGGAGTGTTTGGCACGAAATGTATCGAGTTGGCTTTTTCGATAAGCTTCTGTGAGGTAGTCAACACTACAATAAAATTCTCACGTCCACTTGACCGGAATAGCGTATATTTTAACGATTCCAATAATTCTTCAGTTACTCAGACGGCTGTTACACAAAACCACACCAATTTTATTTCACAATATCCACTATGAACGAATTTAAGAATAATTAAAATAAGACGCCAACCGCACTCGATGAAATCCCGCCAAAAACTCTCCGCCGCTCTCCAGTCTAGTGTTGCCAGGTCCGATTTGTTTTAATTCGGTACATGAGGTCAAAAAAATCGGGACTTAGGGTTGCAGATCGGGACAGTAAACAAAAAACAAGGGGTTTTTAAATCCGGGTTTAATTTATTGCGTTTTAAACTACTAGTGCAAGTAAAGTTTTATATTAATTACCTAAAGGACATGGTAAAATTTTGTATGAGAGACTGCCCTAGCAATGTTTAACTATTGTACTGAGTAACATTTAATGCTGAATGGCTGATTATTTATAATTACAATGAAAAAATGCTCAGGAACTTTTGATAAAGTCAAAATCATGAAAATTATGAAAATTCCTATTACGTCATCATTGTTACCTTTGATAAAAGATTGTGCCAATTATTTACAGAGCCATCAATTTCGCATTTTCTTAGAATCTTTCCTCCCATTTCTCTGATTAACACTTCACAAAAAGAATTTTTAAAAGCAAAAATAAATACAAATAATCTGCTGTCGTGGGCCTGACAGGAAATCTGTGAAGTTTTATTTCATTCGTTTGCACAAATCAAAGGATTAATTATCATACAGCCATGTCTATAACCTGAAAAGAAAAATAAAATCTAATATTTTAGGCCTTCAGTGATTTGTTGTAATAAAAATTAAGGTCAAATATGTCACAGTTTTTAGGAGTTTGGAATTAATATTGTTTATCTCGATATACTTTGCACAAATATTTTTTTGTGCACATTTATTGTTCATTTATTTTTGTAAAACGGAACATTTTCCTTTTGAAACAGACATGAAGTAAATTTTTATACTTTTATAATTTGATTATTTCACGAAAGTTGCCTGAGAATAATAAACACGTTAAAATTAATAAAATATTATTATAATGTTTTGGGCTTGTACGAAATAATTATACACGTTAAGGGCAGTTTCTTAGCCATGTCCTTTCATTTATTGATTAAACGGGACATTTAGCGTTCCGATCAGGTACAAATCGGGACGGGTCCGCAGACCCCTGAAAATCGGCAACACTACTCCAGTCGTACCCATGCGCAGCTATCCCCCCAGCGTTTTGTTCAGCGCTAGACTTACGTGCCTGTAATAAGCAAGTTTATAAATAAATTAGATTACCTTAGACAAAGAGTTGTTGTAGTTGGCCCAGAAGCTGGACCATTCACCATCGCGGTCACCCATCGCGGTCCGCTCCATCTCGCTGCAATCCTGCCAACTGCAACAACTGATGGAAACCCATATATTTTATGCTTAGCTGAGGTAGGGTACAGCTGGAAGAACTAGAATAACCGAAGTAGAATTAGTGCATTCGCCCGGATAGCGAAGGATGCGGGTTCGAGTCCCGTCCGCTGCCTGGTCCGCGTGCATTTTTTTCTAGTAAACTTTTCTTTAGATTTAAACATCTAGCAGTTAAATGCTTAAAAAATAAAATAAAATCATAGAATAACCGAAGCTCGACAAAGTGAATAAAAATAATAATTCTGGCGACGCTGCCTGGAAAGGACGCGAAACGTCGAAAAATTCATAAAAAAAATAGTGTGCACGGAGCACATATCTGAGGTGAAACTTCTTTTCTTAAATAACCTAACAGTAGGCGGTGCATAAGGCATAGGGGAATGGAGCAGCGTACGCATCACTCATATAGATATTATATATATCGTCTATCGGAGACAGTACCGGAACATCTCCGAAATTTGAGGTTTTAGAGTTTACTGGCGGCCCGCCCTCGCTTCGCTTCGGTGTTGAGCTGAATTGTAGACTACAGTTTTTATTCTCAGGCTTGTATTATACACAATGACATTCATTTATGATTCTTCTTATACCTGCATGCAAAGTTTCAGCCCGATCGGTTTAAAATTGACAAAGTTTCATACAAACTTTCATTCCCTATTTTATCCCCTTGGGGGTAGAATTGATCAAAATTCTTTCTTAGAGGATGCCTGCGTCATAACATCTACCTGCATGCCAAATTTCAGCCCGATCCGGCCAGTGGTTTGGGCTGTGCGTTGATAGATCATTATGTCTGTCAGTCAGTCACCCCTTTGAGTTTTATATACAGGGTGAAATTGAATGTTTCTATGAAACTTCGTGAGATTGATGGGTTACATGTATAGAGTATGCCTGATTTTTTTCGGATTTTTTAAAATAATTTTTTTCGTTTTTTAATTTTTTATTTGGTTATTTTTTTGTCATTTCTTCCTTATGAGTAATTATTCATTTTAAACACGTGTACATAGAAGTTATAAAGCAACTTAAAATAAGCACTAATAAAAAAACGGAAACTTAATGAATGCCTTCATTATGCCTACAGTCGAGATCAGCGCCGGTCGGCCGGCGGCCGCCTGTAGGTACCTAACTACACGCACAGATGACTCGGCGCTTACCTACTCGCTTTGATCCACACTATTTAAAAACAATACAATAAAATAGTCTTAGATGCTATATTATAATTATTTATTCACTGATACACAATACCTTTGAATATTATTTCATAAAGCACAGGTAATTAATCAATAATATAAATCTTCTTAAAATTAAGAGCAAATCGGTAATAATCGGTAATAACTTACGAGCTTAGGGAAGGAAGGAACTCTTCGTGTCTGATTTGCCCACGTCATGAAATTCCGAACACATTTAATCACAGCCACAGTCACACATACACACACACACACATAATAATATGTTGTTTTGCGGCAAGCACGGGCGGGCGGCGCGCCGCACGCTGGCAACTAGCGCCGGTTGCGGCGTCTTTGATGATGTGAATTCCGCCCACCTCCCCTCTTCCCCGCACGCGGACGTTTGCTTTGATTGCATGCAAAACGCAGTCGCAAGTATATTAATCGCGCGTGAGCGTGCGCATCTTTTGACTTGGTGACATAGAATTAGAATTAGAATTTATTTATTTGCATAAGAATAGGGGTACACTGGAGATGTCACAAATATGAAGTTCGGCCCATTCTGCCATTTACAATAGCATGCAAATATCCAACACTGCATTAATTACATCAATATCATTAACAATCATTATGCCGTCAATTTCACATACCATTAATAAATTCTTAAAAGCGAATTACATTATATTATCGTCATCAAAATTACAACTGTCTTAATTTATGTATATAATTTATGTATTATGTATATAAGATAGTCGATTAATAATGTCAATTATAGAAAAAAAAAAATATACACTGTGATAATTTCATTATGCCTCGGTATACAAACCAAGAATATTTAGAGATGGTGTACTGCTATCGCGAGTGTGACGAAGTAGGTTTGGTTTACGAATTAGTCCCTAAACCATAGAAGTTGCATTTTGTGCAGTGAGTAGTGATAGGGACACTTTAAAAAAGGTGAAAAGACACGTCCGCAAACAGGCAACCTTTGTTTGCAGCAAAATGGTGGTTTAGAGCAACAATTTTGCAGATAATAATTTAAGTCTCTTTTTATTGCTAGTGTAAAAACTTTTTGATTAGAAACAACTAATTGTGTACTACCAGTGTGATTGATTTGATAAAAAGTTCTAGTGAAAAAAATGAATATGTTCCTCGTTCCTCGTTGTACCTACCTAAATCGCCGGTCTCGTAAGTACTTTTGAATACCTGGTTATAAATTTCATTCTTGGGGTATTAAGCAATAAGTATTTCTTTTTGTTTAACATTTGCCTATTTCCAATCGTGACAAAATTATTATTAACTTTTAAAGTTTTTCTCTGCTTAAGAAAAGATGACATTTGTGCTTATTATTTCAATTTCAATAAAGGCATCTAAGACGATTTTATTGTACCTATTGTGTGGAATCAAACGAGTCAGTTGAGCTCTGGTTAGAGTTAGGTAGCTACTTACTCAACGGCTGGCGGGCGCGGTCGGTCGTTGACCCGCGGTGGAATTTCAATGTTTTTCCGTTTTTTAGAAGTGCTTATTTATTAGTTGTTTTTCACTGGATATGTAAGTTTGTTTGTTTAAAATGAATAACTACTCAAAACGAGGAAAGGACATAAAAATACACAAATTATAAATAAATACATGAAAAAAATTTACTTCAAAAAAATCCGAAAAAAGACAGGCATACTCTATACACATAACCCAACAATCTCACGAAGTTTCATAGAAACATTCAATTTCACCCTATATATAGATTAAAGAATTCAACTTCATAGTTTTTGAATTCTTTGAATTCTCTAATTAACTCAAAACCTCTCGGAGATGTTCCGGTACTGTCTCCGATAGACGATATATTATCGTGTGTAACGCTCGTAGCGTTTCAGCCTTCGCCGAGTTACCCCCCAACTTTCATGCTCGTCGGCAAGAGTTGCGCACGCATCCCCCCCCTCACATATATTTATATAAATAGTCATATGACTCTCGTGACGCATATATCCATTTCATACACACTCCTGCATTCCATGATGACATCCATTCTGCCTCCATACAACCTCTGCACATGGAGCTATCTGTTACTCCTATTGTGTATAAATGTTTGTTTAGGGGACAATGACTGTAGGTAGGCCAAAGGGGAAGATCTTCCTCCGAGCTGGGTGATGTTAGCTCGGGGGCCGCGGCCCGACTGATGTTAGTCGGGCATCGTATATATGAAGAGTTAGCCTCCGAATTTCATTTGCGCGATGTAGGCTTCCATACTATTCAGATCGCAGTGCAGGTAACGCCATCTCTTGAGGATGGTGAGTAATGATTTCCTCCATCCGTTGTATATATGTGGGGCATATAGATGTTGCCGCCACATGACCAGTCAGGGTTCCTGTTATCATGCGGAGTTTGGTCTGGTTAGGGTGCGGGCAAATCTCTTGTTAGCCACCAGAACTGCGATCTTTGTTTGTCGGCATCTTTTACCTGTTTTCCTCTCTGTCAAGTGAGTTTTCAGAGTTCCTTCACGCAGCCACGTTGTAATTTGGGCCTGAGGTATGGGCAGCAAGTGTTCCGGCCAATACAAATTTAGTTTCTGCTCCTCTCTTAGCCAGTTCGTCTGCTGCATCGTGTCCAATTGAGTTGCCGTGTCCTTTAATTCACTGCAGAGTAACCTTGTCGGTTATCGCAATGGATTGAGGTGCATTGTAGCTTGTAGCATTGCCAATACTGGACGGAACTTTTATTCCACGGACAATAAAATTATGGAATGAGCTTCCCTTAACAGTCTTCCCTCAGTCTTCATGGTCCTCTTCACGAAAGGTTTAAATGGATTGTTCCACGAAAGGTAGCGGCATAGCTGTGTCAATCCCCACGCAAAATAGGCACTGGGTGTCGAGTTGCGGAAACAGCCCGCCGTTCTACTAAGACTAAGGCATAGCTGTCTCACTGGCATTACTGATTTCCATGAGACGGTGACCACTTAACATCAGATGGCACGTCCGCTCGTTTGCCTTCGAAGACTTGCGTCATCGACTTCCTCATTTAGCTAGTTAGGGTAAGTTATTGTTGACTACCTGGATAGGTTTTGTTCTATGGTGCGTGGTGATTGCACCAGGTCCTGCTGCCTGGAGACCCTCGGGGACAGGTCGGCCGACGACTGCCCTGAGTATTCCGGAGACACAGAGGAGTAGTCCAGCTCTGTGCTCACGCCGTGCCTGCTCAAAAGAGACGGAAATAAATATAAATCATTTTAAAGAAAATATAACTAGAAAAAAATCCACGCGGACCAGGCAGCAGACGGGACTCGAACCCGCACCCTTCGCAATCCGGACGAATGCACTGACCAATTATTACCCTAGGGTTACCTATAATGCGAAGAGATGGCGCTGCCTTGCAGCTTAAGAATTGCTAGAGGAATTTCGACGCGGTCCGTGAGGGACGCGGTAGCATAATTAGTCAGTGCATTCGCCCGGATTGCGAAGGGTTCGGGTTCGAGTCCCGTCTGCTGCCTGGTCCGCGTGGATTTTTTTCTAGTTATATTTTCTTTAGATTTAAACATCAAGCAGTTACATGCTTTAAAAAAAAATATATAACTATAAATCATTTATACAAAACAAGTTTTTCATACAAATCAAACGCTTTAAAAAGAAGACAATTGAACGCATACGTTAGTTTGTTCGCATTCTAACCAAACTGCCATCCCTTTCATTTTATACCCATATCTTTGAGGAGCTCGATGGCGCAAGTGGTTAGCGCGTTCGGCTGCGATCATTGAAGATAAGCAACTTTCGCAGTGGTCGGTCATTGGATGGGTGACCAAAAATTACTATTTCGAGCTCCTCCGTGCTTCGGAAGGCACGTTAAGCCGTTGGTCCCAACTGCATCTGCAGTCGTTAGCACCCACAAATCCACACTGGGCCGTGGGCCATGGCCCAATCTCCCTATTCCATCCTTGGGAAGGCCTGTGCCCCAGCAGTGGGGACATTAATAGGCTGATGATCTTTGATACCGCCAGGGCATCACTTTTGAGAGTGCTCAATTGTGCGAAGTAGTTGCTGTAGTTGGAACACTCAACGTTGAGCATTATGCCGCATAATGCGCTATAATGCTGTAATTGGAAAGCAACCAAGAAAATTAAGATTTGTATTTATGTATACGACTGAAGGACTTGTATCCATGGTCATGAATTATTAAAAAAAGCAGTATTTAGCGATGAGTTTCATTTGTTATTTCTTATAGTGCTATTAAGAAAAATGTCATACTTATAATTGCTGGCTGAAGAGGACGTCTTGTACAAGCTGTTGTTACTCTCCTGGCTGCTTTTACTCTTGGACTCGAAGGAGAGAAGTCTCTTAGAATTCTCCAACCTGCTGGTATGCATCTGACTCTGCAAGGAACAGCTCCTGGGCTTAGCTTTAGATCCAGGCTTGGGTGTGGACGTGGCGAGAGCGGTGAACTTTTGCTTAATACCATATTTAGAATGGTTGTCTTCAAAATCCGATACCTGGAAAGCAAAATGCTATTTTAAACCATGCATTTATTTATTTATTATTAGGGAAATAACAGCATTTAATTACACAAAAAAACATTAAGTTAATAAATTGCCAAAGGGTTTTTTCACTATTATTTATCTCACGTAGTGTCTAATAAAAATGAGAGAGAAAATAACAATTTTGGACATTATAATGAATATAAGATAAAATAAAAATGATGTGCTTAAAACAAGTTCTTAATAAGTTTTTTGAATTCAAAGAATTAAGATTCAATATATCAATGTGACTATATTTATAGTTGTATCAAGAAATCAGAAATCAATATATCTTTATTCAAATTTGTTCAAATCTCAAAAAGTCTGTGAGTTATTTAAATAAATAAAACACCAAAATCTGTGGCAAAGGTTGTCTATTTCAAAATAATATTGAACTTAAGTGTATTCGAAAAACAAACTAAATACCGTGATTCAGAACTTGCATAGAAAAATATTAAACATAAAAGTAACGCCATCTATGGATGAATTTGATAAATTAAATAATATTACTACAAACTTAACATTCCGCCCGACATGGACCGAGTCCATAAACAGTGGAAAGAAAACAATTTAAAACTGAAAATGCTTCTCAATATCACCAATTTATCATAACAACATGTACAAATAGACGTCTTAATTATTGTTCAACAATGTGTTAGAACCTTGATACAAACCTAAATATAAGATATAAAAACTGGACAATATTAACGTTTTCTTAAGTACTAACATGCAATTAACAATGTGACACTGAAGTAGTGTCTGCTTATTTTAAGTATCCTTAGGTAATATAACTAATTTAGAAACAGGACGCTTAATGACGTTGCCCTTATAACGTAACGAGACAACACGCGTAAGTTTATCTGTTCCCGGATGTTTCTCAATAATAACTCCATAGAGCCATCTGGATGGTGGAAGATCATCCTCTTTGACCAATACAACACTGCCTACTTCGGGTTCTTTAGCTTGGTCAGACCACTTGTATCTGTGCTGCATCTGTGTCAAATATTCGTGAGACCACCTACGCCAAAAGTCCTGAATCATGCGCTGTGACAAGTGCCATCTTTTCAGCCTGTTGATATTGGCGTGTTCATAATTATAGTCGGGAACAAGAACCAATGGTTCTCCTACCAAAAAATGTCCTGGTGTTAAGGGAGTTGGATCTTCAGGGTGATTGGAGATTTGGCAAATCGGTCTCGAATTAAGACACGCCTCAATTTGTGACAAAGTTGTTGTCATTTCCTCAAATGTGAGGGTGCTATTGCCTATAACCCGTCTAAGGTGGTATTTCGTTGACTTAACACCCGCTTCCCACAATCCTCCAAAATTTGGAGAATGGGGAGGGATGAAGTGCCATTCTGTACCATTAGAAGCCATCCAATCCACTATTTCTGAGGTATAACTAGATCTTTCCGCGCTAAAAAGTTCTCTCAGTTCTCTTGCACTGCCCACAAAGGTAGTGCCATTATCACTCCATAGGTTGGCGACATGACCTCGCCGTGCAACAAAACGCTTAAAGGCTGCTAGAAAGCTTTGGGATGTCATATCGCTTACTACTTCAAGGTGTATTGCTTTTGTAGCCATACAGACAAATAAACATATGTAGCCTTTCGTGGAGTGGTGACCACGTCCCTTTGTGGTCCTGACACTGATTGGACCGGCGTAGTCCACACCACTACTAAGGAAAGGTCTACTTGCAGTTACTCTCGCCACAGGTAACTGTCCCATAAGTTGCTGTCTTGTTTCTGCTCTTTGACGAATACAAGCAACACACTCATGAACAAACTTACGAACTAGATCCTTTGCACCTATAATCCAATATTTGCTCCTCAAGTAGTTCAACATTGCTTGAGGCCCACCGTGCATTGTTTTATCGTGTGCTTCTTTGACTATCAAATTTGTCAAATGTGACTTATGGGGAAGAATTATAGGGTGTTTTGCATCTTCGCTGAGCTGAGCCTTCTGAATCCTTCCACCAACCCTAAGGATCTGGTTTTTGTCTAAAAATGGACACAAAGAAGTGAGTTTACTTTTTTTAGGTAAGTTTCCTGACTTCTCCAAATTAAGAATGTCTTCAGTAAAGTGCTGATTCTGACATATTTTAATACAGGTAAGTAAAGTTGAAAATCAACGTCTTCATCTGCTACCCTTATCTGTCTGTACATTTTTACGATGTCAGCTACTAACCCGATAGGATAACAGCGCCACCTCATGATCAAATGTCGTAATGTTGGTTGAAGTGTCGGACCAACCATTAAATCACTATTAAGTGATGCTCCATTAGAATCGCAACAAGAAGCATCAACCACCATGCGTATTTTTGTGGTAGCCTTATCCAGTTCTATTGGCTACTGCCTTAGTTAAGGTAGAGTCTCACAAATCGAACTCTACTTTTGTTTTAAGATCACTGCTAGACCAAGGGTCTCAAGCTTCATTCATCACTGAAGCAGCAGTCCAAATGATAGGGCTCAAGAAAATACCAGGCACTAGTTTGGTATCAGGTTTAGGCGGTGACCAAGCGACTTTGTCTTCAAAGTCGTCAGTATGGTTGAGAATTCAGTCCCGTTTAGACCCCAGCTTTACAGTTACTGTTAAAGCACATGTCTTGAGCAAACTTACGACCTTTCTACCGAGTAGTAAGGTTTATGTCCAAGTGTTACCAACACTTCCGTCCACTGAATTAGCAGATCCATTTTTCGGTACTCCGAATAAAATAGATCTACTTTTAGGCGCGGATGTATACAGCCAGAAAGTATCCAACCAAGTGTTGTCCGTTGGGCTACAACGGCACCTAGTGGATCCTTGATCAAACCCTCCAATAAAATCTGGCTGTATACATCCGCGCCTAAAAGTAGATCTATTTTATTCGGAGTACCGAAAAATGGATCTGCTAATTCAGTGGACGGAAGTGTTGGTAACACTTGGACATAAACCTTACTACTCGGTAGAAAGGTCGTAAGTTTGCTCAAGACATGTGCTTTAACAGTAACTGTAAAGCTGGGGTCTAAACGGGACTGAATTCTCAACCATACTGACGACTTTGAAGACAAAGTCGCTTGGTCACCGCCTAAACCTGATACCAAACTAGTGCCTGGTATTTTCTTGAGCCCTATCATTTGGACTGCTGCTTCAGTGATGAATGAAGCTTGAGACCCTTGGTCTAGCAGTGATCTTAAAACAAAAGTAGAGTTCGATTTGTGAGACTCTACCTTAACTAAGGCAGTAGCCAATAGAACCTGCCCCAATGAGCTTGTAAAACAAGAAGCTACTACTGGGGAAATTTGAACCTCGCCACAAGTCTGCGATTGTGATAAACCGGAGTTTTCTCCGACATCACTATGCACAGACTGATCAGTCCTTATTTCAGTGACTGATTTAGGACTTCTGAGATGAAGCAACGTATGGTGCTTTTTCTTACATAAGCGGCACCTTGTTGATGATGTACATTGATACACAGAATGGTTAAGACCAAGACAGTTAAAACACAAATGATTTGCTTGGGCAAAGCTACGTCGTGCGTCAATATTTTCTTTAGCAAATTTTTTACAATTATTTAATCTGTGATTTTCAGTACAAAAATTACAGGTTACTAGTGTTGTGGCAACGTGAGTACAATTAGATTTTTCTGGCTTTTGAACTCTGTTATCTATAAATTCTAAAGCTCTGAATCGATTTTGTAAAAAATCTTCAAATTGTTTGAAACTAGGTAAATCTTGAATAGAGTCACTAATTTTTAGCTCCCATTGTTTACGTGATTCAGGATCTAACCTTTGGCTAACAAGGTAAATAACAATAATGTCCCAGCTACTGATATCAACACCTATGTTTTTTAAGGCCGATAAACAATCTTTAGTATTGTCCAATAATTGTTTAATACCATTAGCAGTTTCGGAAAGTAAAGGTTTTTGAGTAGTCAATTTCTTTAAAATATTATTTGCAAGATACCTTTTATTATTATAACGACTCTCAAGTTGTGACCAACAAGTTTCGTAATTATCTGCCGTGACTGGTATATAACGCAACAATTGTTCTGCTTCACCAGTAACACAACTTTTCAAATAGTGAAGTTTTTGAACATTATCAATACCTGAATTATTATGAATTAAGGATGTAAACAAATCACGGAAGCTGACCCATTCTGAATATTTGCCTGAAAATTTAGGCACGGAAATCTTTGGTAGACTTACAGCAGATTGTTCATTGACTTTAGATTCCCCGGGTACCTCAACAGACTTAGGTTTAAATGTTGACAATAATGACTTTAACAATGACTTGAATTCACAGTATGCTTCTTCGGTTTGTTCGTACAACTCAACTGTTTGATAAGTCGAAGCTTGCAATATTTCAGAATCTAATTCTAAAACTATTTTATTATGGTTGTCATTAAATCTTGACCAACACTGCTCTAACGTTTCTAAGCGAGTTTCGACATAACAAAAAGTAATTCTTTCTTTAGGACTTTTTTTGAAGTTAGTTTTTATTTTATAAATTTTATTAGAAATATCTTCCTGAAGTTTGAAATACTTTTCGGCCATTATTACAATTTAACAGAGAAATTATGTTCACAATGTAATAATATAAAATATTTAAGAACAAATAAATTTGTCAAATTAACATAAATATTCTAAGTCCAAAGTTGCCGAAATTATTCTAAGTCCAAACTGCTTAAAAATTTTCTAAGTCTTTAACACTTCGCTCTGAAAACCGGCATAGGTTCCCCGTTGGATCACTTTTCTTAAAATTATTCTAAGTCCGAACAACACTACCGCAAATTCACATGCACTAATATTGATTTCTTCTAAGTTTCGCACTTCTAGTAAATAAGGTCTAAATTTGTACTCACAATTTCTTCACCACTCATGTCAAACCTCGGATGCTTCAGGGGGTGCTCCCCTCCCTCCAATTGCCGCAGCAACTGCTTTATCCGCTGATAGTACTCTCGGTAACGATCCGTTACCCTATCAGTACTGCTATAGCCTTGTACACATCAACTTCGTGCCTTGATTAATCCGGCAATACGAAGGACCATGTTCAAATCTCAAAAAGTCTGTGAGTTATTTAAATAAATAAAACACCAAAATCTGTGGCAAAGGTTGTCTATTTCAAAATAATATTGAACTTAAGTGTATTCGAAAAACAAACTAAATACCGTGATTCAGAACTTGCATAGAAAAATATTAAACATAAAAGTAACGCCATCTATGGATGAATTTGATAAATTAAATAATATTACTACAAACTTAACAAATTGGATGTATAGTACAACTCTTTTGAATCGACAAAAATTTTTTTTCCCTACCACTTGTTTGGGCATATTTTTTAGCTGCGGAGAAAAATGAGCGAAAAAAACTCCACAACATTAAAAATCTAATGTAACAACATTTACAAATCATTATGTTGTTACAACGTCAATACAATTATATTTTATTTAATATAGAAAACCTGTTGGAATGATTGGAACAGTTCAAACCCAAGCATTTTTGTCTGTAATATAATCAGACACTTTGTAATAAGCTTTTTTAATAAGTGTTTTTTTTATAATATCTTTAAATTTATTTATGGCTAACTCTTGGATATTGCTTGGGACTTTATTGTATAAGCGAACACAAAGACCTTTAAATGAATTATTAATTTTGTGAAGCCTAGTAGCAGGTAAAATTAGTTTATTTTTGTTTCATGTATTAATTGTGTGAACATCACTGTTTTTAAGAAACAAATTAATATTTTTTCTTACAAGTAATCGTATATGTATTGTGATGCGACCGTCATTATTCCAAATTCTTTAAACTTATCTCTTAATGATTCTTTAGCTTTAGGATTATAAATTGATCGAATAGCTCTCTTCTGCAGCACAAAAATAGTTTGAATGTCGGCGGCATTTCCCCACAATAAAATTCCGTACGACATTACACTATGGAAGTAACTAAAGTTCACTAATCTGGCCGCATCTACATCCGTTAACTGGCGTATCTTCATTACGGCATATGTTGCAGAGCTAAGTCTATTTGACAATTTATCAATATGTGGGCCCCATTGAAGCTTAGAATCTAAAGTTATCCCTAAGAATACTGTGGTGCCTACAAGGCCCACATTCCTATCCTTTACATTCACACTGGTTTTTACCTGTTTTACATTAGGTAATACAAATTTCATACATTTCGTTTTTCCTTCATTAAGTAATAAATTGTTAACATTGAACCAGTGGACTACCTTAGAGATACAATTGTTCACGTCGTCAATAACTTTTTCCTTGCGTTTGAGTTTAAATAAAAGTGATGTATTATCCGCAAACAATACTATCTCATGGTTATCTCTTACATAGTAAGGTAAGTCATTAATATAAATTAAAAATAAGAAAGGACCTAGGATTGAGCCCTGCGGAACACCCATCTTAACCGGCGAACCCGGGGACTTATTACCATTAATGTCAACCCTCTGAATCCTATCCCTCAGGTATGATGCAATAAGATCCAGATCAGTATCTCTAAATCCATAGTGGTGGAGTTTCCTGAGTAATGTTTCACGAAAAACGCAATCAAAAGCCTTGGACAAGTCGCAAAACACACCTAGAGGGTCCTGCGAGTACTCCCAGGCGTCAAAAATTTGTTGTATGAGTTCAACACCGGCATCGGTTGTTGAACGACCCCGTGTAAAACCAAATTCTTTACAGTGAAGAATTTATTAAAATGTGATTGCATTTGATCTAACATGATTTTTTCGAAAATTTTACTAAACGTGGGTAGTACAGAAATTGGTCTAAAGTTTGTGGGGTCTGATGTACTTCCCGTTTTATGCAAAGGAGTAATTTTACTGTATTTCATGAGGTCAGGAAAAATACCACAGTCAACACAATCATTAAATATGCAAGCTAGAATAAGAGCTATTGTCTCAATTACCGATTTAGAAACATCAACGGAAATGATCCCCACAGATCCGCGGTTTTCTTTTTATTTAATTGGTGAAACGTTTTTATTACATCTTTAAAGTCAATATGTTTAAAATGAAAATAAGTAGTACAAGGTTTCACGTTTTCTCTTAAGATTGATTCGGCAGCAATGGGGGAAGAGTTCAAAGATTTCGTAGTTGAAACTGGAATATCAGTAAAGAAATTTTCAAATACTTTAGCAACTTCAATATCTGATGTAACCTTTTTATTATCAATATTTAGGTTATAATTATTTTTGCGAATTTTGGATTTTCCAGTTTCATTGTTTATAATATTCCATGTCATTTTGATTTTGTCATTACTGTTCTTAATCTTTGAACTTAAGTAATTTGATTTTGCTAAGCGGCATACTTTTTTAAACAATTTGGAATAGTTACGAACATGCTCTTTAAATTTTTCACTAGTGTTAGAGTTTCGTTCATTATAAAGTTCATAAAGTGTTCTTCTACTTTTATGAATTCCAGGCGTAGCCCACTTACTAAAATTGACCGCATCATTAACACATATTTTTTTGTATGTGTATGTTTTTTAAATACAAGAGGACTTATTTAACCAACAATAGCAAGGTTATGTAGGTAATTTGTATGATTTCATAACTCATACAATGTAGCGATTACTTGCATAATTAGTCCGACCCGCCTGAACGCAAAACGTATCACGTGCTCGTAGATTTGCTCTTGGACATTTTAGCAAAATTTTGCTCAATAGATATGGGGAATCGAAATAACCATTTATAACCTTGTGTCGCTGCACACGGGTTACCGATCACAACCACAAAACGCCGCCACCGGCATATTTCTTGTAGTTTTCATATATTTTATATGGACTCGCCACACACGGCACGCCGGTAGCCGCCATACGCTACAAGTCGTCGTTGCTCGCTTCTTGTGGCCCGCACCGGTCACTTAATGCGCCGATACAAAACGCCGCCATACGTCCCCGATTCCCCACCCCTCTCTCCCTTACTTTAGTCGGCCGCTGTCGCGCGCTTCAGCCACTTTAGTAGCCGCTTCTAGCTTCTCGTGGCGGCGTTTGTGGCTGTGGCGTGTGGTCCGTGTGCGGCGACACCTTGTGAAGCAAGGTCAAGTCTCTACACTCTCTTCGGTGTGCCACGGATCGCATGCCATCCTCATAAAAATTGTATTTCATCCGTCTAATGAATTTATTCAGTAATTTTTCTATCGCATTTAATGTCGCCGCACACGGGCCACACGCCACAGCCACAAACGCCGCCACAAGAAGCTAGAAGCAGCCGCTTCTAAAGTGGCTGAAGCGCGCGACAGCTGCCGACTAAGGTAAGGGAGAGAGGGGTGGGGAATCGCGCGAGTGACGTGTGGCGGCGTTTTGTATCGGCGCATTAAGTGACCGGTGCGAGCCACAAGAAGCGAGCAACGACCATTTGTAGCATGTGGCGGCCACCGGCGTACCGTGTGTGGCGAGTCCATATAAAATGTAGGAAAACTACAAGAAATATGACGGTGGCGGCGTTTTGTGGTGGATGGAATATGGGGAAGGGCTCATGGCTCACCACGCGAGCTTAGTGCGGATCGGTGGGTGCTAACGACTGCAGATGCAGCCGTGACCAACAGCTTAACTTACTTCCCGTAGCATGGAAGAGCTCCAAATGTAATTGGGCACCCATCCAATGACCGAACACTGCGAAAGTTGATTAACTTCAACAACCGCAGCCCAACGCGCTAACCACTTGCGCCATTAATACCTGTGACAAATCCAGAGACATGTCATCTTCCAGCGAAGTTTCCCTGCTCTTCGAGGATTGGGATACGTCGGCCACCTTCTTGGGAGACTCGTGCAGCTTCTTGGTCTTCAAGGACTCGGTGGAGGGGCGACGGTTGTAGCCTGGCAGGGAGTTGGCGCGGTCAGATCTGGTGAACAGATAACTGTTAAAGAAGGAGTTGTGCTATTCGCAAATGGAATAGGGATGATGACTATTTTTTTTTTCTTCGTTTATCAGGTAGATTATCAAAAAGTATTGGACTCGTATTTTTTCTTTTTTCACATAATATAAACATTGCAGAGATATATTGATTTGAAAAGTCGCATGACGTCACGTTTGAGTACACTTATAAGTGAAAATTCTCCCAAAAGTGACGTCACGAGCCCCTACTCCCAAACTTTGACGCGCTATAACTTGGTCATTTTTTGGTTGATTGACCAAAGAAAAAATACGTGTCCATTATTTTTTGATCATGTAACTGACGGACTAAATAGAATTTCGTTTACTGTACCCCGTCATCACCCCTATTCTGTGCCCGCGCACGTGTCCGAAAATCTGAGGTCCTTTAAAAGAGGCGTGAAGAAGCATTCCTGCAGGCCGACAACGTGAGGATGGTTTAGGTGGCAGTCCAGAACTTCTGCACCAGCTACCTTTGCCCACTTTGCTGTAAAAAAAGGAGTTAGTATCCAGCCATTTCGCTAGATAGATGTCTTGGGACCACTTGCGTTCCTCCGCTGAGCCCTGGGCTAACTCTTTGCAAATCTGATGAATGGTCTTGACGATTGTGGCCGAGTGATATGCAGGTCGGGTTTCAAGGTGTCGCCTCCTCGAGAGGTCCCGGGTTCAAATCCCGGAAATGATTGTGTGACGAATACGAATATTTGTACTCCAGTCATGGAATCATCATCATCATCATCAGCCTATTAATGTCCCCACTGCTGGGGCACAGGCCTTCCCTATGGATGGTTTAGGGAGATTGGGCCATGATCTACCACGCGGGCCCAGTGCGGATTGGCGGGTGCTAACGACTGCAGATGCAGCCGGGACCAACGGCTTAACGTGCCTTCCGAAGCACGGAGGAGCTCGAGATAGTAATTTTTTGGTCACCCATCCAATGACCGACCACTGCGAAAGTTGCTCAACTTCACCGACCGCAGCCGAACGCGCTAACCACTGGCGCCATCGAGCTCCTCGTCATGGAATGTTAAATATGTATTTCTATATAAATATACTTAAATATCTATCAGTATACATATAGAATATATGTATATTCTATATGTTGTTGATTTTATAAAAGTTCAAACTTACTTTTTTAAACATTGCCTTCCAGTGACGACAAAGTCCAGATTTTGAGGTTTACCAGTTTTCTTAGGCGTGGAGTGGACGGAACTAGGAGTGGTGTTCAAAGGTGACTTCTTTTTAGACTCTTTCTCCTTCTTGGTTGTGCTGTTCCTTCTTGAGAGGGACGCGGAGTTCCTTCTAGAAGTTGGCCGACTCTTTGGCGTGTCAGGGTCATAGTCTTCGGGCCAGCGGTCGCTGCGCTGCATGGTTCTATAAAAATATCTACATTGTTATATAAAGAGAGAATCTAACTGACTGACTTATCAGCGTCCAAACATAACCTACGAACCTAGCATGATGAAATTTGGACAAAAGGTATGTGGCGGCGATATCTATATGCCCCACATATATACAACGGATGGAGGAAATCATTACTCACCATCCTCAAGAGATGGCGTTACCTGCACTGCGATCATAATAGTATGGAAGCCTACATCGCGCAAATGAAATTCGAAGGCTAACTCTTCATATATGCGATGCCCGACCAACATCAGTCGGGCCGTGGCCCCCGAGCTACCATCATCCAGCTCGGAGGAAGATCTTCCCTTCATATCCCTTCCTACAGTAGTGACCCCGATTTAATACAAGGTACCCGCCACAGGTACCTTGTATTAAGTAGGTGAGTAACAAGAAATTATTTTGAAAAAAAAATGCGACTTATTGTCGCCGCACACGGGCCACACGCCACAGCCACAAACGCCGTCACGAGAAGCTAGAAGCGGCTACTAAAGTGGCTGAAGCGCGCGACAGCGGCCGACTAAGGCAAGGGAGAGAGGGGTGGCGAATCGCGCGAGTGACGTGTGGCGGCGTTTTGTATCGGCGCATTAAGTGGCCGGTGCGGGACGTCTGTTAAGCTAGCATGGCAAAGTGAGCAGAATCGTTTAAAATAAAGTGCATCAATTAGTGCTTATTTAGTGCTAATTTAGTGCCAAAACCGGAAATTTAATGCTTTCATAGTTTAGCGAAAAATTAGAACACTGCCAGCTTTTAATTAAGCTAGCAGTGTATTCCCTGAAACGCCTATATTAACGCGGTATAGAACTAAAGCAATGCATAGGGAATTTAGTGCTTAATGAGTGCTGGCAGTATCTGATGAAAATTTTGGAAAATAAAAAATATTTTATTTTTTATCAATAAAAACTGCTAGTATGACAGTCTGAGCAAGTGACAGGGTTGAATACATCACTCTGGATCGAAGATCTATGATAATCAACGGTTAATAATTTAGTGCTCAATGAGTGCTGCCAGTATGTGATAAAAAATAACGAAATTTTAATTTTTTAAATTTTGTATCAATATAAGCTGCTAGTATGACAGTCTGAGCAAGTGACAGGGTTGAATACAACACTCTGGATCGAAGATCTATGATAATCAACGGTTAAGAATTTAGTGCTCAATGAGTGCTGCCAGTATGTGATAAAAAATAACGAAATTTTAATTTTTTAAATTTATTATCAATATAAACTGCTAGTATGACAGTCTGAGCAAGTGACAGGGTTGAATACATCACTCTGGATCGAAGATTTATGATAGTCAACGGTTAATAATTTAGTGCTCAATGAGTGCTGCCAGTATGTGATAAAAAATAACGAAATTTTAATTTTTTAAATGTTTTATCAATATAAACTGCTAGTATGACAGTCTGAGCAAGTGACAGGGTTGAATACATCACTCTGGATCGAAGATCTATGATAATCAACGGTTAATAATTTAGTGCTCAATGAGTGCTGCCAGTATGTGATAAAAAATAACGAAATTTTAATTTTTTAAATTTTGTATCAATATAAGCTGCTAGTATGACAGTCTGAGCAAGTGACAGGGTTGAATACAACACTCTGGATCGAAGATCTATGATAATCAACGGTTAAGAATTTAGTGCTCAATGAGTGCTGCCAGTATGTGATAAAAAATAACGAAATTTTAATTTTTTAAATTTATTATTAATATAAACTGCTAGTATGAGAGTCTGAGCAAGTGACAGGGTTGAATACATCACTCTGGATCGAAGATTTATGATAGTCAACGGTTAATAATTTAGTGCTCAATGAGTGCTGCCAGTATGTGATAAAAAATTAGGATTTTTTTTTTTAATTTTTTATCAATATAAACTGCTAGTATGACAGTCTGAGCAAGTGACTGGGTTGAATACATCGCTCTGAATCGAAGATTTATGATAGTCAACGGTTAATAAGTTAGTGCTCAATGAGTGCTAACAGTATGTGATAAAAAATTACGATATTTTTTTTTTTTTAATTTCTTATCAATATAAACTGCTAGTATGACAGTCTGAGCAAGTGACCGGGTTGAATACATCACTCTGGATCGAAGATTTATGATAGTCAACGGTTAATAATTTTGTGCTCAATGAGTGCTGCCAGTATGTGATATAACATTTGGATTTTTTTATTTTTTATTAATAAAAACTGCTAGTTTGACAGTCTGAGCAAGTGATCGGGTTGAATACATCACTCTTGATCGAAGATTTATGATAGTCAACGGTTAATAATTCAGTTCTCAACGAGCGCTGCCAGTATGTGATAAAAAATAACGAAATTTTAATTTTTTAAATTTTTTATCAATATAAACTGCTAGTATGACAGTCTGAGCAAGTGACAGGGTTGAATACATCACTCTATACAGAGCACCCATTGAGCACTAAATTATTAACCGTTGATTATCATAGATCTTCGATCCAGAGTGATGTATTCAACCCGGCCACTTGCTCAGACTGTCATACTAGAAGTTTATATTGATAAAAAATAAAAAAAAAAAATCCTAATTTTTTATCAAATACTGCCAGCACTCATTGAGCATTAAATTATTAACCGTTGATTATCATACATATTCGATCCGGAGTGATGTATTCAACCCTGTCACTTGCTCAGACTGTCATACTAGCAGTTTATATTGATAAAAAAATTAAAATTACGTTATTTTTTATCACATACTGGCAGCACTCATTGAGCACTAAATTATTAACCGTTGATTATCATAGATCTTCGATCCAGAGTGATGTATTCAACCCGGTGACTTGCTCAGACTGTCATACTAGCAGTTTCATTTGCTAAAAAATAAAATATTTTGTTTTTTTCTAATTTTTTTATCACATACTGCCAGCACTCATTGAGCATTAAATTATTAACCGTTGATTATCATACATATTCGATCCGGAGTGATGTTTTCAACCCGGTTACTTGCTCAGACTGTCATACTAGCAGTTTATATTGATAAAAAAATTAAAAAAAAAATCCTAATTTTTTATCACATACTGGCAGCACTCATTGAGCACTAAATTATTAACCGTTGATTATCATAGATCTTCGATCCAGAGTGATGTATTCAACCCAGTCACTTGCTCAGACTGTCATATTAGCAGTTTATATTGATAAAAAATAAAAAAAAAATCCTAATTTTTTATCACATACTGGCAGCACTCATTGAGCACTAAATTATTAACCGTTGATTATCATAGATCTTCGATCCAGAGTGACGTATTCAACCCTGTCACTTGCTCAGACTGTCAAACTAGCAGTTTTTATTGATAAAAAATAAAATATTTTTTATTTTCCAAAATTTTCATCAGATACTGCCAGCACTAATTAAGCACTAAATTCCCTATGCATTGCTTTAGTTCTATACCGCGTTAATATAGGCGTTTCAGGGAATACACTGCTAGCTTAATTAAAAGCTGGCAGTGTTCTAATTTTTCGCTAAACTATGAGAGCATTAAATTTCCGGTTTTGGCACTAAATTAGCACTATATAAGCACTAATTGATGCACTTTATTTTAAACGATTC
Source organism: Chilo suppressalis (assembly GCA_902850365.2). Classification (NCBI taxonomy): domain Eukaryota; kingdom Metazoa; phylum Arthropoda; class Insecta; order Lepidoptera; family Crambidae; genus Chilo; species Chilo suppressalis. Next base: position 555,956 of record OU963920.1, on the reverse strand, counting down.
TGCTCACTTTGCCATGCTAGCTTAACAGACGTCGGTGCGGGCCACAAGAAGCGAGCGACGACGATTTGTAGCGTGTGGCGGCCACCGGCGTACCGTGTGTGGCGAGTCCATATAAAATGTATGAAGACTACATGAAATATGACGGTGGGTGGCGGCGTTTTGTGGTTGCGTCGGTGGCCCGTGTGCGGCGACACTTAGTGTGTTATTTCATTTCTTGTTAGTCGTTGTATGTTATGAAAATTACAACTATCTAGCTATCACGGTTCATGAGATACAGCCCAGTGGCAGACAGACGGACAGCGGAGTCTTAGTAATGAGCTCCCATTTTTACCCTTTAGGTACGGAACCCTAAAAAAAATTATGCTGTCGTGGACTTTTTGAACTTTTGAAGGGAAACAATACCGTCATACATGATTTTTGAGTAACTTTAACTTTTTATTCAAAGCACTGAATATAAGTTCACGAAAGGGATATTTTGTCCCGTTTTTGCAACATTTTTCGGTAGCTCCGCTTCAATTGGTTGTAGCGTCAAGCTATATAAGTAAGCCTTAAGTCTTCCTCGATAAATGGACTAATCAACAAAAAAATAATTTTGCAAATCGGACCAGTAGTTTTTGAGATAAGCGCGTTTAACCAAACCAACACACAAAGAAAACCTAGAGCGAGCCGAGCGCTAGAGCTCTTTGACGTCACAGCCCAAGTGCGGGCCATATAAATCGGTCATAACTTCGCCAATATTTGTCGTAGAACAAAAATTTAAAAACTGTATTTTATGGAATTTTTATGTCTCAATGTTTTTTGTAGGACATATTTTAAGGACCTAAAGGACGTAAAAGAATTTTAACGTTGACTTCTTTGTACATTCTTTAAGTAGCCACTTTTGTAAAGCAGCACCACTATTTGTATACAGTCGCTAAAGATGTAACAGATCAAAGACTGAGCTATCCTAATAAAATAAAAATGGATACAGTTCCGAAAATAAAGCGATTTCAAACAAATGCACCGGCGATGGCAATTAAAATTTATAATCAAACCTTTAATAAGTTCAAGTCAAAACTTCGTAAATGGTTAAATGAAAACACGTTTTACAGTGTAAGAAGGCCAAAGGGGAAGATCTTCCTCCGAGCTGGGTGATGGTAGCTCGGGGGCCGCGGTCCGACTGATGTTGGTCGGGCATCGTATATATGAAGAGTTAGCCTTCGAATTTCATTTGCGCGATGTAGGCTTCCATACTATTATGATCGCAGTGCAGGTAACGCCATCTCTTGAGGATGGTGAGTAATGATTTCCTCCATCCGTTGTAAATATGTGGGGCATATAGATGTCGCCGCCACAACAGTATGGGTGAGTTCATAAATTATGGTAGGATTTGATGCACGGGTTAATGACGTCCTCAATGGGTTTAAATATGATTTTGATATTCACATAATTATTGACATGTCATGATAAATTGACAACATCGAATAATTATAATGAGAATTATTGACATTTATATAGGTAATTAATATAGGTAATTGAATAGAAAAAGGAGATTGCTCAGCTTCCATACATGTTTGGCCTAAAGCCCAATAATCATGAAAAATTGTTTCCTAGATTCGAAATTATATATAAGTTACTGTCAAAACGAATATTATTGACGGACACCCCTGAGAACTTCTATAAACCATATACACTGAACATATTAAAATAATAAAAAACAAATAAGTTATATAGTAAACTAGGGAAATCAAGCCAAGTACCGAAATTATGGATTAGATTCAGGTATATAGAGCATGTAGATTAACAGATAGGCGCCTGTTTTTAAAGTTAATGCATAAGAGTAACTTTTAAAATCAGGTGTCATTTCCGGTTATAATAAGGTGCTCTGTGACAGAAACTGTGTGATGATTGTGAATGAGCCACAGATTAGAGAGAATTTTTAAACTCTCGTTAACCAAAGAAAGTTAAGAGATTTAGGTTCTATAGCATATATTCAGTAGCTTCATTATATTTGTTATGTTTTTAAGATAACCATATTTTAGATTTTTAGTGTATCACACCTTATAATTTTATTTATTTATGAATTTATAGTCAGGGAACGTAGGCCCATAGATAGATACCTTAAAGTCTAACATATATACAGATTATAATGTGTTTATGAAGGTGTTTGGCGAAAAATGTATGGCAATAGACTTTATGATGTCGCCTACCATCTATAATAATTGTCTGAGCACATTTGCATGTAGTGAAAATGACACACCACCACAGTGTAATAAAAAAATGATTTTCATCCCACCACCTCGGAAAGTGTAATTTTGCGCTTCGAAATCTGGCTGGAAAATTCTATTTTATTCGCTTGAGCGGCAAAGTAGATTTGAATTTAGAACATCACATATAATGAGTACTCAATATAATTGTAAATTCAAAACGTCATTAAACCTATTTAATGTAACCTCTATGGTGCCAAATTTATGATTAGAACTTTTTAAATTGTGAAAAAATTTAAATTTGGAACCTTCTTGGTTTCTTTGTTTTATTTGCGTGCTTCGCGCCATTCTAGTTTTTCACGTTTTATTGCTTAAATATTTTGTCATTATAAATTGTTTTCTTTTTCATTTTGTCATTTCCTCGCTGAGGTGGGATGAAAAGTTACGTATTGCACTCGAGTGGAAAGATTTTTCACCTTGTGCTCGTTTGTTTCCCTCGCTGACGCTCAGGATTCTAATTTAGAATCACTCGCTGCGCTCGTGATTCAACTTTAGAATCCTTCGCTTGCTCGGTCATCCAAATCGAGCACGCGGTTAAAAAGGAACTTTCCACTCTTGTATAATAAATAACTATTATATTATCGATCTTTACAAAATAGATTGGGTTTTATGTTATATAAACAACTTCGATCAGTCTTTGGCTGAATGTTACTACACCCATAGCCATTAAAATGATTCCTATGTTTTTCAAACCGGTAAAATTAAAAGTCCTTTTTAAAGTAAATATATTATAAAAAGATGTCCGTTGAAATCTAATGACTGTAAATTAAATTATAAATTACGCCAAGAATTACCGTGTATGTCAATATTTTTTGTGCATTTGGGCCAATTTGAGCAATCTCCTTTGCATGTTATTTTTTTATGACTAAATAGGTTAAGATACAATTAAGATGAAATGTAACACCATTCTTTGTACCCTATTTAATGCAAATAAATTGAATTGAATTGCTCTATAAATCCCACAGGAACCTAACACTGTTTCTGCTATTACAAGAATCCTGTGTATCAATCTAAATAATAAACTAAAAATATCGACCCTTCCAGAATGAAACGTAGTAAAAGCCAAAACGGTATTTTTCAATACGGCCAAAAAACAAAAACGGTGAAGTTTGTTTCCCGTATATTTTTTGATTCGCTTAATTTACAATAAACCATTATAACTCATTAAGCATAGATTTTCGGGTTGCTACTAAAAAGAAACTCGGAATATCCTACATTCATTACTTCCAGAGATGGCATGGCTATTACTACAAAAAAACAAGTTGTAAATGGTTTCTACGACATTTTATTTCTGCTTCGCAAATGTAATAATTGTTTGTTAACAATAATTAATTATTGTAATAAAAAAACTGTGACTAATCGAAGCCGAACTACATCAAAATTGTTAGTAGTATCGTGTCTTTTACTACAAATTTTTCAATAGTATTATTTTCCAGTACTGTATTATATATGTTGTATTGAATGAGAAAATATGTCTCTTACTACATACATTTGAAAAAAATATTTCTAAAATTGCTCATTATGACATTTTACAAGAAGAAAAATGGGTTCAGGGCATTGATTGGAGCGTGTTGTAAAAGACATTTTTTCGCGAATTTGAACATTTTAAATATACAGATCGATAGAGCTCGCGATTCTGATAAAGAAACGGTTAAAAACAGATTTTGGGTAAAATGGCTTTTACGACGTTTCATCCTGGAAGGATCGATATTTAAAGGACATTGTTCTGCGTCCATACATTGTTAGCCTAAGAACCAACAATCATGAAATATTATTTTCTAGGTTCGAAATCGCAGGTAAATGACTGTAAAAACAAAGATTATTGACGGACACTTCTGAGAACTTAAATTATTTGGAAAACTAAAATTTTTTTGAGGTTATGTTTAATATTCAATGAAACATAGGTCAACCTATGAACTTAGTATGAACTCAGTATGAATTGAATTAATATTACAACTAATTCATTTTTATTCGATGCGATTTTAAAGAATAGCATTTAGGAAAAACTTGGAAAGGTAGGAATCGTGAATAAAATAAAAACTGTAGTTTTGCTTCTTATTTTATAACTATTTTTCACATAATTGTATCATACTGTATTTTATTTCTATATCACATGTATATTGTATAACTCTGCAGCGTGAATGTGTATCAGCTGCTCTTGAATAATTTGGCAGTATGTATGATCCTGTCAGGATGTTGTGGCACATTCTCTAGCACTTAGTAATAAGGGGTCTGCTATTTGGTAACATCGATGGCATATAAGTTAGCCGAAATAGTTAAATTAAAGAAAAAACAATCGCAAATAAACACACACAACAGGAAATCCGAAACGAGAATCCACGAATGCAAACTGCCTGCACCACAACCACAGAGTACCGAGTTTTATGCCGGCCCTTCACTTGACAACAATCTGTCATTGGTAGTTTTCCAATTACAGCACTACAGCGCATTATGCGGCATAATGCCTGTCGTTGAATGTTTCAACTACAGCAACGCTTCGCACAATCGAGTTCTCTCAAAAGTAATGTTTTCGTCTGATGCGTGCAATCGTGCCAACTCAGTGACAGAAAATTAACAAGTGTTTTTTGAAGTTATACTTCTTTAGGCGCGTTATGAAAATATGATGAGAGTGAAATTTTAAGATGCGCGCGCATCACTGTAACACAAAATTTTAACAGCATGAAGTTGGTCGCTTTCTTGCGTTGCGTTACTTTTGTGTTTACCGCACATTAAGGAAATCTACCAACAAAATAGAAATAGAATCTCTTTAGTGGGTGCTAACGACTGCATTGTGAAGGCCTATCAAAAGTATTTATTAATCTGGAACAACGGAACCAAAGCGCGATTCAGGAGACTACAGCGCCATCTCTTGACCATTGGTGTAGTAGAACCAAAAACCACATCTTTATTTTTTGTAATAAAGTAACAGCTATAGGTATTCATATTTATAATATTTATCCACATGTTTCTAGTTTGTATATTCGGAATACGTGTTTGAGTTTCATACAAGTGCAAATCACATATGTTCTAATAAATTGTATTCAGTAGCGATTTTAATTGAATATTTTGATTATTTATTTATTTTTTCAAATTAAAACTGAACTTTATTGACTGTGTCCTTTTCCAGACTTTTTATTAATTTATTGTAATTAATTATTTGCATGCAATTAAAAACTAATTTTAAACGATGCCAAAGAAGGATAACTTCTCACGCGCCTACATAAGTACACGCACCCATTTTTCTTTAAGTTGGCATTGATCGAAATGTTTTATTTATTAAATATCGTTAGTAATATTATTTAATGTTGAAATTTTTTGAAAGGTTTCGTTTCACTGCAGTTTTTTTTAAATAATCATAGTTAGTTTAAACTGTGTTAAAAATAAATATAAGTATGTATGAAGGTACAAACATTGACTTTTTTTTTAACACTGAACTTAGCGCACTCTGCTGGTGCATTTGAAAACTAATTCACGTTCTAATTAAGTATCAGCAGAATTCGGCATTGTGCGCCACTGAGTCGCATTATGCTCTGTAATTGGAAAACTACCCTTGTCATGCTTCATATGGAATAAAAAGGATAGACTGATGTCAAGTTTTCAAAAAGCAAACACGAATAGCCAAGTGAAGTGCCGGCATTAGGAAGAAAGAGTGTTTTGTTTGCAGTGCTGCCATAGATTATACACATAAAATGGTAGTCTCAGATTATTTTTTAACTTTTTAATATAGCTTACTTAACTGGAAGTGTCCGTCACAATCTAAATACTGACAATTATCGCAAAAAATAAACTAAGAATTATCATAAATGCCAAATTGGTGTTGGTTCTTAGGCCAAATTTAACATTGTCCTTTCATGTAACTCCGTTCCGTTTTAGTGTAAAAGAGTAACAAAATTAACCCAAGTAACCGTTCTTGGGTGAATTTTGGAGCTAAGAGACTAGGGCTAACAGAGCGGATTTGCCGCTTGAATCGGAGCACCTGTCTGATGAAGTAATCTCCACTGGACTGGTGACCGCTTACAATCAGGCGGGTCATTGGGCCTTGTCTGGCATCTTTGTAAAATAGAAAAAATATATACAAATCCTTACAAACTTTTGCGTTTACATAATGGGGTATTCGACAGTATTAAAAATAAAGTGCCAATTGTTAGCATCTGTGTTTAGAATGAGTATTGGCAGGGGTTTTTAATATTTTTACAAAAAAAATAATCATAATTTTACTAAAAACCCACGGAAAAAATAATAGTTTTCTTATCTATTGTCACGTGACCCAAAACCCTTGGGATTGGCGGAGCCTAAAATGACGTCACACGCTAGTAAACTTCCGGTTAAAGTGACATTACATTGTAACGTTTGACGTTTTAATAACAGTCGTGTGACGTCACACACTAGTAAGACGCCATATTGTCCAGAGAAACGTTTTGGCGGCAACTTGAAAAAGGAGTTTTTGATTTGGTTATTTTTACTGAAATACACAACAGAATGATGAATATCCACTTTTTACGGACTCCATAAACATTAGTCAATAACGTGAGATCGATTTCTAAAACTTGTCAAATACCCTATTATTTTAGTAGGAGTAGAGGAATTACTTACTAGATAAACACAGCACTTTCTATTAAGTTACTCAGCACCACTTAACAGGCTAAGTTGGTTATGTCATGATACAACTTAGTTCACTTATGTGAGCATGGTTTGCGGGTCACAGGCGGCAGCGGACTGAGCGAGGTAATCTTATGACACGCATGGATAGAATCGGGTGTGGACATGTTGATGGGCGTGAAGCGGGAGAGACTCGAAGCAGAATAGGTAGTCTGTAAGATACAATCTCACTTACGCTCTTATTAATTTGGATTTCTGACAAATTTTATTTTATTTATTGGAGTTTACTCCTTAAGAATCGATTTGCATATATAAGGGGCCCGGTATGAGAAAAATGTGAGGAGTAAAATCTATCGATGAATGACCTCGTTACGTTTTTGGTGCGCATCCTATGTCGCGCAACTTTCTACTTTGGAGTGTAGGGTATAGGGACACGTGCATAGGGTATACTGCAAAGCGACTATGCCTATATGTTATTGGGTTTGTTTATTTCTCTCAAGTGTCGTCATACTTACATTGAAATGAAATGAAATGAATGAAATGAAAAATCTTTATTGGCCATCTTGTATATAAAAAACAGAGGCAAAAAAAAATATAAAAAAGAAAGGTAAAAAAAAACTTAAAAAAAAAGAAAAAAAAGAGTAAACTCCAGTCGTGCGTCGGAGCTGACACACACATTTTTTTTATTTATTTATTCTGGTTACATGGAAGACCTACAGCTTATCTTAATATACTAGAAATGCATAGTAGCGACAAAGAGCCAATTACAGGTCCTCACATCTAGACATAACTTAAAATTATAAAGAAACTATTTGCACTGTCCAATGTAAAAAATCTCTCGCGGAGGAGCTCGATGGCGCAAGTGGTGTGCGCATTCGGCTACGATCGTTGAAGTTAAGCAACTTTCGCAGTGGTCGGTCATTGGATGGGTAACCAAAAATTTATTATCTCGAGCTCCTCCGTGCTTCGGAAGGCACGTTAAGCCGTTGGTCCCGGCTGCTTCTGCAGTCGTTAGCACCCACCAATCCGCACTGGGCCCGCGTGGTGGGTCATGACCCAATCTCCCTATTCCATCCATAGGGAAGGCCTGTGCCCCAGCAGTGGTGACATAAATAGGCTGATGATGATGATGATGATGAAATGAGGTCCTTATGATAAATAACAGAATAACAAATTACGCACATGTTAATAATAAACACTTGTCTATGAATGAAAAGTGTGGAATAAATTATTATATTAATTTTAATCTCCAAAAAACAAACGAGCAATGATAAGTCTAACTGACGCTTCGCTAGTGTTAAAAAGATCTAAATTTACCTGCTTTGATAGTGAGTTGAAGCTGCTACTCGCTCAACAAAGAAAAGCCAAAAATGTCAAATATATTTGTTTGTATTTGTCTTAGGTTTTCACGCACACCACTCATTCAATAAAACATTTTCAACGGTATAGATGCACCGATTTATTAATTTATGACGTTTCGCATTATTTTCAGATGCAGATAATTCTGACGACGCAGCCGGAAAACGATGATAAATAAATCAGTACATCTATGCCGTTGAAACTTTTTTTATTAAATGTCAAATATCTAATACTGGCTACTTTTACAGACGTGGTTCCCTGGTAATAGGATACGCACGGCGCCATGTATGGGTGTGTGCGGTTATACGTTTTAATGCACGCTCTGTTTGTACGATAATTTTGAACTTTCGAACAATGTATACAACCTTCGTGAATGCATTTTAGAGCGAATGTTTTGTAAAAGTATTTTACTCAATGATTGAAAAGATAACCTGTTAAAACATCACACATAATAATATATATAAAAAAACGAGACCACTGAAGTGAAACTTTTTTAGCTCCGTCCGTATGTATATATATACATGTATGTACATATACATATTTCATTTACTAGCTATTAGAGAAAGAAAGAAAGAAAATAATAAATATTTCCAACACTCACACCAATTAGCCTATCGCCGAAGTGAGCACTGTAAGGCTTGTGTTATGGGATGCTAGGGTAACGGATAAGAATACATATACAGTACATATATAAGTATATTTTTATAGAAATATACATATTAAACATCCATGACTGGAGTACAAATGCACGTATTCATCACACAAACATCTGCTCCCACCGGGATTCGAACCCGGGACCTCTCAAATCGGCAACACCATGAAACCCGGCGTACAAACCACTCGGCCACGGAGGTCGTCAATGTGCGCACGCACTGATTTCTCTTGCCATATATCCCCCATTCAACTCCAGTCGCCTCGCCTGAACACACTTTTCGTAAAGCGTAACGCATTCGCCAGCTTACCCTCCAATGCAAGCGTGCGTAAAGAAGTTTCACTTCTATAAATACAAATACGAGTTGGGTATTAAGTGGCCCACCTTAAAACTGGTCTTCGGGCCAGTTAATAACATTTTTAAAACATAGTCTTCATCTGGTCCAATATAAAATTGTCAGCGGGACAGTTAATTACTTTTATAAATACAAGGGTTCAATTGGCCCAAAAGATTTATTTTTCATCAAAGTCCTATTTTTAAAGACCCGATTATTTCTTGACTGTTGTCAATAAAAAACTTATTTAAATATTTACCCCGTAACGATTCCGTAGCTCAGTGGTCCCATCGAGTCCCATCGGAGCTGGTTGCGAGACGGGTCGATTTTTTCTAAATACTTCATTTTTATTTTTTCACACATGAGAACCGCTATCCACTCCGCTGCCCGCTCCGCTTACGAGTGTGGTGTGGTGTTTAATTAAGGGTAGGATCGGTGCAGGGTGCTCAGTGGCGCATGCTACAGGTCGCCGGCAGCCATGGAGACGCTGTTTTAGCATTTACCTGCAGTTTAATAACAAATTTTTGACAAAACTGGCAATGTCTCTTCTTTGGACATAACTTTTTATGTCTCTTCTTTGGACATAAATGAAACTCCGTAACGTGGTAAACGTTTGTATTTCGATACTTGAACATGAAATTTTGCTTATTTAAATGGATCTAGTACGTCGCCATTACATGAGAACAATGTGTATGACAAAAATCTGAAGGTAGTGTAAAAAGGAAAAAGTTCCTATGAAATAAATCGCTTCTTGGTCCATGGGAGATTGCTGCTGTCGAAACGCAGCACAGTGGGTGAAAAAAAGAGGTCCCCTTTCATAGGATTTTTGAAAAAATAAAAATGTATATTATCCGTTTAAGGTATGCGGTTTTATTGGACATATCAGTACATTGAATAATAAAATAGTTTGGGGAATTTCCTTTTAATCTAACACCATAAAGCACGGGCTTTAGAGTTTCAAATGTATGAAAACGGAATTTGTTTTGCTCATAACTTGTATCGGTCTTCTACGGTCAAGCTGAAACTTATAGGGATTATTACCGGGTCTGTTACGAAGCCATGTGACCTTTGACCTTCATCCCGGACGGCCCCGTTCAAAAGATACGAATTTTTCAAAATGCTTATTAGGGTAATTTTGCTTTACGGGGTTATGTGTCTCAATAAACAGTTTGTTTATGTTTCTTGCCCAGCATTTAGTTATTAATACAGCGCAGATTATTATCTAATAAAACTATACATATATATATAGATAACGACACCATACAACTTAACTTTAAATAAAAGCGTCCTTATTCAAAAGATATGGAATTAATATAAATAGATAAAAGAAATAGTTTTAAGAAAAGAGAACAAGAATACAATATTGTAAAGAATTACAATGAAGTCCTTTACAGCCTACAATTTAATCTTTTGTTTGACAATCGCTTAAAAGCCGCGCGCCATTAACGAGAGCATCATTACATATAAACAATACAAACTCTATTGTTGCAGGTTTTGAGGAATTCAAAGGGTTACCCACAGTCATTACCTGCCGTTGTTTGCCTATAATAATTACTGATTATTTGCTTTTATTGTGGGTAGGTGAATAAATAATACGTTGTTATTATTATTATTCAACAATGACTTCGATTATAATAAATACGGAGTACACCTGTATTTCATTTCACTTATCATTATTGATTCGTACCGTAATGTTCTCTTTGCTCAAATTTTAAGTTGCTCAGAATGGAAGGGCTTGTGTCTAATCTCGACGTATATATATATATGAGGCAAAAATCTTTTAGTGCTGACATGTTATTTCAAAAAGTACTCGATTCAGTGAGATTTTCATTATCTGAAGAACAAAAGACAACTCTTAAAACGTTTTGTGCTACATATACGAGTAATTTTAAACGCAAATGGAAGTCAGCTAATTACACACAAGGGAATTTTATAAAGAAGTTTGCTGACTGGTTGGACCAAGAAATAAAATGGCCAGAGTTTGTTTCACTAGACATAACTGAAGAACAATCAAATATTATGACGAGTTTTGAAGATCCTTCAACAAGTATTTCAACAGTAACAAGACCTAGTTTATCAACGGAATGCACTGTTCCTCATAGTGTGGCTGTGTCGACATCAACCGCTACATTTAGTCCTCGAAAAGAATTTGCCAATTTGAGTCCACTGCAAAAAAGAAGAAGAACTGAAAATCTCATTGCCGAAAACGATTTTGAGACACTTGCTTATGCCCTGGCTAGGAAAGCGGAAAATGAAAACCAAACGGACTTTGTAGAATTAGTGAAGCATTTGATTAAAAAGCCTGAAGATGCGCCAATGCTGCGAGCCTGCCTGAAATCGACGAAACGAACTTGTCATACCGATAAGGCACTCGGTATTTCAACATCACTGAAATTATCGAAATGGCAGTATATTACATTGAGGCAGACAATGAGAGACATGGGGTGTGATATACTTCCATCGTATGATGCTTTGAAGCAAGAGAAGAAGGAGTGCTACGTTGAAAAAGAAGACATGGTAATAACTGAGACTGAAGTTAAACTTAAACTTCAGTCTATTTTAGATATTACGGTCAAGAGACTATTAAAAACTCTGGAAACTGATTTAACTGGCAGTAATTCGACTCTTATCAGTAAATGGGGGTTTGACGGTGCATCTGGGCAAAGCAACTACCAACAAAAAATTGACGGCGATGATTCAAGCATCTTCATGTGTTCATTTGTGCCGTTAAAACTGGTGAGAGATGGTACTGATGAAATAATATGGGAAAACCCCAAAGCGTCTTCAACGTTTTACTGTCGACCCATTTATTTTAAGTTTGCTAAAGAGAACGATTTGAATGTTAAAGAAGAAATGACCTCAATTGATACGGAAATTGCTGCTCTACATCCAACTGTTATCGATGGTGCAAATGTAAAACACGTTCTGCATATGACGATGATTGATGGTAAAATAACTTCACATTTATCAGATACATCCACAGCTACATGCGATATATGCAAAGCAAAACCAAAAGAAATGAATGATATCGACAAGGTTACTCAGAGAACCCAGTCTGTAGACATGTTTAAGTTCGGTCTGTCTTCCCTCCATGCACGAATTAGATGCATGGAATGTATCTTACATATTGCTTACCGTCTCGACTTCAAGAAATGGCAAGCTAAGGGCGAAGATTTGAAGCAACAGTTAAGCCAAAGAAAAAAGGCTATTCAAGAACAATTCCGGACTGAAACGGGGCTACTTGTGGACGTTGTTATACAAGGGGCTGGTAAAAGCAACGATGGAAACACAGCAAGAAGATTTTTTGTTAATCCTCAAATTACTGCTCAAATAACGGGTGTTGATGAAGAACTCGTTAGAAGATTTGGAGTGATTCTTCAGGCTATCTCATGTGGAGAGTTTGTGGACGTGGAAAAATTCCGCCAATATTGTGCTGCTACAGCACTGCTACAGCATATGCCCTCAAGCGTGCATAAATTACTCATTCATGGTGCCGATATAATAGAGCACAATAACTTTATACCAATCGGCAAGCTCTCTGAAGAGGCCTCTGAAGCTCGTAACAAAGATTTTAAAAACTTCAGAACCTTCCACTCGCGTAAATCTAGCAGGATTGCAACAAATGAAGATATTATCAATAATTTGTTAATATCGTCTGACCCATACCTATCAAGTTTCAGGCCTAAAATATATCAACGAAATAAACCTCTCACAAATGAAGCCAAATCATTATTATTAACTTCTTGTGAAGATAAGGAAAATATAGAGTTTGTAGATGTAGGTAATGTATCTGATTATGACTTTGTAAGTATGTGTTCTTTCCCTCAAATCAAATTATATCAAACTTTGTATTTTTATTTTTTTGTATCTTTGTATCATATTAATATAAACAGTTTACATATTTAAGAACTGTTGTAGCCAATTTGAGTTCTACTAATCTTTTATACTTTAGCTTGTATGTGTGTAGTAATTTATACAGTTGTGGCTTCCTTATTATGCATTATTTAATTTATGATATCAAGCTTAGTTAGTAATTTAAGTTTTGTAAATAAAAATATTGATGTTAATAATTTTGTTTTATTCATAATGTAAATAGTTTATTTTCTCGTTTGGCAGTAACATATCAGAATCTCCCTTACTACATTTACTAATATTAATAACCAGCTAGTTTATCTGGAAAAACACTTTGTTCATTTTAAGCTTAGTCAGTTAAAGTTCTAGGTATCCCAAAATAAACATATTTGATCAAACCCTTTCTTAGATAGACATTGTAAGTGTAAGTATGTTTGTTTGACAAAATTAATTATTATAGGCAAACAACGGCAGGTAATGACTGTGGGTAACCCTTTGAATTCCTCAAAACCTGCAACAATAGAGTTTGTATTGTTTATATGTAATGATGCTCTCGTTAATGGCGCGCGGCTTTTAAGCGATTGTCAAACAAAAGATTAAATTGTAGGCTGTAAACGACTTCATTGTAATTCTTTACAATATTGTATTCTTGTTTTCTTTTTCTTAAAACTATTTCTTTTATCTATTTATATTAATTCCATATCTTTTGAATTAGGACGCTTGTATTTAAAGTTAAGTTGTATGGTGGCGTTATCTACTGTGTAGTTTTATTAGATAATAATCTGTGTTATATTAATAACTAAATGCTGGGCAAGAAACATAAAGAAACTGTTTATTGAGACACATAACCCCGTAAAGCAAAATTACCCTAATAAGCATTTTGAAAAATTCGTATCTTTTGAACGGGGCCGTCCGGGATGAAGGTCAAAGGTCACATGGCTTCGTAACAGACCCGGTAATAATCCCTATAAGTTTCAGCTTGACCGTAGAAGACCGATACAAGTTATGAGCAAAACAAATTCCGTTTTCATACATTTGAAACTCTAAAGCCCGTGCTTTATGGTGTTAGATTAAAAGGAAATTCCCCAAACTATTTTATTATTCAATGTACTGATATGTCCAATAAAACCGCATACCTTAAACGGATAATAAACATTTTTATTTTTTCAAAAATCCTATGAAAGGGGACCTCTTTTTTTCACCCACTGTGCGCAGGCGCGAATTGTTACCTTACTTTTTCTTTATAGCCAGGACTGCAAATGACCTACCCCTCCTGATGAAGAAGTGATAAAGTCCAAACGCGAAGATAGCTGGTGCAGCAGTTATAAACTGCCACACCAACCATCCTCACCTTGCCGGCCTGCAAAAATGCTTCTTCACGCCTCTTTAAGGACCCCAGATTGTAGGAAGAAGGGAACACTTATTTTCTCATAGGCAAAACATGGACAATCGAGTAGTATTATTATGTACAATAAATGTATACATACACGTAACTTGTGCTATGGGCCTGTTTAGGTATCAGGTGAAAATTTTACTCACATCAATTACAGTCTGAATACTGTAAACAAATTGAAATTAATACTCAGACACATTAAGTTTTGTTTGGTGAGTGCGATGAGACGACAGACCGGGAGCAATCGCGATGGACCGGGAGCGGTGGCGATGTACCGGGATAGGTGGTGATGGACCGGGAGCTATGGCAATGGACCGGGAGCGGTGGCGATGGACCGGGAGCGGAGGCGATGGGCCGGGAGCGGTGGCGTTGGACCGGGAGTGGTGTTGATGGACCGGGAGTGGTGGCGATGGACCGGGAGAGGTGGCGATGGACCGGGAGTTGTGACGATGGACCGGGAGCGGTAGCGATGGGCTGGGAGCGGTGGCAATGGGCTGGAGCGGTGGAAGAGGACCGGGAGCGTCCGCACTGGGCCCGGTAAGATACTTTTTTTTAATGGAATAGTGAGAATAGGCCATGACTCGCCACCACGGGCCCAGTACGGATCGGTGGGTGGTATATCAATATTTTTTACGTCGGTTTAAACGAATATGTTTTCTTTCACCTATTACAAAATACGATGAAAATTTTAGGATTTTCAATGTCGTGCCGTCTCTATAGCTGCCGGTCGGGTTTCGTACTTCAGTGAACTTTCCCTCGCATGAGATGGCCGTATTAAACATATATTTTACCAATAAATTATGAATAAGTATGTATATTATTATAAGAAACATTTCTAATACCAGTGATAAATAGAAATCAATACTAATGATGATCATTTGAACAATTAGTTAGGCCACGTACACATAGAACAGTTGTTTTACTCCTTCATCATGTCCCCAGCCCCACTGTTGGGGACATGATGGCCTGCCCTATGGATGGAATAGGAAGATTGGGCCATGACCGGAAAATGGGCAAATCGGAAAAGTACGCTTCTGCATCTACTGCTGTTTTTACCCGACTGCGCAATGCAAGAGCGCGAAGCGCGACGCGCAGACAGGGTGTTTAACAGTCTATATATGTATGTTTGTTCCTTTGTGGCACACTAGAGACCAAACGCGTGGACCGATTTTGATGATTTATACATATGTTAATAATCGAAAATCAATATTGAGACAACTGGGCGCCATATTGTGAGAATGAAAAAAAATAAGTTGCCGAAATATGTCGAGTGGGGTATCATGGTCTAGATAATCGAAAATCATGTTTAGGTTCCTTACCCCATTTTTCATTTTATATGATTGTTTAGGATCTACAACGATTTAAAGTTGTATATTAACCACTTGCGCTTTTAATTTCAATCTTACGTTTGTATGGATCTTTGTAACTCTTTCACTCAAAAAATACTAAATGGATTTTATTCAAACTAAGCAATAATAAAGCTCATATATAATAATAGCATATAGATTATAATTTATGTTGTTATTTGGTGAATTGTCCAAAATATAACAATAAGTGTCACGTAAGACGGAAAAAATCTCCCATCTGCGAGCCATATTGGCCTGCACTGCAAAAACAATAAAAGTTACATGAATACAATGTATGGTGGAATTGTATATCTTATATAGTTCTAAAAAAAGTACTGGACATCATATATCTATTTTTAAAGTGTAAGCCATTATAGCCAAAATAGTGAATCAAAAATAAAATATTATTTGAAATAAATTTCCAAAATGCATATTTTGTTTATACAAAATATGCATTTTGGTTTATGTTTATACATATTATTTTTTATCAAAGCAAATACTTTTTTTCTTGTAGTTCTTTCCATACATGTATTACAACACGAAGCACCACCAAACTCCTCAGGAAATAGGTTATTACATGTAATTGCTCAATATTAGTTTTAGCTCTAAAGTTTATACCAGAATGGGATCGGACCCACATATCCGCTTTCTAATTAATAAATCTACAATATATTTAATCGGTCATCAAATATAAACCAATTTAAACTGTACCCTTCGGCAATAAATGAACCAGTACATGACATATGAGAACCGGTAACTATTCGAAAATATGCCTACGACATTAAAGGTGTAACATTTAGTAGGTGCGTAACAGAGTTGGGTTCCGTAACGAAATGGAATAAACCAAAAATTTAATTATTTTACTTAAAAACCCCATATTCCCAGTTAGTCTTTCCATTTCATACCCATATTGTAGGACAAAATAAAAAACGTAACGAGGTCATTCATCGATAGATTTTACTCCTCACATTTTTCTCATACCGGGCCCCTTATATATGCAAATCGATTCTTAAGAAGTAAACTCCAAAAACTAAGTTCGGCAATTTTTTAACTCCCCCATATTGGATCTAAGATGACGACACCTTTTTTTTGAGTTATTCTCAGCAAGCCCTTTCATTTGATACCCATATTGTAAGAGTGCATCAAAAATGACTAGTCCGCCATCTTGTATGTTCCGCCATATTTAGAATTACGTCATACAGCTGTATTTGTTGAGTTGTCTATAACCGTGCTGTGACGCGCTTTACCTGTGTGTGTTATCGCACTGCAATTTGTTCGTTTGTTATCTGTTATTCATATTAAGTAGTTGAATAGTGTTTGAAGGTTTGCTTAAAACCAGTTCCCAAACAATGTAAAATAATGTGAATGTCCGAACAACGCATTCCTAGTTTAAACCCTATGTGGTTTTTCGTGAATGTTGTAGTTAATGTTTGTGTTATATGTTTAAAAGGTAAATAAAAAAAAAAAAAAAAAAAAACTCACCATGCATTGAGTGTATTCTAGCTTGATTGTCTAAACTTAAAACTAAATTTAACATCAGTCTCTCCTTTTCATTCTGTATAGATAATGACAAGGAAACACTGTTGTCAAATTTAAGTTTAGCTTTAGAGAATCCTGCCAGAATGAGTGGCGTAGCATAGGTCACTAGCACCCGGTGCGGATTCCAAATTTGCCGCCCTCTTATTTTTGCAATCCATTATAAAAAAAAATTGAGGCATGGTAAAAAGAGTACTTTTATTGAATAACACTAACCTAAGAGTGAAATTAACATTTTTTGACATAGAGTAGAAGGTAGGCTATCACAATATCACTTAGAAAAATTACAGAGAAAACGTATAGATGCATAGAACCTGCGGTACCTGGGTATTTGGTAACAACAACAAAAAAATGACGAAAAAAAACTGAAAGAAATTAACTTTTTTTTATATTTTAATTTTTTTTCTCTATCTGCCACCTCCGCAGCGCCGCCCCCGGCAAAGTGCCGCCCGGTGCGGACCGCACCCCCCCCCCCCCCCCCCCCCCCCCATGCTACGCCACTGGCCAGAATCGACATCATTGTTTCTTAAACTCAGCGTGAACGCATGTAAACAGTTTTTTTAAGCAACTTTTTAGTGGTAACAATGAAAGTGTTTTATTAACTTATGCTTATTGCTATTATGAGTAACTGCTATTTTTGGGTGGCGGTTGCGGTTGAATTATCAATCATGTATATTTTGAATTTAAATGATTTTTTTAGACTGAAATGAATTGCTTCGGTTTGTTTTTGCATTGCTTTGCTTGCTGTTTAAAATGTTGTATTTTTGATTGACTTTTTTTTATCTTAATTTTTTGTTACTTGAAAGCAAACGATGTTAAGTCCATACATCCTTTCAAGTAATAAATTTTTTTTACATGTCTTTTTTTTGTGTCACTAAACAGGCCCTGCCAGAATAACAGCGCTGGTGCGACACAATGTCGCATCAGCTAATGCTGAGGCAGGGTTTAGGTTAGCCCTGAGGTTTTTTTATTTGTATCTGTAATGTGTAATATCTGTAATATGAGGGATAGTAAAATTATATTCTATTCTATTCTATTAATTAATCGCCTCGCTTCGCTTTGGTGTAGAGCTGTAGTGTAGACAAAGATGCCTCTTCATATACTTGATTATAAAAAAAATACTAAAAGCGGTATATTTGCCTTTTCCAAACTTCTATTGACATCACGTCACTCAATTGTTTTGCCTTCCCGAAACCTCTCCGCTAACATTTGAAATTTATGGTATGGTATTAAAGTTAAAATGGACTTTTAAGTATTATTACGAATCGTTTGTATGGGAGTATAGAAAATTGTTGTTTTTTGACTTTTCCAGGCAACTTTTTTTAATTTTGCTCTGCGTAAGAACCATCCTCGTACTTCAAAGAATATTCTAAAAAGAATTATCTAAATCGGTTCAGCTGTTCTCGGCATATGCGCTTAGCAACAAATTCAACGATTCATTTTTATATTATAGAAGATTACCTATTTTTATAGCTACTAACGGGATTGTTACCATGTACCTTGTTTTTTATGAGTCTGCGATATTAAAACAAGGTACATGGTAACAATCCCGTTAATAGCTATAATGTTAGTGACCATGAAAGTTTAAAACAAGATTACCTATTTATTGATTTAAAATGACTCTATTTAAAAGGTTCTCGTAAATTACCTACGGAATCGACTATGACTATATGATGTCACTTGACTATAAACGATAAAAAGAGATTTCTCTCTGTCAAAATTAAAAACTGGTTTCGCTCTCATTGGTTGAAAGCGAACGATCCACGCATGGACGGACAGGTGACCAATATACATATAAGTACAAAGCAACATATATAAAAGACAAAATTACTATTGCTAGGCCACGTTGCGTTAGTAGAATTGCAAAAACAATGTCTTTGTATGACACACTAACCATGTTTTCAACAGATTATAAAAAAACACCTTTTGACAAGTTTTTGTTAAACTAAAGAATTAAACATATAAACAGTGCAAGTTCGTGTGTATGTTTAATTCTTGATCACCCAAGACAATAGGCGTAGGGAGTCGTAAAAAACTATTATATTACTTTTGGACGAAGCTAAGGATAGACCGTGTTCAGGTAACCATTCATTGAGATACCTGAGAGCTGTATTTAGTTGAATAGAGCAGTTTTGAAAAGAGTCTAATGCGGAATATAGAGATATATCGTCGGCATATTGCACAATGTCACATAAGCTCTCAACACATTTTTCTAGGTCGGCTGTATAGAAGTTAATTTTTTTCTAGTAAACTTTTCTTGAGATTTAAACATCTTGCAGTTAAATGCTTAAAAATAAATAAAATCATAACTATAATTGCTATTTCTTCTTTCAAATGTTTAATACTTGTAAAAGTATTCATTTGACATTGTGGGTTACCTACAATGCGAAGAGATGGCGCTGCCTTGCAGCTTAACGCTAGGAAAATTTCGACGCGGCTAATAGGGCCGTGGTAGCATAATGGTCAGTGCATTCGCCCGGATAGCGAAGGATGCGGGTTCGAGTCCCGTCCGCTGTCTGGTCCGCGTGGATTTTTGTCTAGTAAACTTTTTTCTTTAGATTTAATATAAAGCATGTTACATTTTGTTAGTAAAAGAAATATAAATGATGCCACGCGCTTTTATTAACAAAAGGGATACAGTGTACATTAAAAATGGTATATTTTCTTATCATAATATGTATTTATATAAATATACTTATATATGTACAGTATATGTATTCTATCCGTTACCCTAGTATCCCATAACACAAGCCTTATAGTGCTTACTTTGGGGCTAGGCTAATTGGTGTGAGTGTCGGAAATATTTATTTATTATTATTTATTTATTTATAATAAACAAAAAAGCTTACTTGTCAACAGTGCCGTCTTTGACCTATTGGAGGCCCTGGGCATATTAGGATAATGGGGTCCCTATGACTTCCGTTTGGTGATTTAACAGGAGCTAGGGGCTTTGTATTTGATCTGAGGGGGGCCCCTATCGATCGCGGGGCCCTGAGCACTTGCCCAAAGTGCCCACTGGGAAAGACGGGTCTGCTTGTGAATAAAAAGTTTTCTTTATCATTTTTTTAATGTCAGGGCGAAGCATTTGTGTTTTGTTATTTTTTTAAGTATTGAGAATGCTGGCCACGATATCGATTCTCTTAAGTTACTATTATAATCGTGTATCAATGGTGTTTTAGTATTTATTTATTACAGATAAGTCCGGCAGATGACTCCATACTACCTGATGTTAAGTGACGGTGAAGTCCAGACGCGAAGTTAGCTGATACAGCAGTTGTACCTGCCACACCAGCCATCCTCACCCTGCCGGCCTGCATGTTGCTTCTTCACGCCTCTTAAAGGATCCCAGGTTGTAAGAGGGAGGGAACACGTGAGCGGGCAGAGCATTCCATTTACGGATAGTGCGACAAAGAAATGAGTCACCAAATTTCTTTGTACGCGTTGGAATTGTGGCCACAGTTAGACGGTGACAACGTAGGCCAGCGCGCGTGGTCCTCTGAAGGAAAATGGAAGGTGGTGCAGTTGGGAAGTAGTGTCGATTAAAAGACAGTTATCCCATTATTAATAAACAAGGAATAAGATTAGAGTAGTTACGCCGTCTTTTGTCATGTCACTCAAATGCCATTTGTCATTCAATGAACAGAGATAAAACATGGAGTAACTAATCCAAGCGTAGTCTTCGTTTATTAATAAGGGGGTTAGTGTTTCTTATACTTAAATAATACTCAATTGTTATTGTTATCTATATATAAGTATAAAACTCAAAGGTGACTGACTGACATAGTGACCTATCAACGCACAGCCCAAACCACTGGACGCATCGGGCTGAAATTTGGCATGCAGGTAGATGTTATGACGTAGGCATCCGCTAAGAAAGGATATTGATCAATTCTACCCCCAAGGGGATAAATAGGGAATGAAAGTTTGTATGAAACTTTGACAATTTTAAACCGATCGGGCTGAGACTTTGCATGCAGGTATAAGAAGAATCATAGATGAATGTCATTGTGTATAATACAAGCCTGAGAACAAAAACTGTAGTCTACACTTCAGCTCTACACCGAAGCGAAGCGAGGGCGGGCCGCTAGTCTAGGTATCTGTCGCGGTAGAATCCCTAACGGGGACCCCGCGGCTTCGCATTAAGCAGTGTAGAAGGTATTCGCAGGACTTTTTTTAGCGGATATTATGCCGTAAAGCGCCCGTAAGAGTTGCAGGGTCCTCGGTGGGCAGCCACTGGGGAGTCCGTAAGACTTGCGGGAGCCAGGTGTGAGGTCCGTTCGGCGGTGTGCCTCTTAAAGGCGCCGTTGTCTGTAAAAAGATTTTTTACCTGAGTTATAAAAAAAATAGAAGGTATGTACATCTGTTATTTTTATGATTTAGTTACAAGAACTGTGTCAAAAGGCGACACGATTGAACCCGGGATAGATAGAAAGATTAGGTATGATGTTAATCTTGTTGTAGCTTGCAAAAATGAAAAATTCTAACCAATTTCATTAAAACTTAACCACAATTACACAAAAGTAAAGGTAGTTAAAGAAAAATTGTGACAAGTTATTTTTTTTGTATTCTGTGGTAGGTATTTATCGGTTATTATCAGCCTATTCATGTCCCCACTGCTGGGACACAGGCCTTCCCTATGGATGGAATAGGGCAATATAGGGCATCGGTCCTCATCCTATTTAAAAATTCGGTCGTGAATTTTCAATTATCATGTAAGTACTGCGGCGATCTACCCTAAAGGGGTAGCCTCTGGGAGCATAACTTTATAAATCAAATCAGAAATCAGAAATCAATATATCTTTATTCAAATTGGATGTATAGTACAACACTTATGAATTGTCCAAACATTTTTTTCCCTACCACTCGTTATTGGACATATTTTTTAGCTGCGGAGAAAAACGAGCGAAAAAAACTCCACAACATTAAAAGCATAATGTAACAACATTTACAAATCATTATGTTGTTACAACGTCAATACAATCATGATTTATTTAATATAGAAAACCTGTGGGAATGGTAGGAACAGTTCAAACCCAAGCATTTTTGTCTGTAATATAATCAGACACTTTGTAATAAGCTTTTTTAATAAGTGCTTTTTGTAGTACCTTTGAATTTATTTATGCTTAACTCTTGGATATTGCTTGGGACTTTATTGTATAAGCGTTAAATGAAAACTAATTAGATTTTATATGTTATTTTATTTGAAATCAGGTGAATATAATAACTGAGCTTAATCTATCAACGTATGGTTTGGTGCCTGAAGTCTATCTCATGGAATCTTCTATCAAACGACAGAAGATTCCCATTTCCAAATCTTTTAAATTCATGACATTACCTTTTTAATATAACTGCCAGCCGTAGGCATTACATGAACAAAGAGTTTACCCGAACAAGGAGGCTGTAACGCAACGGACGTTACAGTACCTACTAGTGATGTAACGAATATTCGCATACACATTCGCATTCGCAAAATCTCTGCGAATGTTTTGCGAATATGAATATTAGAAAAAAACAATATGAAGAAGTTGTAGTTCTGCCTTTCCTTGAATATTCATTGTTACACAGTTTGCATTTAGCTCGTTCAGCATCGCAAAGTGTGAAATAAGTCCGTGTTTCACTAGAATTCGATTTACTCATGTTAATAAATCACTATTACCACTCACAATCACTAACCTCAAAATTAACTTGTTTTGTTTACGGAAAGACCGGTGCGAGCGGAATGACACTTCAGTCGGATGAGTTCATATCAACTCGGCAATTCGAACGAGACTGCCACCATGCCATTGGCAATTGGCGCCAATTTAAAAAAAATCTAAATATTCGCATTCGCGAATGTCGGTACCAGACATTCCCATCCGCATTCGCGAATGTTCAAAAAATTACATTCGTTACATCACTAGTACCTACGTTAAAAGACAGGCCATTGAACTTGCAACTGCTAATAATTTTTAACTGACAAGGATAGATTTCAATCTACCTGTATTATTGTCTCGCTCTCACTGCAACTAGAAAACACTGGGTATACAATATGGTTGCCCAACATACAGGAATGCGTGGTCCATCTATACACATATATGTACATACTTACATATAGCAATAATACACGCGAACGACAATTATACACGGCTGTTGCGTAATGCTGAAAAGCTGACAGGCAGTGACCATGATTGGGGAATTTACAGGACAAGACCTAAAAAAGGTGAATAAATTGATTCGGACCAACAGATATTATTAGTTCTTTATGTTTGCATGATTTAACATTAGAAGGAGATAGAAAGCCTCTCTGAGTTTGTTTCGCCGGTTCTTCTCAGAATGGTCTCCCAGTTTTGGAACTGGTACCTAACTACCGTATAGTTAGGGTCAAATAATTAAAACCAAAATTACAAAAAAGTACTTTATTAATTAAATTATAAATAAATTCATACAATGACAATAAAGTTTTAAAAATCTTCCAATGAAATACCGTAAAATGCTGCAACTTTGCCTGGATTTTGAAGTTTATTGTGAATATCTCTTACACCTATACATTATTATGACTATAAATGAGTTTTAGATGAGAACAGAACTTATGCCTTGCTAGATAGAGTTCAAATCTCTTCAATCCTTGAAGTTCTGCTGAATTATATGTATTCAAAGACGTAGGCAAAGTTGTTTCAAAAAGACGCAACATTGCCTACAAGGATACCTCAATTTCACAATACGGTTACACTTCCAGTATTTTTTTCCCGAATGCGTTGGACACCGTGTTTATTCTCTCCCGTTTAATAAACACAATGTAGGTATTATTTATTTTTTTACAGTTGATAGGCAAAGTTGTAGCAGGTACCACGGACTTTTCATACAAAAATGTCGTTGACTGTAGGGTTGAACCAAAAAAATACCGATTACTTTATAATTATTTTTTGGCAAAAAAATAAACATATAATAAGTACTTACTAGAGAGTAAAAATCACAAATGACAGACAATGTAATAAAGGCATGTTTCACAATTTAAAAAATACTACAAAAAGTTACAATCCTTAAATAAAATTATTTCTTCTCTCTAAAAGCTAAAGCCCATTAATAATGTAGGCAAGTACTTATCTAATTAAAATTTCAGGAACAACATAGAAACGACAAATTTTTGGTGTTAAGCTTATATCTATGAAATGAAAATATTTTAAAAAGCCAATAATAGCTACCTTGATATTATAGCCAATAATAGCTTTCTAGACGGACTTTACCGACATAATATATAAAACAGTCTCTAAAAACATACCGACACAGTAAAGACACCAACTTACCGATCAGTCAAATTTCTTAGATTTTTGGGAAAGATTGCTATGTTGGCGTTGGTTATTACAAATTGTTATTTTAATTAAGAATAACAAAACATAATATAATTATGGGTTCGTAAATAACAAATAATTTGAACTATACTTATACAAATCAGCAATTAAAAAATAATAAAGCCCAGGGATTAGTGAAAACAAGAGAAAGTACCATAAGGCGCCGTGATGCACGTAGGTATTAATTATAATAAGCAATATCCATAAACACAAGAAACTAATTTTTAAACAAACAAAAAAATTGAAGGTTCTGGAGTTAGTCCTTTTAATCCTTCAAAGTAACTTTAAAATAGTAAATAAAGGCTCGTCTGAAGTTTTTGCAAGAACAGACCATTATTAATTAAGAAACCAAGTAATAACAGCCAGCTTAGCTTATATGCACCTAGTAAATCCAATCAAAATAAGTCCACGGCCAGCCATGACATTAATAGTTTCACTTATTGTATATTATACTTATTAAAGTCTACTTTAAATGTAAAATGCCCTCGTCGGGAAATTTGGGGATCAGGTAATACTGCAATAATATCATTTAAATAATTTATAGCACATATATCTTCAATGTTTGGATAAGTGAAGACTGTTCCCCCATACATTTAGAATTTTTTACTTTGCGTGTAAATTTCACTGTGGGAATTTTATTATTTATAAATAAAACCTTCCCGACATAATGTTTAATACTTTTTTTCGTAGTAAATTGAACTATTACCCAGCTGTTTTCTTGAAATCCACGTGAATCATTAACATAAAAATCAATATCACTAAGTCCGAAAGGGCATATGTTTTCTTGTTCTTCTGGCTCTTGTAAACATGATTCAATGTAATTGTCAAAGTTTTCGTAGTCAGAGTCGTCTGCAGCATGAAAAGAAGTTTCTGATGAAAGGGTTGAGTCGCTATGATAAAAGAATGTCTTTTTCCTTTTAAGTTTCGATTTTCTTTTAAATGTATTTTTATCTCTCAAAACTAAAGTTTTTTCGGGGGTAGCTTTTTTAATAAGTATGTTAGACGTTATAATTATTTTAGGCTTATTTTTGTTAAGGATTTTAGTTGGTTCAGGATCTGTTTTTACCTGCAGGCATTCTGGTATGTCTTTATAAAATGCAACATTCGTATTAGAACCTTTTGGTAATTGTTTTAGGTAATGCACTGAGTTGGTTACTACTGGCTGCATGAAAATATTAATGGCACTTATGCACAGCTGACAGAGGCTTTTGGGGTTTTGGTGCATTAACAGCGAATTACGTAACTGAGGAAAGTTGTCTTCATCAATTGAATTAAAGTGATTTATTGACTTTTGTAAATTTGTTTTTTTACTAGATCCGGATGCTGGTCCTTTTTTGTCCTTGGTAATTTGCTTCTTCTTTGCCATTTTTACCTTCGCCATTTGTTCAGCTTCTTCGGTCGAAATTGATTTACCAGGTACTATAGTGCTTAACTTTGTATTATTGCCTGTTTTCAAAGATGTTTGTCTATTTCTCTGAAAAAACTCCAAAAGATTGGCATCAAATAGATGTATATTTGAATTTTCTTCTACACTTGGTATTCTTAAAGTAACTTTAGAAGGGTTGAAAGGGCAAATCCCTGATCCTTCAAATCCTTTACGCAGGTTTTCACCATTTGTCATTTCTATTTTGGTCATTAATTCCTGCAATAGTTGAGGAAAGTGACATTTATTAATGGTGGTGGTGTTACTATATGCAGTTTTATAGTTCATTAAAATTTCACGCCACAATCTTTTCATAGGTCTAAAAAACGCTACATCGAGCGGTTGAGTAAGATGAGTTGCGTTTCTGGGTAAAAAAACAAATCTGATATTATGAGTTTGGCAAGTTTTAATTGTTTCGACGCTAAGATGCGATGCTAAATTATCTCCGATAATTAGTTTAATGCCATCAAGAGAATTGGCCCATGGCAAAACTATTGTTTTGAACCAATCATCAAAACAAGTCATATCGAACCATCCAGATTTAGTTCGATTATAGCGAGCTAATTTTGGCCCATTTTCACACCATTTAGCCCACAAGTGCTCTGCTTTGTAGACCACATAAGGCGGTAGAAATTTCCCATCAGCAGTTCCACTAAACATAATTGAAATGGAACTTTTGCTAGTATTTATCACCATTTCAGGGTGTTTGGTTCCTCTTTTAAAAATACATTTTTTAGAACCGGGGTCGTCACTCAAATTAGTTTCATCGAAATTTAGGATATTGCTGGGAGGAACATCTTTTAGTGAAGTTTCAAGATTCTTGAAATATTCGTTCATTTCTTCAATTGTCTTCGAAGCACGGCTTTTTTTAATATTTTGTGTCGCCCTTTGAGAAAAATTGTGTCTTTGTATGAAAGCACGGGCCCAGCGTTCGCCTGGCATTTTCCCTTTAAAAATATAAGTTTTATCGCATTTCGCTAAGTAGTTGTTAACTACTATACGTAAATCTAAAAGAGTAAGCGGACAGCCAAATTGAGCTGAAAGATTAACTATTTCTGCAATGTGGGCTTCTTCCTTAGCTGATAACTCTGTGGGACGACCAAATGGTTTATTATGAATGTTTTTGGATTTGTTAACAATGGTACGTCGAGGGATCCCAAACTGCTTTTCCGCTTCATATGAGGTAATAGTTTTGTTTCGCACGAGATCCACTGCCAAATTTAACATTTCCGCCGAGTAATCGGCGTACTTACGAGCGCCTGGTTTTCTCCTGTTTCGGTTTTTTTCCGTTTCCCATTATCCAAGTAGGTACTACAAAAGAATTAAGTCTTATTAGAATATCTATAACACAAAATAATCTAGAAATGCAAAAGAATTGTCGAGGTGGTTATCTTGGAGTCGCGACACAAACTGTGTCACGACTCGAAATCGACAGTGGGGTTATAAGTAAATAAATATTTCTAACACTCACACCAATTAGCCTAGCCCCTAAGTAAGCACTGTAATGCTTGTGTTATGAGATACTAGGATAACGGATAGAATACATATAGGTACTGATACATATATAAGTATATATAAGTTTTTATCTACCTCTATCAAAAGGCACAGCGGATTTTCTACTCGAATTGGAGTACCCGTCGGGGAAGCAACTCCACATTACAGTAGACCACAGTAAAATAGGTAATGCTACCTTTTGGTGGTGTTGTGCATCTGCTGGTGAGTAGGGTTCCAGGGCTCCGCGGGATAGGGGATTGGTTCAGACCAGCAAGGCAAGAATGACTGAAGCGGTACACTTTCTGCCGCATCAGCTATCTTCGCGACTGGACTCCACTTAAACTTAACATCAGGTGGGGTCGGGTAATTTTCTGTGCCTCGTATAAAAAAAAAGTATATTTATCTATAAATACATATAAACATGCATGACTTAAGTGCAAATTCATCACACAAACATTTGCCCCACCGATACTACAGAAAATAAACATTATTATATGAAAATCGCTTTTCTACTTATTTTTTGTGCCATAACATTCTGGTAGATCCTATCGTACCTATCGTAATTTCATATACTAATACCATAATACATTGGTCTCGAAACTGCTAATTATTCGTATTTATTTATATTTTATATTTATATATATTTTTCGTATCCTGTTTTAATGTCAGATCAGCAAATTAGAGAAAAGTACTGAATCAAATTATATTGTAATATATAATTAATCAAATGACCATCGTAGAAAAATTAAATAAGTGACAACCCTAGACCTAGGCAAAGTTGTGTCAGTCAAGTTAACAAAACAGTGCACAACATTGCCTATTCGATTATTTTGATGAAATCGTGTTGTTTTAACAATAATCTTAAGCAATACAGATAATACACAGTATTTGCTTACCTTAGAATGTTATTTTATCAACACAACACTTTTTTTGCAGTTATAATTTAAAAAGTTATCAACACCAAAAAAAAATCATCCACACGCACCGGTTTTTGTCGTCTAACTGACAGAATATAATTGGAGTTACCATTATAAAAAATGAAAAATATGTTGCCCTAATAACCAATAGATACTACCAAATAGTAGACAACAAGAAAATAGTTGGCAAACGTGAAATATCGTATTTTAAATGAATTAGGCAAAGTTGGACATTGTTGGCAAAGTTGCAGCGTTTTACGGTATCCGAACTCTAAATAAAAGTCTTTCGAAGGTAGCTCGAAAATGAAAAAATAAATAAAATCAGTGCATCTGACTTGTCGAAACTTGTTTTATTTAAATTGATTCATTTTGACGTGGTAATGTGTTATAAATCTTCTTTTGAACGTGCGTAACGCTCCAAGCAGGATTGTGTTTTAAGACTTTGGCGCGAGAACACTACCTCAAGCAATTGCATAATGCTTAACCACAATCAAGTATATGTGTTATAGGTATGTGCGTGTATGTGTATATATGTATACATATATATATATATATATATATATATGTAGATATATATATATATATATATATTTATTTATAGTGTCTGTGTGTATATATATATAAGTATGGTTGTATGTATAGTTAAGTGTCAGTATATTTGCTCATTGTTTGACTTTAATGTCTCTGCTTTGATTCTGCCGTTTTTTATAGCTCTGTATGTTCTTTCCGGTTGACTGGTAGAGAATGCCATATTGGCATTAAGTTCGCCATTTGCAGTGTAAAGGCAATAAAGATTAAATAAATAAATAAATCTATGAACAGCGTTTGCACGCGCGAAAAAGTGTCACATTTCACCTGAGCCTGAGCGTGTGAGCGAGAGCGCACTCGGCTCAAGCCGAGGTTTGTACTCATTTATCTCTTCTCGCGTGACGTCAGAGCTAGCAATTATGCAAGTTTTCATCAATGTTTCTTTATGACGTTATCACGTAAAACTATCGTCCGTTAAGCGACTTTACAGACAACTATTTTTTTTTATTATAACTAGATCCTATTCAGTGTGACCAGATTAAATTTTACGAAAATACCGAGGCACCTTAAAAAAATACTGTAATATACCGACTTACATAGGACAGATATACCAATAAAAATACTGATTTTCTTAACACGTTTTATTTATTCATTTTCGAAGGATTAAAATTTACACAACCTCCTTCATTTCTTCACGCTCTATCTAATAGTGCAAACCGCATTAAAATCGGTCCAGCAGTTGTTAAGTTTTAGGCGAACATACATTCTGTAAGTCTGATTAATACTATGTATTCATTGATAATTGTATATGTAGTATTACAATACTACAACGCCGACAACGGCCATCTTTCTTGTCATATCTGTAACTTACTCATAGATAACATGTATAAGTATAGGTAAACTAAATCCGGGGAAGTCCCCAATGTTCGCGTTTCGGGGAATTCCGCAAACATTGTCGCAAAGACGATCACTCACTACGGTGTTGCCATAACCTCTACCAAAATATACCCAAAAATACTGACTGCCAGCAATATACCTGAAAATATACTGATGTTCGGAAAAATCAATGAAATGTACTGAAAAAGTATTAAAATACTGAATCTGGTCACACTGATCCTATTAAGGTCCTGGCTTGTAAACTAGCTTACTAGCTGATTGACGAAGAAAAAATGTTACTCATTACCCCAATTAAGTGTCGTTATAAAGCTTAAACTTATTATATTGTAGTCTTATCCCACTTTCCCCTTTCCTTCAAAGGACCACGCGCGCTGTCATACGATGTCACTGACTTACTGCGGCCACTATACCAACGCGAACAAAGAGATTTGGAGACTAATTTCTTTGTCGCACTATCTGCATAGGAGCTCGATAGCACAAGTGGTAAGCGCGTTCAGCTGCGATCGTTGAGGTTAACCAACTTTCGCAGTGGTCGGACATTGGATGGGTGACCAAAAATTTACGATTTCGAGCCCCTCCGTGCTTCGGAAGGCACGTTAAGCCGTTGGTCTCGGCTGCATCATCGCAGTCGTTACCACCCAACAATCCGTACTGAACCCGCGTGTTGAGTCTTGGCCCAATCTCCCTATCCCATTCATAAGGAAGGGCTGTGCCCCAGCAGTGGGGACATTAATAGGCTGATGATTATGATGATGATGATGATGGTAACTTCATTAGGTGGGCGCTCCAAATCAAGCGGGAAATTCACTTTGCCCTACCTATCTTATTGTTTGTGATTTATTTACAGATTAACAATGTATAGAAATAAAATAACAACAACCTAAAAACTACGTCATGTAATAATTATAAATAATATCTAATTTACAAAATGAAAAAAAATTGTATTGTTTTATATTTTACTAGCCGTGCCCCGCGGTTTCACCCGCGTTTTTCTCGTTTCCGTGGAAATACCGAGATAAAATATATAGGTACCAACTCTTAACATCCTTACACACGTGATAACTTTTAAACGAAACACCCGATTGAGATGAAACAAAATGTATTTTACTTCTACATAAATACTCTTGATAACATAATGCTTCATTTCGATAAAGATTAATATAACGATACATATTTAACGTAGTTTTTTTTTTTCTTTAGACGATTTAATAATTATTTTGAACACAAAATCGGTTATTGTGATTAAACCATGATAGTAGTAGTACTAGTTTTTGTAGGTCTTAATGAGATCTACAAACCCGTAGTACATCATTTTGTTCTATTGTCAATAGTTTTTGCAGCGCACGCAAAAATAGGTTTTCGATTTTACACCTTGTGTTACAAAATAGCAATTTTATTACGGATCCACAATTTTGAAAAAAAAAATATCTAGCCTATAGCCTTCCTCGATAAATGGACTACTCAACACTGAAAGAATCATTCAAATCGGACCAGTAGTTCCAGAGATTAGCGCGTTCAAACAAACAAACAAACAAACAAACTCTGCAGCTTTATAATATTACTAGCTGACCCAGCGAACTTCGTACCGCCCTAAAAAAATAGGGGTTGTCCAGCGGACAAAATTGTGAATCTAAACCATTCTCAGATCCCCTTGAACACACACAAAAAATTTCATCAAAATCGGTCCAGTCGTTTAAGAGAAGTTCAGTGACATACACACTCACAGAAGAATTATATATATAAAGATTAGTATAGATTCTTTCTTGTCCGTCCTAAAACATGTCCACAGTAGTGTAGTGAAAGTACGCCCGCGGTTGCTCTTGGGCCGGCCGGTCGCGGCCTTGCACGTGAAAGTTCATCTCGAGGTATACCCTTCTCGCTCACTTGCCATCTGTACTGAGTTCTTACATACTCGGGATATGCTGTCTCACTCGCTCGCCACATTACCACCTGACCGGAGATGTCGAGATGTCTGTTACATATCTACTCTCAAAAATCGTGAGTAACAGATGAAAACTCATCCATATGACACCTGCGAATATATTTTGAATCATGGCCGCGTTATAACAAAACGTGGGGTTTAGATAGTGTTCATGCCTTCTTAGCGAGATGGAATTTACTTTAGAAATAAACTCGGGCTGAATTTTGATGGATTTATTAATTAATTTATCTTTAACAAAGTTTCTACAGCGGTTTTTGTGAACTTTAATACAATAAAATATAGATACAATCTTAAGACCAATTACAGAAACTCATTATGTACACATTATTATTTTTTTTTTTTTATTTGTCAACACACACCAATTAGCCTAGCCCCAAAGTAAGCACTGTAAGGCTTGTGTTATGGGATACTAGGGTAACGGATAGAATACATATACTCTACATATATAAGCATATTTATATAGAAATATACATATTAAACATCCATGACTGGAGAACAAATGCTCGTATTCATCACACAAACATCTGCCCCCACCGGGATTCGAACCCGGGACCTCTCGAGTCGGCGACACCATGAAACCCGGCGTACAAACCACTCGGCCACGGAGGTCGTCAACATTAGATACTAACGGCGTTATTATATGTCAGTAATTATTACAAAACTTTAATTTACAAAAGTTTTGATGTTGTCACAAGCGACGTAATAGATGTAATGAATATAAGAAAATAAAATAAATATAGAGTCGAATACAGAACCTCCTCCCTTTTTTAAGTTGGTTAAAAAAAGCATAATTGATGAGCATTGCTGTTGTGAATTTGGCACGCGTTACCAGATATACTTGATATCTTCTTGTTAGGTACGAAACAAAAATGTCAGCATCATTTTGAGACCGATTTTCACTTCTTAGTCTTAGTCTTAGTAGTACGGCGGGCTGTTTCCGGAACTCGACACCCAGTGCCTATTTTGCGTGGGGATTGGCATCAGTCCTGCCATCCCAGCTCCTCCAGAAAGCTCAGCAGTCCCCGGATGTTGCTGCAGGCTTCTACTAGTGTCCGCGGGCTTCCCATTAGAGAAGTCCTTTGTCTCGCAACGCCCCTGCACTCCAGTAGGACATGGGCGCTCGTCTCATCTTCCTCCAAGCAGGCTCTGCACAGAGGGCTGTCAGAAATACCTATATTACAAAGGTGTTTGTTGAAGTAGCCGTGACCCGTGAGTATACCCACGATTTGTTTCAGGGCTTGTCTAGGTAGTCTGATTAACTTACGTGATAGCTGCTGGCTTCCCTAGCTTGCGTACCGTCAGTGTGTTTTGTCTAATATTCATCGTGTTGTCGTTGACAGCGCTCCCTTATCCAGGTTTTCAGCTGTCGATAAGGTATTGGTACCGATTTTGACTTAAATTTAAATAAAACTAGTTTTTACGGGTTAATGCACGAAACTTTATTTATTTATTGACGTTTCGTAGCCTTTACAGGCTTCGTTCTTCGTTGCATTAACCCGTAAAAAGTAGTTTTATTTAATGAGTGATGTGCGTGAAAACCTAAGAAACAAATGTTAAATTTAAATGCTGCGATGTTGTATAGTATCAAAATTTGTGAACGCAAACCTTTGACACCTGCGAATGGCGACTTTGCATTTTGTGTATTTATCAGATGGAAGATAATGTTTTAGTTTATTTATATTTACATAGAAAAAAATTAGAAAATCTCAAAACTAGGTACTTAATGTCTAAAAAACTTAAAAACCAGAAATAACTAAATACTTCAATAATATACAATTTACAAAATAATTATGATTTTATTTATTTTTTAAGCATTTAACTGCTAGGTAACCCACAATGCGAAGAGATGGCGCTGCCTTGCAGCTTAAGGCTAGGAAAATTTCGACGCGGCTAATAGGGCCGTGGTAGCATAATGGTCAGTGCATTCGCCCGGATAGCGAAGGGTGCGGGTTCGAGTCCCGTCCGCTGCCTGGTCCGCGTGGATATTTTTCTAGTAAACTTTTCTTTAGATTACAAAATGATGTTATAATTTTTAATTTTTTAAGCATGTAACTGCTCGATGTTTAAATCTAAAGAAAATATTACTAGAAAATCTTACAACGCGAAGAAATGGCGCTGCCTTGCAGCTTAAGGAAGGCTAAAAAGAATTCGCCTCGACCATTAAGGCCGTGGTAGCATAATGGTTTGCGCATTCGCCCGGATAGCGAAGGGTGAGTGTTCGAGTCCCGTTTGCTGCCTGTCCCCTTAGTACGAGTTTTACAATTACAAAATCTGTGATAGTTTTCGTGAGCTCGCACTCGTACTAAGGGTACTGATTTTATTGTTTTCGTTTCAATACAAATAAACAGTGTTTAAATTCTATCATTAAATCATTTGCGTCTTCTTAAATTTTAACTATATTTGGTTACTTCTTCTACTTTGGGTATTATGTTTCTATGTCCATTTTGGTGAAAATGGACATAGAAACATAATTTACAATTACGAAACTCGTTCTAAGGGTATTGGTCCGCGCGGATTTTTTGCTAGTAACATTTTCTTTTTAGTATTTGTCTTTTCCTCGCAAGTATAGTATAAAGCATTATGTATCATTCGAAAGAAAAGTGTTATTCCCAACTTGGGTGTATTAAGGTCATTGGCTTCGCTTCGGGCCTCGAACTACACCCTCGTCGGTAATCGGTCACTTTCTCCTCTCGGTGAACAATGTATTCTTTGATACCATGGTCGCTAAGCAACTTTCGC
This sequence comes from Chilo suppressalis, assembly GCA_902850365.2. NCBI lineage: Eukaryota > Metazoa > Arthropoda > Insecta > Lepidoptera > Crambidae > Chilo > Chilo suppressalis. The sequence continues at coordinate 521,371 of OU963920.1, read as the reverse complement.
AGTGGTCGGTCATTGGATGGGTGACCAAAAATCTTTTATCTCGAGTCCCTCCGTGCTTCGGAAGGCACGTTAAGCCGTTGGTCCCGGCTGCATCTGCAGTCGTTAGCACCCACCAATCCGTCATGGCCCAATTTCCCTATTCCATCCATAGGGAAGGCCTGTGCCCCAGCAGTGGGGACATTAATAGGCTGATGATGATAATGAAAACCTGTATTTTGTTTATCTATACTAATATTATAAAGCTGCAGAGTTTGTTTGTTTGTTTGAACGCGCTAATCTCTGGAACTACTGGTCCGATTTGAATGATTCTTTCAGTGTTGGGTAGTCCATTTATCGAGGAAAATTGATATTTTGTAACACAAGGTGTAAAATCGAAAACCTATTTTTGCGTGCGCTGTGCTTCAGAAAAAAAAACTACGTCAAATATGTATCGTAATATTAATCTTTATCAAAATTAAGCATTATGTTATCAACAATATTTATGTAGAAGTAAAATACTTTTTGTTTCATCTCAATCGGATATTTCGTTTAAAAGTTATCACGTGTGTAAGATGTTAAGAGTTGGTAACTATATATTTTATCTCGGTATTTCCACGGAAACGAGAAAAACGCGGGTGAAACCGCGGGGCACGGCTAGTTGTTAATATTTTTGTAAGTGTAAATATTTTCGTATTAATTGATTTTTGTGCTGCTTAGATTGTAATTACATTCAAAATATTAAACCTCAATATTATTAAAATAAAGGAATATTTTAATATACAAATTCCTAAAATAATATATTATTTAAAAGCACAAAATGGATACAGATACATATGGATACTTTGATTACATTCAAATATAACTTAATTTCTTAATTATTATTAGCGTTTATACCAAATATTTGAAAAATTAAAAAACTAATGTTATTTTTTGTAATTTTATGTATTGCAATTCTTGCTCTCCTTTGAAGAACACATATCTGCCTATGTTCTAATTGTAAAAATATTTTGCAACCCACAATGTATCCGACTGAAGGACTCTGTATCCAGGTAATGAATAAATTAAAAAAAAAACGGGAAAATGCTCAAATCCCCTATCGATTTAAAGGAGATTGCTCAAATTGGCCCAAATGTACAAAAAATATTGACATATACCGAAATTCTTGACGTAATTTATACTTTATTTTACAGTCGTTAGATTTTAACGGACACCTTTGTATAATATATTTCCTTTAAAAAGGACTTTTAATTTTACCGGTTTGGAAAACATACGAATCATATTTAATGGCTATGGGTGTAGCCAAATTCAGCCAAAGACTGATCGAAGTTGTTTATATAACATCAAAACAAATCTATTTTGTAAAGCTCGATAGAGTAAAACATTTTATTGTTACACTGTGGTATTAATATCCAAAAGTATATTATCATTTTTACTACATGCAATGCTCTAAGGCTAAGACAAATATTATAGATGGTAGGCGACATCATAAAGTCTATTGCCGTACATTTTGCGCCAAACACCTCCATAAACACATTATAAGGTGTGACACACTAAAAATCTCAAATATGGTTATAATATGGTATAAACATAACAAAAATAATAAGCTTTCAGTTTACCAGAGTTTAAAAATTCTCTCTAATCTGTGGCTCATTCACATACAGATTCTGTCACGGAGTACCTTAATATAACCGGAAATGCATAGATGATACTTGATTTTAAAAGTTACTCTTATGTATTAACTTTAAAAATAGGCAATCTATTAATCTACATGCTCTATATACCTGAATCTAATACATAATTTCGGTACTTGGTTTGATTTCCCTAGTTTGCTATATAACTTATTTGTGTTTATTATTTTAATACCTATGTACCTATTTGCAAACATAACCTCAAAATCGTTCAGTGTATATGGTTTATAGAAGTTCTCAGGGGTGTCCGTCTATAATATTCGTTTCTACAGTAATTTATATATAATTTCGAATCTAGGAAACAATTTTTCATGATTACTGCGCAATCTCCTTTGTTTGAAAACATATCCCATATCCCTAATGTCACCGTGTATTCATTTTCAAAGTAATTTGTGTCATTTCACTATTGAAATAAACAACCAACGACTTTCAAATATTATGCACACTTTAAATAAAGGTACTCAAGCGAGTAATGTATGCGTTTACGTAACCAAATATCGATTGTTTGCGAACAACGCATTTCTCTACTTTAAGAGAATGAATTTAGAGATCTCTTCGTTGCGTCAGAGCTTCGGAGCTTTAACATCCAAATGGAATTACCATAATGTCTCATTTATTTACGATTTGCCAAGCCTTGGTCGGCGTGAACTGGCTTCATTGTTAGCTATGGCTCGCGTATGTTCAGAAAAGCTTTTCATTTAGAGTTCCGTACGTCCTCAAGAAAAGATACCATGAGGCTGTTGTTGCAGCAACAAATTATTCCACCACATCTGATGCTAAACTTGAACCACATCAAATATTAAAAATACATATTACAAATCCATGACTGGAGTACAAATGCTCGTATTCATCAGACAAACATCTGCCCCCACCGGGATTCCAACCCGGGACCTCTCGGGACACCATGAAACCCGGCGTACAAACCACTCGGCCACGGAGGTCGTCAATAAACCGAGGGTAACACCGCGGGGCACAACTAGTTCCTTATAAAATAAAACTGTTTAAAACGAAAAGTACAATCCGTACTTTCACAAACTCTTCAAATGCTCTTCTTGTTTCAGAAAATAAACTTTTCATAACCTTTTTATATAATTATGATTTTATTTATTTAAAAGCATTTAACTGCTAGATGTTCAAATCTATAGAAAAGTTTACTAGAAAAAAATCCACGCGGACCAGGCAGCGGACGGGACTCGAACCCGCATCCTTCGCTATCCGGGCGAATGCACTGACCATTATGCTACCACGGCCCTATTAGCCGCGTCGAAATTTTCCTAGCCTTAAGCTGCAAGGCAGCGCCATCTCTTCGCATTGTAGGTAACCCACAATGTCAAATGAATACTTTTTCAAGTATTAAACATTTGAAAGAAGAAATAGCAATTATAGTTATGATTTTATTTATTTAAGCATTTAACTGCTAGATGTTTAAATCTATAGAAAAGCTTTCTAGAATTTTTTTTATATAATATTATACTAAGTTTATTAAAGTTTAATCTTTATATATATAATTCTTCTGTGAGTGTGTATGTCACTGAACTTCTCTTAAACGACTGGACCGATTTTGATGAAATTTTTTGTGTGTGTTCAAGGGCATCTGAGAATGGTTTAGATTCACAATTTTGTCCGCTGGACAACCCCTATTTTTTTAGGGCGGTATGAAGTTCGCTGGGTCAGCTAGTAATATTATAAATAAACTTGAGGGGCATCGTTAACATCATCGCAAACCTGTTAAGCAGCCATTTTTAAATGTGACATTACGGATTTTACTTATTTTTGTGAAACCATAAACTTCATTATTGTTCACACCCAAAGAACCAGAAAAGGTAGCCGAGAGAAATTCTCTATGACGCAATCGAAACGACGAACAAACAATATGACGGCGTGTGACACAAATATTTGCTCGCTTACGTAAACTGGTCGTTCAGTAAGTTCCTGTATGACATTTCACAAATATGCATAAGTTATGATATGTTTTTGTCTTTGACAAAAAAGTCTTTGTGAAACCTTTCATGTTTATGCAGGCAAACGAGCTGAGAGTCCATCTGATGATAAGAAGTCACTTATAATAAAACTATAAACAGAAACTATAAACTATAAACTTAAACTATATCACTCATAAAGGTGATGGCTGAAAATCGGTATTTTGCCTTAAAACTGGCAAATGTTTAGCCGAGCCTTGGCCTTTTGCTTTCTGCAGCATACATATGGGTATTTCATAGCTGATTTCTTGTATCTTTTGAAGTTATACTTCTTTAGCCGCGTTATGAAAAAATGATGAGAGTGAAATTTTAAGATGCGCGCGCAACACTGTAACAGAAAACTAACACCATGAAGTCGGCCGCTAAACCGCACATTACTCGTAAGTCTCGAAAAAAAGCTTCCAACAAAATAGTAATAGGATCTCTTAGTCGCACATGTTGGGACGCTCGTCGCCTCTGATCACTGTTTTCATATTTATAATATTTATCCACATGTTTCTAGTTTCTATATTCTTAACACGTGTTATCATGTTATACAAATGCGAAATTTATATGTGCTAATAAATTTTATTCAGTAGTGATTTAAATTGAATATTTTGATTATTTATTAAATTTTTCAAATTAAAACTGAACTTTATTGACTGCGTTGACTATCCTTTTCCAATCTTTTTATTATCTTATTGTAATTAATTATCTGCATGCAATTAAAAACTATTTTCTAATAATTCCAAAAAGAAGTATAACTTCTCACGCGCGTACTTAAGTACACGCACCCATATTTTTTTTTATTGTTTTACTCTGTCCGTAAATGTATATGTATGTTGAAGAAAAAAAAATAAACGCTTTATCTATCTATCTATCTATAGACAGAATTCGTATCTCTTGCGTACATGTAACAGTTTTAACATTGTACTAGAGGTCGCCCGCGACTTCGTCTGCGTTAACTTAGTTTCTTGAAAATCCCTCTGGAAACTAACATTTTTTCGGGATGAAAGTAGCCTATGTGTGAATCTAGGGTGTCAGCTAACTCCATTCCAATTTTTATTAAAATTGATCCAGCCGTTTAAACGTGAAGAAGTAACAAACATACACACTCACATACTCACATACTCACACACTCACACACTTTCGCCTTTATAATATTAAGTGTGATCTAAGAAAACTGGCATTGATTTGTTTTACACTAGCGTTCCATTACTGAGGCTTAATCATTAGAATAATTATTCTGTTGGTCGCAGATGACGTGAACAGCAGCAGAATAATTATTCTGACGATGCAGACCTGAAAAGGCTGTGAAACGTTAATAAATAAATAAAGTTCGTGCAATAATCCGTTGAAACTACTTTTATTTAATGAGTGATGTGCGTGAAAATCTAAGAAACAAATATAACTTCTATTTCAGTCATCACCCGCACGGAATGCCCCCAAAATGGTGCCGAATGGTCCCAATAGTTTGAATTTTGGCGCGAAGGCGCATTGTAGGTTTAAGAACACTACGTTACAGGTGGACAACCATTATCACTTAAGGATATGAAAAATAGATAGTAGCCGATTCTCAGACTCACGGAATATGCATATAAAATTTCATAAAAATCGGTCAGGCCGTTTCGGAGGAGTATGGTAACTAACATTGAGACACGAGAATTTTATATATAAGATTGTAGGAAGGCCAAAGGGGAAGATCTTCCTCCGAGCTGGGTGATGGTAGCTCGGGAGCCGCGGCCCGACTGATGTTGGTCGGGCATCGTATATATATATGAAGAGTTAGCCTCCGAATTTCATTTGCGCGATGTAGGCTTCCATACTATTATGATCGCAGTGCAGGTAACGCCATCTCTTGAGGATGGTGAGTAATGATTTCCTCCATCCGTTGTATATATATATGTGGGGCATATAGATGACGCCGCCACAAGATTATGTAATTATACCAAGAATGATGGTTGACCGACTGTCTTATATGACTCAGCTCTGACATACAGTTTCAATGTGATTAACAACATATGAAAGCTGTTTTGCGGATGCGTGTGACTTTCTATGGTGTTTTCGATGTGTTGTGAATCGTCTGTCACTTTTTATTTGCGACGGAATAGGGTATTTGACAGTATTAAAAATAAAGTGCCAAATGTTAGCATCAGTGATTAAAATGAATATTGGCAGGGGTTTTTACTATTTTTACAAAAAAAGAATATTCATATTTTTTATAAAAACCCACGAAAAAGATAACAGTTTTCTTATCTATTGTCACGTGACCCAAAACGCTTGGGATTGGCGGAGACTAAAATGACGTCACACGCAAGTAAACTTCCGGTTAAAGTGACATTACATTGTATCGTTTGACGTTTTAATAACAGTCGTGTGACGTCACACTCTAGTAAGACGCCATATTGTCCAGAGGAACGTTTTCGCGGCAACTTGAAAATGGAGTTTTTGATTTGGTTATTTTTACTGAAATACACAACAGAATGATGAATATTCACTTTTTACGGACTCCATAAACATTAGTCAATAACGTAAGATCGTTTTCTAAAACTTTTCAAATACCCTATTATAAATGCATTAGCTGTGCCCCGCGGTTTATTAGGGATATTTTCCCGCAGTAAAACGTAGCCTATGTGTTAATCCAGGGTGTCAGCTAACTCCATACCAAATTTTATTAAAATCGCTCCAGCCGTTTAGACGTAAAGAAGTAACAATCATACACACTGACAAACTTTGGCCTTTAAATATGTTCCAAAATTTTTAATTATAACCAAATATCAAATAATGTATAGCTCCGAGGCTTTCTGTTTTCAATTTAATTATGTAAAATTTGTTAAGGGGTGGCTGATCACAGTGTTGGTTCAGGTCCAGGCTTGACCAACATTGGCTGAGCCATTCCCTATTGTCTTGTTTTAATGAATTATTATTTAAATATCTGTTAGCATGTAAAAAGGACAAATTATTATTATTAGTTCGACGTCGTCACTGCCAGGGACGGAATTTGCCGACATGCAATACGAAAAGCGCCAAGACTATATATATCAATATATCTATATATTGGTATATATTATATATTGAAGAAGATTTGAATGACAAATGACTTGAGGAGCTCGATGGCGCAGGTGGTTAGCGCGTTCGGCTGCGATCGTTGAAGTTAAGCAACTTTCGCAGTGGTCGGTCATTGGATGGGTGGCCAAATATTTTCTATCTCGAGTTCCTCCGTGCTTCGGAAGGCACGTTAAGCCGTTGGTCCCGGCTGCATCTGCAGTCGTTAGCACCCGCCAATCCGCACTGGGCCCGCGTGGTGGGTCATGGACCAATCTCCCTATACCATCCATAGGGAAGGCCTGTGCCCCAGCAGTGGGGACATTAATAGGCTGATGATGATGATGATGATGAATGACAAAACGGTGTGGTCATGATTTCTCCATTGTTTTTGCTTTGCAATTGTTTGCAGTGTCCTACAGATAAATGACTTTCATTTTAAGTAATGTTGTGGTTGATATAGGTGGTTATGGGTAGTCATGCTCTCTTAAAAGTTTCTTCGGTGGTGTCGTGTGAGGCGGGTCGTTACGTTCCCTAAAATATGGTTGAGCGAAGCGATGGGTGGTTCATGCGTCATCCTCGTGAACGGGTGCTGCCAGCGGAGATGAGTCTGCCCTAACTTCTTTGATATTTAAGATGTAAATGTTTAATTACACCTATTATAAATAACTCTGTTTGTATTTATACTGTGTGACACAGCAATCAAAATGCAGGTGAACAATAAATCAATGTATAATTTCACATTATGTAATGAAAGGTGACTTCATGAATCATCTCCGAAGTCATTTTTCAACTTGACGACTCTGTAAATGATAAAACAGGGAGAAAAAAAACAGCCCTTGCTGAGTTTCTTGCCGGTTCTTCTCAGTACAAGGTCTCCCGCCGTAGATTTACGAACCGATGGCGTAGCTTCTAGACATTCATATGTGTTTGTAACAGCCTAAACTGAATAAATGACTTTGATTATAATTATGATTATTGCATGCCGATAAGGCGGAATATGGCTGTGCTGTTTTGTATTGTATATATGATAACAACTTTGTAATCTGTATTCGCAATAAAGATGATTTGATTCTGATAATAGCGTATAATATGACTACCTTGAATTTCGTTTAGTATTCTGTTTACGCTCAGTACAGACCGTGTTCCGATTACAAAGCACCAATTGCTTGTATTATAACATTCTATGAATGAATATCATGTTATGTCATGTCAAGTCATAGCCCATATATGGTTGGAAGTTAAGTCTGACCTCTACTAAAATATATTTAAAGGATTTTTATGACTGTATGTATTTTTTTTGGAGTTTACTCCCTAAGAATCGATTTGCATATATAAGGGGCCCGGTATGAGAAAAATGTGAGGAGTAAAATCTATCGATGAATGACCTCGTTACGTTTTTGGTGCGCATCCTATGTCGCGCAACTTTGACAAACAAAGATGACGGATTGACATTAATAAAATTTTTAAAATCTGAACTGAATTTAGATATTGTTACTGATAGAGCAATGGGGACAACGAGGTATGGTACAACCATTGATGCGGTATTTTCAAGATTCGTGAACCACCTATCTACGAACGTCCATGTGTCTTATTTTCATGTACTATTTATTATTGTACGTAAAAGATTTAGTGACATAATTATCATTTTATAACCATTTTTGTTAATTATTAAGATAATATTATATTTTAAATAAAAAAATAATTATATGTAAACTCCAGTCGTGCGTCGGAGCTGATACACACAATTTTTTAATTTATTGGCAATGGATACAGTGTCCTTATGCCTAGCTTATTACTAAGAACACGCAACTTAATATATTAGTTAATTATTTACGTTTTATATTTTTTCTACAGTGTTACTTATAAAATTAAATATAGGTTTATTAAATAAATGGTTCCCTAACAGTGACTATATGCAGTGCACTTAGGTTTACCATTTAGGAATTTCAAAAGTCCTCACAAAAATGCTGATATTTCGAAAAAAGTCCGGACTCTTTAATCACAAAATGGTAACATTACTCATTGTATGAATGAATATCATGTTATGGTCATGTCAAGTCATAGCCCATATATGGTTGGAAGTTAAGTCGGACCTCTATTAAAATATATTTAAAAGATTTATATGACTTGTAGTGCACTTAGGTTTACCATTTAGGAATTTCAAAAGTCCTCACAAAAATCGTGACATTTCAAAAAAATGTCCGGACTAAACTAAATTATTATAATTTAAAATTACACAGTTATTGATTGGCAATTGGCAAGTTTATTTATGTAGTATTTTTTTTTTTTTTATTTATAACAAACACCAGTTAGCCTAGCCACAAAGTAAGCACTGTAAGGCTTATGTTATGGGATACTAGGGTAACGGATAGAATACATATACAGTACATATATAAGTATACTTATATAGAAATACATATTAAACATCCATGACTGGAGAACAAATGCTCGTATTCATCACACAAACATCTGCCCCCACCGGGATTCGAACCCGGGACCTCTCGAGTCGGCGACACCATGAAACCCGGCGTACAAACCACTCGGCCTCAGCGCCACAGCGCCTGGGCGGAATGGTGATGATGGTGGATGCTAGAAGAGCCCCATTCTAGCACCCACCGCCTGACTCTTCGCTTGCGGATTGGGTCTGCAGAGGGATCCTCCTCTCGAGCCCTTTCCGCGGCCTCCTTCTGTAACATTATCTGCTCGCAGAAGGAGGCGACCGCCTCCTAGGATGTATATGTATTCTATCCGTTACCCTAGCATCCCATAACACAAGTCTTACAGTGCTTACTTTGGGGCTAGGCTAACTGGTGTGAGTGTTGGAAATATTTATTTATTATTTATTTATTTAAACATCGAGCAGTCACATGCTTATTAAATAAAAATTACAACTACATAAATGTATATTCATAATGAAAGCGTCATTCCTTTGTGTTGGTCTCTCGTTGATGTCTTTTACATACAGCAAAATTTTATAAACATTTGCTCTCTTAAATAAAACTAGTTTTTACGGGTTAATGCACGAAACTTTATTTATTTATTGACGTTTCGTAGCCTTTACAGGCTTCGTCGTCAGAATAAAACTTTTATTTAATTTGTCCAGCTACCTTCGAAAGACTTTTATTACAAACAAACAACTCGACAAATTAAATAAAAGTTTTATTCTGACGACGAAGCCTGTAAAGGCTACGAAACGTCAATAAATAAATAAAGTTTCGTGCATTAACCCGTAAAAACTAGTTTTATTTAATGAGTGATGTGCGTGAAAACTTAAGAAACAAATTTGCTCTCTTATTAATAAACTAGGAATTACTTTAGACTAGTTACCCCGCGTTAAGTTCATACAACACTTGCGCCGTGTTTCATTCAATGAACAGGGATAAAACATAGAGTAAATAATCCAAGCTTAGTATTTGTTTATTAATATAAACAAGAAGTTTTTTTTTCTTTTTAAACTCATTTATTTATTACATTTTAAGGTGCTGAATATAACGTAATTGTGATGTATAAGGGATTCGATATTTGGTAGAGTAGCCCCATCAGAATCCGAGGCCGCGTCGAGATGCAGCCAGGGAGGTCGAATGGGTGGGAAAGACAGGGAGAGTAGAGGACGGATTAATAAAAGTGAGAGGCGAAAGGAGAGGAGAGGAAAGGAAACGAAACAGAAAATTAATAAGAGGTTTAAAGGATGGGAGTAAGAGTGTAAGGGTTTAACAATCTTGCATGATATACAGCCATTGACGAAATATATTCAATACTAGCGGCCCGCCCTTGCTTCGCTTCGGTGTAGAGCTGAAGTGTAGACTACAGTTTTTGTTCTCAGGCTTGTATTATACACAATGACATTCATCTATGATTCTTCTTATACCTGCATGCAAAGTCTCAGCACGATCGGTATAAAATTTACAAAATTTCATTTTTTGTTTTAATTTGAATGACGTTGACATTCGTTACGTTATATTTTTCAATCTTTCTGAGAGATTTTCTTTATATTTTTTTCCGTAAGAACCTTGTACAGAGTATTAGAAAACTACAAAAAAAAAATCAGCCAAATCGGTCAAGCCGTTTTCATGTTATGTTGTGACAACGGAAAACGGGTTTCATTTTTATTATTACAAGCTTTTATTTAACTTGTGCTATGTATGTTTGTTACGGTCAAATTTCACAACTCAATTTTAAAGCACTTGCCCTCAACCGATTAAGCTGAAATTTGGTATGCTCGTTCAGTTCGGATGACAATGCATGATTAACAGTGTGACGTCATTCTAAATCCAATATGGCGGCATACCCAAAATGGCGGATCAATCATTTTTAATGCATTCCTACAATATGGGTATCAAATTAAAGGGCTTGCTGAGAGTAACTCGAAAAAAATGTGACGTCACTCTCAATCCAATATGGCGGACTTCTAAAATTTGAAAATCTATTTAAAAACAGATATCTTTAACTAATTTAGTTGAAATTTTCTTTTTTTCTTTTTAGCGCATTTGAATAAAAGCTTGTTTTTAAAAAGGTTTTTTTTAGTTATTAATTTTATTATATATATATAGATTAAGTGGCTGAAATACACTTAATGTCTGTGCTGCGGCCGGGGTTGTGGTGGTTACAGAAATACACATAGGAGAGGCCTCTGTTTGTGAGACACTTTAAACTTAATGGTAAAAGAGATAGAATCAAGAAGGTTGGAGTTCTTTGAAATATTCGGAATAGATATTTTTTTCTTAATGGTTTCAGCACGCACGGTTTGTGCATTGAGCCAATCATCATCAGCCTATTAATGTCCCCACTGCTGGGGCACAGGCCTTCCCTATGGATGGAATAGGGAGATAGGGCTATGACCCACCACGCGGGCCCTGTGCGGATTGGCGGGTACTAACGACTGCAGATGCAGCCGGGGCCAACGACTTAACGCGCCATCCAAAGCACGGAGGAACTCGAGAAAAAAAATTTTTGGTCACCCATCCAATGACCGACCACTGGGAAAGTTGCTTAACTTCAACGATCGCAGCCGAACGCGCTAACCACCTACTCTATCGAGTTCCTAGAGTAAAATAACATTAACCTTTTGGTGGTGTTGTTGGTGAGTAAGGGACGCTGCGAAACCAAAAATATAACTCGTGTCTTTGCCTACCCTGACTGAATCCTAAACTCCACGGGATAGGACCCTCCACCTTAGGGTACGGCCAGAGTGCACTCAGATTCAGATTCAGATTCAGAAAACAAGCGCGAGAAATAAACAGTGTAGTTAAAGCAGGGTGGCCATAGTGGCAGCAGGCAGCCTGCTTAAACTACACTGTTTATTTCTCGCGCTTGTTTTCTGAGTCTGAATCTGAATCTGAGTGCACTCTGGCCGTACCCTAAGGTGGAGGGAGGGTCAGTCAGGGTAGGCAAAGACACGAGTTATATTTTTGGTATCGCAGCGTTTATGGTGGCCGCTTGTTTTTAACATAAATTAAAAATACTTCTAATTTGAATAATAAAATATACATATTATCATAAAAGTATTCTTATATATGAATTCGAATAAGTTCTTTTTGTTAGCCAAATATCAATTCAAATCAATTTATTGCATTCATGTGGTCACATTGATAGTTACAAGTTACAAAATGCATAAATTACCTAACATGAACCCTGTCAGGGTATCGCAATATAGATAAAAATTACAAAAGAGAATTTAACAAATCTATATGAAGAACCTAATTTTTATTAAACAACTTTATTTCTCAGAGCATGCATAAGTGCCATTTGATTTCATTAATTTTATAACTTACTCAATTGATCTTATTTACAGTAGTAGTTTAATTTTGTAATTATTATTATGGAAATTCGTTTATAAAATTAATTAAATTTGTCCATAATTAAAATTAATAAATATGTCAATAAAAATAAAATAATATGTCAATAAACATGATTATAATAATCTAGGTTTGTATTTTCAATATCGCCTCATTAATATTATTTAGTTACAAAAAATTTCAAGTGTTAACTTAAAAAAAATAAAGGTTTAAACATAATCAACATTCAACATTTTCATACTTGATTCTAAGTTGGTATAAAATTGAAATCAGTAACACAGAAAAATAATGAATATTCAACTTTTGAAAACAATCGTTATAACTTCAAAACCTATTCAAAACATAAACAATTCCAAAAACATTAATAAATTATGTTGAAATATTTGCCTATTCATAATTTACGCACAAAACATTCCAGGTCACGTTGTTTCATTCATAATAGTATTTGACAATAGTGAAGAATACTAAAGAAAATATAATCATTTGTCAAAAATTTACACTTAAACTTAAAAATTTACGTGACATCAACTAAATTCAAAATTAATTTACGACGAAACATCGCGACTTTGGAAATTCAAAACCGTTTAAATAAAACTCATCTATCGCGACCTCATTTCTATGTCATTTAAAAGCCCACGTCCCAAAGCCAGCAAATATCGCACACGAATTAAGAAAAATATAAATATTTTTTTTAAAAAAAGAACACGACCGAGAATCCAACGTGCACTGTCACTTTCGGATTTCATCTCTTATGCTAATACTCGCCAAATTCTTGGCACATCCGCCACACCTAGTCACCATCTCGAAACGAAACAAATAAAAGAGAAATGCCTTAAACAAGCAGTATTAAATATCCTGCTTTAACATTTGCCCGATTCGGACAAGAGAAACCGACTTTAAAGGGCAAACGTTTAAGACGCAATTCGGAACGAGCGGATGCGCCGGCTGCTTTTTGAGTTAATGTCAAATGAAAACAAACTTTGCGCGCCAAAAGTTTTTAATTGTCAGCCTTGGGTGTTTCGGTTTAAGGTCACGTTTTGAACGGCGTCGCCTTCTAGAGAACGGCCTACTGGTTCCATACTACCATATGGGAAATAGCACCCCACTTTCTTCAGATGAGATCTGTACAACTCAGTTTCGTGTCTACGCCGCGGAGCTTTGCACGTAAAAAATGGACCATAGACTAGGGGGCGATTAAAAAAAAAACCATTGATAAATTGCCCGCCGAAAAGTGACATTTGTGTTTTTTTTTCTTAATATTTTTTTTTTATTGTTTGTTGTTGTTAAGAACTTTTTGGGTGACTGGTTGTGTTGTGTGACACTTTGAAAAAGCCACCTACGTACTTGCGTGTTTTTTTGGATATTTTCACCTGAAAACTGGGAAAATGGTAAGTCTTAAAACTAGTATTAGTTATTGATTGAATAATTTAAAGTAAATATCTTATATCAATAAAATTTACTCAATAAATACAATATTATTTTTTACGCAAAACTTTTCAAGGGCTGAGGAGCCTCTTAGTTTATCAAGACATACAACTTTTGACATTAAGAAAACATTGCACTTTAAAATGCATAAAATCCTTGCCTTTATGTTAATATTAAATGTCATCTTCACACCTCAGGGTTTTCCACAGTTTGTTTAAAATGATACGAATTTATGACAGACCTAATCGTATTTTAACACATATTTATTAGGTCAAGAATTAATTCGACTGATCGGACATAATTTATTGTATTCAATTATTTTAAAATTTCTCTCTTAGTTGGACATTTTAACACAGTACGTAATTCTATTGCAACAAATTGTAATAATGAAATAAAGTGAAAAAATTAAAGTAGCCATCATACATAATTTTTTTCGGTATTTTTTTTATACGCTCAATAGTTTAATTGCAAAATGCCTACAATGGTAAGGAAATCTTTGTATTCCCAGGATGGCATTTTGTAGGTTTTTGTTCTATGAAAAATTATATAGACGTTCATAAAATAAAATTTACAAAAATCTTAATATACATATAAATTAACTACCTGAGGAGCTCGATGGCGCAAGTGGTTAGCGCGTTCGGCTGCGGTCGTTGAAGTTAAGCAACTTTCGCAGTGGTCGGTCATTGGATGGGTGACCAAAAATTTACTATCTCGACTTCCTCCGTGCTTAGAAAGGCACGTTAAGCCGTTGGTCCCGGCTGCATCTGCATTCGAGGATTCTACGCAAGCACCTTAATATAACGTACCGCAATATAACGACTTCCTTGATTTAACAAATTCGTCGTAATCCCCTTGAATTTTCCATAAGTTTCAATGTAAAATATACCTTTACATCGCGAATTTTTTTTGCGAACAATCGCTTTATAACAAATTTACAACTATCAAAAAAGAGTAAATATCTCTAATTAACGAATTTTGTCAACCAAAAACCTCTATAAAACGTTTCCATCAAAATATGGCCCTTAATCTCATAGTACGTCATTCATGTCACGACAGGATACTATTTTTTTTAACTCTTTACAACCAACTTTAGACCAAGCTAACCTCAATATAACATACCTCAGTTTCAAGAATTATTCGATATTACGAATATTTACTTGTTCCCTTCCAATTTCCTTTTTTTCGCAATTGTTTAAAAGAAGAAAAAGTTCTTTTTAATAATCTTGTAGGCGACGCATTTCTGAGTCTGTGCTTTAATTATTAATAGGTTAGGAAAAGAAAATATAAATAATTATTTGTTAAAATCTTTTACAAATCTTTAAAATCACTGTCAACGCCATCTGTTGAGCTAGAGGAGAACTAAATTAACTTTTGTAATGAAGGTGTTTTTGAATATTTGTAGATTGATTCTTCCTTTTGTAAGTTAATGTAAAATATTTGCAAATACTATTTTCCTTTTTTTGTACTGATCGTTCTACTGCAGCTAGTTTACGGAAAAAACGATAATATGCACAACTTCAAACGGCTCAATCTCTCAATAATGTTCAATAAATTAGATCAAATTAATAACTACGACATCAGAAATATGTTTCTGTTGTAACATAATGTATTACAATTTTGATTTTGCATCTCATTTATTGTCAAAAAAAAACATCTAACCACCGTGAGTTTTTCCAAAACATAACGCAGGTTTACCTCGTATTTTGATATTGAATTGAATAGAACTACTATTGAAAAACTTTCATAAAACTAATCTACCATCATTGAACTACTGAAATATGTATATATTTTTATAATTAGTTCATTAATAATTACTAGCAAACCAGTGAACCAAATGTTCACCAAAAAAAAAAATGTATTCAATTAATTGAGAACTTCGGAGATTTTGTGTGGTTTCGTTTGAAATTCGTGATTTCTCGAAAACCGGAAGTGCTACGTTACTCAAATCCGGTTTGTAGTCTCATCAGACTATTCTTAACTTATAACTTAAACATTCTCTTTATCTATCTCTTACGGTTTGGCCACTGAAACAGCACCACAGACAGACGGAAGGACGGACGGAGATAAGAGATTTTATAAGACTCGAAACATCACCCGTAAAATGCAATATATACTAGTGCAAATTTGACTACGGCAGCGTCGCAATTTTGTGAAAGAGCTCTTAAATAGTCTGATATTCTTCCTTAACTAATCAACTTTAAATACAGCTTTTAAATTCAATAGAACTATACATTTGGTCTGTAGCCCGAATATGAGTGCCAATGGAATTCGGGTAAACGTATAAGTGTAAACGGGGTTGATTACGCCCGTATACGGGTAGATATCCTTTTATGCTACCGCGGCCCTCACGGACCGCGTCGAAATTCTTCTAGTCATTCTTAAGCTGCAAGGCAGCGCCATCAGCATAATTGGTCAGTGCATTCGCCCGGATTGCGAAGGGTGCGGGTTCAAGTCCCGTCTGCTGCCTGGACCGCGTGGAAATTTTTTCTAGTTATATTTTCTTTAGATTTAAACATCAAGCGGTTACATGCTTTAAAAATAATAAAAAAATATAACTATAATTGCTATTTCTCCTTTCAAATGTTTAATACTTGTAAAAGTATTCATTTGACATTGTGGGTTACCCATAATGCGAAGAGATGGCGCTGCCTTGCAGCTTAAGAATGACTAGAAGAATTTCGACGCGGTCCGTGAGGGCCGCGGTAGCATAATTGGTCAGTGCATTCGCCCGCATTGCGAAGGGTGCGGGTTCAAGTCCCGTCTGCTGCCTGGTCCGCGTGGAAATTTTTTCTAGTTATTTTTTCTTTAGATTCTTTAGATTTAAACATCAAGCGGTTACATGCTTTAAAAATAATAAAAAAAAAAATATAAGATATCCTTTTGTTTGCCCGACACTTTATTCCAGCCCGTATTCCAGTGTTTTTCTTTATATCCACATGGGCAAATGACTCTTCCCCACGTGATGTTAAGTAGTGATAGAGCCCAAACGCGAAATAGCTGGTACAGCAGTTATAAACTGCCACACCAACCATCCTCACCTTGCCGGCCTGCAAAAATGCTTCTTCACGCCTCTCTTAAAGGACCCCAGATTGTAGGAAGGAACACGTGCGCGGGCAAAGAATTCCACTTACGAATAGTACGACAAAGAAATGAGTCACCGAATTTCTTTGTTCGTGTAGGAATAGTGGCCACAGTAAGTCGGTGGCAACGTAGGCCAGCGCGCGTGGTCCGCTAAAGAAAAGGCGATGGGGGGATAAGGGAGAATAACTTGTTTTAAACTTTCATGGTCACTAACATTATATAGTAATATAAGTTATTTAATATAACAGTGCCGAAATATCGGAAACTCGCTAAAAACAAGGTACATGGTAACAATCCCGTAAATAACTTATAAATATTACTATAGGGAGAATAACTCCTCAGAACACTCGCCATGGCAAGTCGGTAGATAATATTGCTTCGGGTGCCCGAATTCGGGCTAACGACCGAATGTAAATGCGGCATTACGCGTACAACCACTTTCTAGAATTTAATTAAAATATTAAAACTGTTCTTGATAGCTCTTTTTAATGTTAATTATTCAGTTTTTTTGAAGCTTAAAGATTCCATAGAGCTGTACTTATATCAGAAATGCGAAGCGTGTCTGTCTGTCTGTTACCTCCTCACGCTTAAACCGCTGAACCGATTTGAATGAAATTTGGTATAGACGTAGTTTTACTCCCGGGAAAGGATATAGGATAGTTTGTATCAAAAATATACTCTTTAAGGTTTTGCGAAATGGGATGGAAGTTTGTATGGGAACATATAAATTTTTCCACGAAGACG
Source organism: Chilo suppressalis (assembly GCA_902850365.2). NCBI lineage: Eukaryota > Metazoa > Arthropoda > Insecta > Lepidoptera > Crambidae > Chilo > Chilo suppressalis. Next base: position 503,653 of record OU963920.1, on the reverse strand, counting down.
AAGTGGCGGGATTTAGTAAGAATATAAAATAACTTTGACTTCCATAAAGAAATTCTTAGAGAAAATTTCAGCATGTAATTTTTTTTTAATTTCCAACACACACCAATTAGCTTAGCCCCAAAGTAAGCACTGTAAGGCTTGTGTTATGGGATACTAGGGTAACGGATAGAATACATATACTGATACATATATAAGTATATTTATATACAAATACATATTAAACATTCATGACTGGAGTACAAATGCTCGTATTCATCACGCAAACATCTGCCCCCACCGGGATTCGAACCCGGGACCTCTCGAGTCGGCGACACCATGAAAGCCGGCGTACAAACCACTCGGCCACGGAGGTCGTCAAAGTGTTATTAATTTAAGTGGATAATCCGCAACACCGAAGTCAGAAGTCAGAAGTCTTTATTTGCATTAAATATGGTGTACATCTTTTTTTTTTTTTTTTTTAATTTTAACATTTTACATTTAAAGTATTAGGCTAATAAAGTCTACGGGTATTTATATAAAAGTCTGAAAAAATGGACCCCTAACCCAGAAACTAGTAAAAACTGTAATTATCAGGGTTAGTGATTCCTCGGTCAACATATTACAAAAATATTTTAATTTTAGAGCAGCCCAATAGGTTTGACTACAGCTGTTGAGGTGAGTAATCAACTAACGAAACAAAACAATTTATCAAATATTGATTAAGTGTGAGCGTACAAGTGTGAGTGAAATTATATTGGTGGTGTGTTTGTGTATGTGTGTGTGTGTGTGTGTTTGACGTACGACGTACATAAGATGTTACATTTGTGTTTGATGTTATGTTACACATTCAGTATAAATAAAGTATCACATATTTTACTGTCACACAGCATGCAATACAGAAAACATATAAAATAAAACAATTCAAATAACCTCAAAAAAATCAAAATTATGTCCTTTATAAATCTACATCATATTATTAATTAAAAAAAAATCATTCAAACAATATATTACATATTCATATCAAATCCAAATGTTCATTTCTTATACTTAATAGTCAATGTTAAGTAAAGTACCAAAGATAATTACAAATTAATTATGCTTTTGTGCTAAATATTCCCCCACTGTATAAAAGCATTTGTCCTGTAGCCATTTTCGTAACCGAGACTTAAATAAATCTTGATTCAAAAAATTCAATTCAAAATTCAATATCGTTTATTCAGTCTAGGCTGTTACAAGCACTTGTGAATGTCGAAAAGCTACGCCATCGGTTCGCAAAACTACGGCGGGTGACCTTGTACTGAGAAGAACCGGCAAGAAACTCAGCAAGGGCTGCTTTTTTCTCCCTGTTTTATTTCATACAGTGTCGTCCAATTGAAAGTTGACATCAAACTTGCAAACATGTGTTGAGGTCAACTTCCATCACATAATGTCAAATAAGTAACAATCAATGAATTTACTAACAATAAGTGCAAACATTGACATTGACACATGGAAACATTTTTTCCAGACATCTTTTGGTCGAGTAAATTAGAGACGTTTCGATAAAGTCGTCGACACGGTCGATTCAAAACGGCTCCCACAGAAAAACCATAAGTTTTCTGTATTTAATCGAAACGCGACGATGTTCCTCTCATTATGTTGTTGTCTGTGGACGGACGTCGACTTCCGCCGGATGTAACGTCGCCACCATCGTTGCAGCGATTCGTTCTACTCTATGGTTCGAATAGTTTTAAATGCGAAGGACTGAGGATGCACAGAGAAAACATCTTTGGCCGAGCGTCGAGTGCCTTGGGATGGTGAAATAACTTTGTTTTGATGTTAACGCGAAACGGGGCGTTAAGATTTTGTGTGCCTATTGGAGTTTACTCCTTAAGAATCGATTTGCATATATAAGGGGCCCGGTATGAGAAAAATGTGAGGAGTGAAATCTATCGATGAATGACCTCGTTAAGTTTTTGGTGCGCATCCTATGTCGCGCAACTTTGACAAACAAAGATGACGGATTGATATTAATATTTTTTTTTAAATCTGAACTGAATTTAGATATTGTTTCTGATAGAGCAATGGGGACAACGAGGTATGGTACAACCATTTATGCGGTATTTTCAAGATTCGTGAAACACGTATCTACGAAGGTCCATGTGTCTTATTTTATTTACCATAAACCACTTGTCACTGTAATTAATAATGCAGACAATGTTGATTTAATTAATATTTAAAAAAATGATAATAGTCTGATAATAATAATTACATAATTTATCAACATTCCTAATGACATATTTATGCTCATCTGAATTTGACTATTGTAAAAAGTTTACTGTAAAATATTTCGTCGATTAGTTATAATAAATGTATATGAACTGAATAAATATATATTTATATATGTATATTATTTTTCATTAATTTGTTAATTTACCCTTTCATACAGTATCAATCTTTTTTTCTAAGTAAGTTAAAGCGACCCGCCAATAGGTGCGGTATTATCGGTCTTTAATATCGGATGAGGTATTGCGATATTTCGCCATACTTCTATTGCGTCACTATTATCGCATCAGTGTCTACCCGCCCCCCACGACAACGGCTAACTAGAGCCGAGGTCCGAGTCTCAGAGACGCCCTCTAGTTGAGCCGACCCCCTCAGATGCTCGTGGTCTAGAGACTCCAGACGGAGAGGAGACTCCCCCCGTGGGGAGATGCCATCCGCCTGGAATACCTCTAGAGGCACTCGCTAATTCTCGGCTTGAGGTCCCCTTAGGATCTCGCCGTCCCCAAACCCGGTAACGCTGTAAAGGTCATCTGCGACCAACAGCATACACAATCAAAACAAAAACTTGGGAAAACCGAATAAGTCATTCGGAAACAATCCGCATCATAGGCGATGAGGAGGTGACTAAATACCTTGAGCCTCTTCAATTACGCCGTGACGTGGCGTCACTAAGCGCGTTCTATCGTCTGTACCACGGCGAGTGTTCTGTGGAGTTATTCTCTCTTATTCCACCTTCCCCTTTCCTTCAGAGGACCACGCGCGCTGGCTTACGTTGTCACCGTCTAACTGTGGCTACAATTCCAACGCGTACAAAGAAATTTGGTGACTCATTTCTTTGTCGTACTATCCGTAAATGGAACTCTCTGCCCGCTCACGTGTTCTCTCCCTCTTACAACCTGGGATCCTTTAAAAGAGGCGTGAAGAAGCAACTTGCAGGCCGGCAGGGTGAGGATGGCTGGTGTGGCAGTTAGAACTGCTGTATCAGCTATCTTCGCGTCTGGACTTCACCTTCACTTAACATCAGGTCGGGTGGAGTCATTTGTCGGATCTATCTATAAAAAAAAAAAAACAATTTATTGTTTTCAAAGGCCCAAAAGCAAAGGCAAAAAGAAATTGACAGTTCTTGATCGAATTGAACGGTTATGGCGAAAACTAATTGTACTTTACTAATGCATCAATATGCCACGGTTCCCAACTTAGGGGTTTTGCCCCCAGATTTACGGACTGAAAACGGACTTTTTTAGTAGCTGGAATTTTTTGCGGGTTCTTTTAGGGGTTTTTAACAAAACTTCGGACAATATCCACATTCATAACAAACGCAACGAACTTTTTTCCCAAAATCGGAGATGTATATTCAAGCCAATCAAGATGCTCGTCAAGACATCAATTGAGCCCAAACTCGATGGGGTTGCGTCGTTTAATTACGGAGTTTCTATGGCCACCTTCCAGCTTCAACATCAGACCCTAGTTACCATTCCTCACCATCACCTTTAGAATTGAAGTGACTTAAATAAAAAAAATTGCAAAATGACTTTTAAACGTGAAACGACATAAAAACATGTATTCTATCAGTTTATTAATAATAAACAGGCTCTTTTAGGCCAGAAACAGACAAACGTACTATTTCCGTCTCTTTTAAATGACACGCATACCGCGCCTCCCTCAGTATTAAAGTACCCCAAACAGTGTTGCGTGGACATTTATATCATTTTCCTTTAATTTAGAAAATTAGTAATTATTAAACTAGCATATTACAAAATTGGTCATCTATCACAAATATAACATTAGAAATGAATCGCCTCTATATTAAATATTTACGTTCTTGTTTTATGTTGTTTAGTAAAAAATGGGCACAAAGTAAAATAAGCCAATTTTATTAAACTGTTTTTTGGAAAATAAGTGACATCTATTTTTTGATGATTAATTAACAATGGTTCTCATTAGTTCTACAGACTGGTTTAGTAAACAATCATGAAAACAATTCCTATCCTACCATTAACAATAAAAAATATGATAATAAACGTATAAGCTATTAGTATTATAATAGAAAAACAAAAAAATGACCAACTCTTCAATTACATTTTTAGCGTTTACCAAAAAACAAGAATTTTGGATTAGGTCACTTCAATTCTAAAGGTGCGTATAGTATCAAAGTACTCGCCAAGTCGAATTAAATGAGCCCAAACTCGATAGGGTTGCGTCGTTAAATTACGGAGTTCCTAAAAACCTAATGATTTTGTTCCACCAATTTAACTAACAGCCTGCCAGCTCATTTTCGTTTGATTTCCCTTTTGGAAACCTATCAATCTATTCAATAAAATAATTTCCTGTAACTAAATATGTAACGTTTTAATTAAGGAGCAAGGAAATAATTTAGGTAATAAGAAGATACAAATAAAATTCTACATTTAGGGGATTTTAGAAAATACTTAGGGGAAAATTTTGGTAAGGGCTGGTAACATTGCAATATGCGGTATTTTAAACTAATTTCAGATTGCACTATATATGAAGTCTATAAGTCAATTATCATATATCCACTATATTGGTCAGAAGCAAGTTTTAAATAAAGCCTGTATCAGGGTTCTCTTGATAGATACAGGTTTTATTTAAAACTTACTAGGAGGGCTCAACGTCTGATTGTACCCTTATTTTTTTTCTAAATGACTTCGCACGGCTTGTGCATTTAGCCTATGTCAAGTGTTAAAATGTTTACAAATACCATAGCACTCGTGGTCAAAGTAATAAATCAAGTCTAAGTAAGTGGCAGTCAAGTCAATCCCCCTTTGCCTATGTTTCAGTAAAAGTGTGGGGGTTTACTGGAACCTCCCCTTGGACTTCTTGAGGGAACGTCGAAAGACACTTTCCGCTATTTTGTTTCACTTGCCAACACTTGTGCATGTTCCTAAACACTTAGTGGTTAATAATCCACCATTATTAGACACTAACATCCGCCACAACACAATTTTTAACAAGAAAAACAAAACTGCTTAAGTGACGCTTTCCGATCCCGCCAAAAAGTCCTAGTGACAAGAGCTCTATTTTTGAATCACTCGTCTTGCGTCGAACGCTCGATTTCTACTAAATTTCATTCGACATAATTAATTCCGTATTTTTGAATCGCTCGAGTGCAACGAATGGGTGAGACCACTCGCTGCATGGCGAATGGTGGAGGCGAATGATAGAATAATTGTCAATTCTTTTGTACTATTAGACGACGATAATCTATCATTGTCATGCTTTATATGAAACGACAAAGAGTAGTAGTAATTACCAGTTTTTATTATTTCTGCGTGAAATGAGTAAAATTTCGTATTTCGTATCAAACAGGTAACACTGGTGACGAGTGATTCAAAAATACGGAAAATCAGTATTATGCGACTTGAAAGTTGAAGGTGACTTACGTCGCATTCGACGATACTATGTCAGACGAGTGATTCAAAAATAGAGCTCCTGGAACCTTACGTACCGACAGAAACACAACACCATCAAGAGGTAGCGTTATTTTACTGTAGTCTGTAGTCTCCTGTAAGGTGGAGGTTACTACCCCAGACGGACGCTCCAATTCGAGCGAGAAATCTGCTTTACCCTACCACTCTTGAAAAGAAAAATAACAAATTAAAAATAACTCGCATATCCACCAGAAAAACGTGATTAATTAAAAGAAGATAACACTTTCACCGGCCGCACGCGACGAGTCGCATAAAATGTCCATTGACACACATCAAAATGGCCGCCGCTAATGGCGGGAAAATTAGATTTTGGCGGTAAAGCACCACAGCCAAAAACATATTAACGTGTCGTGTCGTGGCGCGCCAGATGCACAATGGTTTCATACATTTACTATGGTTAGAGACATATTTACGTACCGTGTCGTGTCGACGCTTTAAGCTGTCTATCTCTCTCTAACCCATAATAAATGTATGAAACCGATGCGCCACGTCACGCCACGACACGTTAATATGTTTCTGGCTTGAGGCTCCGAAATTGATCTGTACCCTTAGTACGAGTTTTAAAATTACGAAAAATATGATAGTTTTCGTTAGCTCGCACTCGTACTAAGGGTACTGATTTTATTGTTTTCGTTTCAATACAAATGAACAGTGTTTAAATTCTATCATTAAATCATTTGTGTCTTCTTAAATTTTAAGTATATTTGGTTACTTTTCACCAAAATGGACATAGAAACATAATTTACAATTACGGAAACTATGATAGTTTTCGTGAGCTCAAACTTTAATTTTGACGTCAAAAGTCGTGCACGTGCCTCAGTATTTTATTCTGTGACAGTAATTTGTATGGTAGACACAGAAATTGAATTTAAATCTAAAGAAAAGTTTACTAGAAGAAATTCCACGCGGACCAGGCAGCAGATGGGACTCGAACCCGCACCCTTCGCCATCCGGGCGAAAGCACTGACCATTATGCTATCTACAATGCGAAGAGATGGCGGTGCCTTGCAGCCAAAGGCTAGAGAAAATTCGACACGGCCATAAGGGCCGCGGTAGCATGACGGTTAGTGTATTCGCCCGGATAGCGAAGGGTGCGGGTTCGAGTCCCATCTGCTGCCTGGTCCGCGTGGATATTTTTGCATAATTCATTATGCAAAAGTGGCCCAACACTCAATTATGCAAAAGTGGCCTAACCCTCAATTATGCAAAAGTGGCCCAAACCTCAATTATGCAAAAGTGGCCCAAACCTCAATTATGCAAAAGTGGCCCAAACCTCAATTATGCAAAAGTGGCCCAAACCTCAATTATGCAAAAGTGGCCCAAACCTCAATTATGCAAAAGTGGCCCAAACCTCAATTATGCAAAAGTGGCGTAACCCTCAATTATTCCTATTCTGATTCATCTTCTACAATTAAAAAGAAACGTGTTAAATTTTAATTCAAAATCGTCATTCAATTAAGGCGTCAATAGATGGTGTTGCAAAAGTTATTTTTGCATTGATTTTTTTCTCTCAACGTAAACTTCATATGTGGCCATAAGCCGCTTAATCAGAATATGAATAATTGAGGGTAAGGCCACTTTTGCGCTGACCGACCTCAAATAGTAACTTAGATTAAATGAAGAATTCCTAACCGGTGGAATCTTTTTGAACCCGCCATTTTGTAACTTATAAGATATTATAAAGATTATATTTGACATTAATTGTACTTAGTTGACATTAATCTTTTTAATTTCTTGGAATGATATGACATTATTAATTGGGTATTAATTTGACATGATTAATTATTTTATTATAATGTTAACTAAAAATTTTACAATGGGCAATGTGACTTTGTTTCTGGGTGTTTATCTATTTGACATTACTTTTTTGTTTTTTATTTTTTCTTTTCTGTTTTTCTTAATGTTGTTGAATTGGAATGAATGTTAATGTTTTTATGTATGACTTGCCGGCGTTTTGGATACTTAGATTAAAACAAAAAGGGTAGATACGGTATGCTCATACTTGTATAAAATAAAAACTGATCCCACGGCAGCGCGAACGGGACGGCCAGATCCGCGTCACTGCTTTACCGACCCGAACGAAACAGCACGTTAAGTTTCAACGGGACCGCGAACGAGACGAAGAGATCCACGTTACTGCACTACCGACCAATCACGCGACCAGTACTCGACGTCACTACCGAATAAGATTCAAAACAAACAGCAATTTTTATGAAAAAATATATTTTATATTACTTACGAATGAAAAGTGATGCCGTGGGTTTTATTTTTAGTTCTTGAGCAATTTGAGAACTTTTTAAAACACACTTAGGCATTGTTTTATCATATAAACACAAAATATTAGCAATATTTCTTATTGGCGTTCACATGTACGTCGTTTGCATGTCAAGTTGTGACTAAAGCGATTGTGGTCTTGGGCCACAATTTATGCGGATCACTTTTGTGAGGCTAGTGCTGTATCTACCCTTTTTGTTTTAATCTAAGACTACATAGCTATATTTATTCCAAAAAAAGGGAAATCATCATCAGCCTAATGTCCCCACTGCTGGGGCACAGGCCTTTCCTATGGATTGAATAGCGAGATTGAGCCATGACCCACAACGCGGGCCCAGTGCGGATTGGCTGTTACTAACGACTGATGATGCAGCCGAGACCAACAGCTTAACGTGCCTTCCAAAGCACAGAGGGACTCGAGATAGAAGATTTTTGGTCAACCATCCAATGACCGACCACTGCGAAAGTTGCTTAACTTCAACGATCGCAGCCGAATAAATAAATAAATAAGTAACTTAGCTGCTACGTTGCGGTAGAACAATGGCTTACCGCCGAACACGGCCAAACACTTTCTTCGCTAATCAATAGTTTGAACAATTAATCTAAGAAGCGGAAACGACTCACATTATTGTTCGGTGGGAATTTACCCACGGATGTGGCACTAGAACATCTATCTCGCTTGACATGACCCCGAAATCATCCTCATTGCCTGCGCAGACGACGGTCTTTCGTCCGCAGACTTTTTGACGTGATAACGTGTTATAAATCGATGAACACCGGCTGCACGCACGAAAAAGTGTCACGTTCCGCCTGAGCCAGAGCGTGTAAGCGAGAGCGCGGAACAAGCGATAGAGAGGCACGATCGGCCCAAGCCGAGGCGCCGACATATTTATGTCTGTTCTCGCGTGACGTCAGAGCTACTACAACTAATTAGATAATCATGTTCTGTGTTTCCACATAAGAGCCCTTTTACAAAATTGTGCCGCTGCCGTACTGATCGGCGCGTAGATAGATTTGCTCTAGTATATATTGCATTTTACGGGTGATGTTTCGAGTCTTGTAAAATAATTATTAATGAACTAATCATAAAAATATATACATATTTCAGAAGTTTAATGATGGTAGATTAGTTTTATGAAAGTTTTTTATATTAATTATATTAAATTAAATATCAAAATACGAGGTAAACCTGCATTATTTTTTGGGAAAACTCACGGAGATTAGATGTTTTTTTTTTTGATAATTAATGAGATAGAAAATCAAAGTTCTAATACATTATGTTACAACAAAAACATATTTCTGATGTCGTAGTAATTATTTTGATCTAATTCATTGAACATTATTGAGAGATTAAGGCGTTTGAAGTTGTGCATATTATCGTTTTTTCCGCAAACTAACTGCAGTAGAACGATCAGTACAAAAAAAGGAAAAAAGTATTTGCAAATATTCTACATTGACTTACAATAGGAAAAATAAATCTACTGTTTACTTTCAAAATCTTTTCTAAGGGGGTAAACGAGGTGCTCAAAAATTACGATTTTTTGCAATAAATGTGAAAGGGCTCTAAAGCTCAGTAGGCCTAATCGCTAACTGCTTTTGCGGATGGAAGTGATAATCACCGAGCTATTTAGTGATCCACTACTGCTTTAGTATAACGCCACTAAGATGAATTGTTCAGAAAAGCGTCGATGGATTGGTAATTTTCTCTTTAGTAAACACTGCAAATGGCAAAAAAGTTAGCGAATGGGTTGGCCGGATATTATTTGTTCACTCGGTAAATGAAGACATCAGAGCGAATTAAAGAGTTCTTACTACGATGGGCATAGTGTTTCTTGTAATGTAATAGGCCACCGACCACAACCACAAAACGCCGCCACCGGCATATATCTTGTAGTTTTCATACATTTTATATGGACTTGCCACACACGGTACAAATCGTCGTCGCTCGCTTCTTGTGGCCCGCTTCCGCCACTCAATGCGCCGATACAAAACGCCGCCACACGGTCTCCACGTGGCTAGTTTTCTATGAAATTCTAATCTTTGGTGCGTGGCAGCGACATCTATATTCCCCACGTATATCCAACGGATGTAGAAAATCATTACTCACCATCCTCAAGAGATGGCGTTACTTGCACTGCGATCAATATTAGTATGGAAGCCTACATCGCGCAAGTGAAATTCGAATGCTAACACTTCATATAGACAATCCCGGCAACATCAGTCGGGCCGCGGCCTCCGAGCTACCATCATCATCCAGCTCGGAAGAAGATCTTCCACTTTGGCCTTCCTACAGCTGTATACCAACACATCTTGTATTCGAGGAAAGTCAGTCTGTTTCGTAATTGGATTAGCTATTTAAAAATTGTAGTAGGCTGAAATTTACACTGTATATAACAATACAGGGAGAAAAAAAACAGCCCTTGCTGAGTTTCTTGCCGGTTCTTCTCAGTACAAGGTCTCCCGCCGTAGTTTTGCGAACCGATGGCGTAGTTTCATGACCTTCACAAGTGCTTGTAACAGCCTAGACTGAATAAATGACATTTCATTTCATTTCATTTGAAGAAGTGCCTTGCAATAATGCTGCGTTTCCAAATAGTGCACAGAACAGTTTTATTTTAAATTGCAATTTCTTTTTACTAGTTAACATATCGAATCTCAAGCACATCTCCGTTCGGGAGATGCGAAATATCATCTCAAAATGTTATTAAAATGGTCGTATGACAGAGCAGAGAATCTTCTGAAAAAAATCAGAGATACTCTATATACGTAACCCAACAATCACACGAAGTTTCATTAAAAAATTCAATGGTGTCGATTCTGGCATGATTCTCTAAAGCTAAACTTAAATTTGACAACAGTGTATCCTTGTCATTCTCTATATAGAATAAAAAGGACAGACTGATATTAAATTTAGTTTTAAGTTTAGAGAATGCTGCCAGAATCGACACCATTTTCACCCTATATTAAGATTTTAGCAATAAATTGTTTAAATGAAAAAAGCGTGAATCATATTTTTTTATCTCAAATCTATAGATCATGTAATGTCAACGAAAGAGTATGAATAAAAATGAACAAGCGAAAACAGATCTCATGAATATATTATAATGAAATATTATATATTCTGCTTTTTATATCAAAAGCAATCGTAAATATCACATTTGAATGTATTAATATATGTATTAATTTAAAAGGAAAAGTTTGTGGTGATATAAGTGTTCGGATATATTTTTATATGCTAAAGCCATTATGCTGATAACTTTCTATGTTATATTCAAGTAATAAATAAATATGCAGAAACGTGGTCTCTGAATGTCGGCCTCATAACAAAACTCAGAGTTGCGCAGCGTGCTATGGAGAGGGCTATGCTCGGTGTTTCCCTGCGTGATGAGATCCGAAATACGGAGATCCGTAGAAGGACCGGTGTGTACGACATAGCCCGAAGAGTTAGCACGCTGAAGTGGCAATCTGCAGGCCACATCGCTCGAGGATCTGACAACCGTTGGGTAAGAAAGGTCCTCGAGTGGCGACCACGTACCGGACGACGCAGCGTGGGGCGGCCCCCATAACGGTGGACTGACGACATCGTCAAATCTGCTGGGAGCCGCTGGATGCGGATAGCGCAGGACCGCGCATTGTGGTGTTCTATGGGGGAGGCCTATGTCCACCAGTGGACGGAGAAACGCTGATGGATAGATGGATGGAAATAAGTATGCTAAGCGATTTTTACGAAAGACTAGTTCTGCCCTCTGGTTTCATCGGCATTGATTTAAGGAAAAGGTTTTATAGTAAGCCAGAGAGCAGAAGTCAGAAATATGCTGTCACAGACCAGTTACTTTAGGAAAAAACTAAGCAAGTACGAGTCGGGTACGCCCACCGCGGGTTCCGTACAAATTTGTAGGTACGCAACATAAGTGTCGCCGCACACGGGCCACCGACCACAACCACAAAACGCCGCCACCGGCATATTTCTTGTAGTTTTCATACATTTTATATGGACTCGCCACACACGGTACGCCGGTGGCCGCCACACGCTACAAATCGTCGTTGCTCGCTTCTTGTGGCTCGCACCGGCCACTTAATGCGCCGATACAAAACGCCGCCACACGTCACTCGCGCGATTCCCCACCCCTCTTTCCCTTACCTTAGTCGGCCGCTGTCGCGCGCTTCAGCCACTTTAGTAGCCGCTTCTAGCTTCTCGTGGCGGCGTTTGTGGCTGTGGCGTGTGGCCCGTGTGCGGCGACACTAAATGGTTGCATCTTTTTTTACCCTTCTGCAGAGGGTAAACAAAACCTGGGCAGAGGGTAACCTTATCAAAGCTTATGTTCTTATTTCTATTTTGAGTGTGTATGCTGTTGGTCGCAGATGACCTTTACAGCGTCACCGGGTTTGGGGACGGCGAGATCCTAAGGGGACCTCAAGCCGAGAATTGGCGAGTGCCTCTAGAGGTATTCCAGGCGGATGGCATCTCCCCAAGGGGGAGGCTCCTCTCCGTCTGTAGTCTCTTGACCACTCGAACCTGAGGGGGACTATGTTCTTATAAAGTGTCCAAAGTAGTTAGATTCAGAAGAATACAAACCTAATATAAGTGTAGGAAGGCCAAAGGAGAAGATCTTCCTCCGAGCTGGGTGATGTTAGCTCGGGGGCCGCGGCCCGACTGATGTTGGTCGGGCATCGTATATATGAAGAGTTAGCCTCCGAATTTCATTTGCGCGATGTAGGCTTCCATACTAATATTGATCGCAGTGCAGGTAACGCCATCTCTTGAGGATGGTGAGTAATGATTTTCTACATCCGTTGTATATCTGTGGGGCATACAGATGTCGCCGCCACATAGGTATACAAGAATGTGATAATCTCTTATCTATTAGACAAGTCCGTCCGTCCGTCCGTCCGTCCGTCCGTGGTGCTGTTTCAGCGGCCAAACCGTAAGAGATAGATAAAGAGAATGTATAAGTTATAAGTTGAGAATAGTCTGATAAGACTACAAACCGGATGTGAGTAACGTAGCACTTCCGGTTTTCGAGAAATCACGTGATTTCTATTTCAAACGAAACCACACAAAATCTCCGAAGTTCTCAATTAATTAAATACATTTTTTTTTTGGTGAACATTTGGTTCACTGGTTTGCTAGTATTTAATTAATAGCTTGGAACAGGGGTGCTCAAATGGTCGATTGTGATCACCTACGAATATCTATATATGCTAGGGTATACCCTACCTAGATAGGTAGGTAGGTGGGGTGTATCGTGTATGTACGACTAGCCTACATCACACATACTTGCAGCCTCGCACAGTCGATCGTAAGAAGTCTAAAAATTTTGAGGTAGATAGATCGCCAGCAGTTCAAGTTGGAGCACCATTGGCTTAGAATATTTGTGAGGAACTGCGATTTTGGAAAAAACTACTCGTTCTATCGTCATCATCATCAGTATATTAATGTCCCCACTGCTGGGGCACATACCTTCCCTATGAATGAAATAGGGAGATTGGGCCCTGACCCACCACGCGAGCCTATTTCAGATTAGCGGGTGCTAACCACGGGATCAACGGCTTAACGTACCTTCCGAAGCACGGAGGAACTCGAGATAGAGGATTTTTGGTCACCCATCCAATGACCGACCACTGCGACCTTTGCTTAACTTTAACAGCCGACCGCGCTAACCACCTCCGTCATTGAGCTCCTTGATTTATGCAGAAATTAAAATATCTTGTTTTACGATTTTTATGCCTTTAATAAATCTTTATTGTAATGTCTGTGGATTTTATATTAAACTAGTGGCCCGCCCTCGCTTCGCTTCGGGGTAGAATTGATCAAAATCCTTTCTTAGCGGATGCCTACGTCCAGTGGTTTGGGCTGTGCGTTGATAGATCACTATGTCAGTCAGTCACCTTTGATTTTATATCTATATAGATAAATAAAAAATATTATTCTTAATCTTAAAGTTAAAGTTTGGCTCTTAGATACAAACGAAACGTTGTGTTGTTTTACATTTTTATTTGTTACACATTTAACTATTTAATAATAAATCTAAAGATAATTTAACTAGAAAAAATTCCACACAGTCCAGGCTATTCGGGCGAAGATAATTTTACTAGAAAAAAATCCACGCAGTCCAGGCTATTCGGGCGAAGATAATTTTACTAGAAAAAATTCCACGCAGTCCAGGCTATTCGGGCGAAGATAATTTTACTAGAAAAAAATCCACGCAGTCCAGGCTATTCGGGCGGATGCACTGACAATTATGGTACCACTTTTTTTATTTTTAGCTAAAGTTTACAAAGGAAATGTTCTCCGGAAACACGACGGAAAGTTGAACAATCTATATTTTGTGGCCAATAAAAAAAGTGAGAGGCAGAATACAACATAGGTGATAGTATCGCAGAACCTGTCTGCCGGATTGCGTAATCTATGGCCACTGGTGAAGAAGTAGGGCTGGTCAAACACACGAAATAAAAATTAAAAAAGTGTGCTCAGAGCACACATCTGAATTGATACTTCTTTTATTAAACAACCTAACAGTAGGCGGTGCATAAGGCATAGGGGAATGCAGCAGCGTACGCATCACTCATATATATATATATATAGATATACTAGCTGACTCGGCGAACTTCGTACCGCCTTAGCGTAGCTTTGATGCACTATTTTATTTTGTATAGCTGACCTATATTATGTATGAGTACCTATTCATTGTTAGCGCGGTTATCGATGTGTTGTCACAGATTACCACTGATTTTTTGTTTTAAATTGAATGACGTTGACATTTGTCAGCGCGGTTATCGATGTGGTGTCACAGATTACCACAGATTTTTTGTTTTAAATTGAATGACGTTGACATTCGTTACGTTATATTTTTCAATCTTTCTGAGAGATTTTCTTTATATTTTTTGACGTGACAACGTCTTAAATTAGGTTGCGGCTGGGAGTCACTTATGAAAAAGTGTAACGCTCGGTAACGTTACGATGAGTCTCTCGTGTTAAGTTTAAGTTTACATGTACAATGTTTTAGTAAACAAAATATATTTCTATAGTTAAAATTTGTGCAATTCTTATTTTCATTCAATTCCTTGTTCCTATTGTGCAATTTAATTATATTCATATCAATAAATATTCTACCGAGAAAAAGACGTTGTCACGTAAAATCTTCGCCCGTAAAACCGACTTTACAGGCAACCATTTTTTTTCCGTAAGAACCTTGTACCGAGTATTAGAAAACTACAAAAAAGAATCAGCCAAATCGGTCAAGCCGTTTTCATGTTATGTCGTGACAACGGAAAACGGGTTTCATTTTTATATATATAGATTATCGCGTGTGACGATCGTGACGCTCGCAGCGTTTCAGCCTTCACCGAGTTACCCTCCAACTTTATTGCTCGTCGGGAAGAGCTGCACATGCATCCCACACACACACACAGACTCGATGTGAATCCGCGCGGATTTAAATCGGAACCGCGTGGATCAACATTAGATCCACGCGTGAATATTTTACTGAATAGCACTGCAGGTCACGCGTGTACGACTGCAACTAACGGTACATACACTCCAAAAAATGAGCAGTTAGATAGGCGGTCGAATTGCACAGTCAGCCACTAAGAGCGCCCGCACATTGTAGGGATGTCGAAAGTTGAAAAAAATATCGATATATCGATACATCGATATTTAAAAAAATATCATTATCGGCTTCGATATATCGCGAAAAAAACATCGATATATCGATATATCGGACCAATTTTCCCAAAAATATATTTAGGTCAGCCTTATATTTTTGGATAACAATACAAATTATAATTAAAGAAAGAATTATCAAAGTACCAAATTGCCACTATATGACAGTACAGTATGTACAGTAGAAAATGGAACTAAAATTATCTCCCTAAAAATTAGACCCTATTTTTGAATGATGAAAATGATTGCAGAACCTCTCAGGTGCCATCTTTCGTAAACAAGACTAGACAGTCACACACTTCCACAGAATATAATGGAATTCAGCACAACCAATTCACCAGCGAATAATTAAAAAAATATCATTTTTCATACGAATTTCGATATTGGTTATTTTGTATCGATGTATCGATACATCGAATCAAATTATATCGGCTAAAAATATCGATATATCGAACAAAAAATATCGATATATCGATATATTTTCAACAAGCCTAGCACATTGAGCCAGTGTATAGTCTCGGCCACTAAACGCAGCCGCTAGTGGCGAGGCGGTTGAGAAGAAGCAGGCTCTGTGGCTGAGATTGCGAGCGATGCGCCGCCACTCGAACACTCGGTTTGCGCTTATACTCTACAAAATGTATGAAAAATCTCGTCCATAGCTTGTGATCGCGTTTAGTGGTCGCGACCAATGGCCAAATGCACCGTTGCGCTTAGTTAGACAGACACCTTGTTAGACATTATATGTGGTGAGAACTCCTAGTGAGACAGACATATAAATCCACAGCATTCATCTTAATTTTAAAGATTACTACTGCTTCCAACTTCCCTATTCATTTACAATGCGACCAAGATCATATGGCAATGGACAGGAGTTCATCACTGATGAATAAGTGTTGAAATAAGAATCACTAATGCCTTGATCACACGTACCGAGCCAAAAAGCGAGACAGTGCTTTCGGCCGAGTGCTTGGTACATATAAACAGATAAACAAAAAATAACATTGAGAAAAAAATATAAAAACAATAAATAAAATTAAAAAAAATAAGGGCCACTAGGTCCCCGCCTCAGCACAATGCCGCAGAAACACCAAGGCCACTGATATTCTGGCAGGGCCTAAGGTTGACGCGAATAAAAAAAGCAAAATAAATGTAACCCAACCACAGTTTAAATATCAAAAACAAAGAAAAAAAAAGGCTGAGTACATTTTATTGTCATTTTGTCATTTTATTTTCTTTTTTTATTTTTTTTTGTTCTACGTATAAGCCAGCCGAGCGCTCTCACATGAGTTTTTAACTTCCATCACTGTCGCCCTTGAAACATTTTACTGTCTGTTATTTATTATTTTTTTATTTATTAATATTATGATCATACAGATAATATATCTGTGTACAAGTTCGAGTTGTACATAAACTCATTCGAGTTTTTATTTTACACCAGAGACGTCAAAATTTAAATCACGTAAGTGGATGGTAAAATAGGTATTAACTGTTCCAATAACCGTGGATGCAAACAGCAAGTTCAGCTGTTTGTTTCACTCTATTGTGTCGCCTGCGATTCCTCCCACACAGGCCACAAACAGCAACACTACACAGCTAGCAAACTTGCATACTAGCTTAGCATTAGGCAGACACCGCACCCGTAGGATAAGAGTGCGAAGACCCGGTCTACACACGACACTCTATACCAGGTACGTACCTGGGCGTTTTTCTCCGCCCCCCGCCACAACGGGTAACTAGAGCCGAGGGTCCGAGTCTCAGAGACGCCCTCTAGTTGAGCCGACCCCCTCAAGTTCGAGTGGTCTAGAGGCTCGAGACGGAGAGGAGACTCCCCCCGTGGGGAGATGCCATCCGCCTGGAATACCTCTAGAGGCACTCGCCAATTCTCGGCTTGAGGTCCCCTTAGGATCTCGCCGTCCCCAAACCCGGTGACGCTGCAAAGGTCATCTGCGACCAACAGCATACACACTCAAAATAACTCTGTCGTGTGGCTAGCGCGCATTATTATAATCTATTTAAATAAAACTCAAAGGTGACTGACTGACTGACATAGTGATCTATCAACGCACAGCCCAAACCACTGGACAGATCGGGCTGAAATTTGGCATGCAGGTAGATGTTATGACGTTGGCATCCGCTAAGAAAGGATTTTGATCAATTCTACCCCCAAGGGGATAAAATAGGGAATGAAAGTTTGTATGATACTTTGTCAATTTTAAACCGATCGGGCTGAGACTTTGCATGCAGGTATAAGAAGAATCATAGACGAATGTTATTGTGTATAATACAAGCCTGAGAACAAAAACTGTAGTCTACACTTCAGTTCTACACCGAAGCGAAGCGAGGGCGGGCCGCTAGTATCTTATAATTTCTTTCGCGACCAGTATTTCACAGCCCTGACATTCACTAAGTAGGCGCGGTGTGCGTCCTTCCGTCTGTCTTGTTCTAGTCATTTCATAATCTCCACAAATTACTTTCACTTGTGCTCTTCAAAAAACTTATAGCTTTATGATCTTTAATACATAGTTACGTGCAGAGTAATAGAAAGTCCATCGCGGTTCGAATTGAAAAAAATATTACGCGGATGAAATTATAATCGTGTGAACTTTTCTCGTAGTACTTAGTGGTGAGTTCAATGTCATTGCCGAATTAAACTGCATTCATTTTTTGGTGAGAACTTTTTTGTGAAGATGTGTAATGTTATTTCCCTTTTTTTTGAGGAGATCGATGGTGCGGGTGGCTGGCGCATTCGGCTGCGATCGTTGAAGTTAAGCAACTTTCGCAGTGGTCGGTCATTGGATGGTTGACCGAAAATCTTCTATCTCGAGTTCCTTTGTGCTTCGGAATTGCATTCATTACCACCCGCCAATCCGCACTGGGCCCGCGTGGTGGGTCTTGGCCCAATCTCTCTATTCCATCCGTAGGGAAGACCTGGCAATAGGCTGATAATGATTTCCTTTTTTTGGAATAAATAGTATATTGCTATATACACACATCAAAAGTGTCTAGGGATCAACATATATTTTTGCAATAACTTTTCTCCTGATTGATATTAATTAAAATTTTCTTTAAGGATTCATCAAATAAAGTGTTTTCGTTTGTCACAGTAACGATAAACCAAGTCACCTTTGCATTAATAAAGAAATTTGCCATTTTCCTAATAAAGGGATTTTTGACATTTGAACCACTAACACAAAAGTTCGAAAAAAAGACTGAAATAACAGTTTTCTCTAAAATTTTATTGGGTAACTTAAACAATTAATAATCCGTATTTCTACCGCGAACACTAACAACACAAGAACAACGGTTTGGCATACTCAAAATGAGTTCATCCAAATCACGCTGTGGAATGGCCGCCCATGTTCGTTGCAACAACAAAAAAAGGTCTTCTTGCGACTGGATACCCTCCATATTCGGCAGAGCTCTTCTCTGTAGCATATCCCATGCATGCTCAATCGGGTTCAAGTCTGGCGACTGAGCAGGCCAGGGCAGGACATTGATGTTAGCTGCGGCGAGAGTCTGTCTTACAACTCTTGCGGTGTGCGGTCGTGCATTATCATGCATTAACTGAAATAAGGGACCGATTTGCACTTGTAGAGGAACGATGACGTCTGATACAATCGTCTCAGCATAAATTTGAGCGTTGAGGTTGCCTCTGATCCAAATCAACTCAGTTCTTCCGCCGATCCAAATACCCGCCCATACCATGATGGTTCCACCACTATAAGGATGGACTTCCTGGCAGGATTTTAATCGCTGTTGGCGTCCAGGGGTTCTCCAGTGTCGTATACGTCTTGTATCCGGTCTCATACCAAAACGAGACTCATCAGAAAAGCACACGAAACGCCATTGTTCTTCTGCCCAATTTCTGTGTTCAAGAGCCCATTGATATCGAATCCTACGATTGTGCATTGCTATAGGTGGTACCCGTAGCGGTCTTCGGGAATGAAGGTTCACTTCATGCAAGCGGTTTCTGACTGTTTGGTCGCTAATTAAGTTCCCTGAAGAGTGATGAAGCCTCACGGCTAACATCATGGCGGTTATTGTTGGAGCTCTTCGAGTTAAGATTTGAATGTATCGGTCTTGTCTCCGTGTGGTGCAGCGATACCGTCCTCCATGGCGCTCAGCCACGGTACCAGTGCTTCGGTATCGTGTCCAAAGTCGACTGATAACACTCTGACTTGTATTCAGAGCTAAAGCCACAGTACGTTGCCGGGAACCAGCTTCTATCATTCCCACGGCTCTGAGCATTTCTTCCCTGCTTAAATGACGTCGCCGCTCCATAATAACGTTGGTTTTAATCAGTAGTAGGGAAACAGTAGCACTAATAATGTCTTCAATGCGTTGTATGTTTTTATAGGGAAAATATTGACAGCTGATTTTCATCTTTTACTCGAATTTGATTCACAGTTCCTGATTCAAATTATGAAATGCACCAAAAAGGATCCATATAAATTTATAAAATCATAAATTTATTACAAAGCCACATCTCAATCTCAAGAAATCCGCATAAAAATACTTGATCCCTAGACACTTTTGATGTGTGTAGTAGGGAGGAAACCAAAAACGATGTTTTATTTACTTGAATTAAAAAATAAAGCTTAATAAATAAAAAAACGAACAATTTTGTGAAATTTTAATACGTTATTTATTAGTAAATTATATAAGTGACTTGATGTTAATTATTAGTGGATATCTATAATTATGTTGCGTTTATCAGTAAAAAAACGAAATTAAAGATTTTGTTTTCAAGAAATATGGACTCGGAAACGTTTCTTTAGCAAACATGGAGTGTTTACAGGCAAGTGACGTCACACGGCTCTTAATAAACAGTACAAAGTAATGTCACTTCGACAGACAGCATATTTACAAGCAGATGACGTCATTTTAAGCTCCGCCAATCCTAGTCATGTTAAAATAGATCAAAAATACTTTTTTTCCTTTTTCATGATTTCCAGTAATTTTATCAACTACAGGCAAGTGACGTCACACGGCTCTTAATAAACAGTACATTTTGTAATTACATTTCGATGGCATGTTTACAAGCAGATGACGTCATTTTAAACTGCGTCAATCCTAATCACGTGACAATAGATGAAAAATTTCTTCTTCATGATTTTCAGTAATATTCTCAACTGCAATTTTTTGCCAATGCTATTTCATTCACTCTTTATATTCATCGTAAAGACACATGCGACATTGGTAGAGATATTATGGTATCGATTCTAGCATGATTCTCTAAATCTAAACTTAAATTTAACAACAGTGTATCCTTGTCATTCTCTATACAGAATGAAAAGGAGAGACTGATTTTAAATTTAGTTTTAAGTTTAGAGAATCACGCCAGAATTGACACCAATATATTGGTTCAGTTATAAATAATAGGGGTGATGACGGGGTACAGTAAACGAAATTCTATTTAGTCCGTCAGTTAGATGATCAAAAAATAATGGACACGTATTTTTTCTTTGGGAAATCAACCAAAAAATGACAAAGTTATAGCGCGTCAAAGTTTGGGAGTAGGGGCTCGTGACGTCACTTTTAAGTGAAAATTGCACCAAAACGTGACGTCATGCGACTTTTCAAATCAACATATCTCTGCAATGTTTATATTATGTGAAAAAAGAAAAAATACGTGTCCAATACTTTTTGATAATCTACCTGATAAACGAAGAAAAAAAAATGGGTGCGTGTACTTATGTATCCGCGTGAGAAGTTATCCTTCTTTGGTATCGTTTAAAATTAGTTTTTAATTGCATGCAAATATTTAATTAATAAAATTAATAAAAAGTCTGGAAAAGGACACAGTCAATAAAGTTCAGTTTTAATTTGAAAAAATAAATAAATAATCAAAATATTCAATTAAAATCGCTACTGAATATAATTTATTAGAACATATGTGATTTGCACTTGTATGAAACTCAAACACGTATTCCGAATATACAAACTAGAAACATGTGGATAAATATTATAAATATGAATACCTATAACTGTTACTTTATTACAAAAAATAAAGATGTGGTTTTTGGTTCTACTACACCAATGATCAAGAGATGGCGCTGTAGTCTCCTGAATCGCGCTTTGGTTCCGTTGTTCCAGATTAATAAATACTTTTGATAGGCCTTCACAATGCAGTCATTAGCACCCACTAAATAGAGATTCTATTTCTATTTTGTTGGTAGATTTTCTTAATGTGCGGTAAACACAAAAGTAACAGCATGAAGTTGGTCGCTAGAGCGACCAACTTCATGCTGTTAATATTTTGTGTTACAGTAATGCGCGCGCATCTTAAAATTTCACTCTCATCATTTTTTCATAACGCGCCTAAAGAAGTATAACTTCAAAAATAGTCATCATCCCTATTGTAATAGGTACATTTCTATTAACGTCAATAAAAACGTTTAGTTACTTTATTTTCCATACTGTCATATAGCCTATTCAAGCAGATATTATATGTACGCCGGTATTTCTATAAAAGTCATTTAAAACGTAGCTTGTTAAGTGAGCAAATGATCTTAATAACATAGGAAATGTAATGGTTTTAATGGCAGACAGCAATTCATTCAACTTTCTAATTTGCTTAATATTTATCAATAGATTTATGTTACGAGTGTTTATTGACTTCCGGTGTTTAGTTTTAAAATATCCGCTGTAATGTCATTATCACTACATAGTATAAAACAAAGTCGGTTTCTCTGTCCCTATGTCCCTTTGTATGCATAAATCTTTGAAACTACGCAACGGATTTTGATGCGGTTTTTTTTAATAGATAGAGTGATTCAAGAGGAAGGTTTATATGAATAATACATGCATAATATAGTAGAGAAACACTGATAATTTTAGAGGTTTTTAATGTAAGGTCGTAAATAAACACATTTTTTGCGCTTACATTCCAAACGCTGGCTGAACCCCACGAGATAGATCAAAATAATGTACTACAGTATTGTACACCTTAAAAAGGTCTACAAAAAAGTTCGCGATGGTATATGTCTATCTCTTAAGGATAACCCACAATAACCAATTTTTATCCTATACTTTTTACGAGAAATAATAGATTATTTACGAAGCGATTTTAAGTAATATAACATTCATCCTTATCCAATTAAGTACCTTAAATACATTGTGCATTTAATATAGAACAATTTGGCCCTTTAACCCGTATAATTTAAATGAATATTTTCGAAGATATTACAAATTTAAAATTCAGGGACATAGCGGTTCCGACGCTACCGGGCTTGGCGGCGCGTGCCTATTGTAATTGGGTATTAGAAGAATGTCATTGTGTATAATACAAGCCTGAGAACAAAAACTATAGTCTACACTACAGCTTTACACCGAAGCGAAGCGAGGGCGGGCCACTAGTAAGTTATAACAGTCAAATCACGAATCCCTATCTATTGAGTTAATTTAGAAAAACCAATCGCCATAAAATAATTGAATGTCAAGTAAATATGTACTTACATTTTATAGAATAGCTTCCGAACTAAATATGTCATTGTACCAAATAAGTCGAGGAAGCAAGCGTCTTTAAGCTATGATGGTCGCTCACGGTTCCCAACTTAGGGATTTTGCCCCCAGATTTAGGGGCTAGAAGGGTTAAAACGGACTTTTTTAGGGGCCGGAATTTTTTGGGGTTTCTTTTAGGGGCTTAATTAAATAGAAAAACAAAGCGTGTGTTTTCTTTCAGTTTTGTGCGTAGAATGGAACACACAACAATATGAAACGACTGAACTGACTGTGTGGCAGGTTGTCTCCTAAGGCTGTATGGACTTAAGTTCTTTGCCTTCCACCAATCAAAACAGCTAATTAAGATTTAACAGCCTGTCAGCTCATTTTCGTTTGATTTTCCATTCGGAAAATGTAATTATTCAATAAAATAACTTACTGTAATTAAATATGTAACGTTTCTATTTATGACCAATGAAAGAATTTAGGTAATAACATAATTCTACATATAAATTTCTATATTTAGGGGATTTTAGGGGAATTTAAAAAATACTTAGGGTAAAATGTTGGTAAGGGTTGGTAACACTGTGGTCAGTAAAATAGCGTTTTAATATTCTCGTTGTACAAACCCCAAAAGTCTTTGATAGGTGCAAATATGATAAGAGACTTTATGTGTATATGCTGTTGGTCGCAAATGACGTTTACAGCGTCACCGGGTTTGGGGACGGCGAGATCTTAAGGACCTCAAGCCGGGAATTGGCGAGTGCCTGAGCTATTCCAGGCGAATGGCTCCTCCCCACGGGGGGAGTCTCCTTACCGTCTGGAGCCTTTGAGAGTTTTTTTGAGTGTGTATGCTGTTGGTCGCAGATGACCTTTGCAGCATCACCGGGTTTGGGGACGGCGAGATCCTAAGGGGACCTCAAGCCGAGAATTGGCGAGTGCTTCTAGAGGTATTCCAGGCGGATGGCATCTCCCCACGGGGGGAGTCTCCTCTCCGTCTGGAGCCTCTAGAATACTTGAACCTGATGGGGTCGGCTCAACTAGAGGGCGTCTCTGAGACTCGGACCCTTGGCTCTAGTTAGCCGTTGTGGTGGGGGGCGGGGAAAAACGCCCAGGTACGTACCTGGTCCTGGTATAGCGTGTCGTGTGTAGACCGGGTCTTCGCACTCTTATCCTACGGGTGCGGTGTCTGCCTAATGCTAAGCTAGTGTGCACGTTTGCTAGCTGTGTAGTGTTGGTGTTTGTGGCCTGTGTGTAGGCTTACCAGATGATAAAATCAAAAGTCCGGAGAAAAGGTATGATTTCTATTGAAAAATCCTGAAATTTTGTACAGCTTGAGAATTTTCTCTCAAAAGTACTTAACAATTTAAAAAAGTCGTAATATTATCGTTTATACTCTGCTCACACTTTTAAATCAATATAATTGGAAGAGCTTGACATGTAGGGCATTATATGAATCCATAATTAACGAAAAAACCTTACTTATAAATGTATCTTAAACTGATTAAGTACCTACTTGGATAATAAAGTACTGATTTTAATTGTGCAATTATTACCAATAGAAGATTATTTTTAGTTTGTCTAACTTTTTATTAAAGAGATCTTTAAAACGTAAGCTGTATTTAATTGGGAATTCAATAAATCCTGAGATTTCATGAGATTTGCAAATCCAGCCGCAATCCTGAGAAGAGTCCAAAAATCCTGAAATCTCAGGACAAATCCTGAGATATGGTAACCCTACCTGTGTGGGACGAGCCGGAGGCGCGTTGGTTCGGGTGATTTCATCGTCGGGGTGTACACAGAAACCTTATTTTCTAAGGCTTATATTATTTAATCAGACAAAAATCTCAAAGGAGAATGGGCAAAATGTGTGGACATTGGGCTCGGAAGCGGCCACTTTAAAAACACTATTTTTAAGACTCATTATGATAAGACAAAAAATACTTAGTATGGACAAAAAGTCCTATATTATCGATAAAAAAAGTTATGACTTCTTATTTATGACCTAAACAATAGAAGTAATAAATCATTCAACAAGCGTTCCTTTTTGACTAAAACATTACCTGCTAGGTCTCTTCATTATTCCCTTTATGCAGACGCCGTTTTGACGTCATTCTGACATCACAATGACGCCATCTTGTAACAGTTAACAACAACACTTTCACTTTATCTATTATTTTTAAAGCGATATGCATTATGGGGATTTATTGGCGTAAACACTCGTTTTCAAAATAAATTCAATTAAAAAAAAGAGTGTGCTTATGAACACAGGACTGAAGTGAAACTTCTTTAGCTCCATCTGTATATATATATATATATTGTAGTAGAAAAAAAAATAGCAAAAAAAGTTAATTAATAAAAAGTTATAATTTTTTAAAGTCGTAAAATAATGAAAAAAAAATATAACTCGAAAACTACAAAAAATCGCGGAACATACATGGGGGTGAAATCAATAGGTATGGTACTCAGCAATCACCTAACACCGGCTTGACCCCTTAAAAGAAACATCAACATCCAACATGTGTCTATGTGTGTGTGTACAATTATAAATGTATGTACGTACATTCATTTACTAGCTATAAGAGAAAGAGAGAAATAAAATTTGCGCGCATTTAATACAAATTAGGTTCCTTATATACATAATTGTTTATTAATTAAATTCTTTTGTAATTTTTATCTTTAACTGTACTGTATATTGCGATACCCTGATAGGGTTCATGTTAGGTACTATAAGCATTTTGTAACCATCAAAGTAACCACATGAGTGCAATAAATTGAATTGAATTGAATATCCCCCAGTCAACTCCCGTTCAATAAACGAACACACTTAAACGTAACGCGTAACGCATTCGCCAGCTTACCCCCCAAGTCAAGCGTGTATATAGAAGTTTTACTTCAATAAGTTTAAGAAATTCTCTTTAATTACAATAATATGAAGGTTAAGTGTCGCCGCACACGGGTCACCGACCACAGCCATAAAACTCCGCCACCGGCATATTTCTTGTAGTTTTCATACATTTTATACGGACTCGCCACACACGGTACGCCGGTGGCCGCCACACGCTACATACAAATGGTCGTTGCTCGCTTCTTGTGGCTCGCACCGGCCACTTAATGCGCCGATACAAAACGCCGCCACACGTCACTCGCGCGATTCCCCACCACTCTCTCCCTTACCTTAGTCGGCCGCTGTCGCGCGCCTCAGGCACTTTAGTAGCCGCTTCTAGCTTCTCGTGGCGGCGTTTGTGGCTGTGGCGTGTGGCCCGGCGACAATAACTCTCTCGCTAAGTGTTTAGTGACCGGATGCTTTGTTCGAGTGCAGTGTTATGTCAGAAAGCACGTCAACAATTAGAGAGTGTGTAACGATGCTAGGGCAGCGACGACATCTTTGTAGTTTCAACTTTTTAGATTGTTTACTTCATGTCATTTGCATTTATAATGCGATTCAAATAAGAATAGGAAAGCCAATGACCTCTATCTGTCAAATGGCGCTTGAAAAGTACGGTTTGCAAAAAAGCTTGGACCCTTTTTAGCACTCCGCTAATTCAAGAATAAAAACCAAACATTTGTAAACAAACAATAACAAATATTGATAATTAATATCGGTTGATATTTTTTTTTTCACTTATTGAGCTTTGGCCATGAATGGTTGATAACCGAAATCGTCAACCAAATTTCACTTTAAGTTGCGTTCAGAAACTCGATTTCAAACTTTCGTTTACATAAAGGATGCATGTTCGTATGTGACCTGGTAATAGTGCATGATTATTCATAACTACTCCGGCGGTAATGCAGAGATGAGCGGAATAGAAGAGCTAGATTCTTATTAATGTTTTATCTCATAGTCTAAATAAATAAATATTAAATAAAGCTAGTTTTTACGGGTTAATGCACGAAACTTTATTATTATTTATTATTAAAAAATAAAGTTTCGTGCATTAACCAGTAAAAACTAGTTTTATTTAATGAGTGATGTGCGTGAAAACCTAAGAAACAAATAAATAAATATTATTAAAAATCGGTGTTTTTTCTGAATCTTAGTAAATAAATGTTATTAAAAAAACTGATACTTTTTCTCACTAAATCTTAGTAAATAAGTTTTATTAAATAAAAACTTTTTTATGCTCACTCTACCTATTTGGTTTGAATTGACAGCTATGACATCACAATATGGCGCCCAGTCGGTCCTATTCTTAGTTGAATCGCATTATAGGCTATTAAACATCCATGACTGGAGTACAAATGCTCGTATTCATCACACAAACATCTGCCACCACCGGGATTCTTACCTGGGACCTCTCGATTCGGTAACACCATGAAACCCGGCGTACAAAACAATCGGCCACGGAGGTCGTCAATATCTCATATTCAATACTTATATTAAGTACCTACCTATATCCATTTAAATAACCCGTTTCTCAGATGTACTTGAAGGTCACACAACGTTGTTCCAATCATGACCCCCAAGCTTTCCAACATAAGAAAGTGAGACCTGTCTTGAGGTCGTGAAGTGAAATAACATAGCATAACTTAGCTGAGCTCTGAGGCTCCCAAGTTAACTGCCATAAGATTTCGTTGATAGTTATTTATGGTATAAGTGCGGGAAGTTGATTTTTTTAAGAGAAAACAGTATAATTTTCAGTATACTTGCAGCCTAAGAATAGGGATGATGACTAATTTTTTTTTTCTTCGTTTATCAGGTAGATTATCAAAAAGTGTTGGACACGTATTTTTTCTTTTGTTCACATAATATAAACATTGCAGAGATATATTGATTTGAAAAGTCGCATGACGTCACGTTCGAGTACACTTTTAAGCGAATATTCACTAAAAAGTGACGTCACGAGCCTACCCTACTCCCAAAGTTTGACGCGCTATAACTTTGTCTTTTTTTGGTTGATTGCCCAAAGAAAAAATACGTGTCCATTATTTTTTGATCATCTAACTGACGGACTAAATAGAATTTCGTTTACTGTACCCCGTCATCACCCCTATTGCAAGAGAAAATTCGACACGGCTATCAGAGCTTCGGTAGCATAATGGTCAGTGCATTAGCCCGGATAGAGGAGGGTGCGGGTTCGAGTCCGTTTATATCTAGCAGTTAAATGCTTTAAATAAAAAATATAATAATAGTATATCTTTAGGTGATAAAGTAATCTTTTGACGTGACAACGTCTTAAATTAGGTTGCGGCTGGGAGTCACTTATGAAAAAGTGTAACGCTCGGTAACGTTACGATGAGTCTCTCGTGTTAAGTTTAAGTTTACATGTACAATGTTTTAGTAAACAAAATATATTTCTATAGTTAAAATTTGTGCAATTCTTATTTTCATTCAATTCCTTGTTCCTATTGTGCAATTTAATTATATTCATATCAATAAATATTCTACCGAGCAAAAGACGTTGTCACGTAAAATCTTCGCCCGTAAAACCGACTTTACAGGCAACCATTTTTTTTTAATTACATAATATTTCATCTTCGTCGAATCAAGTTTACTTTCCGAAATGGCCGGTCCGTCTCCTCTCCTTATTCTATCCATATGGATGTTCGTGCACCAGCAGCGGGGACATTATTTTTTAACCGACGAAACAAACAAACATACAAAGAATTATTATGGATTTACTTTTTCAAATATTAATTTGACTAGAGATAAAATACATTTATACGAGACGCAACAACTTGTTACAAATTGTCTATGATATAGGGCAAATGACGTCGAAACCATGATTAAAAATATACCTACCTACCTACATACCTACTGCACCCTTAGCACGACCCAATATCGAATTCGAATAGTTTGCGAGTCCGAAATGTCTTTGTCAAATGTGTACTGATTTTAGTTCTAACTACGTACTTTGTGCTGCTGTTCAAGTTTCCATCCAAAATTTGACATTGACATTTCGCACTCGCAAACTATTCGAATTCGATAATGGTTCGTGCTAGGGGTACTGCTCATAGAGGTATAAGAATAGAGTAGGGAAGGTGGCTCTAAAAGTATCCGTCTAGTAGAAAGAGAAAGAAGATGAGAGGCTGGCTATCTCTCTCTTGTGACGCATGGCATCCAATGGCATCACATCGAAATAGTAAGATGCTTACGGTTGCCAATGTGCATGCGCGATTAGAGGGAGAAAGCTAGCGGTCTCTCATCTCCTTTCTCTTTTAATAGAGGGATACTTCCACTTGTAGTAGAGTCTATATCTCCCCTACTCTATTCTTATACCTCTATGGTACTGCTCCACGTCGCTGCGCGTGAACGTTTTACTATGCCGGCGTTTTTCTCTTTTTTTTTTTAAATTTATTTATCAAATATAATTTTAAACTGTTAACTATACTTTATAATTTCGCCAAACTGATTAACAGTTTATTGGCGAAAAATGCACTCATTTTTAATCATATATATCAATTTGAAATTTACTACAAAAACAATGCCTATATTTTTATCTAATTAAGTTGCCTTGGCCTTAAATTAAACAATTCATTCATTACATACAGTACCTATCCTAACATGCCAATGCCACAAGTAATATTGCAAATTACTTCTTATAATAAAATAAATGAATTACAATTTGTTATTCATTTATTGTATGTTAATAAACAGTTAGATACAGAATATAATTTTATTAACCCTCATATTACACATTACAGATACAAATAAAAAAACCTCAGCGCTAACCAGGACCCTGCCTCAGCATTAGCTGATGCGACATTGTGTCGCACCAGCGCTGTTATTCTGGCAGGGCCTGTTTAGTGACACAAAAAAAAGACATGTAAAAAAATTTTTACTACTTGAAAGGATGTATGGACTTATCATCCTTTGCTTTCAAGTAACAAAAAATTAAGTTAAAAAATGTCAATCAAAAATACAACAATATAAACAGCAAGCAAAGCAATGCAAAAACAAAGCGAAGCAATTCATTTCAGCCTAAAAAAATCATTTAAATTCAAAATATACATGATTGATAAAGCAACCGCAACCGCCACCCAAAACAAATATATTATAAATTTTCTCTAACAGGATTTGTTTTACTATACATTTGAAACCTAATACGCTAGTGCAGTCCGCCATATCCAAGCTATTAAATATTCGTGGAACTAAATACTCTGATGCCGACCAACAAAGGTATTTCATTCATACGGTGATAAATGATAAAGAATCATTTCATATTGTAGTCGCGTCCGTACGCGGTTAAGGCTGCGTTTCCACCAGAGATGTGCGATGGAAATGTGTCGTGCGAGGATGTCTAGCTGTGCTGTGAAAATGTGTGGGGATTTCCACCAAAGCTGTGCGATGAAAATGTGCCTACGAGTATGTGTAGCGGAGCTGTGAAAATGCGCATTAATGTGTGGTGCGAGGATGTCTAGCTGTGCTGTGAAAATGTGTGGGGATTTCCACCAAAGCTGTGCGATGAAAATGTGCCTACGAGGATGTGTAGCGGAGCTGTGAAAATGCGCATTAATGTGTGGTGCGAGGATGCGTTGCTTTATTTTCTGCTTCCATTTCTTTATCGCAAATTGTTAAATATAAAAGTATCTTCTTTTTCCAATTATCCATATCTATTTTGTGCACTTCTACTTCCAACAAACTTCGTCTACGGACTGGCTGGTACAGTATGCGCAAACCTCGCGTTTTTGTCGAAATTTTTACCACGTACGACAAAACTGTGGAATATGTTGTCGCCAGCAGTGTTTCCGGACCAATACGACCCAAGAATCTTCAAAAAAAGAGCGTACTCCTTCCTTAAAGGCCGGCATCGCATTTGTGATACTCCTGGTGTTGCATGTGTCCATGGGCGACGGTGATCACTTACCATCAGGTGAGCCGTCTGCTCGTATGCCCCCTATAACATAAAAAAAAATCCTTCTCAACACACATTCCTCGCAACACATCCCTCGTACACATCCCTCGCACACATCCCTCGCTTGTTTTGTATGCGCAAAAATCTAGCTCCGCTGAGCCATTTCCACCAGAGCTGTGCTGACCGAGGAGAGGTAAATGAAGCGATTCTATTGGTTCTTTCAAACTCAAACTCATTTATTCAGTCTAGGCTGTTACAAGCTCTTGTGAAAGTCAAACGCTACGCCATCGGTTCGTAAATCTACGGCGGGAGACCTTGTACCGAGAAGAACCGGCAAGAAACTCAGCAATTGCTATTTTTTTCTCCCTGTTTTGTTTCATACAGTGTCGTCAATTGAAAGATGACATCAAAACTAAAAACATGTGTTGATGTCATATTTCATCACATTAATATTATTAATTAACAATAAGTTAAGTATAACTAACGATTTTCAACCAAATTAGTAAAGTAAAACGACTTAGTCTATTATATTAAGCCCAAGGTGCCTTATCATTTATAAAATCTTTAACTGTATAGTAACCTTTCTTAAGGAGACTAGTTTTTATACGCACTTTAAACTTATTAAAAGGTAAATTTATTATTTCTTTTGGTATTTTATTATAGTAACATACACCTTGACCCACAAATGAACCAAGAACCTTTTGGAGTCTCAACGGTGGCAATTTGAGTTTATCTTTACAAACACATCCCTCGCTATGCATCCTCGCACATCTCTGGTGGAAACGCAGCCTAAGGCGGGCAGTCAAGGTCGGCCGATCTGTGGCCCCTACGACCGGTTCTCGCACTTTCACACGACTTCGAAAGTAAAATTCATCGGCCGCGGTCAAAGATGAAACGTTATACCCCACCTTTGCGTATAGATTCAGACTGAGATTTAGGGATTACAGCAATCGTATATCTAACCATATTATGTTGCTAGGACATCATCAACAGCCTATTTAATAACATACAGCAAATTAAGATTGATTTCGGATGGTCCTCATGCTAAGATTATAAAAAATTATAATCATGTACCTAATATCTATCTTAATATATATAAATCTCGTGTCACAATGTTTGTCCTCATTGGACTCCTAAACCACTTAACCGATTATAATAAAATTCGCACACCATGTGCAGTTCGATCCAACTTGAGAGATAGGATAGTTTAAATCTCAAATTATAGTCGCAATTTTAATTTATTGCTAATTATTACTTTTGGGCGGTACGAAGTTCGCCGAGTCAGCTAGTCTATATATATAAAACTCAAAGGTGACTAACTGACATAGTGATCTATCAACGCACAGCCCAAACCACTGGACGGATCGGGCTGAAATTTGGCATGCAGGTAGATGTTATGACGTAGGCATCCGCTAAGAAAGGATTTTGATCAATTCTACCCCCAAGGGGATAAAATAGGGAATGAAAGTTTGTATAAAACTTTGTCAATTTTAAACCGATCGGGCTGATACTTTGCATGCAGGTATAAGAAGAATCATAGATGAATGTCATTGTGTATAATACAAGCTTGAGAACAAAAACTGTAGTGTACACTTCAGTTCTACACCGAAGCGAAGCGAGGGCGGGCCGCTACTAAATAATAAAGAAATATCTGCAAAATTCAATAATCAATTAAAATCATATTTAATCCAAAAATGTTATTATAATTTGAAAGAATTTTTAATGACTAATGTAATTAATTTTAAAAGTTGTCATTTTCATTATTATTATTGTTTATTGAAATTGTTAAATCTATTTTATAAAATTTATTTGTTTGCTGTGTAAAAATTAAATATGAACAAAGTAGGTACCTATAATTATACAATTTAACGCGCCCTCTGGCTTCGTCACATATTTGATGTACCATCTTATATGTAATGTGACATGCGTTCGGCTGCGATCGTTGAAGCTAAGCAACTTTCGCAGTGGTCGGTTTCGGAAGACACGTTAAGCACTTAGTCCCGGCTTCATCGGCTTCATCTGCAGTCGTTAGCACTCACCACTCCGCATTGGGCCAGCGTGGTCCGTCATGGCCCAATCTCCCTATTACATCTAGAGGGAAGGCCTGTGCCCCAGCAGTGGGGACATTAATAGGCTTATGATGAAAGATTTCGTAAGCTGAGTACTTAGAAACTTTAACTGGACCATTTAAATTGCACATCCCCTTTCTACACTCTCTCGTGTTCGGCAACTCGGAGTTAATTGTCCGTGGTAGTGTATGCCATTTGTAAAACATAATTACTGTCGTCAGTATGAGACACAAGCAATTCGTCGAATCGTCAACTGAGACGACACGTTAAAGAATTAATTTGCCAACACCAAATTTAGAGTAATCTGTTAAAAACTGACTTCATAATAGTAAAAAACTATTCTGTGCACGCACCACACATCTGAAGCGAAAGTTCTTTTCTTAAATAAACTAACATTAGGCCATTATCCCCAAAAACAGGACTGTTCTAATACATCTATAAATTTGAGATACAAAGACAATTTAGCCATACCCTCACCATGTCTTAAAATCCATAGTTCAGGTCCACAAATAAACGCAATTAAAATTTATAACAAATTACCTAAATATACCTAGTCAGGTCATAAATTCTGTCACATGTTTAATATAAAATAATTGAAACAAGTTTATTCATTATGTAACCATTTATATACCAAAATGAACTTAACAAAACATAGATTCTTATGACAATAAAGTTTATTCAAAATGACCTCCGTGATTTTGAATACAGGCCTTCAATCTGCGCGGCTAATTGTCTATTGCAGCACGAACGAGGTCCTTGCCAATATCCAAAAGATTCCAAATTATAATGAGGCTTTGAGCACGCCTTTTCCTCCAAGTGTTGCCATATTTTGTAATGTAACGGACTCAAATCTGGACTGAAGGACCAGTCTTCGTGCCGGATGAAGTCGATTTCACGCGCCGCCAGCTAGTCTTGTGTGCTCTTCGCTCTATGAGCTGGCGCCGAATCTTGTTGGAATACCCAGTGCCTGTTATTGAACATGGTATGAGAAACAGGTTCCACAAGGTTGGTCAGGGCTGTATTTTGATACACAACTGCATTCGTTTTTACACCTTTCTTACAAAAATGTACCTCTGTTAAACCCCAATAAGAAACTCTCAACCATACCATGAGCGAGGTTGGAAAATGACCTCGTTGGACACGCGGAATACGATTGCTCGCTTCTTCACTACTGTGTGCGTACACCTTATCATTTTGTTTGTTGTAGCTCTCTTCTACGGTAATATCCCTATATTTTTTTCCCGCGTACCGCTTTAACAAAACGCGGCATCTCTTCAGTCTCAGGTCCATTAGACGAGCATTCAAACGATGTCCTGTTTTTCTTCGATATACCCGAAGCCCTGAGTCTTCATTTAACACCCTTTTCACCGTGGTTCTGCTTAACCCCATCTGAAGGGCCAACAATTTCTGCTTACGTTTGGGATTTCTTTGAATTCGCGCCTTCACAGCTTTTATCACTGCTGGAGTCCTAACAGACCGAGGGCGACCACTTCTTGACCTGAAATCTACACTAGAGTCTTCACTGTATCGTTTGATGGTACGATAAACGAATCTTTTGGCTATATTAAAATTTTTCAGTATGTCAAAAATTTGAATTGGCGCGTAACCGCAACGATGCAACGCAATAACTGCAACACGGTCTTCTTTAAGCGTCCACTCCATATTTATAAATGAATAAAATTCTGAAAAGTATACATTTTTATTTTCATGAACAATTCGTAATTCGAATTCAATAATTGCAATTGTGTTTTAAAATTAACCCTGTTTAGACTGTTGAACACAATACCCTGTCTGTGCGTCGCGCTGCGTGTGCAGTCGGGTAAAAAGACGTGATTTTTCCAATAAGCAATCACCATAAACAAGGTTTGTTTGTTTTGAACCGCATCTGCTTGTGTGTAAAGCTTTCAATGCTTTCTCCCGCGGAATGTAGACGCGCTAGCCTGCCGCGGCTGGCATGGATGTGACGTCACACTGCTCGCCACTCTACAGGGCAATGACCTTAGTCGACAAACTATTAACAAATACATGATAGACTGTACCCTTAGTACGAGTTTTACAATACGAAAACTATGATTTAAATTCTATCATTAAATCATTTGTGTCTTCTTAAATTTTAAGTATATTTGGATACTTTTCCCCAAAATGGATATAGAAACATAATTTACAATTACGAAAACTATGATAGTTTTCGTCAGCTCAAACTCGTACTAAGGGTACTGTATATTGTTTTAAACTCTCGTGGTTACTAACACTGTAATATTTTTTGTTATTTTTTTAATTTAATTTTATTTATTACAACCATAATGTGTACAGTGGGTGGTAGGTACATAAGTATATAATAATGAGCATTATGGACCCCGTCGGGCACGCAATTAGTTAAAAGACAGGATGCGCTTCCCAAAAATGAACAACACTCAATTATAATTGAAGATAAAGATTGTTATATATATGTATATGCTTATTTTTGATTGTGATAATTGGATATATAATCTCGAACCTTAGAGTTCTCGCATAATGCGATTCAAATAAGAATAGGAAAGCCAATGACCTCCATCTGTCAAATGTCGCTTGAAAAGTACAGTTTGTAAAAAAAACTCGGAACACTTTTTTAGCACTCGGCTGATTCTAGGATAAAAACCAATCATTTTTAAACAAACAATAACAAATGTTGATAATTAATTATTAGTTGTTTTTTTTTTCATTTATTGAGCTTTGGCTATGAATGGTGGATAACCTTAATCGTCAACCGAATGTCACTTTATGTTGCGTTCAAAAACTCGATTTAAAACTTTCGTTTACATAAAGGATGCATGTTCGTATGTGACCTGCATGATTATTCATAACTTCTCTGCCGGTAATGCAGAGATGAGCGAAATTGAAGAGCTAGATTGTGATTAATGTTTTTTTCACACAGTCTTAATAAAGAAATACTATTTCAAATCGGTTGTGTTCTTTCTCAACCTTAGTAAATTTAATTTATTTTTGTAAATCTGATGTTTTGTCTCACTTAATCTTAAAAAAATAAGTTATTAAATAGCAACATTTTTTTGCTCACTCTACCCTCTACACTCTACTCTATTTTGTTTGAATTGACAGCTATGACGTCCAAATATGGCGCCCAGTCGGTCCTATTCTTAGTCGAATCCCATTATACGTTTGCCAACCCTGCGCGGCGCGGCCTCGCCCGCGACATCACAGATCGTAGGACAGCACCTCTATGTTAAAAATCCCAGCGCGACCGCCGACTGGGTATGTAAAATGGACACATACATGAGATTACCTTATGTATATTGTTTTAAACTTTCATGGTCACTAACATTATAGTAATATATGTATCGAACGCAATAAAAGTCTTCGTCGGAGGGTAGACCGATATATCTGCCAATAACAGCCTACCCGCAATGAGGGCTATCGCGTATGAATCCGCCGCTAGAGGCGCTAGTGTAGCGTGAGGTCCCCGAAATGTCAAATGTTATTGATTGTTGGTTGACTACGCGGGTTTATTTCTAATTAAAATAATGTTGTGAATAATTGGTAACAATTCGGCTTAATTTTGGCAAATATGAGTTATGTGGCAATGAATGTCAGTTATTAAAAATTTGAGCTTAGTAAAATGATTATGTTCCCATTTTTTCCGAATAAAACGGAACTGCGCGTCACTGTGGCATGGCCTATTATGTTTAGGATATGGTTCTTTTGTGTTAAAATACGATCTAAATGTAACCTTTGATTTCATGTGCGTATTAATAAACTTTAAAAGTTACAATTTAGGACCTCACTCAACAGTGACGCCATCTGGTGAGGCAGAAAACGGTAGCCCTCATTACTTCAGTTACTCCGTGATCATGGCGCTTGCAACAGTGCCGAAATATCGGAAACTCGCTAAAAACTAAGTACGAGTACATGCTAACAATCCCGTAAATAACTTATATTACTTTATGTACTCTCTATTTTGTGGTTGTGCCTTATAAATAATCAATTTAACAATACCAAACTCGTCTACAATGTAAAAGTGGTTGTATTCTTTAGTA
The DNA here is from genome assembly GCA_902850365.2 of Chilo suppressalis. Lineage (NCBI taxonomy): Eukaryota > Metazoa > Arthropoda > Insecta > Lepidoptera > Crambidae > Chilo > Chilo suppressalis. The sequence continues at coordinate 466,684 of OU963920.1, read as the reverse complement.
CATACCGTTTATAATCTGCTAAAGTTGATTGTATACGAGTACCTGTCTCCGAACTGCGGTACAGCGTATTCAATCATGGCCATTCCTTTATTTGTACAATGATAATGCTTGTCGAATCACACGTTTCAATGTATTGTAGTTTGGTAACGAGGGTTCGCTGGGTCAGCTAGTATATCTTTATATATATAATTCTTCTGTGAGTGTGTATGTCACTGAACTTCTCTTAAACGACTGGACCTATTTTGATGAAATTTTTTGTGTGTGTTCAAGGGGATCTGAGAATGGTTTAGATTCACAATTTTGTCCGCTGCACAATGTTTTTTTAATTTTTTTTATGGCGGTACGAAGTTCGCTGGGTCAGCTAGTATATATATATGACATTACCTTTTGGTGGACGCAACGGGTATTTTAAGGTTTGCATGTGATAGAAATAAAATTGTATCCATTTAATAAATATTATTTTTGTTTTGTTTCAGTTCCCAAGGCGGGGAGCGGTAAGTTTCGTTACCATGGTAACCATCCATACCACAACAGGAATAAATCTTGATTTCTTTCAGTGAACTATAACAGCGACCTTCGTGTCGTAGGACACTTGGTGGGTAAGACAATTTTTTTGCAAAATTCTATGGAAAAAATGAAACGTAAATGCGGCACGAGCGTCACACGACTATATGTATATTGTGTGTTGAAGAATAAAAACTTGTGGCGACGACATCTATATGCCCCACGTATATTATACAACGGATGGAGGAAATCATTACTCACCATCCTCAAGAGATGGCGTTACCTGCACTGCGATCATAATAGTATGGAAGCCTACATCGCGCAAATGAAATTCGGAGGCTAACTCTTCATATATACGATGCCCGACCAACAACAGCCGGGCCGCGGCCCCCGAGCTACCATCATCCAGCTCGGAGGAAGATCTTCCCCTTTGGCCGTCCTACAAACTGTTTCAATGTTAGCAGCCGTGCCCCACAATAGAATGCCATACGACATAATGCATAATGCTGTGAAAATAGCTGAAGTGTATTGTCCTAGCAGTGTCGACATCTGTAAGCCGTCTTATTTTATAAATTACAGAAGCAGCGGAACTAAGTTTACCGGCTAGTGTTGTAATGTGAGGGGTTCCATTGAAGTTTGTGGTCTAGTGTTACGCCTAAAAAAACGGTTGTATCGACTAAAATTAGTTTTTCATCATTAAGAATTAAATCCCCCATTTCAGTATGCTTTACATTATCATTATCATAATCAACTGTAAGTGATTTACTTCTAAAATACAATTATGAGGAAACTCAAGATCTTATTAGGTAAACTACCTATTATTGTACACGCTCCCACGCGCATGAACACACACCCACACGCACAAACGCACACACAAACACACACACGCACACACACACACAAACACACACACACACACACACGCACACACGCACACACACACACACACACGCACACAAACACATACAGATTCATTTGCATTAAGTTCTTAAGATGTACGCTATTGAGATTGAGTTTACTTATCTGGGATGAGCCACTGACTCCTGAAATACAGGACATGTCCTAGTTTGGGAGTTTGAGACTCACACTGTTTTGAAAATGTTATTGGTAAGGTGCTTATTGTAAAATTAATGTTCATGTATCATTTTACTATTGTTAAATAAATATTATTATTATTAAAAAAATATATATTACAGGCAAATATTACAGACATTCGGCAAAGTAAATTTCGCAAATTTAGTTTTGCTCGCATTAAGTCTAAGATTATTAGAAGAGAACCAGGGAAGTACCTTGTAAGTGCATCATACATCGCCATAATGAGGGCTATCGCGTATGAATCCGCCGCTAGAGGCGCTAGTGTAGCGTGAGGTCTCCGAAATGTCAAATGTTATTGCTTGTTGGTTGACTACGCGGGTTTATTTCTAATAAAAACAATGTTGTGAATAATTGGTAACAATTCGGCTTAATTATGGCAAATATGAGTTATGTGGCAATGAATGTCAGTTATTAAAAATTTGAGCTTAGAAAAATGATTATGTTCCCATTTTTTCCGAATAAAACGGAACTGGGCGTCACTGTGGCATGGCCTATTATGTTTAGGATATGGTTCTTTTGTGTTAAAATACGATCTAAATGTAACCTTTGATTTCATGTGCGTATTAATAAACTTTAAAAGTTACAATTTAGGACCTCACTCAACAGTGGCGCCATCTGGTGAGGCAGAAAACGGTAACCCTCATTATTTTTCTCATTACTCGTCACGCGAGCCCAGTGTGGATTAGCGGGTGGTATTAAATTCATTCATATTCAATATCGTTAATTCAGTTTAGGCTGTTACAAGCACTTGTGAATGTCTAGAAGCTACGCCATTGGTTCGTAAATCTACGGCGGGAGACCTTGCACTGAGAAGAACCGGCAAGAAACTCAGCAAGAGTTATCAAAACAGAGTCAACAGAGTTATCAAATTGAAAATTGACTTTAATTTGAGATAACTCATGAAGTCATTTTCCATTATAAATGAGTAATATAAAAATTGTGAACTTCGTTTCAACCGAATGTTCCACGACACTCAAGCATATTTTGTTTTCATTTCAAATGAAACAACAGAATATTTTGAATGCTTTACAATTCCCTTAATGGACACATCTAGTACGTAATAATTCTCAGCATATTGCGAAAACAATTACTGGCAAACACAACATGGAAATCTCTTATCTATTAGACAAGTCCGTCCGTCCGTCCGTCTGTCTGTGGTGCTGTTTCAGCGGCCAAACCGTAAGAGATAGATAAAGAGGATATTTAAGTTATAAGTTAAGAATAGTCTGATAAGACTATAAACCGGATTTGAGTAACGTAGCACTTCCGGTTTTCGAGAAATCAGGTTTTGGTGAACATTTGGTTCACTGGTTTGCTAGTACTATATATAACTAGCAAACCAGTGAACCAAATGTTCACCAACACATGATTTAAAAAATATATTTAATTAATTGAGAACTTCGGAGATTTTGTGTGGTTTCGTTAGAAATTATTTAGTTAAAAAAAATTTAAAAAAAATTAACCTTTATATAGTTAATTAAAATTGTGATAATTACAAAATAGAAATCACGTGATTTCTCGAAAACCGGAAGTGCTACGTTACTCAAATCCGGTTTGTAGTCTTATCAGACTATTCTTAACTTATAACTTAAACATTCTCTTTATCTATCTCTTACGGTTTGGCCGCTGAAACAGCACCACAGACAGACGGACGGACGGACTTGTCTAATAGATAAGAGATACTTTTATATATATACCTAGTCAGGTCATAAATTCTGTCACATGTTTAATAAAATAATGGAAACAAGTTTATACGGAATACAGTTGCTCGCTTCTTCACTACTGTATGCGTACACCTTATCATTTTGTTTGTTGTAGCTCTCTTCCACGGTAAAAATTTTTTCATCCAAAAAAGATTTTCCCGATATTTTTTCCCGCGTACCGCTTCAACAAAGCGCGGCATCTCTTCAGTTTCAGGTTCATTAGACGAGCATTCAAACGATGTCCTGTTTTTCTTCGATATGCCAGAAGCCCTAAGTCCTCATTTAACACCCTTTTCACCGTGGTTCTGCTTAACCCCATCTGAAGGGCCAACAGTTTCTGCTTACGTTTGGGATTTCTTTGAATTTGCGCCTTCACGGCTTTTATCACTGCTGGAGTCCTAACAGACCGAGGGCGACCACTTCTTGACCTGTCATCTACACTAGAGTCTTCATTGTATCGTTTGATGGTACGATAAACGAATCTTTTGGTTATATTCAAATTTTCTGTATGTCAAAAATAATAATTGTCGCGTAACCGCAACGATGCAACGCAATAACTGCAACAAGGTCTTCTTTAAGCGTCCACTCCATATTTAAAAATGAGTAAAATTCTAAAAAGTATACATTTTTATTTTCATGAACAATTCGAAATTTGAATACAATAAACTTTTTTGTGGCCAGCATTCTAAAAGAAAAGTTTTTACTGTGTGACAATACTTATGACCTCACCGTGTATATACCTATATATAAGTATTAAACTGGTACTATAACTAAAGATTTTATTTAATTGTTGCTATAACTATATCTTCAACACTACGAAAGGTTGAGATTGTATAGATTGTTCGATCACACAACTGAGTGAATGTGTGAATGTTCCCAGTTAACCTTTAACCTCTGTAATGAAATAAATCTACAATAGAAACCGCAAACACACCATTGCGTAATATGAAAAGTGAATTTGATAGAACTTAACGGTTTTCTTATAGTCACGAACGCAAACCACAAACGCGCCGAGCCGGAGCGAAAAGTGAAAACTGTGATAATTAAAGTTTAGCTTAACATACATAAATATTACGTGTCAACTTTATTTTTGCAATGCTCAACGACCTCAGCAGAGCCTCTCAACAAGATGGCCTTCAAATCTACATGAGTAAGACGGAAATTATGTTTAAGTGTCGCCGCACACGAGCCACACGCCACAGCCACAAACGCCGCCACGAGAAGCTAGAAGCGTCTACTAAAGTGGCTGAAGCGCGTGACAGCGGCCGACTAAGGTAAGGGAGAGAGGGGTGGGGAATCGCGCGAGTGACGTGTGGCGGCGTTTTATATCGGCGCATTAAGTGGCCGGTGCGGGCCACAAGAAGCGAGCAACGACCATTTGTAGCGTGTGGCGGCCACCGGCGTACCGTGTGTGGCGAGTCCATATAAAATGTATGAAATCTACAAGAAATATGCCGGTGACGGCGTTTGGTGGTTGTGGTCGGTGGCCCGTGTGCGGCGACACTCTGTAATCGTTGAGAACTCTGCACTCGGATCAGGCGCAGTCGCAGCCTGAAATTTTGGAGGGGTGACCCTCTCCTCTCCTCACTGCACTAATAAAAAATAGGTATCTAGAATAAAATAAACATTATTGCACAACAAGACACAATTTAGTTTATACATAACTTATGAAATATTGTTACTCAATCTTTATCATAACGACGCATATCGATTTTGCTAGGATTACCAAAACTACGTAAGTAGTTCGCTTCCTTGTTTCTGAACAAGTACTAGATGTCATTTCCAAATTATTTAGGCCATCGTACGTAGTTCATAAAAACACCACTAAATGTCAACAAACTTTAAATTTGTCGCTGTTAGAAATTTCCTTTTATTATTTGGAAAATTTTTGAGTTTTTCAATTCGACCTTAGATTTGGGGGGGGGGGGGGGGTCATGCCCCCTGTGACACCCCCTTCGGACCGCGCCTGACTCGGGCAATCAATGATTGCTCTCTGCATAAATCGAGCTGCATGGCGATGCAACGCGGTTGAATCAGTGGCATTGGAATCGACTGAGATATGACCACGAAAAAAGTGTCATTTTTCTGTCAAAAGTGCACGACTAGGAAGAAGATCTGGGATCAGACCCGTCTTTCCCAGTGGGCATTTTGGGCGAGTACCCAGGGCTCCGCGATCGATAGGGCCCCCTCAGATCAAATACAAAGTCCCTAGTTCCTGTTAAATCACCAAACGGAAGTCATAGGGGCCCCATTATCCTAATATGCCCAGGGCCTCGAATAGGTCAAAGACGGCACTGTCTGGGACAAATATTTCCGTTCATCTTCAGTCTATTAATGTCCCCACTGCTGGGACACAAACCTTCCCTATGGTTCGTATAGAGACATTGGGTTATGATCCACCACGCGGGACTAAAGCGGATTGGTGAGTGCTAACGACTGCAGATGCAGCCGGGACCAACGGCTTCACGTGCTTTCCGAAGCACGCAGGATCTCGAGATAGTAAATTTTTTGGAAACCCATACAATGACCGACCTCTGTGAAAGTTGCTTAACTTCAACGATCGCAATCCATACCGTGACCGGTCATTGCGACAGCCGCTCAACTTCCATTGTGAAAATGAACTTATCATAGTCATCATCATCAGCTGATGGAAGTCCACTGCTGGACATAGGTCTGCTCAAGGGATTACCATCAAACTAATATTATAAAGGCGAAAGTTTGTGAGTGTGTGAATATGTGAGTGTGTATGTTTGTTACTTCTTCACGTCTAAACGGCTGAAGCGATTTTAATAAAATTTGGTATGGAGTAAGCTGACACCCTAGAATAACACATAGGCTACTTTTATCCCGAAAAAAATTTAGGTTCCAGAGGGATTTTCAAGAAACTAGGTTAACGCAGACAAAGTCGCGGGCGACCTCTAGTAATAAATAAAATAAAAAATAAAATCGAATAAAAATAAAATAAAAATCTTTTATTTCATGACATGACATATCTATGTTAGTAACATTTTTTCTTAATCTTGGTCATTGTAAAAAATAATTGTCTTGCGCTTTCCGCATCCTGTGGGTCTCGTCGACTCGCTTGATGTCGTGAGTCCACCTGGTGAGGGTACACCAACACTGCGCTTCCCAGTCGCCATTGAATGACCTTGCGATCACAACGTCCTTAAAATGACCGTAAAAATTGTGGCGATTTACCCAGTAAATTTCATCGTCATTCCCACTGAGAGTTTTCCCGTAAACTGCAAGAAATTAACAAAAATATTGATGTATTATAGTTTTAATCTCAAAAGTCTGCCTCAGAAAAAAATCACGCCAGCTTTCACCTCTCAATCTCAACATCTACCTACAAAAGATCGATCTATGATCTTCACAAAAACTATACAGTTTTAGCCCACTTCCGTACTTCCCACTGAGTGGGAAGAAGACTAAAAACCGTGGGATTCCGCCGGGTAAATGACGGGTAATTGGATTATTATTGGTCTGTGGCGTAACACCTGTTTGCATTTACAATACAATCATGAGAACACAGCGATAGTGACGTTCGCGTTCGGAACTGAGTAGTTATCGACATCTTTAATAAATAAAACTCAAAGGTGACTGACTGACATAATGATCTATCAACGCACAGCCCAAACCACTGGACGGATCGAGCTGAAATTTGGCATGCAGGTAGATGTTATGACGTAGGCATCCGCTAAGATAGGATTTTGATCAATTCTACCCCCAAGGGGATAAAATAGGGAATGAAAGTTTATACGAAACTTTGTCAATTTTAAACCGATCGTGCTGAGACTTTGTATGCAGTTATAAGAAGAATCATTGATGAATGTCATTATATATAATACAAGCCTGAGAACAAAAACTGTAGTCTACACTTCAGCTCTACACCGAAGCGAAACCAGGGCGGGCCGCTAGTATCGAAATAAAAGCTTGTAATACTTTTCATGATCGTAATGCATGATCATAGTATTTCTTGTAATTTGTGATTTAATGGGTATTAGTCATTTTTCATAACAGTAATATCAGTAGTATCTAATGTCGCTTCCTATATACTAAAAATAGAAAGTTAACTATAAAACTAATTATACCTATTCTGTGCGGAAATCATAATCATAATCAAAATCATTTATTCAGGTTAGGCTGTTACAAGCACTCATGAATGTCTAGAAGCTACGCCATCGGTTCGTAAATCTACGGCGGGAGACTTTGTACTGAGAAGAACCGGCAAGAAACTCAATCAATCAATACTTTATTGCTAACTCAGCAAGGGCTGCTTTTTTCTCTCTGTTTTATTATTTACAGAGTCGTCAAATTGAAAAATGACTTCAAATATGATTCATGAAGTCACCTTTCATTACATAATTATTAAATATACATTAATTTTTTACCTGCATTTTGATTGCTGTGTCATACAATATGAATACAAATAGTGTTATTTGTATTAAGTGTGACTAAACATTAACTTCAATATTAAGGAAGTTAGGGCAGACTCATCTCCGCTGGCAGCACTCGTTCACGAGCATGACGCATGAACCAGCCATCGCTTCGCTCAACCATATTTTAGGGAATGTAACGACCCGCCTCACACGACACCGCCGAAGAGACTATTAATAGAGCATGACTACCCATACTAACTACAACATATTTACTTAAATTAAGGTCATTTACCTGTAGGACACCACAAACAATTACAAAAACAAAGCCATGGAGAAATCACGACCACGCTGTTTTGTCAATCAAATATTCTTAAACAGTCTGATAATCTTCCTTAAGTTATCAACTGAATAAAAGGGAATGGGATATAGATTGGAGGGCGCTGTAGTGCTTTTCTACCGTATTTGTAAGGTTTTACCCCTTTTAGACATGATTAAATACAAAAAAACGCAAGAAATCACAACAATAAACAAATCCGTATCAATACAAAACTTTGACGTTTTACAGATTGCTGGGTTTGATTGCCAAATAAAAATCTTAATGTTAGTTCCGTTTTTCGCCACGCCCATTCTCTTTCCGCACAGACTCTATAACAATATATTTATATCCTCTCGCCTGCTTTCATCCCGACTTTCGGCATCTGTTAATAATCCGTCAACGGCTTTGATGACGTAAAGGAAAAAACGTAAAATCGTCTACGTTTTTTAAAGAAAAGTTTTACTAGAAAAAATATTGTTTCTGATATTATTTATATATTGCGAAGGGTGCGGGTTCGAGACCCGTCCGCTGCCTGGTCCGTATGGTTTTTTTTTCTATTAAAACTTTTCTTTAAACATAGTACTGTTATTTAAAAGAATATACTGCTGTCAAATTGACTTTTAGTATAGCCCCACTTATAATTCTGGAGTTCCGCGTATCGATACTTCTGTCGATGAACTTTCGCCGCAGCACTAGCGGTAATCTAGTTTGTGGCTTTCATGTCGATATGTAGGGGAGGCGGTTAGTGAGAGTGGAAGCGGCATATAGATAGATAGATATATAACTGGACCATACTCTATTACACGGTCAAAGTCAAAGTCACTATTACACTTAGATTTTCAAGGTTCTGTACACTTAAAAGAAAAAAAATATTATTGCACAGACCATACATCTGAAGTTCTTTTCTTAAATAACCTAATATTAGGCGGTGTATAAGGCATAGGGGATTGGAGCAGGAGCATTAACATATATATTTATATATATTGTCGCGTGTGACGCTTGTGAAACGGAGAAAGAATACAACTCACCGCCCCCTCTATTCCCGTGGGTGTCGTAAAAGGCGACTAAGGCTGAGCGCAGATTAGAGTCACGACAGTCTCAATACAGACTATTGCTTAACAAAAATTATGAAGATGCGCACATTCGAAACGAGACGTCTCATAGACAAAAAAGTCTTATGTACACAAGAACTGCAAAGCGACAAGTCTGACTAACGACTGGCCGCTTCCCTTTGAAATGTATGCGAGGGCGCACACCAATGACAAAATTGTCTAGCGATTAGGGATGAAAATCGATACTGAAAGAAAGTATAATACATACGATAAAATAAGTAATATGTGGGTCCATAAATTTTGACAAATTATCAAAGATAGATTGATACATTCATTCGAAATTACTGGTAAAACTTTCTGGGCTGGTGCCTTAATTTCTATAAAATAAATAATCGGTGAAATCTATTCTGATACTGATGAAAATGGTGTGTGTCGCATCGTAGACAAAACAGTTTCGTCTTGGTGTGCGCCTTGTGGTAGACACAACTGTTTCTTTTTAATTGTAAAGCTGTCTCGTCTATGTAAGACAAGATTGTCTAACAACTGTCGTGACTCCAATCTGCGCTCAGCCTAAGGGATATCGGCACAAGCAGTTCGCGTCTCAAGCGTCACACGACGTGTGTGGGATGCGTGCGTATCTCTTCCCTATGAGCATAAAAGTTGGGGGGTAACTTGGCGAAGGCTTTAGCTACGGGCGTCACACGCGACAATCTATGAGTGATGCGTACGATGCTCTATTCTCCTATGGACCAGGCGGTGCATGAGGCATCATCATCATCATCATCAACCTATTAGTGTCCCCACTGCTGGGGCACAGGCCTCCCCTATGGATGGAAAAGGGAGATTGGGCCATGACCCACCACGCGGGCCCAGTGAGGATTGGTGGGTGCTAACGACTGCAGATACAGCCGGGACCAACGGCTTAACGTGCCTTCCGAAGCACGGAGGAGCTCGAGATAGTAATTTTTGGTCACCCATCCAATGACCGACCACTGCGAAAGTTGCTTAACTTCAACGATCGCAGCCGAACGCGCTAACCAGTTGCGCCATCGAACTCCTCATGAGGCATGATATGGTAGAAAGAAAAATAAGAAGTTACACTTCAGATGTGTGCTCCATGCATACATTTTTTGAAGTGAAAACTTCTTTAGCGGCATTGTACACTTTTTTTGTATGGGTAAAAAATGGCAAACTCGCGTCAGGTTAAACACGTGGGCTGATCGCATCATGACACAGTAAAATTGGAAAGGTTGTTGACTTTCAATATATTGGACGAAACATAGTAATATTTTATTTTACCGTATTATAATAAGTCTCTATCTAGGACGTCCACGTGGCAGCTTTATTGCGAAGAAAATGCATTTTTTTTACAATAGATGTCGCTAGGTGCGCTTAAACGTGATTCATGTAAATTGATTTTTCCGAGACATAAACTTTTTAAATGTAATATAAAATGTCATGTTTGTGTACGATAGCGCAATAAATAAATATTGCATTCTACCACATACATGATAGTACTTTTATATTGATAATTAAAGCAATTCGTGCAAAATTATTCCCTAACCATTCCAAAATATCAAAAATGCACAACGTTAATATTCAAGTTTTCACTTCTGCCGGCACTCGCGGAGTGCATCCGGTCGTGTTTTTTCCTTTTAAGCCAGACGAGCGGTCGGGCCACCTGATATAAAGTGGTTACCGGCGCTCCTGGACCCTAGCAATGCTAGTAACCTTTGTCAGTGGAACAAACTGGTTAAAAAGTTTTCCTTCCGTTTTCCAGGTGGTGTTATGGTGCCTACTACACCTGGTGGTAGCTGAGGACCCTTCATCATCGGGCCTCGTTCTTCAAGACTCGAAGCAGGACCTGGTGGCTGAAGCCTCCAACTCTCGTGAGGGTAGGACTGCTTTGATTATTACTAATAGATGTTCTTATCTTTAGGAGTTAGGGGAAATATACTTATATATGTACAGTTTATGTATTCTATCCGTTACCCCAGCATCCCATAACACAAGCCTTATAGTGCTTACTTTGGAGCTAGGCTAATGAGGGCTACCGTTTTCTGTCTCACCAGATGGCGCCACTGTTGAGTGAGGTCCTAAATTGTAACTTTTAAAGTTTATTAATACGCACATGAAATCAAAGGTTACATTTAGATCGTATTTTAACACAAAAGAACCATATCCTAAACATAATAGGCCATGCCACAGTGACGCGCAGTTCCGTTTTATTCGGAAAAAATGGGAACATAATCATTTTTCTAAGCTCAAATTTTTGAAGTTATACTTCTTTAGGCGCGTTATGAAAAAATGATGAGAGTGAAATTTTAAGATGCGCGCGCATCACTGTAACACAAAATTTTAACCCGCCCGCTGTATGTTAGCACCCGCCAATCTGCACTGGGCTTGCGTGGTGGGTTATTTCCCAATCTCCCTATTCCATCCATAGGGAAGACCTGTGCCCCAGCAGTGGGGACATTAATAGGCTGATGCTGATGATGATGTTTGACGCGCTATAACTTTGTCATTTTTTGGTTGATTGCCCAAAAAAAAAATACGTGTCCATTAGTTTTTGATCATCTAACTGACGGACTAAATAGTATTTCGTTTACTGTACCCCGTCATCACCCCTATTAAATGTTAGATTCTACTAATCTTAAGAAAATAGTTCATTAGGACTTTCGAGTCCATTTCATAATCAGCCTATTAATGTCCCCACTGCTGGGGCACAGGCCTTCCCTATAGATGGAATAGGGAGATTGGGCCATGACCCACCACGCGGGTCCAGAGAGGGTTGGTGGATGCTAACGACTGCAGATGCAGCCGGGACCAACGGCTTAACGTGCCTTCCGAAGCACGGAGGAGCTCGAGATAGTAAATTTTTGGTCACCCATCCAATGACCGACCACTGCGATGCTGATGATGATATTTGACTGATGTTTTCAGGTGTTGGAGCGCAGAAGCGTGAAGGTGCGCTCTCTAACTCATACGGGGAACCGCTACCAGCCGACGCGTATGGACCGCCGCCACAGCACCTACTGCACGGTACGACATTATATTTATTTATTTATATCAAATACTTATATCTATTATTACAGGTATATACCGAAGGCAATACCCAGGAGCTCGATGGCGCAAGTGGTAAGCGCGTTCGGCTGGAATCGTTAAAGTTAAGCTTCTTTCGCAGTGGTCGGTCATTGGATGGGTGACCAAAAAATATTAACTATCTAGAGCTCCTCCGTGCTTCGGAAGGCACGTTAAGTCGTTGGTCCCGGCTGCATCTGCAGTCGTTAGCACCCACCAATCCGCACTGGGCCCGCAAATCAAATATATGGTTCTTGTTAAATCACCAAACGGAAGTCATAGGGGCCCCATTATCCTAATATGCCCAGGGCCTCCAATAGGTCAAAGACGGCACTGGGTACAAGCCATATGTAGGTACGCCAGGTTCAAGGTGTCGACTACTCAAAGGTCCCGTTTTCCAATCCTGGTGGAGCAAATGTTTGTGTGGTGAAAGCAAGCATTTCTACCTAAGTCATGTTTGTTAATATATGTTTCTAGATTAATATAGGTTTGCACTTATATATGTATCAGTATATGTATTCTATCCGTTACCCTAGTATCCCTTATACACAAGCCTTACAGTGCTTACTTTGGGGCTAGGCTAATTGGAGTGAGTATGACATAAGGCATGACACAACGGATGGAATGACGAAATTTAATAATAAAGAGAAGATTGATGATTCGACTTGGTGTCGAGACGAATCATCCCCATCGTTGTCGTTGCGGTACTCGCGTCGGTGAGTTGGGTCACCATGGTCTCTCATGCCAAATGAGTGCATCAATGACGTCATCCGCAGAGCTTTTGTCGCTGTCAACGTGCCAGGGGTCCTTGAGCTTAGCGGTATCTTTCGTGACGATGGCAAGAGACCTGATGGAATGACGCTCATTCCGTGGAAGCAGGGTCGCCCTCTTGTGTGGGACGCAACTTGCGCGGATACGCTTGCTCCGTGCCACACAGAAAGCACCTCCCTTGGTGCGGGCGCGGCGGCGGCCTCTGCTGAATGCTCTTTCAGCTCTCAATGAGATCTATATATTTGTGCCGTTTGGTGTTGAGACCATATGGGCCCATGGGGTCCAAGCGCTCGTTCCTTATTTAAGGAATTATCAAAGAGACTCACCGAGGTGACAGGTGACCAAAAGGTTGGCAGATATCTTGGTCAACGGATCAGTCTTGCCATTCAACGTGGCAATGCTGCTAGCCTATTGGGCGCCATTTCTGACGGCGGCGCGGGGGGTGACTTATTTATAATTTTGCATATTAGATATTATTTTTAAGTAGGTTAAGGCAATTTGTATTTAAATAGTTTTTAAGTTGTTGTTATTGTATTTCGATATATTGTAATTCTGTAAATAAAAATGGGTGCGTGTACTTATGTAGGCGCGTGAGAAGTTATCCTTCTTTGGCATCGTTTAAAATTAGTTTTTAATTGCATGCAAATAATTAATTACAATAAATTAATAAAAAGTCTGGAAAAGGACACAGTCAATAAAGTTCAGTTTTAATTTGAAAAAATAAATAAATAATCAAAATATTCAATTAAAATCGCTACTGAATATAATTTATTAGAACATATGTGATTTGCACTTGTATGAAACTAAAACACGTATTCCGAATATACAAACTAGAAACATGTGGATAAATATTATAAGTATGAATACCTATAACTGTTACTTTATTACAAAAAATAAAGATGTGGTTTTTGGTTCTACTACACCAATGGTCAAGAGATGGCGCTGTAGTCTCCTGAATCGCGCTTTGGTTCCGTTGTTCCAGATTAATAAATACTTTTGATAGGCCTTCACAATGCAGTCGTTAGCACCCATTAAATAGAGATTCTATTTCTATTTTGTTGGTAGATTTTCTTAATGTGCGGTAAACACAAAAGTAACGCATGAAGTTGGTCGCTAAAGTGACCAATTTACATTACAATGATAATTTTAAGAGTACCTACGTCTACTGGTCTACTATCAGAGAGAGAGAGACAGAGAAACATTTTATTGACCACATTAATGTAATGAAAACAACATACAAAAAAATAACGTTTTGAAAATATAGATAATGAAAAGAGTAAAAAAAAACGACGCGTTGCACTCCGGGAGTGCCGGCAGAAATGAAAAGTTGAATATTAACGTTGTGCATTTTTGATATTTTGGAATGGTTAGGGAATAATTTTGTACGAATTTCTTTAATTATCAGTATAAAAGTACTATCATTTATGTGGTAGAATACAATATTTATTTATTGCGCTATCGTACACAAACATGACAATTTATATTACGTTAAAAAAGTTTATCTCTCAGAAAAATCAACTTACATGAATCACGTTTAAGTGCACTTAGCGACATCTATTGTAAGAAAATCAACTCACATGAATCACATTCTAAAAAAATGCATTTTCTTCGCAATAAAGCTGCCACGTGGACGTCCTAGATAGAGACTTATTATTATAGGTTATATACGGTAAAATAAAATATTACTGCGTTTCGTCCAATATATTGAAAGTCAACACAACCTTTCCAATTTTATTGTGTGTCATGATGCGGTTAAACACGCGGGGTGTTTAACCTGACGCGAGTTTAACATTTTTTACTCATCCAAAAAAAGTGTACAACGCCGCTAAAGAAGTTTTCACTTAAAAAAACAGATTATTATATTTTGATTTATGATCAATCAGGACTCTGACTCAGCATAATGCTGCCGCAACATGCCACAAATCGTGTTACAGCAGCGCTGGTATTCTGACAGGGCCTGTAATGCCGGCACTTCACACGGCCAATCGTATCAGTTTCTTTGACTTTGGTTGCCAGACTTTTTTTATACATAACCAGGTAGGCAAATGACTCTACCCCACCTGATGCTAAGTGGTGATAAGATAAAGTCCAAAAGCTTGTCCAGACATATCGTATTTCCTCTTGTATATCTTAACAGCTCCATTTCTTTACACTTGTAGCAAATTAGCTAAATCTCAATTCAACTAAAAGTAAAAATGTCAAAACTTCAATGACAATGGTGTTGATTCTGACACGATTCTCTAAACTCATGACACATGTCAAGAGTCACCCAAACTGCATCCAAGTAATTTTGAGCTTTAAGTATTTATATATGTAGCTTCATATACGATTCACGTTGAAAAAAAAATTACTGATTAGTATACGTCTCGTTTAATACATATATGAGATTAACCTTCTGTACACTGTATATTTTTTTTTATGTTATAGGGGGCATACGAGCAGATGGCTCACCTGATGGTAAGTGATCACCGTCGCCCATGGACACTTGCAACACCAGGAGTATCACAAATGCGATGCCGGCCTTTAAGGCGTACTCCTTACGCTCTTTTTTTGAAGGTTTTTGGGTCGTATCGGTCCGGAAACACTGCTGGCGACAACATTTATATTTTGTGGTCTTACTAATAGGCATGGACTGAACGCATTACTAGTTAATGCTATAGGCCAAAATATATACTCATTGGTGCCAATTCTCACGTGATTCTCTAAACTTAAAACTAAACATCAGTCCCTTCTATTCATTCTGTATAGAGAATGACAAGGATACACTGTTGTCAAATTTAAGTTTAGCTTTAGAGAATCGTGTCAGAATCGACACCATTGTAACATTATTGTATGAGCTATATCTACTTTAAGTTCAAATGAGATTTAGCAAAATTGCTGTAAGTGGACTCAAAAGTGAATACGAAAAAGCCGTTATCTTAGTTAAGAACTTTTCACTTTTCTACAAAGTCAACAAAAAGTTACTTGAAGCCATGCCATGTATCTAAAGTCTTCTATGTCTGTCTTTTCCAGAACTGAACCAGCCAGCCCCAGTGTACGGGGTTCCAGAGTTCCAGAACAACATCTTCCCTCAGGAGCCACCGCCCGGTGCTTATGGACCCCCCACGCCTGTAGTGTTCCCTACTCACTCTTACGAAGGACCCCCTCCGCCAATCGGCAAACCGAAACCCGTCTACGGGCTCCCGAAACAGTATGGACCCCCAAAACCAACATACGGTCCTCCGAAACCGATCTACGGACCTCCTAAAAAATCCTACGGACCACCAAAGCAGAGCTTACCCAAACCAATATACGGCGTTCCATTCAAACCACCGAAAGTTTCTGTACCAAAACCCATATATGGACCCCCGAAACCTGTCTATGGAACCCCGAAACCTGTCTATGGACCCCCGAAACCTGTCTATGGACCCCCTAAAGCTACATACGGGCCTCCTTTACCAAGCATACCGAATCTACCTCCAATCCCCGAATTACCACCAATAAATCTTCCACAAAGTAGTAGTGTCAGCGCTAACTTCGATATAGACACGAACGTAGATTTAGGCTTCAGTCTACCAGCTCCCATTTACGGAACCCCAATTCCTAATTTACCGATAAACCTGAAGCCTAACTTCCCCATCCCTTCGGACACTTACGGACCCCCTGGTCATTCCTTAGGTCCTATAGGACCAAACGATCAACTGGTGGTTCATAATGCCGACTCTGGACATTACGGACCACCTCAACCGGACCCGAACCCGAGACCTCCTCACCCAGGCATTCCTGCCCCTCCTACTCCACCACACGTTCTATACGATGGTTGGAAACCAATCCCTGGAATTTCTAAACCGTTACTAGACCACGGCCATCACAATAGTCATCATCATCATCATCATCACAATTTGCAGCAAATCGAAGAACATTACGGTCCTCCCCCTCCACCTCCAGTACAAGAAGTCCATCTTAATTTAGATGGCCATTCATTACCACATGGAGAAAACGCCGTCTCATTCTCTGGAGCACAAATAAACACTGGATATTCAAACGTCCATCAAGACGCTTTAGCCAATATTGACCTGAACGCCATAGTTGGAGGTGACTCGAATCACATAGATCAATCGAAGACTGTATTCGAAGCGCATTACACAGAAAATGCTGGACAACACAGCCATAACACAATTTTCACTGGACCAGAGAAAATAAAGGATACTTATGGAGCGCCGCCTTTGGAATCTCTATCAGGAGGACATTATCCAAATTCTATTAGACAACAGGGGGCCAAAGGACTAATCCCCCCTTCAGGAATATACGGAGTGCCTCCAGGTAGTCAATATGGAGCTCCTCCTAAACACCCTAACGGTAGACTACCAGGAATAAACCCAAGAAGACCTATAAGATTCAGAGAACCAGTTCCAGAGGGTTTATTACAACACGTCGGACATTCTACTCATCATAAAGACGTTCACGGAATTAACCATAGTCCTCAACCTCAACCTTACTTGCCTCCACCGATACGTGACGTGAAAGACGTGAACCAACACACAGGCAACGCTGGAGTGTCCATATCTATTGAACCTTCAGATCTATACAGTTTACCTCACGCAGGAAACCCGATAAGTTTCCATCCTCTAGAGCAGAAACCTAATAATTTGTATGGATCTCCCATAGATTCTTATTCAGTGCCGTTGTTGACTGTAGGTGATCATTCCGTATCTTCGTCTAATACGAATGCTGTAACGGCTACATTGGACGGATCTATTTTTGCGAATTTAAGTAATTTAGAAGCTGCGGCGATATTAAAACACTGCCCTTACCATGAAGCTATAATCAAAGCAGCCAGAGCTGGCGAGAAAATCCCCTCAGACTTAGCTTCGAACTACGTTGCCAGTTTAAGTTCTTTGGGCTCGACGCTATCGAAGAGTCAACAGACTTCAATATCGCCTCAGAACGGCTTCAATGTCCCAGTAGCGGGAAGCGAATCCGTGTCCTACAGTAGCAAAGATTTATCCACCGCTTCTCATACTTTGGTAGAAACAATTTTACCAACCAACGATATCAAGAAGGAGAAGACCGAAAAGAACAGCATCCAAAAAGGGAAATCTATCAAAGACGACTCAGGAAAACACAGCTTCAAACAGGACGACCGTTTACAATACGTTTCGCAGCAAATACAACAGACCTCCGAAAAGATTCGTAATCTTAGCGAGGAAACTAAACAGCTGCATCAAAAGATAGTTTCCAGCACTCAGAATTTTAATCAGTTCGGTCAAACGACCGGTTTCGCTGGCAACATTCCAGTTAGTAACGGCGCTGCGAGTTATTCAATTCAAATACAATCATCAGATGAGGGAAAAGGCAAACCAGCGAATCCTTCCATACCGCACGAACAATTGCTATCAGAGGGCTTACTACAGAGCATTCTACAAGCCATAGAGCAACCTAACCAACCACCTCCATCGAAAATCCAAAACCAAAACGTTAATTTCGAACAATCCAGCTCTTTGGACTTCAAGAATTACGATTTAGGTGGCCTAGTCCTACCTGCTGGGTACGAACCAATAGACAGAACTAAAGATAACAAAATAAACGACCAGCAAAGTCAGAGCTCTAATCAAATACGTCATATACATTCGGAAAACCAAAGTCACAGAGGTGACATACCCCATACTGATTGCGATTCAAAAGCTGATAATTCTATAACTCACACAATAGTTGTACCTCCACCAAACAATAATAATAATATTGAAAACGTGCAACATGTTAATGATGTAGACAATAACGATGTCGCCATATACTTTGGCGATAATTCTGATGATAAAGATAAAAATGAACCAGTCACAGAAATCTCTGTAGCTACCAGCATAAGCGAAAACGTAAATGAGTATAGCAACGAACGAGTGTTTGGCGCGAAATTAGCCAAATCGTAAGTCTGCCATGATTTGGGGTTTTCTAGTCTCATAAAACCAGTGAGCTGTAATTATTATTATTGAAGGTTGAATTTTACTTCTAAATGAATGCATCAAACATTGCTTTTAGAGTATTTTTCACACAACCTCTAACAATAGGTATTGTTAGAGGTTGTGTATACCGCTTACATTTGTAATAAAAATATCTGTTTTATTTTTCATTCCCTATTCATGTAATAGAGATTCGTGTAAGTAAAATTCAACCTTAAAGCGCCTACTTTCTATAACTTTAAGCATTGGTGCTAATTCTGGCGTGATTCTCTAAACTTAAAACTAAATTTAACATCAGTCTCTCCTTTTCATTCTGTATAGAAAATGACAAGGATATACTGCTGTCAAATTTAAGTTTAGGTTTAGAGAATCATGCTAGAATCGACACCAGTATCTGCCTTTATCTAAAACGTAGAATAAAGTTAAACTTGCTTCAAAGGTAATACTGTCTCTGTCTTCTTTGTAGCAAGCAAGAAAGGTGACAGCATCATTCTTAGAATTAACTTTAATCAACGTTTTCTAATAAGAAGGTCATTAACCTTTAGTTAAAGATAATACGTAAATCTCGCGGCATGCTTATTAAGTTTTGAAAATCAGTTGGTAGGTTAATGGCAATGATAGCGAAAGCTCACTGGCGCCATTTCGGTCACAAACGCCATTTTGATTCGAAAATAGGTTACGTTGCGCTGATATTCACCTCCTTTGTCGAATAATTAAAAACAGCGCCATCTGTCGACGATTTGAGATACATCCACAGTTAGACGTCTATTTTTTAATTTTACTAGTAGATCGTTTTCACTATTGGATGCATTTCAAATTATAAGTAATTATTTGGTATGTTTTTTTTTTAATTTAATTTAATTATATTTATATGGTAGGTAAAGTTAACATTGATGTACGTAAGTTTAATTCAGTATTTGGGTTGTTCGCTAAATTATTTATTTATTGGAATGGAGATTCGAATGGATCTATGACGTATGTATAATTTTTGTACAATATTTTTATGAATGTTTTAAGTTGTGACTAATAAAAATGTACATAAATTTAAGTTGGTTGTTTTATTTTGTTTATTTTCGTTATATATTTTGGCCTATAGAATTAACTAGTAATGCGTTCAGTCCATGCCTATCCACAAAATATAGAGTACAGAAGGTAATCTCATATATGTACTACGCTCGGCGATCGCACCAGGACTGTCAACTTTGACTTGTGCACGAAAAATTATTGTTTTCACGCATACCACTCATTAAATAAAACATGTTTCAACAGAATTCGTCGCGTCGTCGTTCGTTGCGTCGTCAGAATTCAGACGACGCAGCCTGAAAAGGATGCGAAACGACATAAATAAATAAATCAGTGCATCTATACTGTTGAAACTTTTTTTATACATATCTACTTGCTTAATTTATTATCGAGAATGTGTTCCATTCACAAAAATAAGCTTATTATAACTAAACTATTTTAATGATATTGTTTTAAACAAACGACAATTTACCCCTTAATGTTGAATTTGCTTGTAGTGGTGCCAACTGGTCCGAGATATCAGGTCCGTGAGCAGTGTCACCGGTGTCTATAGTGTCGATTCTAGCAGGATTCTCCCAACTTAAAACTAAAGGACATCGATGAAATTGGCCCCAGCATGCACAAACGAATATCCTTCGCTATTATTTTTGTAAATTATTAGCATTTAATCATAATAAACGGACATTAAGTGGTAAAAAATTAAAAGTTCTGTAACTACTACACAATTTGCTGTCATGTCATCCTAATCGAGCAAATAGATTCTGTATTAGGCCACGGTCCCTAAAATTGTCCAGAATCGACACCTATGTGTGGGTTGCCCAAGCGCACTTTGTAGATTACCTTCTGTACTATGTACTTTGTGTAAGGACGGCCACGTGTCAAGAGTTACATAAAATGTATCCAAGTAATTTTGAGCTTTAAGTATTTATCTATGTAGCTTCATATACGATTCACATTGTAATTTGTTACTTTGCGGTAACTTGCTGTGATAAATTCTGCTATTTATCTGCATCGATATAAAATTATAAATAAATAAAACTAGTTTTTACGGGTTAATGCACGAAAACTTTATTTATTTATGACGTTTCGTAGTCTTTACTATTATATATATTTATTGTATTATAAATAACTTTTTATACACATTATCTTAATTCAACGTCGAAAGAAAGATTTTGGTGTCGATTATGGCAGCGTTCTCTAAACCTAAATTTGACACCAGTGCATCCTTGTCATTCTTCATACAGAATGAAATGGAGAGACTGATGTCAAATTTAGTTTTAAGTTTAGAGAATCATGCAAGAATAGACACCATTGCTTGGTTAAGTTATAGATCGTGAATGATTGAATGTTTGTGTGTTTATAAAATCTGTCGATGTATATTTGTTTTATCAATTTGCTATTTGTATCGGCAGATGCACTTAATTAAATACCATTCATTCATTTCATGCATTTTTTGTCACATCACTATGAATTTCTACCCATTATTTTTGTCATTCATTCGTCATTTCGCGCCTCTTCTTTTAATTGAATTTTATACTACAATACTAACTTATAAGAAATTAAAATACTTTTAAGTGATACTAAACAACATTTTTCAGCAAGATTGAAGTGTCAGATCAATTTTTGCGTGAGAAAACCACATAATAGGGTATTTGACAAGTTTTAGAAAACGATCGTTATTGAACAATGTTTATGGAGTCCGTAAAAATTGGATATTCATCATTCTGTTGTGTATTTCAGTAAAAATAACCAAATCAAAACTCCATTTACAAGTTGCTGCGAAAGCGTTTCTCTGGACAATATGGCGTCTTACTAGTGTGTGACGTCACACGACTGTTATTAAAACGTCAAACGATACAATGTAATGTCACTTTAACCGGAAGCTTACTTGCGTGTGACTTCATTTTAGGCTCCGCCAATCCCAAGGGTTTTGGGTCACGTGACAATATATAAGAAAACTATTATCTTTTTCGTGGGTTTTTAGTAAAATTATGAATAAATATTCATAATTTTAATTTCAAAAACCTTGATTGTTATGTAAAAATAGTAAAAACCCCTGCCAGTATTCATTCTAAACACAGATGCTAACAATTGACACTTTATTTTTAATACTGTCAAATACCCTATTTTCTATTTTTGTTGAAGCTCCGACTCGCGATACCGAACGATCCAAAATGGTAGCGGTCGCGCGTGAACTAGTTTTATATAACGCATATGGGTGCGGCCAGAGTGCACTCAGATTCAGATTCAGATTCAGATTTCGAAAACAAGCGCGAGAAATAAACAGTGTAGTCGAAGGGTACGGCCAGATTGCACTCCTGATTCAGATTCAGATTCAGACTCAGAAAACAAAGCGCGAGAAAAAGCAGGCAACCTGCTTAGACTACACTGTTTATTTCTCGCGCTTGTTTTCAGAATCTGAATCTGACTCTGAATCTGAGTGCACTCTGGCCGCACCCTATGATCCGAGTGGCCACGTACTTTGCCGGAGGGGTTCACCCACCATCTCCATTGATATAATATGCTCTAATTACAAAACCGTTGCGTTTTCGCTTAATGCTTCATGATCATGCATGGTCGCACAACCTTAAAACCGCGCACGGCCTTATAATTCAATTTTGACGTTTGTTCTTGACTGACATTGACATCCAAACGTGAAAATAAACTAATTAGTTTCGTTCGTTCGAGTGGACAACCATTAATTTTTGCTCTAAAACAATAAAAAAAGCTATGTAGCCTACCATGAATTCGTTTATTTCCTGTTTAATTGATTACGTGGGAAGAATTTGAGTATCACAACAATGAATTCGAGTACAATATGCGAAGGCTGCCTCAGCACTAACCGTAAACTAAGTTCAATCAGCGGTAATGATCGACAGGTTTTCACGAGTATTCTTGATAATT
Source organism: Chilo suppressalis (assembly GCA_902850365.2). Classification (NCBI taxonomy): domain Eukaryota; kingdom Metazoa; phylum Arthropoda; class Insecta; order Lepidoptera; family Crambidae; genus Chilo; species Chilo suppressalis. The sequence continues at coordinate 443,920 of OU963920.1, read as the reverse complement.
CAGTGAGTGTTTTATAGAATTTCGTCTAAAATTAACGCCTTACCACCTATTTAAATAAATCGCTACATGGTTTCAGTGACCAAATGTTGTTTAGTGACTAAAAAACAATATTTGTTTGTGTATTTACGATAATAATTATGAATACTTGCTAGTGATTTCAATAATGCTTTGCAGCTGAACTATTTATTGGTTAGACGAATAAGATCAATATTACATTAATGTAGCCATACTCTACAACCAGGAGCGTTTTTTAATATCTGCCGCCTTAAGCAACTTTAGAATTACAAATAAAATTAAAATATAAGTCTGTAACGAATGCCTTTATATGGCTTCTGATTTGCCTCGCAGCCTGCCACCCTGGGCCCTGGCTCTTTTAGTAAAGGTTGAATCCACCCCCATTTTTTTACTGGGAAAATGCATTACACATACCGGCCTTAGAAATCATACTAGCTCAGCGGCCTCTCGTGATGAGGGGGGTGCCCTACCCACTAAAAACCCAACAGTACTTCCTCACTTGCCAGAATGCGTCTTGTGGGATCCTGGTGACTCTCTACACACCCCTATCTTTAACAATGTGGCCCCATTTCCATTGAAAACATTAATTTTACATAACAAACCCTTACCTCCAAACTTCAAATTGATTTAACATTTATTTCAAAAGCTGTTATTTTTCAGGACTATGTCAGTAACCCGTTGGCACTCTGCTGGGAGTGCACTGCTATCATCAAGAAGATCATCAAATATAAGCGACAAGTACAAAATGCACACAGACATCTCATCTCATCAATGGTAAGTTTACATTTTGTAATACAAGTTTTAATTGGTGTCGATTCAAACCCAAAATTAAAGACAACATTGTCCTTGCCATTATTTATACAGAATGAAAAAGAGTATAAAGTCAGTTTTAAGTTTAGAGAATCATGGTAGAATCAACACCAATAAATAATCAATAGCTATTTTTTGAGGCAAAATACTGTATGACAAAAAAATGCATGGTCGTCCATCTAAGTGATAAACTCATTTCTTATCTCATTGAAATGTGTCATTAAAAGAATTGAATGGAACAGGAGAATTACCACTCAGATCTGCTCAATTCACTTTTTGACTACCTCCATTGGCCGAGCGATTTGCATGCCGGGTTTCATGGTGTTGTCGACTTGAGAGGTCCCAGGTTCAAATCCCAGTGGGGGCAGATATTTGTGTGATGAATACAAGCATTTGTACTTCAGTCATGGATGTTTAATATGTATTTCTATATAAATATACTTATCTACGTACATTATATGTATTCTATCGGATACCCTAGTATCCCATAACACAAGCTTTACAGTGCTTACTCTGGGGCTAGGCTAATTGGTGTGAATGTTGGAAATATTTATTTTATTTATTTATGCAATTACTTTTGTTTCAGCTTCGTCAAACTAAACTTTTACCCTCTCTCTCCAACTTAACTTATCACACAAACACACCAGAATCTCACATAATATTATCGTCTGACAATTCCGATCATTTAAAGAAGTCACAGTTGTTAAGTAATAGTACCAACAAAGATAATGCTGTATGCAATGTCAGACACAACGAGCAGTCTAACATCAACCCGTCATCTAACTTCTGTGTCGTACCTAAAGAAAAGTCCGAGAATAAGTTTGAAAAGGGGATGCAAGATGCGACCACAAGTGTGTCAGAAAGGGAGCCAGTATTCGTCAAAGTGGAGCTCGAAGAGGCTATTAATTTCGAACAAGAATTGGAAACGACAGATGGTTTAGATGATTCCTATGAGAATCGGGATGTCACTTTAGGGAAGGAGGTAAATCTATTATTAGCTTATTGTTAGTATTAGCTCGAACACAAAAATCAAAAACTTTATTATAATTTTATTTTGAACTTTATAATCTGCTAAATATTCTGCAGGTTTTTTTATGTTAAAATGGTGGCGAACAATCGTACGACCCATCTGATAGTAAGTGGCCACCATTGCCTATAGATGCTTACAATTCCAGAACTATCAATCGCGCTGTTGCCTACCCTGACCCCATCCCTACCCCATGGAGCCCTTTTTTTTCTTTTTTTTTTTATTTATTGTTGGGAAAATGCGTTGCGCATACCCCGCCCCGGGTGAGTGGCTGGGTTATGTGGGACTCCTCCTCCCCCCAAATGGGGGGCTCTACCCACTAGAAACCCAACAGTGCTCCCTCGTCTGCCGAAACGGGTTTTGTGGGATCCGGATGACGCTCCACGTTACCCCGGCAGTGATTCCTCCTCCTCTTGGTGGTCAGGGGGATGCCCGGGAGCACGTAGGCATCCCCCCTCGACGGGTGAGACTGTGCAATGTGAGCAACGGAGCCTGCAGTCCCACTAGGGTGGAAATAGGCGGTCGTACCGCCGCCGCCTTACCCCCACCCCGTGTAGCCCTGGAACCTTACTCCTGTAAGGTGGAGGTTCCTTCCCCAGACGGGCTCTCCGATTCGAGTGGAAAATTCAATATGCTCTTCTATATGAAACAAAACAGAGAAAAAATTTGAGTTTCTTCCCGGTTATTCTCAGTACAAGGTCTCCCGCCGTAGATTAACGTAGCGTTTGACTTTCACGAGAGCTTGTAACAGCCTAGAGTCGATAAATGAGTTTGAATTGAATTTAAACGAGCCGAAATCAGTGTCGCCGTTTATCGAAAATCTAGTCATATATAACGAAATCATAGAAAATAACACAAAGAAAGCATCGGTAAAACAGAAAAAATATTCGCATCGCAAGCGAAATGACAATTGCAATTGCCAATGTCATAATGACAGACCACTCATTTACACAGACATTTAGGTCATTATAAGTTGCCATGTGCATAAGTTTTATGACTATTTAAAAAATCGAATAGGTATTGATTTTTTATTATATTAATAATATAATATTTTGTCTGACATTTGGAGATCAAAAACTTCAATTTATATGTGAATATTTTCTTACATTTTATGAACGTTAAAAACATTAGTAATTTGAGCAATTGAAACAGTACTTCAATAAAACATTCAACTCATGATTAGTTGAATTGATTGTTTCGATTACAATAGCAAACTATTTTCCTTTATCAGCTAAACACTACGTTCCTTTATACGATAAAGGTTTTATACAATTTTTTGAGTTTCACCACTAAGCAGCACTAGCGGCCCGCCCTCGCTTCGCTTCGGTGTAGAGCTACTTCAGTTTTTGTTCTCAGGCTTGTATTATACACAATGACATTCATCTATGATTCTTCTTATACCTGCATGCAAAGTCTCAGCCCGATCGGTTTAAAATTGACAAAGTTTCATACAAACTTTCATTCCCTATTTTATCCCCTTGGGGATAGAATTGATCAAAATCCTTTCTTAGCGGATGCCTACGTCATAACATCTACTTGCATGCCAAATTTCAGCCCGATCCGTCCAGTGGTTTGGGCTGTGCGTTGATAGATCACTATGTCAGTCAGTCACTTTTGTGGTTTATATATATATATAGATTACTTACTTTCTAATGCTTAACATAATTTCCAAAAATTATGTTTGTACTCGATCAGTACCAAAATGGTTGTTCTCCTTTCTCCTTTGTTTGACAAACACGTAAATTTGTCAAGCAAATTTGAACAACTACAGGCCTATTAACTTCCGAAATAAACCTTTCCATTTGAATACATCATGTACGTATTATTACTCTTTTCAGATCGTTTTAAAGTCAGATCCAATGGAATACGGTGAAGACTTGAGCAGCGGAATGAAGTGTGACACAGAGTTCAACGATTCAGATGAGGAACCATTGAAAAAGAAGAAAAAAGAAGCCAAACCTAGAAGCGGAAAGACAAAGAAGGAAACAGGTGAGCTCCATTCAATTCTTCTACAAATTATTCTGTAAATATGATGAACATTAATTTAAAACATATCTATTGAATTTCGTCAAGCGATTGTTAACGGACACTAAATTGTCCCATCTAACGAAAACTTACTTCATTTTTGATAAGTGAAACGGACGAGGGCTCTTCCACTTTATAATAGTGATGGTTTTTAAATCAATTTAATGAAATTATAAATTGTTGACTATAAATTAAATTAAATTTCGTCAATTATTTCAAATGTACAATAATGTTAACGTGATTTCGTGTGTGTGCTGATTGATTGAACGATCAAAGCATCTTTTTTGTCTCTTCATTAACGTCAGAAAATTAATTATGACATTTTAAAGAGTTTATTTTACGAAAAACAATCATGAAACGGTCTAATTTCAGTGGCAATGAGTGATACAAACCTATCAGATGTGAGTGCGAGTGAATTGTTACAAAATGACAATTTGTGTATCGTCGATCGTCACCAATACACCATAGAGCTACAAAAGTACTACAGCAGACACAAAGAAAAAAGTAAAAAAACGGAATGGTCCAATGAGAAAATCAGAAACATCATAAAATTGATTCAAGAGTACAATGTGATTAGAGAATTGGGGAGGAGGCCGACCAACAGGCATTATCATCACGCGAAAAAGTACGATGTCATTGAAATCGGCAATAAAAAAGTGCTTACAGTGAGAAAAAAATGTTTTAATGGCCCCGTGATTCAAATTGTACCAAGCAGTAATTACTATAGACTTATATTGGAGACACACGTCGCTACCAACCATGGAAGACGCGATAAAATAGTGCGATGCTTTAAAAACAAATTTTTGGTGCCGGTCTTCGCTATAACGATTTTCCTTCGAATGTGCAAAACTTGTATACGAATCAACAAAGGTTTGCCGAGGAAAGGGGCTTTTGTGGAACCTCTGCGTTATGATTTTAATAATGTTGCAAATCAAAAACTGCGAGCCGACGCAAATGAACGAGACAGCGGCCAAGCAAATGTATCAAATAATTCTAGTAATACATTACACGATTCTTCAATAAGCATTTCAGAAATGTCAGATATAAACACAGATAACAATGAAGAAACAGGTTTAGAAAAAATCGTTTGTAACAATGTTAATACGGAACGGAATGCTTCATATTTCTCTATACATTTGGAGGAACAAAATATTAGCACTTGCCACATTTGCAATGAAAAAGTATCCGAAGCAGATATTTGTGAAAAATGCAAAACGATTGACCAAGAACAAGACACAAGTGGAGATTTAAACGAAGATTTGCTAGGTAATATTATTAATGTTATTGAAACGTTAAATTTTTTAATAAGTAATTTAACTGTGAATATAAATTCGCCGTTTTGAATTATAGCAAACTAAAATATCGATCTGTTTTCAGTGCCGATGCGTGAAACGAACCAAATTGACGACAACAAAAACAATGACATTTACGTTGACAGAAACCAATTCGCCATAGACTTACAAAAGTACTACAGGGGGCACAAGGAAAAGAGCAAAAAACCCGAATGGACTTACGACAAAATCCAAAACGTTATTAAACTAATACAGGAGTTTTACGCAGTCAAAGCTTTAGGGAAGAAACCTTCGCGCACTCAATATCATCACGCGAGAAAATATGACGTAATCTCTGTAGCCAATAAAAAAGTTTTAATAATCAAAAGAAAATCTTTAACAGATCCCGTGGTACAAATAGTACCAAGCAATGAATACTACAAAATGATTCTGGACACACATTTAGCGACCCGCCACGGGAGACGAGACAAAATAGTGAAAACTTTCAAGAATAAATATGTAGTGCCCAAATTTGCCATTATGATATTCCTGCAGTTGTGCAAAACTTGTTTGAACAAAAAGCCCATTCAGGGACCGCAGACTGTGTTTGTAGAACCATTGAGATGCGACTATAATGAGATGACAAAACTTAATTCTGATAACGAGCAAAATATCATATCTATCGCTGGCACCGATAACATTGTAGAGCAAAATATAACTATTCTTTAATAGAGTATTTGACAAGTTTGAGAAAACGATCTCGAGTTATTAACTTGCTTGAACAAAAAACCCATTCAGGGTCCACAGACTGTGTTCGTGGAACCATTGAGATGGCTAAGCTTAATTCTGGTAACGAACAAAATATCATATCTATCGCTGGCACCGATGACATTGTAGAGCAAAATATAACTATTCTTTAATAGAGTATTTGACAAGTTTGAGAAAACGATCTCACGTTATTTTCTAATATTTATGGAGTCCATAAAAAGTGGATATTTTAAATTCTGTTGTGTAATTCAGTAAAAAAAAATTGCATTGAAAATTCAATTTTCAAGTTGCCGCGAAAACGTTTCTCTGGACATTATGGCGGCTCACTAGTGTGTGACGTCACGTGACAGTCGTTAAAACGTCAAAAGATACAATGTAATGTCACTTTTGAAGTTTGCTAGCGTGTGACGTCATTTTAATGTCGGCCAATCCCAGGCGTTTTCGTGACCGTGGAGCAAAAAATTATTTCTATTTAATGATTTTATAGAAAAGTTGTTAATTATTTATTCTTTCAGATTAGTATAATCGCTGCTAATGCCAACGATTGGTACATTATTTTTCATACTGCCAAATAGCCTAATCAGGACAACAGTCTTTAACTTCTTGTCAACTATTAATGTCCCCACTGCTGGGGCACAGCCATGGATGGAATAGGGAGATTGGGCCATGACCCACCACGCTGGTACTATTGGTGGGTGCTAACGACTGCAGATACAGCCGGGACCAACGGCTTAACTTGCCTTCTGAAGCACGGAGAAGAGATAATAGGTTTTTGGTCACCCATCCAATGACCGACCACTGCGAAAGTTGCTTAAACTCCACACTCCCAATGATTCAAGGATGCGTAAGGCATTTTTCGGACATTTAAAAAAACACTGCCCAATCTCCAAAATCGTTATCCATTTTTAACATATTATAGCACACTAGCAAACCAGTGAACCAAATGTTCACCAAAAACAAAAATGTATTTAATTAATTGAGAACTTCGGAGATTTTGTGTAGTTTCGTTTGAAATTCGTGATTTCTCGAAAACCGGAAGTGCTACGTTACTCAAATCCGGTTTGTAGTCTTATCAGACTATTCTTAACTTATAACTTAAACATTCTCTTTATCTATCTCTTACGGTTTGGCCGCTGAAACAGCACCACAGACAGACGGACGGACTTGTCTAATAGATAAGAGATACTATATTAATATTGCTTTGGTTTAAACTAAAGCTGTTGTTAACGTAATAAAACAAAATCTGCTCTGTGATAGTTACAAGCAAAAAATAAATAAATGCATTCCTATACCAGCAATGAAATGAGAATAAATGTGAATTTTTAGTTTATAATTCCATTCATGGGAAATGCATGTGCCCCAGCAGTGGGGACATAATAAGTTGATGGTGATGAGACCTAAGGTATCATGCATTGTCAACAAATAGGGTATTTGACAAGTTTTAGAAAACGATCTCACGTTATTGACTAATGTTTATAGAATCCGTAAAAAGTGGATATTCATCATTCTGTTGTGTATTTCAATAAAAATAACCAAACAAAAAACTCCATTTTCAAGTTGCCGCGAAAACGTTTCTCTGGACAATATGGCGTCTTACTAGTGTGTGACGTCACACGACTGTTATTAAAACGTCAAACGATACAATGTAATGTCACTTTAACCGGAAGTTTACTTGCGTGTGACGTCATTATAAGCTCCGCCAATCCCAAGCGTTTTGGGTCACGTGACTATAGATATGAAAACTATTGTCTTTTTCGTGGGTTTTTAGTAAAATTACGAATATTTTTTTTTTGTAAAAATAGTAAAATCCCCTGCCAATATTCATTCTAAACACAGATGCTAACAATTGGCACTTTATTTTTAATACTGTCAAATACCCTATTGCTGAATAGGTTGTCCTTTGATAACATATTATAGCACATACTATATTAATATTGCTTTGGTTTATACAAAAGCTGTTGTTAACGTAACAAAACATAATATGCTCTGTGATAGTTACAAGCAAAAAATAAATAAATGCATTCCTATTCCAGCAATGAAATGAGAATAAATGTGAATTTTTAGATTTTTATTACTATTTCTCTGTAATGGTGTGAAAATTAGAAATAAACCTTTATTATTATTATTATTATTTTATTTGTAATTTATGTTTGTAATAAGTTGAAACTTGATTATTTTAAAATATTATAATAATATATACTTTAAAGTAATTTTATTTGATGTTATTTACTGTTATAGTGTTTATGATTCAAAATAAATTAGATAAATAAATACTTAATTAGATTACTTTTTTATTTCTTTTTTATTGAATTTTTCCATTATTCTAGCTGTTACGTGTATCCTTTACAGGCTCAGTGGTCCTAAAAATTTATTAAAAAAAATACCAATATTTCCCTAAAAATAATATGTATTATATGGATATCTTGAAAATTAAATTTGAATTCAAATTCGAATTCAGCCAAAGTATATTGTATAAGGTGCCTCGTTTCTTGACCATAGAACTGAAACAAAAGTAATTGCTTAAATAAAATAAATATTTCCAACACTCACACCAATTAACCTAGTCCCAAAGTAAGCAATGTAAAGCTTGTGTTATGGGGTACTAGGGTAACGGATAGAATACATACACTGTACACATATAAGTATATTTATATAGAAATACATATTACACATTCATGACTGGAGTAACGTCTGTCCCCACCGGGATTCGAACCCGGGACCTCTCGAGTCGGTGGCACATTGAAACCCGGCAAACAAGCCACTCTGCCACGGAGGTCGTCATAATGAAGAAAAGCATACTTCTTTAAATGAATAAAAACAATTACTAATTGTAGTTTTAGGTGATCACATTTTAATTTTTTCTTCCCAAGCGGGGGAGCGTTTGCGAAATCTTCATGGACACCTACAGCCAAATGTAGGATTATGTCACATTCTTAAGGTGCTGTCCGACGGCCTAAGATCTCGCGGGCGCGTCCGCGCTGCTCACTGTTGCGAAACGTATGAGATTTAGCAGTGTCTATACACGATACGAGGTCAATAGAAATCTCGTACACTTTGTGATGACATAATGAAGATGTAGTTACTGAGTCGATCCTTTGTGGGCTGAAAATTTATTTACTTTCTGATAATATTTTTAGCTTGTGTACATGACACAAACAGTCAACATTTTTCAAACCTCATATCGAAGTGTACGAGATTTCTGTTTATCTCGTATCATGTATCATCATCATCAGCCTATTAATGTCCCCACTGCTGGGGCACAGGCCTTCCCTATGGATGGAATAGGGAGATTGGGCCATGACCCACCACGCGGGCCCAGTGCGGATTGGTGGGTGCTAACGACTGCAGATGCAGCCGGGACCAACGGCTTAACATGCCTTCCGAAGCACGGAGGAACTCGAGATAGTAAATTTTTGGTCACCCATCCAATGACCGACCACTGCGAAAGTTGCTTAACTTCAATGATCGCAGCCGAACGCGCTAACCACTTGCGCCATCGAGCTCCACCGTATCATGTATATATCGGATCATGTATAGATTGCTAAATCTTAAACGTTAGAGTTCTCATACGTTTGGCAACTCTGCGAGGTTCGTGCCCGCGATTACACAGGCCGTCGGACAGCACCTTTACTGACATACACCCGTGGGGGTATGCCTATCTTTTGAAAACAATATTTTTTTTTATTTACCAACAGAGTTTTTAACTTATGATAAGAGTTTTTATAACTTAGGTAGGTAATACCTATGCTTGGTCGCGGATGGACCATCTAGAACTAAACTCGCTAAGTATATCAATATCAGTATGTATATCACACATTTAAAAAATCTTTATACATGATTTTATTTATTTTTTAAGCATTTAACTACTAGATGTTTAAATCTAAAGAAAAGTTTACTAGAAAAAAATCCACGCGGACCAGGCAGCGGACGGGACTCGAAGACTTTAGATTTAAACATCTAGCAGTTAAATGCTTAAAAAATAAATAAAATCATAACTATAATTGCTATTTCTTCTTTCAAAGGTTTAATACTTGAAAAAGTATTCATTTGACATTGTGGGTTACCTACAATGCGGAGAGATGGCGCTGCCTTGCAGCTTAAGGCTAGGAAAATTTCGACGCGGCTAATAGGGCCGTGGTAGCATAATGGTCAGTGCATTCGCCCGGATAGCGAAGGATGCGGGTTCGAGTCCCGTCCGCTGCCTGGTCCGCGTGGATTTTCTTTCTAGTAAACTTTTCTTTAAATCTTTATATAGTTTATAGGTACTCCGTTATATTCCTACCTCGGTAAAATCAAGACAATGTTGTTATAGTTAAGAAAAACATAGTCATACAACACCAACCGTTTTAAATCGAAAAAAAAAAAAATGGTTGCCTGTAAAGTCGGTTTTACGGGCGAAGATTTTACGTGACAACGTCTTTTTCTCGGTAGAATATTTATTGATATGAATATAATTAAATTGCACAATAGGAACAAGGAATTGAATGAAAATAAGAATTGCACAAATTTTAACTATAGATATATATATATAATACGTCAAAAAAACATATTACAATGCATTGTGCTTGTGAATACCATCGTAGCATGCAACCACGCTACGACGATTCGTAGCAAACTTGCTACACGGCTACGGGGTTCCAGCATGCTACGAGACTCATCGTAACGTTACCGAGCGTTACACTTTTTCATAAGTGACTCCCAGCCGCAACCTAATTTAAGACGTTGTCACGTCAAAAATGGTTTATTTCGGTTTTAAACGGATTGGTTTAATTGGTTTTAAACCGGCCTTACATCTATAGGTATTCCTATGAGGTATATAATATAATTAAATTGTAATTATGCGGATTTATTTTTCTTTTACGGCTCATTTCATGGTGTCGCCGACTCGAGAGGTCCAGGGTTCGAATCCCGGTGGGGGCAGATGTTTGTGTGATGAATACGAGCATTTGTACTCCAGTCATGGGTGTTTAATATGTATTTCTATATAAAAATATACTTATATATGTACGGTATATGTGTTCTATCCGTTACCCCTAGCACCCCATAACACAAGCCTTACAGTGCTTACTTAGGGGCTAGGCTAATTGGTGTGTTGGAAATATTTATTATTATTATTTAAATTTTACTAACTCTGTTTAATGACGGATTATTATACTGTCCCCTTCGTAGCTAAATCTGAGGCCAAATTGCGTCCAATCCGCGCAGAAAAGTCGCTCCTGCGCCTGGGCATACCGCCGGGAACTATGCAGCCAGTACGTCTCACTTGGAAAGAGGTAATTCATCACTGACCTGTTAATAAAAATAATCATTTCTTTCAGATAAACATCTATTTTTTTTTCATTATTATTATTTTAAAGCATGTAACAGCTTGATGTTTAAATCTAAAGAAAATATAACTAGAAAAAATTCCACGCGGACCAGGCAGCAGACGGGACTCGAACCCGCACCCTTCGCAATCCGGACGAATGCACTGACCAATTATGCTACCGCGGCCCTCACGGACCGCGTCGAAATTCTTCTAGCCATTCTTAAGCTGCAAGGCAGCGCCATCTCTTCGCATTATAGGTAACCCACAATGTGAAATGAATACTTTTACAAGTATAAAACATTTAAATAAATAAATATTTCCAACACTCACACCAATTAACCTAGTCCCAAAGTAAGCACTGTAAGGCTTGTGTTATGGGATACTAGGGTAACGGATAGAATACATATATAAGTATATTTATATAGAAATACATATTAAACATCCATGACTGGAGTACAAATGCTCGTATTCATCACACAAAACATCTGCCCCCACCGGGATTCGAACCCGGGACCTCTCGAGTCGGCGACACCATGAAACCCGGCGTACAAACCACTCGACCACGGTGGTCGTCGAATTAGACGCGATCCGTAAGGGCCGCGGTAGCATAATTGGTCAGTGCATTCGTCCGGATTGCGAAGGGTGCGGGTTCGAGTCCCGTCTGATGCCTGGTCCGCGTGGAATTTTTTCTAGTTATATTTTCTTTAAATAATAAATAAATAAATTTCCAACATTCACACCAATAGGGGTGATGACGTAGTACAGTAAACGAAATTCTATTTATTCCGTCAGTTAGATGATCAAAAAATAATGGACACGAATTTTTTCTTTGGGCAATCAAACAAAAAATGACAAAGTTATAGCGCGTCAAAGTTTGGGAGTAGGGGCTGGTGACGTCACTTTCTAGTGAATATTCGCTTAAAAGTGTACTCAAACGTGACGTCATGCGACTTTTCAAACCAATATATCTCTGCAATGTTTATATTATGTGAACAAAAGAAAAAATACGTGTCCAATACTTTTTTATAATCTACCTGATAAACGAAGGAAAAAAAACAGTCATCATCCCTATTAGCCTAGTAGCCTCAAAGTAAGCACTATAAGGCTTATGTTATGGGATTCTAGTGTAACGGATAGAATACATTATATTGTACATGTATAAGTGTATTTATATAGAAAAACATTAAACATTCATGACTGGAACACAAATGCTCGTATTCATCACACAAACATCTGCCCCCACTGGGATTCGAACCCGGGACCTCTCGAGTCGGCGACACCATGAAACCCGGCGTACAAACCACTCGGCCACGGAGGTCGTCCAAAATAATAATTTTTTTACCACAAAAGTGTGGAGGGACGTTCAGTTTTAGATTAAACGCTAAGATTAAAACAAAAAGAGAAGATACGGCACTCGCGGCTCAAAAGTGATCTGCTTAAATTGTGGTACATGACCACAATTCGCTTTAGTCACAATTGGACATTCAAACACGCTGCATGTGCATTTAATATATCAATATTGCGTATATTCTGTGTTATAAAGATAGAACAACGCCTTCGATGCCTTTATAAAATATCATATACATATAAATAATCTACTTTGACATGCATGTAACAATAGACAATTTCAAATTATATTCATAAATTGTGATTCCAATGTAAAAAAAATAACAGTACTTCTTTCATAGGTCCATATCTATTTGTATACCTTAATTAAGGTGGAAATGTAGTGATACTAACAAAAATTTTATATACCATGTATACTAACCTATGTCTCACAAATAAAATTCTGATTCTGATTCTAAAGAACTCAAATAGTTCAAGATCAAATAACAAATGCCACGGCAACACTTTTCATTCGTAAAACTATAAAAATATTGTTTTCTCAAAAAACACGGTTTGACATTAATGTTAGTAACTGATTCGCCATTTTTTATCAAGAAAAGGACAACAATACAGCTCAGCCGTCTGTAGAGAGGGAAGAGAAATCGTAGTCGGCTGCAAAGCGACGCGGATTCGCACTGTTTCGCTCGCGCTGCGTTGAAGCGTACTGTTCTGTCTCGCTCGCTAGATTGAATGTTTATTTACAGAAGCGCGCGTGTGTGATAGTTGCTTAGTGTCGCCGCACACGGGTCCCCGACCACAAAATATATCGATGTATCGATATATCGATATTTTTAGCTGCTATATTTTTATTCGATATATCGATACATCGATACAAAAAACCAATATTGAAATTCGTATCAACACCGATATTCTTTTTAATTATTAGCGGCATATCACGATCTAACTAAATTCGTATCTGGAAAAATCGTCACTGGATCTCAGATTAATGATATTCAACATATCTATGATCTGTGCTGTATTTAGTATTGTCTATGATTTGTAAATCTGTTTCGCTGGTGAATTGGTTGTGCTGAATTCCATTATATTCTGTGGAAACGTGTGACTGTCTAGTCTTGTTTACGAAAGATGGCACCTGAGAGGTCCTGCAATCATTTTCATCATTCGATAATAGGGTCTATTTTTAGGGAGATAATTTTCGTTCCATTATTATTCCGCGTGTCATCTTTCGTGAGATACTGTACTGTCATGTAGTGTAGCGGCAATTTGGTACTTTAATAATTCTTTCTTTAATTATAATTTGTAATGTTATTATTACTGTGCTAGGCTGACCTAAATATATTTTTGGGGATATTGGTCCAATATATCGATGTTTTTTTCGCGATATATCGAAGCCGCTATTGATATTTTTTAAAATTATTACTTATATAGTTGAGTCGGATCATATTTTATTCGATGCTAGTATAGTATGAGCGTACCGTATCTTCCCTTTTTGTTTTAATCTGAGATTAGACGTTATCTGATGATGATGATGCGTGTAGGTGGAAGAGGAGCGTCAGAAGGTGTTGACCAGCGAGTCTTATCTCCGCTACCCGCATCGTTGCGACCACTGCGCTCTCGGCTTCAACCACAGCTCCAAACTGGCCAACCATATGAAGAAACATCAGCCTGTATGTTTTTATTTATTTTTAAGGATTTAACTGCTAGATGTTTTAAATCTAAAGAAAAGTTTACTAGAAAAAAATCGACGCGGACCAGGCAGCGGACGGGACTCGAACCCGCATCCTTCGCAATCCGGGCGAATGCACTGATCATTATGATACCACGGCCCTATTCGCCGCGTCGAAATTTTCCTAGCCTTAAGCTGCAAGGCAGCGCCATCTCTTCGCAATGGTCAGTGCATTCGCCCGGATAGCGAAGGATGCGGGTTCGAGTCCCGTCCGCTGCCTGGTCCGCGTGGATTTTTTTCTAGTAAACTTTTCTTTAGATCAGCCTGTATGTTTTGGTACACACACACAGTGACATAAACACCTGTATACGCCACGAGCCTGATTCTGGCGTAACCAAAAAACCGAATTTGATAACATTGTATTTTTATATTTCTTCGTAATGGACATGGACAGACAACACTTTACAACAGTGGTAAAATTTCGGGGACTCGCAAAAAAACATGGTTCATGGTAGTATACCAACGATATTAAATACCATAGATACCAACACGAACAAACTCATGCCCGAAACCTGTCCAAAAGGTACATTGGACGATCCGCGAAGCCCCGTAAGATGATCGCGTAGTCTAAACAATATAAGGCATTATTTAAACATTGAAAATCACCTTTACAGTACATAGTATAAGGTCTTAATTAAAAAGCATGCGTCATAAAGTTATGACAGTCCGAGAGTAAGCTTGTAAAATTTTACGACTTATTGCTATATGCGGAAGAATATAGACCTTATTCCTTTGACCCTACGGGCAATTCTGAATGCGCTGTTAGCAATAGAGCAGGTACGGTACGGACCGCGAGGAAAAGAGACGACTATATCC
This sequence comes from Chilo suppressalis, assembly GCA_902850365.2. Classification (NCBI taxonomy): domain Eukaryota; kingdom Metazoa; phylum Arthropoda; class Insecta; order Lepidoptera; family Crambidae; genus Chilo; species Chilo suppressalis. The sequence goes on along the minus strand of OU963920.1, from coordinate 428,807 downwards.
ACCGACCATGCATTTGAATATCACAAATATTTTCTATTAAATCAGTTTATAGTAAGTATTAGGACAAGCTTCGAATGCGTTAAATTAACAAAAATTGATTAGATAACTATCAAAAAACAACACTTTACATTATATTAGTATTTTTTTCGCATTATTTCGCAGAGCTCTGCGGCAACTTCACTTTTCAACGGTCCGCGCGTGACTGTGTACCAAGAAGTGCTTGAGTGTTGTTCAAGCACTTCTTGATTGGGACACGTTTTGAGCGCACGTGGTGTATCTAGGGTATTTAATATAGTTGAATACAACATTAATAGGGATGATGACTAATTTTTTTTTCTTCGTTTATCAGGTAGATTATCAAAAAGTATTACGGACACGTATTTTTTCTTTTTTCACATAATATAAACATTGCAGAGATATATTGATTTGAAAAGTCGCATGACGTCACGTTTTGGTACAATTGTCACTTAAAAGTGACGTCACGAGCCCCTACCTACTCCCAAACTTTGACGCGCTATAACTTTGTCATTTTTTGGTTGATTGCCCAAAGAAAAAATACGTGTCCATTATTTTTTGATCATCTAACTGACGGACTTAATAGAATTTCGTTTACTGTACCCCGTCATCACCCCTATTCTTATCGTATTAAGTACTTCAAATATTTCGTGCATTGAATTTAGATCATTATGGGCTTTTACATCGCGTGGCAGTTTTTAATTAAATATAATAAATAAATCATGTCCGTCGTAATACGTCGGTTTGCAGTCGGCGGGTCAGCTGTGTTGTGCGGTGTGCAAGGTTCGATGCCGGACGCAGCATGCCCTTGCAGCTCACACTAGGAGACATCTCATCAGGTAAATACCTATATAGGTATTAGGTAGGTTTGCGATATCTGCACAGTTTTCAAAATTTTAAGATTAGGTCATAATTCAGTAGGGTATTTGACAGTATTAAAAATAAAGTGCCGATTGTTAGCATCTGTGTTTAGAATGAATATTGGCAGAGATTTTCACTGTTTTTACAGAAAAAATATTCACAATTTTACTAAAAACCCACGAAAAAGATAATAGTTTTTTTTATCTATTGTCACGTGACCCAAAACGCTTGGGATTGTCGGAGTCTAAAATGACGTCACACACAAGTAAACTTCCGGTTAAAGTGACATTACATTGCATCGTTTGACGTTTAAATAACAGTCGTGTGACGTCACACACCAGTGAGACGCCATATTGTCCAGAGAAACGTTTTGGCGGCAACTTGAAAAAGGAGTTTTTGATTTGGTTATTTTTACTGAAATACACAACAGAATGATGAATATCCACTTTTTACGGACTCCATAAACATTAGTCAATAACGTGAGATCGATTTCTAAAAATTGTCAAGTACCCTATTGTGCTTAGTTACTATGTCTAGCGAGAGGCTAGATGGTGTCGTCTCCTATGCGGGTAACTGGGTAGTAAGTAGGTACGTCGCTGTTTCGCTAGATGGCGTTGTGCCGCTGTTATTAGACGACCTCCGTGGCCGAGTGGTTTGTACGCCGGGTTTCATGGTGTCGCCGACTCGAGAGGTCTTGGGTTCGAGTCCCGGTGGGGCAGATGTTTGTGTGATGAACACGAGCTTTTGTACTCCAATAATGGATGTTTAATATGTATTCTTTATATGTACTTAGATATGTACAGTATATGCATTTTATCGGTCTAGTACACGTTGGACCCTCAAGATTCGACCCAAAGGCAAAAAGTGCCCATTGGACCTCTTTTTGGTGTCCATTGGACCTCTCTTTTGGTGGCGGATCACTGCGCGCGCGGCCCCGTCATTAGAGTCTCGCCCCCCCCCCCCCCCCCCTCCCCCCCCCCAGATGGCGTTGCTCCGCGTGCGGGTCGCTCGGGTCGCGCGCCAGCGTGGTGGCGGATCACTGCGCGCGCGGCCCCGTCATTAGAGTCTCGCCCCCCCTTCCCCCCCCCCAGATGGCGTTGCTCCGCGTGCGGGTCGCTCGGGTCGCGCGCCAGCGTGGTGGCGGATCACTGCGCGCGCGGCCCCGTCATTAGAGTCTCGCCCCCCCCTCCCCCCCCCCCCCCAGATGGCGTTGCTCCGCGTGCGGGTCGCTCGGGTCGCGCGCCAGCGTGGTGGCGGATCACTGCGCGCGCGGCCCCCGTCATTAGAGTCGCGCCCCCCCCAACCCCCCCGCCCCCCCCCAGATGGCGTTGCTCCGCGTGCGGGTCGCTCGGGTCGCGCGCCAGCGTGGTGGCGGATCACTGCGCGCGCGGCCCCGTCATTAGAGTCTCGCCCCCCCTTCCCCCCCCCAGATGGCGTTGCTCCGCGTGCGGGTCGCTCGGGTCGCGCGCCAGCGTGGTGGCGGATCACTGCGCGCGCGGCCCCGTCATTAGAGTCTCGCCCCCCCTTCCCCCCCCCCAGATGGCGTTGCTCCGCGTGCGGGTCGCTCGGGTCGCGCGCCAGCGTGGTGGCGGATCACTGCGCGCGCGGCCCCGTCATTAGAGTCTCGCCCCCCCTTCCCCCCCCCCCCAGATGGCGTTGCTCCGCGTGCGGGTCGCTCGGGTCGCGCGCCAGCGTGGTGGCGGATCACTGCGCGCGCGGCCCCGTCATTAGAGTCGCGCCCCCCCCAACCCCCCCGCCCCCCCCCCAGATGGCGTTGCTCCGCGTGCGGGTCGCTCGGGTCGCGCGCCAGCGTGGTGGCGGATCACTGCGCGCGCGGCCCCGTCATTAGAGTCTCGCCCCCCCCTTCCCCCCCCCAGATGGCGTTGCTCCGCGTGCGGGTCGCTCGGGTCGCGCGCCAGCGTGGTGGCGGATCACTGCGCGCGCGGCCCCGTCATTAGAGTCTCGCCCCCCCTTCCCCCCCCCCAGATGGCGTTGCTCCGCGTGCGGGTCGCTCGGGTCGCGCGCCAGCGTGGTGGCGGATCACTGCGCGCGCGGCCCCGTCATTAGAGTCGCGCCCCCCCCAACCCCCCGCCCCCCCCAGATGGCGTTGCTCCGCGTGCGGGTCGCTCGGGTCGCGCGCCAGCGTGGTGGCGGATCACTGCGCGCGCGGCCCCGTCATTAGAGTCTCGCCCCCCCTTCCCCCCCCCAGATGGCGTTGCTCCGCGTGCGGGTCGCTCGGGTCGCGCGCCAGCGTGGTGGCGGATCACTGCGCGCGCGGCCCCGTCATTAGAGTCTCGCCCCCCCTTCCCCCCCCCCAGATGGCGTTGCTCCGCGTGCGGGTCGCTCGGGTCGCGCGCCAGCGTGGTGGCGGATCACTGCGCGCGCGGCCCCGTCATTAGAGTCGCGCCCCCCCCAACCCCCCCGCCCCCCCCCAGATGGCGTTGCTCCGCGTGCGGGTCGCTCGGGTCGCGCGCCAGCGTGGTGGCGGATCACTGCGCGCGCGGCCCCGTCATTAGAGTCGCGCCCCCCCCAACCCCCCCGCCCCCCCCCCCAGATGGCGTTGCTCCGCGTGCGGGTCGCTCGGGTCGCGCGCCAGCGTGGTGGCGGATCACTGCGCGCGCGGCCCCGTCATTAGAGTCGCGCCCCCCCCAACCCCCCCTTCCCCCCCCCAGATGGCGTTGCTCCGCGTGCGGGTCGCTCGGGTCGCGCGCCAGCGTGGTGGCGGATCACTGCGCGCGCGGCCCCGTCATTAGAGTCGCGCCCCCCCCAACCCCCCCCCCCCCCCCCCCAGATGGCGTTGCTCCGCGTGCGGGTCGCTCGGGTCGCGCGCCAGCGTGGTGGCGGATCACTGCGCGCGCGGCCCCGTCATTAGAGTCGCGCCCCCCCCAACCCCCCCGCCCCCCCCCCAGATGGCGTTGCTCCGCGTGCGGGTCGCTCGGGTCGCGCGCCAGCGTGGTGGCGGATCACTGCGCGCGCGGCCCCGTCATTAGAGTCGCGCCCCCCCCAACCCCCCCGCCCCCCCCCCAGATGGCGTTGCTCCGCGTGCGGGTCGCTCGGGTCGCGCGCCAGCGTGGTGGCGGATCACTGCGCGCGCGGCCCCGTCATTAGAGTCGCGCCCCCCCCAACCCCCCCGCCCCCCCCCCAGATGGCGTTGCTCCGCGTGCGGGTCGCTCGGGTCGCGCGCCAGCGTGGTGGCGGATCACTGCGCGCGCGGCCCCGTCATTAGAGTCGCGCCCCCCCCAACCCCCCCGCCCCCCCCCCAGATGGCGTTGCTCCGCGTGCGGGTCGCTCGGGTCGCGCGCCAGCGTGGTGGCGGATCACTGCGCGCGCGGCCCCGTCATTAGAGTCGCGCCCCCCCCAACCCCCCCGCCCCCCCCCCAGATGGCGTTGCTCCGCGTGCGGGTCGCTCGGGTCGCGCGCCAGCGTGGTGGCGGATCACTGCGCGCGCGGCCCCGTCATTAGAGTCGCGCCCCCCCCAACCCCCCCGCCCCCCCCCCAGATGGCGTTGCTCCGCGTGCGGGTCGCTCGGGTCGCGCGCCAGCGTGGTGGCGGATCACTGCGCGCGCGGCCCCGTCATTAGAGTCGCGCCCCCCCCAACCCCCCCCGCCCCCCCCCCCAGATGGCGTTGCTCCGCGTGCGGGTCGCTCGGGTCGCGCGCCAGCGTGGTGGCGGATCACTGCGCGCGCGGCCCCGTCATTAGAGTCTCGCCCCCCCCTTCCCCCCCCCCAGATGGCGTTGCTCCGCGTGCGGGTCGCTCGGGTCGCGCGCCAGCGTGGTGGCGGATCACTGCGCGCGCGGCCCCGTCATTAGAGTCGCGCCCCCCCCAACCCCCCCGCCCCCCCCCCCAGATGGCGTTGCTCCGCGTGCGGGTCGCTCGGGTCGCGCGCCAGCGTGGTGGCGGATCACTGCGCGCGCGGCCCCGTCATTAGAGTCGCGCCCCCCCCAACCCCCCCGCCCCCCCCCCAGATGGCGTTGCTCCGCGTGCGGGTCGCTCGGGTCGCGCGCCAGCGTGGTGGCGGATCACTGCGCGCGCGGCCCCGTCATTAGAGTCGCGCCCCCCCCCAACCCCCCCGCCCCCCCCCCCAGATGGCGTTGCTCCGCGTGCGGGTCGCTCGGGTCGCGCGCCAGCGTGGTGGTGGATCACTGCGCGCGCGGCCCCGTCATTAGAGTCGCGCCCCCCCCACCCCCCCCGCCCCCCCCCCAGATGGCGTTGCTCCGCGTGCGGGTCGCTCGGGTCGCGCGCCAGCGTGGTGGCGGATCACTGCGCGCGCGGCCCCGTCATTAGAGTCGCGCCCCCCCCCAACCCCCCCCCCCCCCCCCCCAGATGGCGTTGCTCCGCGTGCGGGTCGCTCGGGTCGCGCGCCAGCGTGGTGGCGGATCACTGCGCGCGCGGCCCCGTCATTAGAGTCGCGCCCCCCCCAACCCCCCCGCCCCCCCCCCCAGATGGCGTTGCTCCGCGTGCGGGTCGCTCGGGTCGCGCGCCAGCGTGGTGGCGGATCACTGCGCGCGCGGCCCCGTCATTAGAGTCGCGCCCCCCCCAACCCCCCCGCCCCCCCCCCCAGATGGCGTTGCTCCGCGTGCGGGTCGCTCGGGTCGCGCGCCAGCGTGGTGGCGGATCACTGCGCGCGCGGCCCCGTCATTAGAGTCGCGCCCCCCCCCCCCCCCCCCCCCCCCCAGATGGCGTTGCTCCGCGTGCGGGTCGCTCGGGTCGCGCGCCAGCGTGGTGGCGGATCACTGCGCGCGCGGCCCCGTCATTAGAGTCTCGCCCACCCCCCCTCCCCCCCCCCAGATGGCGTTGCTCCGCGTGCGGGTCGCTCGGGTCGCGCGCCAGCGTGGTGGCGGATCACTGCGCGCGCGGCCCCGTCATTAGAGTCGCGCCCCCCCCCCCTCCCCCCCCCCCCAGATGGCGTTGCTCCGCGTGCGGGTCGCTCGGGTCGCGCGCCAGCGTGGTGGCGGATCACTGCGCGCGCGGCCCCGTCATTAGAGTCTCGCCCACCCCCCCCTCCCCCCCCCAGATGGCGTTGCTCCGCGTGCGGGTCGCTCGGGTCGCGCGCCAGCGTGGTGGCGGATCACTGCGCGCGCGGCCCCGTCATTAGAGTCTCGCCCCCCCCCCCCCCCCCCCCCCCAGATGGCGTTGCTCCGCGTGCGGGTCGCTCGGGTCGCGCGCCAGCGTGGTGGCGGATCACTGCGCGCGCGGCCCCGTCATTAGAGTCTCGCCCACCCCCCCTCCCCCCCCCCAGATGGCGTTGCTCCGCGTGCGGGTCGCTCGGGTCGCGCGCCAGCGTGGTGGCGGATCACTGCGCGCGCGGCCCCGTCATTAGAGTCTCGCCCACCCCCCCCCCCCCCCCCCAGATGGCGTTGCTCCGCGTGCGGGTCGCTCGGGTCGCGCGCCAGCGTGGTGGCGGATCACTGCGCGCGCGCCCACCGCTCGCCCGCGCCGCACCACGCCTGCACGCTGTGCGACCATGTGGCCGCGTGAGTATTCCCCCTTGTTTACTTATTGTAGGCTGTGAGTCCCATAAATTAATGTAAAATAAAATAAATTACGCAATATATTAAAACTGGTAAGAATGGTAAACGGTAATGGTATGAACGCACTCGGTTTGAATGATGTTCGAATGTGAACTAATTTAAATAAATTATAATGAAAACTAGCAAACCGGCGAACCAAATGTTCACCAAAACCTGATTTCTAGAAGTGCAATGTGTTTTCCGGAAGTGCTATGTTACTCAAATCCGGTTTGTAGTCTTATCAGACTATTCTTAACTTACAACTTAAATATTCTCTTTATCTATCTCTTACGGTTTGGCCGCTGAAACAGCACCACAGACAGACGGACTTGTCTAATAGATGAGAGATTATTACACAAATTAAACTGGGCCAATAAGTAAACTGCTGACCGCGGGCTATGATGTGAGTTGCATTGTACTTCGTATACTTATCGGTCATCATCATCGTTTTATTTATTTATTTATTTAATAGGTACACAAACGGAGAGCAGTTATTACATGGTTAAATAAAAACCGACCAAGTGCGAGTCGGACTCGCGTACCGAGGGTTCCGTACAAAAATATTCAAAAATATTTTTTATTTTATGATGTAACTAAAAATTTACGGTTTTCGCAATTTTTGCTTTATCTGTACTATAAGACGTTACTTCGTACCAAATTTCAAGATTCTAAGTTCACGGGAAGTACCCTGTAGGTTTTGATTCCCGTGCGAGTTTCGAAAATTTGCGGCATAAATGGCTGTATCTTTTGATTGCTTTGGCTTAGAAGTTTGATTTTTTCATAGCTCCAAGGGACAGTAGACCTGAGTATAAGGTATGAATTTCAGTTTGATACCTCCATGCGTTCCTGAGAAAAACGGTCTTGACAGACGGACGGACGGACAGACGGACAACAAAGTGATCCTATAAGGGTTCCGTTTTTTCCTTTTGAGGTACGGAACCCTAAAAACATAAATCTGGTAGAAATCTGTAAAAACTGCCATCCAAAACAGTGTAGGTACACAGCATAAGTTAAATTATGGCAAAATTATCAAAAGCACAACAAAACCTTACAACTAAATCTTTTAACAAAGTTAATAATTGTTGTTGTTATTGTTATCATTGTCGTTGCTTGTGCATGAGTGCATATGCGTATTACAAAGATTTAAATCGGCATATTGTGTTTTTTTCTGAGATTTGTTTTTTTATGTGACTTGAACTGCATTTGGAGTTTCGAAAATTTTCCCTGCGACTGGTGAGTAATGCTTGCCTAAGACTTCCGAATCTCATATTTTGGACGAGTTCTTGCTGTGGATTTTGGGCAAGATTCTGTCCCATGCTGTGAATTTTATTTCATTGTATCTACTATCTATGATATTGTGATCAAAGAAGATGTGGAATAAAAAATATATAAAAAAAGTGTTTCATATTTAATTAATATCCCATTAGTACACAATTAGAAATCCTTTTTTATGCTTTATTATTGCTGTGGGCATTTTCAAATTGTTAAGTACTTCTTACAGCACAGACATTGTATTCCAACTCGATAACCCTTGTCTGTTAAGTATAATTAAGTATTTTGACGCGGTCGGTCAGTACCTACGCCCGCTGATCATACATTATAGAAATCATTTTTTTTCGTCTCTAATATACGGCACCCGTATACTTCTATAGTTCCGCTCCACGTATTTTTTATTTTGACATAACATGTAAGAGGTAATGCGTAAGCCTTCTTACATTTAATAGAAAATGATAATTGATACTGATAAGTTAGAACTGTGGCGGCGACATCTATATACCCTACATATATACAACGGATGGAGGAAATCATTACTCACCATCCTCAAGAGATGGCGTTACCTGCACTGCGATCTTAATAGTATGGAAGCCTACATCACGCAAATGAAATTCGGAGGCTAACTCTTCATATATACGATGCTTTTTCGAATAAAGGACATTCCTCAACTGACCATCAAGAGTTTAATTTACCGAAACCTACAATCGCTAAAGAACGATTGGGTGATGATAAATAAAACCGTCCCGTTAGAGTGCTAAATTGTCACTGATTTATTTCATATAGGTAATTAAACATTATTGTACAAATTGCACACGCTTACGAAACGCGGCGGCACGACCTTAAAATTATGTACGTATGTGTATATACTCTTGAAAATACTTTTATAATTCGTTCTTGTATTACTTGGTATGACATAACCTCCAAAACTTCAAAGTAGATTATCTATAAATCTAGAATTACAACAATAAAAGAAATAAGACAAATCAAGAATCTAAACTTCATAATTTAACATGCAATTCATTTATAGACGTAAAAAAATTTTCAGCAAAAAATTGTATGGGAGTTCGCTATTGTCCTTTACATATTTCTAGGACCTACAGACATGATAAAGGCTAAAACTGTATACAATAGGTAATAATAATTAACGTCTTATACAATAGAACAAGAATATTTAACATACATTTAAATCTCATTAACTTTACATCAGGACGCTAAGTAAACTCAGAAACCATCTCAAGAGTCACGCGGAGCGACAAAAATGCGAACTTTGCGGCAAAACATTCCGGGACAAGTCCACACTGAAGACACATCTGTTGTAAGTACTTTTAGCTTAGATTAAAACAAAAAGATAAGATACAGTACTCGCGGCTCAAAAGTGATCCGCTTAAATTGTGGTGCATGACCACAATTCGCTTTAGTCACAATTGGACATTCAAACAAGCTGCATGTGCCACTCAATATAACATAACAATATTGCGTATATTCTGTGTTATAAAGATAAAACAATGCGTTCGATGCTTTTATAAAGAACACAAATAGTTTAAAATTGAATAGCAACGGCAACACTTTTTCATTCGTAAAACTGTAAAATATTTTTTTTTCTCAATAGGGTATTTGACAAGTTTTATAAAACGATCACACGTTATTATTGTCTAATGTTTATGGAGTCCGTAAAAAGTGGATATTCGTCATTCTGTTATTTATGTATTTCAGTAAAAATAACCAAATCAAAAACTCCATTTTCAAATTGCCGCGAAAACGTTTCTCTGGACAATATGGCGTCTTACTAGTGTGTGACGTCACACGACTGTTGAAGTCATTTTAGGCTCCGCCAATCCCAAGCGTTTTGGGTCACGTGACAATAGATAAGAAAACTATTATTTTTTTCGTGGGTTTTTAGTAAAATTATGAATATTTTTTGTTAAAAATAGACAAAACCCCTGCTAATATTCATTCTAAACACAGATGCTAACAATTGGCACTTTATTTTTAATACTGTCAAATACCCTATTATCACAGTTTGTCGTGAATGTTATTTACGTAATCGCCATTTTGTTAGCAAGAAAAGGACAAAAGCATACAGCTCGGCCGTGCGGACTCGGAAGCGGACTCGCCGTTTCGCTCGCGCTGCGTTGAAGCGTACAGTTCTGTCTCGCTCGCTCGATTGAATGTTTATATACAGACGTGTGCGTGTGTGAGAGTTGCTTATGTAGTTGAGTCGGAGCATATTTCATTTGATGCTAGTATGAGCGTACCGTATCTTCCCTTTTGGTTTTAATCTAAGACTTTTCATAATTAAACAGTCCATGCCTTAATAGTTATTTATGATACTAACGCGGTAAGTTGTTTATTACAAACGAGTAGACTAATGTAAGCTCGAGAAGAAATTGTTAACACCAATTCCGCTACAACGTTTTTCAACACATTTGCGAGAAAACAGTATAATTTTTAAAGTTATGTTTCATTACTTAAAAATTATACTTAATCTATATATATAAAACTCATAGGTAGGTGACTGACTGACATAGTGATCTATCAACGCGCAGCCCAAACCACTGGACGGATCGGGCTGAAAGGACATTGTTCAGCGTCCATACATAGTTAGCCTAAGAACCAACAATCATGAAATATTATTTTCTAGGTTCGAAATCGTAAGTAAGTAAATGACTGTAAAAACAAAGATTATTGACGGACACTTGTGAGAACTGAAATTATTAGGAAAACTAAAATATTTTTGAGGTTATGTTTAATATTCAATGAAACATAGGTCAACCTATGTTTATGTTTAGTATGAACTCAATATGAAGTGAATTAATTATACAACTAATTCATTTTATTCTGTACGATTTTAAAGAATAACTAATAGGAAAAACTTGGTTAGGTAGGAATCATGAATAAAATAAAAACTGTATTTTGCTTCTTATTTTTTGACTATTTTTCACATAAGTAATTTTATCATATTGTTTTGTATTTACATATTTGTATATCACATGTATATTGTGTAAATATGCAGCGTGAAAGTGTATCAGGTGTTCTTGAATAATTTGGCAGTATGATTCTCTCAGGATGTTGTGGCACAGGTTCACTAGCACTTGGTAATAAGGGCTCTGCTCTTTGTTAACATCGATGGCATATTAGATACCCGAAACAGTTAAATTAAAGCACAAAACAATCGCAAGTAAACACACACAACACGTAAATCAGAAACGAGAATGCACTTTCCGGTATAGTAAACTACTCACCTCTGTGAAGTTAGCCCCCCACTTTTTGAATTTTATTATTATCTAGGTTGTTCTGGGTTGTTCTATGTTTGTTCTACATTGTTCCAAAGTATTATTTGAAAAAACTAAAATTTGAAGCTGCCAGACAAGAAAAACCGTTTTTCTATGGTAGCCCCCCATGTTTGGAAATTCAATATTTTTATAGTTGTTCCAAGTTGTTCTAGTTGTTCCGAACATTGTTCCAAAGTATTATTTGAAAATATTCAAATTTGAAGCTGCCAGACAAAAAAAACGTTTTTATGGTAGCCCCCATGTTTGGAAATTCAATATTTTTTTAGTTGTTCCAAGTTGTTCTAGTTGTTCCGAACATTGTTCCAAAGTATTATTTGAAAATATTCAAATTTGAAGCTGCCAGACAAAAAAAAACGTTTTTATGGTAGCCCCCCATGTTTTGAAATTCAATACTTTTTTAGTTGTTCCAAGTTGTTCTAGTTGTTCCTAACATTGTTCCAAAGTATTATTTGAAAAAACTCAAATTTGAAGCTGTCAGGCAAAAAAAACCGTTTTTGAGATAGCCCCCCATGTTTGGAAATTCGTTATTTTTAAAGTTGTTCCAAGTTGTTCTAGTTGTTCCTAACATTGTTCCAAAGTATTATTTGAAAAAACTCAAATTTGAAGCTGTCAGACAAAAAAAACCGTTTTTCAGATAGCCCGCCAAGTCAAATCGTACTAGAGACAATAAATAAATCAACAATAATTTTAAACAATGACGATTGTATCAGTACAACCGTGGGCTATATCGTTCCAATTTCATTTAATCATTTTGAATAAAATTAATAGTTATAAGACAAGAAAACATTACACTATAGGGTAAACTCCCTAATTGTTGGCACCTTAAGAGTAGGTTCCATGTCAGTCAGACATTAAATTACCATAAAATCACATCTAAATGAGTTAGTACACAACACATGTAACAGTATCAAGGAAATATAGTTCAATCTTTGTTTTCATAATAGTACAGTCAATGAAGGCAAAAATCAGCTATAACCTCCGATTTCGATGAACCTCCATCGATTTTCATGAAAAATGGTGATGAGGTGGGGGATACCATATGAAACAAATGTGACATAGTGCCAACTTGCGCTTTTTCCCTAGGGGTAGATACCACCCCTTCTCGGGGGTAAAAATTATTTTAATAAAAATAACTCCAGGAATCGATAGAAAGACAAACTCTAAGCAAAAGTTGTTATATTAAGTTTTCGAAATAAATCAATACTTTCTGAGTTAATAATGATCAAAGATTGTGATTTTGCGTCAAAAAATTCATGTTTTACGCGGTTTTTCATAAATATTTCAAAAGCTATGAGTTTTAAGAAAAATATATTATTACTAGACGCAACGAATATTCGGTTACTATTCGGTATTCGGCCTATTCGGCTGCTTTTATTATATTCGGCCGAATACCGAATACCTACATATTATTCGGCCGAATACCGAATACTTAAATAATATATTTTATCATAGAGAAATAATTGGTAAAATGAAAATTAATATCGATTGATTACGTAGGTATATATTCATATTTTCATTTCTGTTATATATAATCATTAAAGTAGCCATTGGTACATAATCATCTTCTGAATTGGAAAAATGGAGGATTCTATGTATTTGAATTATTGTGGTAATCAAAATTTAAAAGGGTAAGGTTCTCATTTCTTTTATAATCATTTATTAAGTAGTCATTGGTACATAAAACAGGAACATATTTTAATCATTTTCTGTATTAAACAAGTTAAGAATTTTTCTATGCATTTGAATTATTTTCATAATCAAAATTTAGAAGGGGAAGTTTATGGTGCAGAAAGACTAAATTTTCTGCATTTTTAGGAAGTAGTAGAAATTCTTTTTTTCTCGTACACCATCCCAGCTTCAGAGTAAAGGCGCTCTGAATAAACACTACTTCCTGGCGCCGACAAATATTTTGCTGCAATCTTAATCAAACACGGAAATTCAATTTTCCTTGCTGCCACCATGTATATGGGTTGTCATGACGTGATATATTACTAATATTTAAGAAAAGATCCATTTCTGTTGAAACTGCGTTTGACTGAATTGCACTGCAAACAAAGGGGCGCGAAACAATCACGTTTGTACAAGTTTTTGGCGCTAAAATCCAGCCGAATACTTTTGCCTAATATTCAGCTATTCGGTCAGGGGCCTCGCCGAATATTCGGTATACTGCCGAATATACTATTCGTTGCAAGTCTAATTATTACGAAAATTGAAGCTAATAAAAAAAACAAACACCTTCTTTGAAAAACCTTCTTATATGAATTCAAAGTGAGCTATAGGTAATTGTATGTATATATTTTTTCGACGAGTACTTAAATCTAAGTTTCCAACCCTAAATAACGGGAAACCGATGCATTTTGATGAATGGTTGGAATTATTTTTCGTTTTTCCTAAAAAAAATAAGTGTTATCTTATTTTTATCATAATTTTTTCAATTTTGAAGCTATTAACTTTTTACAGTGCTCATTATAAAGGTATTTCTGAGGAATTTAAAAAGTGCTCCGGAAGTGTATGTCATAAATTCATCGGTTTCCCGTTATTTAGGTTTGAATACTTAGATTAAGTACTTGCCGAAAAAAATATATGTACATACAATTACCTATAGCTCACTTTGAATTGAATTTAGAAGGGTTTTTCAAAGTAGGCGTTTGTTTGTTTTTATATTAGCTTCAATTTTGGTACTAATGTTTTTTTTGTAAAGCTCATAGTTTTTGAGTTATTTATGAAAAACCGCTTAAACATGTATTTTTATCACGCAAAATCACGATATTTAATCTTTAATAACTCAGAAAGTATTGATTTATTCCGAAAACTTAATATAACAAATTTTACTTAGAATTTGTCTTTCTATCGATTCCTGGAGTTATTTTTATTAAAATAATTTTCACCCCCGAGAAGGGGTGGTATCTACCCTCAGGGCAAAAGCGCAAGTTGGCACTATGTCACTTTTGTTTCTTATGGTATCCCTCACCTAATTACCAATTTTCATGAAAATCGATGGCGGTTCAACGAAATCGGAGGTTGCAGCTGATTTTTGCCTTCATTGACTATACCATTATGAAAACAAAGATTAAACTACTTTCTTTGATACTGTTACATGTGTAACATATGTTGTGTACTAACTCACGTGATTAGATGTGATTTTATGGTAATTTAATGTCTGACATGCTACCTACTCTTAAAGTGCCAACAACTAGGGAGTTTACCCTATATTCTAATGTTTTCTTTTCTATTAATTTCATTCAAAATGATTCAATGAAATTGGAACGATATAGCCCACGGTTGTACTGTTGTTGTACAATCGTCATTGTTTAAATTGATTTTTGATATATTTATTGTCTCTGGTAGGTACGATTGATTTTATTTTATAAATAAAAAAATTTTTTTTCTTACAGCTTCAAATTTTATTTTTTTCAAATAATACTTTGGAACAATGTTAGGAACAACTAGAACAACTTGGAACAACTAAAAAAGTATTGAATTTCAAAACATGGGGGGCTACCATAAAAACGTTTTTTTTTGTCTGGCAGCTTCAAATTTGAATATTTTCAAATAATACTTTGGAACAATGTTCGGAACAACTAGAACAACTTGGAACAACTAAAAAAATATTGAATTTCCAAACATGGGGGGCTACCATAAAAACGTTTTTCTTGTCTGGCAGCTTCAAATTTGAATATTTTCAAATAATACTTTGGAACAATGTTCGGAACAACTAGAACAACTTGGAACAACTAAAAAAATATTGAATTTCCAAACATGGGGGGCTACCATAGAAAAACGGTTTTTCTTGTCTGGCAGCTTCAAATTTTAGTTTTTTCAAATAATACTTTGGAACAATGTAGAACAACCCAGAACAACCTAGATAATAATAAAATTCAAAAAGTGGGGGGCTAACTTCACAGAGGTAAACTACTCTTTGGAATGCACGAATGCCACAGATTACTACGAATGCAAACTGCATGCACCACAACCACAGAGTAACGAGTTTGATGCCGGCCCTTCACTTGACAACAGTTTGTCCTTGTCATGCTTAATAAGGAATGAAAAGGACAGACTGATGTCATGTTTTAAAATAGCAAATACAAATAGCCAAGTGAAATGCTGGCATTAGGAAGAAAGAGTGTTTTTTTTTGCAGCGCTGTCATAGATTAAACACATAAAATGGTATTTATTGTCTCAAATTATTTTTTAACTTTTTAATGTAGCTTACTTAACTGGAAGAGTCCGTCACAATCTAAATACTGACAATTATCGCAAAAAATATACTAAGAATTATCATAAATGCCAAATTGGTGTTGGTTCTTAGGTCAATTTTAACATTGTCCTTTGGCATGCAGGTAGATGTTATGACGTAGGCATCCGCTAAGAAAGGGTTTTGATCAATTCTACCCCCAAGGGGATAAAATAGGGAATGAAAGTTTGTATGAAACTTTGTCAATTTTAAACCGACCGAGCTGAGACTTTTTATGCAGGTATAAGAAGAATCATAGATGAATGTCATTGTGTATAATACAAGCCTGAGAACAAAAACTGTAGTCTACACTTCAGCTCTACACCGAAGCGAAGCGAGGGCGGGCCACTAGTATAATATAATTAAGATCATAATTGTGATGAAAATCAAAACTATGACGACGCAGCCTTAAAAGTATGCGAAACGTCGAAAAAAAGGGAGCTCTTTGAACCCGTTTAAGCGTGTTTTATTTGAATTCCATTATCCCAGCATCCACAAAGGGGAGAAAGAGCACGCTTGCCCCACGTGCGGCAAAATGTTCCTGTTCAAGAAGGCGATGGAATTACATCTGGCCACGCACGACGCGCCCGCCTTGCTTTACTGCCATCAGGTAACCATATTTATAAATATAAATATATACTAGCTGACCCAGCGTACTTCGTATTGCTTACAATAATTTGGAAGAAATGATAAACGACGAACGTCAAATGTTTGACAGCAATATACACATAGCCATCTGTCGGATCCAATGTAAAACATTCCAAAAACAACTACTAATAAATTAAAAATTAATTAAAAAAACATTGTCCAGCGGATAAAATTGTGAATCTAAACCATTCTCAGATCCCCTTGAACACACACAAAAAATTTCATCAAAATCGGTCCAGTCGTTTAAGAGAAGTTCAGTGACATACACACTCACATAAGAATCTTTATATATATAATTCTTCTGTGAGTGTGTATGTCACTGAACTTCTCTTAAACGACTGGACCGATTTTGATGAAATTTTTTGTGTGTGTTCAAGGGGATCTGAGAATGGTTTAGATTCACAATTTTGTCCGCTGGACAACCCCTATTTTTTTAGGGCGGTACGAAGTTCGCTGGGTCAGCAAGTTATATATATAAAGATATATACATATAATAAAAGCAAGCAACTTTCGCAGTGGTCGGTCATCGGATGGGTGACCAAAAATTTACTATCTCGAGTTACACCGTGCTTCGGAAGGCACGTTAAGCCGTCGGTCCCGGCTGCATCTGCAGTCGTTAGCACCCACCAATCCGCACTGGGCCCGCGTGGTGGGTCAAGGCCCAATCTCCCTATTCTATCCATAGGGAGGGCCTGTGCCCCAGCAGTGGGGACATTAATAGGCTGATGATGAACTTGGGATGTGATCTACAATCGATACCGAAGCCGAAAATATAATTTTTCGAATTTTGGTCTGTTTGTCTGTATGTATGTCCGGGATAAACTCAAAAAGTACTGTATGGATTTACTTCAAAGGACATTGTTCTGCGTCCATACATAGTTAGCCTAAGAACCAACAATCATGAAATATTATTTTCTAGGTTCGAAATCGCAAGTAAATGACTGTGAAAACAAAGATTATTGACGGACACTTCTGAGAACTTAAATTATTAGGAAAGCTAACAATTTTTTGAGGTTATGTTTAATATTCAATGAAACATAGGTCAACCTATGAACTTAGTATGAAGTGAATTAATATTACAACTAATTCATTTTATTAGGTGTGATTTTAAAGAATAACTATTAGGAAAAACTTGGTTAGGTAGGAATCATGAATAAAATAAAAACTGTAGTTTTGCTGCTTATTATTTATTGACTATTTTTCACATAATTAAATCATATTGTATACTTTATTTATTTGTTTAACACATGGATATTGTGTTAATATGCAGCGTAAATGTGTATCAGGTGCTCTTGAATAATTTGGCAGTATGATCCTCTCAGGATGTTGTGGCACAGGTTCACTAGCACTTGGAAATAGGGTTTCTGCTCTTTGGTAACATCGATGGCATATTAGATAGCCGAAATAGTAATAGTTCATTAAAGGAAAAACAATCGCAAATAAACACACACAACAGGTAATCCGAAACGAGAATTTTCCGTATTTAATATAAAAAGTACCCTTTGACGAGAATGCACGAATGCCACAGATTACTGCGAATGCAAACTGCCTGCACCACAACCACAGAGTATCGAGTTTATGCCGGCCCTTCACTTGACAACAGTTTGTCTTTGTCATGCTTAGTAAGGAATGAAAAGGACTGACTGATGTCATGTTTTTAAATAGCAAATACGAACAGCCAAGTGAAGTGCCGGCATTGGGAAATGGGCATGGGCATTATTGTCTCAGATTATTTATTAACTTTTTAATTTAGCTTACTTAACTGGAAGTGTCCGTCACAATCTAAATACTGATAATTATCGCAAAAAATATACTAAGAATTATCATAGATGCCAAATTGGTGTTGGTTCTTAGGCCAATTTTAACATTGTCCTTTGGCACGAATATTATTAAGAAGTCGGGTCAACATTTAGGCTACATATTATCACGCTATCGCCTACGGGGAACGAGCAGTGAACCTTTATTTCTAACTAACTCCACGCGCACGTAGCGGGCGGCCGCTACTAAATAATAAATAAATAAATATTTCCAACACTCACACCAATTAGCCTAGCCCCAAAGTAAGCACTGTAAGGCTTGTGTTATGGGATACTAGGGTAACGGATACAATACATATACTGATACATATATAAGTATATTTATATAGAAATCAACACCCATGACTGGAGTACAAATGCTCGGATTCTACACACAAACATCTGCCCCACCGGGACTCGAACCTAGGACCTCTCGAGTCAGCGACACCATGAAACTCGGCGTACAAACAAAAAGTATCTGTTCATATTATAATATAAAACAAGCTTTTAAATGATATATTATGTTTCGTCTCTGCCAGAAACCGACCACCATTTTGAAATCAACTCTTTTAATAATGTTTTTATTTTTTAATAAATAAATATATTAATAAATAATAAATCTAAAGAAAAGTTTACAAGAAGAAATTCCACGCGGACCAGGCAGCGGACGGGACTCGAACCCGCACCCTTCGCTATCCGGGCGAATGCACTGACCATTATGCTACCGCGGCCCTGACGGCCGTGTCGAATTTTCTCTAGCCTTCTGCAAGTCAGCGCCATGTGGGTTTGCCTTGCAGCCTAAGGCTAGAGAAAGTTCGACACGGCCGTCAGGGCCGCGGTAGCACAACTCTTTTAAGTTAATTGTTTAATTGTTCGTTTTTTTTGCAGTGCGATATGAATTTCAAGAATCAAATGTCTTATTACCAGCACATGAAATATAACCTGAAACATGTGGACCCAGCCAGGCTCAAGTGAGTTACATATTTATTTATATATATATATTTAAATAAAACTCAAAAGTGACTGACTGACATAGTGATCTATCAACGCACAGCCCAAACCACTGGACGGATCGGGCTGAAATTTGGCATGCAGGTAGATGTTATGACGTAGGCATCCGCTAAGAAAGGATTTTGATCAATTCTACCCCCAAAGGGATAAAATAAGGAATGAAAGTTTGTATGAAACTTTGTCAATTTTAAACAGATCAGGCTGAGACTTTTCAGGCAAGTATAAGAAGAATCATAGATGAATGTCATTTTGTATAATACAAGCCTGAGAACAAAAACTGTAGTCTACACTTCAGCTCTACACCGAAGCGAAGCGAGGGCGGGCCGCTAGTAAGGTATAATGATGCAATCTCTTTAATTAACACTGATATTGACAATGAATTTCGTAATTGTACCTGGAAATTCTATAAAAATACTAGCTGGCCCAGCAAGCTTCATATCGCCATAAAAATATGGGTGGTAGAAGTGAAAAAATTTAGGGTTGTATGTATTTTTGTATGTTATCATAAAAAAAAAACAAAAAAAGTCCATAAAATAATGAAAAGGGGTCCCTTTAACATTTAGGGGAATGAAAAATAAATGTTTCCCGATTCTCAGACCTACTGAATATGCATATAAAGTTTGAATTGAAGACTGTAATTGAGATAGTTGATTAATTTGTGACTTAATTAGATTATGAGTTAATTTCCTGTGATAAAGATTAATCTAGTGATTTGTGTGTTTTATCTGAATATTCCGCCCACGACCATAATTAAAATGAGTGAACAATCTGATGAAGGCCGCAACTCTCCTATATATATGTTTACAGTTATTTTACGTTGTTGATTATTTTATATTGTTGATTTATAATAATATTGACGACATTGTATGAAACAAAGCAAGGAGAAAAATCAGCCCTGAATTTCTTAGTAGCTTACGTTAGCGTAGCTTTCGACTTTCATATGTGGTACCTAATGGCCTACACTAAATATATTAACTTAAACTTATACTATATAATATATATATGTTCGCCGCGGTGTTACCAGCGGTTTATTAGGGATATTTTCCCGCAGTAAAACGTAGCCTATGTGTTAATCCAGGGTGTCAGCTAATTCAATACCAAATTTTATTAAAATCGCAGCCAGCCGTTTAGACGTGAAGAAGTAACAAACATACACACTCACAAACTTTCGCCTTTATAATATTAGAAGGTTAGAAGGATTATTGTTTATTAGTTTATTGTTTAATCAAATTATATTTCTTTTTTATAACTTTGAAAGTACTTTATCGATCACTGTATTAAAATTAAAATTAATTAAGAAAAAATATTCATAATTTTCTAAAATCCCACGAAAAAGATAATAGTTTTCTTATCTATTGTCACGTGACCCAAAACGCTTGGGATTGACGGAGCCTAAAATGACGTCATACGCAAGTAAACTTCCGGTTAAAGTGACATTACATTGTTTCGTTTGACGTTTTAATGACATTCGTGTTACGTCACACACTAGTAAGACTCCATATTGTCCAGATAAACGTTTTCGCGGCAACTTGAAAATGGAGTTTTTGATTTGGTTATTTTTACTGAAATACACAACAGAATGATGAATATCCACTTTTTACGGACTCCATTAACATTAGTCAATAACGTGAGATCGTTTTCTAAAACTTGTCAAATACCCTATTGTGTGGTCGGTTATATCTGATTAGAATAGCAGCACAATTTAATTCAGTTAAGAGAAAAAAATCTTATTTAAAGAAAATTTTTACTAGAAATATTGCACGCAGGCCAGGCAGCAGACGGGACTCGAACCCGCACCCTTCGCTATCCATGCGGATGTACTGACCATTATACTACCGCGGTCCCAAGTAATCATTGGGAGGTAACTCTGGGTTACCTACAATGCGAAGAGATAGCGCTCCCTTGAAGCCTAACAACGCTAGATAAAATTTGACACGGACATTAGGGCCACGGTAGCATAATGGTCAATGCATTCGCCCGGTTAGCGAAGGGTTAGGGTTCGAGTTCCGTCTGCTGCCTGGTCTGCGTGCAATTTTTCTAGTACAATTTTCTTTAGAATTAAAATACATATATTTGATTTTCTTATAATAAGTATATGATATTCCATATCAGGTACACTTGTAACGAATGCGGTAAGAAGTTCATGAAGGCGTCCCGCCTGGCTGAACACAACACCGCTCTGCATCTTAAACTAACGCCCATTAGATGTACACAGGAGGGGTGCAGCTTTGTGAGTTATTATATATTTATACATTATTATATACTAGTGGATGAGCGACTTTGTGAGTAATATACAGACATTATTATATATTAGTGGATGGGCAACTTTGTGAGTGATTTACAGACATTATATACGAGTGGATGGGCGACTTTGTGGGTAATATACAGACATTATTATATATTAGTGGATGGGCAATTTTGTGAGTGATATACATACATTATTATATACTAGTGGATGGGCAACTTTGTGAGTGATATACAGACATAATTATATACTAGTGGATGGGCGACTTTGTGAGTGATATACAGACATTATTATATACTAGTGGATGGGCGACTTTGTGAGTGATATACAGAATATATTTTATAGCAGTGGATGCGCGACTTTGTGAGTTATATACAGAATTTATTTTATAGTAGTGCATATGCTACTTTGTGAGTGATATACAGACATTATTGTATACTAGTGGATGGGTGACTTTGTGAGTGATACACAGATATTATTATATACTAGTGGATGCGCGACTTTGTGAGTGATATACAGAATTTATTTTATAGTAGTGCATATGCGATTTTGTGAGTGATAAACGGACATTATTATATACTAGTGGATGGGCGACTTTGTGAGTGATATACAGACATTATTATATACTAGTGGATGGCCGACTTTGTGAGTGATATACAGACATTATTATATACTAGTGGATGGCCGACTTTGTGAGTGATATACAGACATTGTTATATACTAATGGATGGCCGACTTTGTGAGTGATATACAGACATTATTATATACTAGTGGATGGGCGACTTTGTGGGTAATATACAGACATTATTATATATTAGTGGATGGGCAATTTTGTGAGTGATATACATACATTATTATATACTAGTGGATGGGCAACTTTGTGAGTGATATACAGACATTATTATATACTAGTGGATGGGCGACTTTGTGAGTGATATACAGACATTATTATATAGCAGTGGATGCGCGACTTCGTGAGTTATATACAGAATTTATTTTATAGTAGTGAATTATGCTACTTTGTGAGTGATATACAGACATTATTGTGTACTAGTGGATGGGTGACTTTGTGAGTGATACACAGATATTATTATATACTAGTGGATGCGCGACTTTGTGAGTGATATACAGAATTTATTTTATAGTAGTGCATATGCGATTTTGTGAGTGATATACGGACGTTATTATATACTAGTGGATGGGCGACTTTGTGAGTGATATACAGACATTATTATATACTAGTGTACGGCCAACTTTGTGAGTGATGTACAGACATTGTCATATAGTGGTAAATGAGCGACTTTGTCATAGTCATTTATCCGAATTCCATGATCCATTAAATTGAGCAGGCGGTGGTAACACAAAATCACACCAATTTTATTTCACAATATCCACTATAAACGAATTTAAAAATAATTAAAATAAGACGACAACCGCACTCGATTAAATCCCGCCAAAAACTCTTTTATTTTTATTCATGTGTATGGAATTCGACCTATTGAAACCCTTTTAAATGGTTTCTTACCCTTTTGACTCAAAGGAAGTTATAGTATAGGATTTTATTTTGATTAATTCAATAAACAGCATTGTAAATCCACTTTATTAAATATTATGTGATTTTTTTATCGTATTACTGACATTTTGTTGAATACTCTTACATATTATTTGTGTTTGGATACAGCTATAAGTTGACATTATAAATAAATATGTATATGTACGTAGGCATGCGCGTCGCGTCCCGTACTACGCGCGCATATTCGATCTGCGCACCGTACATCGCCCGTACCACGGAACCACGTGTGCCATCACTGCGGGAAGACTTATACTGTGAGTAGAATATGTTTTATATAATATATGCTGCCTTGCAGCTTAAGAATGGCTACAAGAATTTTGACGAGGTCCGTGAGGGCCGCGGTAGCATAATCGGTCAGTGCATTCGCCTTGATTGCGAAGGGTGCGGGTTCGAGTCCCGTCTGCTGCCTGGTCCGCGTGGAATTTTTTCTAGTTATATTTTCTTTAGATTTAGTAAATTATTGGTCACCCATCCAATGACCGACCACTGCGAAAGTTGCTTAACTTCAACGATCGCAGCCGAACGCGCTAACCACTTGCGCCATCGAGCTCCTCAATAATTCCACTGTCCGTCTATATATCTGTCACTAGGCTGTATATTATTAACAGCTATATATCTAGACAGATGAAATTTTCACAGATTTCTGTTGCTGTTAGGTGTAACAACAAATACTAAAAACAGAATCGTGTTTATTTTCGTTTCATTCTTTATATTAATAATGGCAACGGGGAATTCCCTTGGTAACGGATGCGACACTGACACTGCGTTTTTTCATGATAATATAATGCGATTCAAATAAAAATAGGAAAGCCAATGACCTCTATCTGTCAAATGTCGCTTGAAAAGTACAAAAAAATCTTGAAACCCTTTTTTAGCACTCCGCTAATTCAAGAATAAAAACCAAACATTTGTAAACAATCAATAACAAATATTGATAATTAATATCGGTTGATATTTTTTTTTCACTTATTGAGCTTTGGCCATGAGTGGTTGTTAACCTAAATCGTCAACCAAATGTCACTTTAAGTTGCGTTCAGAAACTCGATTTCAAACTTTCGTTTACATAAAGGATGCATGTTCGTATGTGACCTAGTAATAGTGTATGATTATTCATAACTACTCCGGCGGTAATGCAGAGATGAGCGAAATAGAAGAGCTAGATTCTGATAATGTTTTTTCTGACAGTTTTAATAAATAAATATTATTAAAAATCGGTGGTTCTTTTTTCTCAATCTTAGTAAATAAATGTAATTAAAAATATCTAATGCTTTTTGTCACTTTATCTTAGTAAATAAGTTTTATTAATTAAAAACATTTTGCTCACTCTACTCACATTTGGTTTGAATTGACAGCTATGACATCACAATATGGCGCCCGATCCTTTCTGTCCTTGCGACAGTACCAGCCCTCAAACCTTTGAACACCTACTTTACCTTTGCCCGAGATTCCAGTCCACCAGGACTGATCTTAATATTTTATGCAGTATGCACAATCTAAATATTAAAAACCTCAACGACATAGCTACAAAAACTGACACTAGTGAACTATTTTTAAAGCACCTATTCCACATTATTAAAAACCTCAAAAAATTCAATAACACGTAAACTAAGCCATATCAGAAAAACATAAACTCATATTATTAAAATCATAAAACACACTTAGTAAAACCCTAAATACTAATAACTAATACTATTTACTAAAACACATATATAACGAAAACTGAAATCAAGCTTAATACCAAAGGCGCAGTCCGTAAGCGCCCGCGGTATATTAGCATCTTCTTAAGCTAATCTCATATCAACCTTACCTTACCTTACCTTACCTTACCTTGTGTGAAACACGAATATTTGCTGTCGATACTTCTTTTTTTTTAAGTTGACAGAAGAAGCAATTGTTCGGATGAGGTAAATAGTGCTCTTTTAAAAAATTTAAAAAATCAAAAAACCCGACTGCTTAATTATTCTTCAAATAAAAACTGAAAAGAAAAAAACAAGTCCAGTAGTCTATAATTCTGTTAATAAGGAACAAAGCTACTTTAACAGTCGGGACCCATTAGATATATTCAAGAATACATAATATTTTTCAACAGTGGGTCCCGACTGTTAAAGTAGCTTTGTTCCTTATTAACAGAATTATAGACTACTGGACTTGTTTTTTTCTTTTTAGTTTTTATTTGAAGAATAATTAAGCAGTCGGGTTTTTTGATTTTTTAAATTTACCTTTTTTATTTCACACTTTTTAGTTAGTATTTTAAGACGGTATATACCGTAGTCTTGTTACTTCAGTAAGGGAATTAATATCGCGGGAATTATTAAGTACCTTGCGTCGGTCTAAAAGATTGATTTATAAAGACATATAAAGACTTTACCAGCGGGGTCAAGGCTACAGATGGGCCTCAATTTTCGCAAAATGTGTGAAGTTAAATCAAGTCGTTACCTACGTATATATCTAATATGTGTAAATTTTATAGTAAACTAGCACTTATTCTAAAAAACATCTTTTGTTTATGTTCTTTTTAGTAGTTTAGCAGTAAATATGAAATTAATTTACTTTTATTCGTCGACTATTTAAAATTGGCAGTGGCTGCATTGTCATGTCAATGCCGGACGTCTAAGATTGTGATATACACAAATTCAGTGTCAGTCCCTAGTATCATAATTTGATATACCTACATAATTCACATAAACCCAATATGTAGATGCCAGAAGTTAACTTCAAATGTTTTTAATCACCCAATATTCAATACCAATCAATGACGTTTATGTCGCAGGTTGAAGAAAGAAGTTATTCCCGTCTGTTGTTTTGGACAATGGTGGCAACTGCCTTAGATCACTAAATTAAATAATTATGCAATCACCAAAGCAAAGTTTATAATTTTTGATTATACTAAAGGCGCATAATAAAATTTTCATAACGTTAGGTAGACCACCATAGCAATCTCATTTATTATTAATTTATAGTTCTCTTTGTAGTTTTCTTTTAAAGCGTTCACATTTAACAGGTCAAAGACTTTATGTTCGACCCTTTTATTGGTAGTGTAAAGCTCGAATGAAGAGTACTCCCAGTAGTGCAATCATGGCAATTATATTCCATTTTTTTTTGTTATAAAAATACCGAATAACGTGTCACTGTTAAGCACAAATGCTAAGTAACAAATATAATCAAATAAACCTATTACTTACTTTATTTTTAAATCTTTTTCATCAATTAAATACTTATCTTATCCTAACTATCTATACTAATATTATAAAGAGACAAGATTTGTATGTTTGTAACAAATAATCTGTCAAACTACTGAACCGGTTTCAAATATTAATTCATCATAAGGTAGCTACATTATTTATTATAACATTTTTCTTTATTTAAATACATTTTGTCCGAGTGACATAGGCCATATTTTATCCCGATAAATAAATTTCGCCCGTACAATGCCCGGGTGGATCACTAGTAAGTATAATATAATATTATAGATGCGAAAGTGAGTTTGTTTGTTGCGCTTCCGTGCCCTAATAGCTAAATCGAATATAATGAATTCCCATATAGAAGTAGATAGGGACTTGGTTCTTAGCTACAACATCGCAATACTTATAGGCGTAGGGTGATGAAAGGGGTGAATTCCGTGAATTACCTATAAAAATCTACATTATTTACTTTGAATTTTGCAGAATTATTACAAAACCAATATTATCGCGAGCTGATTAATAAATACAGGGATTCCAATAAGTATGTACTTACTAGCAAAAAATGGGTTATTTGTCATTATATTAAGTAAACCTTTTTTGTAACATTAAGTAATATCGTTAAAAAAGATGAAAAACAGTAAAATTCTGAGTTTTTCATTAAAATTCAATAATCATAAATACCTATTATGATAATATATTTTTCATCATTTAATAAGAAGGAACTGTATCACAGTTTTAATGTTAGTACTTCTTATAGGGTCAGATACCCCATTTTTTTTCTTTTACATAGTACACCGCGCTATCACTTTGTCATCGTTGTAACTTTTTAAATATTTGTCGAAATGACATAGTGTAAAAAGCAAAGTTTATCGTCTTTAAATATCAAAAGCGATTAAAGTATTTGTTTTGATAAAAAATGATTTGTTAATACAAAATGTGCATTTTGGAAATAGATATCAAATAATATTTTAGTTTTGATTCACTATTTTAGCGGTAGTGACTTACACATTAAAAATAGATATATGGTGTCACGGACTTTTTTTTAGAACTATTTAAGAGATATATTTTCACTCTACATTACATTCATGTAACTTTTATTGTTTTTGCAGTGCAGGCCAAAATGGCTCGCAGATGGGACATTTTTTTCCGTCTTATGTGAAATTACATAAATTATTATATATATGTAATTATCATATATAAGCTATATTACTGTTAAGTTTCATTAAAATCCATTCAGTATTTTTTAGGAGAAAGAGTAACAAAGATCCTTAGAAACGTAAGATTGAAATTAAAAGCGTATGTGGTTAATATACAACTTTAAAGCGTTGTAGATCCTAAACAATCATATAAAATGAAAAATGGTGTTAGGAACCTAAATATGATTTTTGATTGTCTAGACATTGATACCCCACTCGACATATTTTGTCAACTTATTTTTTTTACTTCGTCACTATATGGCGCCTAATTTTGTCCATATTGAATTTTGATTACGATCATATCTTTAGTAGCACTCCCATGATTGAGACAAATCGATTGATGTATGAATCATCAAAATCGGTCCAGGCGTTTGGTCTCTAGTGTGCCACAAAGGAACAAACATACATATATAGACTGTTAAACACATAACCCTGTCTGCGCGTCGCGCTTCGCGCTCTTGCATTGCGCAGCCGGGTAAAAAAAGATGGCGCGTAACCAAAAAACGTGACGCGTAACCGAATAAAATGTGACGGTAAATTTTTTTCCAACGCCGATAAAGCAGTTTCACTTCAATTAGATATATTTAACTCAAACAAGATCCGCATAGAAACTTGTAATGAAAAACTTATACAATGCCATGAATCGCGTCCCGGGTGTGACCTTAGAAAATAGCCAAATGCGACCAAGATTGTATTATACACCTGTAAAATTTTCGATGAAAGTATAGAATAAGATTTTTTTATCTAAAACTTTAATATTAATCTCAAATAACTACGTTATTCGAAATGTACAGACATGTATAATGTACTTTATATTTTTTTTTTGAAAATGTAACGGGTATAATAGGCCTTTGCAACGGGTGTAACACTGCAGGGTTTTTCAAGTTTTATCGTTAAATAAAAAGTTCCAATCAACATTGCTTTATTAAAAATCATTCCAGATAAGAAAACACAGGAAATTAACATTTATATAGTTTTGGAAGAGCTAAAATTTATATTTTACAAATTTTTGAGAGTATGATGATTTAGAACTCCAGATATATGCTTTTTAAACAAAAGTAAATTTTAAGTCTGGACCACCCTTTTAGGGGGATGAAAAATAGATGTTGTCCGATTCTCAGACCTACTGAATATGCATATAAAATTTCATGAAAATCGGTCGATTCGGTGTTTTGAAGTAGTTCAATTACTCACACCGTGACACGAGAATTTTATATATTAGATATATTTATATAGATTTGACATGCTGACCGTACGCTTGTACCACTTAATTGTATTTATGATTACAACTACAAGTAAAGACCACGCGCACTCGTATATTGCAACATCTATAACGTATCTTTCTTTGACAGAATAAGAAAACTCTAGAAGGTCATCTCCGTTCCCACACGGGGGAGCGCCCCCACGTGTGCCCCACCTGCGGGGCATGCTTCACCTACCACGCCGCGCTATACAACCACACCAGGCTGGTGCACCACGCGCAGGTAATGTGTGACCCACGCGTGCCCCACCTGCGGGGCATGCTTCACCTACCACGCCGCGCTATACGACCACACCAGGCTGGTGCACCACGCGCAGGTAATGTGTGACCCACGCGTGCCCCACCTGCGGGGCATGCTTCACCTACCACGCCGCGCTATACGACCACACCAGGCTGGTGCACCACGCGCAGGTAATGTGTGACCCACGCGTGCCCCACCTGCGGGGCATGCTTCACCTACCACGCCGCGCTATACAACCACTCGCGTTCTCTCATTCTATGTCTCGTTCTCTATCTCCCTCTTTCTCTCGTTCACTGTCTCTCTCTCTTGTTGTATCTCTCTCGTTCTCGCTTATATTATTAGCCGCGTATTTGTAAGGTTTTACCCCTTTTAGACATGATTAAATACAAAAAAAAAAATGGTTGCCTGTAAAGTCGGTTTTACGGGCGAAGATTTTACGTGACAACGTCTTTTTCTCGGTAGAATATTTATTGATATGAATATAATTAAATTGCACAATAGGAACAAGGAATTGAATGAAAATAAGAATTGCACAAATTTTAACTATAGAAATATATTTTTCATCCCACCACCTCGGAAAGTGTAATTTTGCGCTTCGAAATCTGGCTGGAAAAATCTATTTTATTCGCTTGAGCGGCAAAGTAGATTTGAATTTAGAACATCACATATAATGAGTACTCAATATAATTGTAAATTCAAAACGTCATTAAACCTATTTAATGTAACCTCTATGGTGCCAAATTTATGATTAGAACTTTTTAAATTGTGAAAAAATTTAAATTTGGAACCTTCTTGGTTTCTTTGTTTTATTTGCGTGCTTCGCGCCATTCTAGTTTTTCACGTTTTATTGCTTAAATATTTTGTCATTATAAATTGTTTTCTTTTTCATTTTGTCATTTCCTCGCTGAGGTGGGATGAAAAGTTACGTATTGCACTCGAGTGGAAAGATTTTTCACCTTGTGCTCGTTTGTTTCCCTCGCTGACGCTCAGGATTCTAATTTAGAATCACTCGCTGCGCTCGTGATTCAACTTTAGAATCCTTCGCTTGCTCGGTCATCCAAATCGAGCACGCGGTTAAAAAGGAACTTTCCACTCTTGTATAATAAATAACTATTGTTTACTAAAACATTGTACATGTAAACTTAAACTTAACACGAGAGACTCATCGTAACGTTACCGAGCGTTACACTTTTTCATAAGTGACTCCCAGCCGCAACCTAATTTAAGACGTTGTCACGTCAAAAACTTAATGTTAGTTCCGATTTTCGCCGGGCCCGTTCTCTTTCCGCACAGACTGTATAAACTTTTACATTTATGATATTATTAGTATTGGGAACATAGAACGCTTATACACTATTGCATATCATTAAAAATACAACGTAAATATTAATTTTGGTCAGTGCATTCGCCCGGATAGCGAAGGGTGCGGGTTCGAGTCCCGTCTGCTGTCTGGCCCGCGTGGAATTTAATAATAAATAATAATAATAAATTCATTTATTTGCATCACAAATTAGTACAATTAATAATAAGCAGACATAAATGATTATAAGTTTAACAGTTCTTAAATAACTAGTATGAACTACAATCATTAGTGAGTGACAGTGATGCAAATAGGCAGAAGCTCAGCAGTGTTTTTGCCTTAATAGACAAAATGCTGATTTTCAGCAACTGCCCGTAGGAAGCGCGAGGATGTAGGTACGCTGCAAAGCTGGCATTGTAATTCCCTAGTGCCACACAAACACAATACACGAACATCATTTACTTCATTATTAATTTACCTAGCAATATTTGTTAATAAAATTTTCTAAATAATAATAAATAAATGTATGTAATTAATCATTAAAAAACAAAATTGTGTAGACAATATTAAATAAATGTGTAAGTAATAATATAAAATATAAATTTTAATTTCTTTTGTCAAGAAGATTGAATGCTTACAGAAGAACCTCCACCAAAACGACAATTAGTGCGTATGCCTAAAGTTTGCAAATTCAGTAAGGCTAATTTAATTTGCTTTTTGAAAGTGTACCTTGATATTACGTGTCTTATAGGAGGAGGTAAATCATTCCAACATTTAGTCGCTTGGTCGCGGAAACTACCTGTAAATGCCACTGTCTTATGTTTTTGTGTCGCCAATATCGGACGTATTGATCTGCAAACACCTGGTCCATATCGAGAATGGAAGGTACGAAACTGTAACTTTTTGTAAAGGTATTCCGGGTTCTTAAATTTTAACAGATCAAACATAAATACTGCCAAATGCAGATGCCTGCGTGACTCCATATTCAATAATGAGGCGCTATTAAGAAACGGTGACACGTGGGTTCGAGGAGGGATATTAAAACAAAAGCGACCACAAGCATTTTGAACTCGCTGGATAAGCCTTTGAGTACTAGTAAGCAAACGAGGACCATATACTAGATCCCCATAATTCAGTACCGATAAAACCAGTGACTCACATAAAATGATCCGTGTTTGTTCTGTAAGGAAATTCCGAATTTTATACAAAGTTTTTAACCTATAAAAGCAACTCCTTACAAGACCCAAAACATGTTTCTCAAAACGCAGCTTATTGTCGAACACTATACCCAAGTTCCTGGCTTCGCTTACATGTTCAATGTCTGACCCCAACACTCGAAGCGTAGTATTACAACTAGCGAGTCTTTCAGTCTGTTGTTTCGTGCCAATGATCATAAATTTAGATTTTAAAGGATTCAAGACCAACGCATTATCAGTCGACCATGCAGCTATGGCATCCAGATCGTGATTCACCTTATGCAAGGCATCGTTTATTTTATCTGGGGTTGTTGATATGTATAGCTGAACATCGTCAGCATAACAGTGATACTTACAATGTTTAATCGCCAAGGGGAGATCCGCACTGTAAATAATAAATAAGAGAGGCCCCAGTATGGAACCTTGAGGAACTCCACGATCTATCACCCTAGGTTGAGATGTTAGTACCGATCCATTTTCCTTACGCAATTTAACCGACTGATATCGGTCACTGAGATAGCTGTCAAAGAACCGCAATGCATGAGGATCAAAACCGTAAAATGCCAATTTAGATAAGAGTAACGGTATATTTATACTCTCAAACGCGCGAGAAAAATCAAGAAGCGTCAATATAGTAGCCCGACCCTCATCCATGTCGGTAAGTATGTTGTCGGTTACATCAAGAAGCGACGTCACAGTGCCACGGCCCTTTCGAAAACCTGACTGATATGGTGGTAATATATTATAAGATTCGACAAAGCGCGCAAGCTGATTATAAACTGCTCTTTCTAGAATTTTTGAAAGAAATGGCAATATACTGATTGGCCTAAGATCTTTCAGTTCATCTGGTGGTTCGACTTTAGGCAATGGTGTCACCAATGCCATTTTCCACTGCGAAGGAACAACGCCAGACAGGATTGCTTTATTTACAATATTAGTGATAATAGACAAGGTCCGTGGAAGCGTGAGCAATACCATGTCTCTATTAATTCCATCGCATCCCATTGCATTTGATTTGATGGATAAGATATACTTTGAGACTTCTTCTTCAGAAACACAATTTAATTTGAACAAAGGAGTTGCCTCATTAAATCGATGAAATTCAAAAAAAGTCATTTGGGAAAGAGACACTTTTTCATTGCCAGGAATTTTCAAAAAATGACTATTAATTTCATCAGCATCACCAAAGCAATCAGGAAGGCCGTCACTCTTAATAGGATCGACCAATATATTCCCCTTTAGATTCTTCCAAAAGCGCTTACTATTTGTCACATTAGAATTTATCAAATGATTGAAATAGGCTTGTTTTTCATTATTAATACTTTTTATTACCAAGTTTTTCAAATCTATGTAATACTGTTTATCTACATCCAACTTAGACTTACGGTATCTGT
Organism: Chilo suppressalis; assembly: GCA_902850365.2. Taxonomy (NCBI): domain Eukaryota; kingdom Metazoa; phylum Arthropoda; class Insecta; order Lepidoptera; family Crambidae; genus Chilo; species Chilo suppressalis. Next base: position 396,575 of record OU963920.1, on the reverse strand, counting down.
CATGGGCCCTATCCCGCAAACCAATCATAAACTTAATCATATCGGTTATCCAGGGCAAATTTTGATTTGGTTTGACTCTTGTAGATACAATTGGAGCATGCTTATCCATAAGAGACAGCATGAGTGTATTGAATCTGTGAACCATACTATCAACCGTAGGCTGTTCAAAAACAGACTCCCAATCGAGCAAGTCAAGATCATGATTAAATCGCTCGAGATTAATGCGCTTGAGGGGTCTGTAAGTAACAAAACGCGGAGACACTTTGGCCTTTTTTAACAACAGTGAAACACTGACCATTGCGTGACCAAAAGGGGGTGAGATATTAGACACAGTGACATCGCGAATGCTGCAATTTGTGCACACCACATCTAGTAAAGTATCAGAATTTACAGAAAAGTGTGTAGGTTCATTTACCACCTGCTGCAAATCCAAACTGCCCAGGAAATCATTTATTTTAGAGACATTACAATTAGAACGATCCATCATGTTGATGTTAAAGTCGCCCATGAGGACAATATAATCACATTGCGCAAAACTTGAGACCGATTCTGTTAGAGCGTCAATAAAGGTATCAACATTGAGCCAAGGAGGTCTATATGCCGTTCCTATAACAACCTCGAGTCCATTTACCTGAGTGCGCAACCACATTTGCTCAATACCCACATCAGGATGCCTCAGAAAATGTACACGCAAGTCCCGCTTGTAATAAAAAGCAACGCCACCACCCCTTCCTCTACGCATACACTTTGGTCGGGGCACATTACGCAGGCGGTAGCCCGGTACGGCAGGCGCACGCGCCTCCTGACCTGCTTGTAACCAAGTCTCGTTAATGGCAACAATGTCTGCATTAAAACGATTCATTGCTATAAGGAAGTTATCATGATCTGTATTTAGTGAACCTGCATTATAAAGCGCTAATTTTAGAAACTTAGTTTTATTTAACATTTTTACAAATCATAATATATATGTTCATCGATGATAATGAAAAACAGGACCATTCTATAATTACCTTAGAGCAAGTTAAAAGTGAGAATAAATTAAAATGTAGTATAGCATGAACAATATATAAGAGTATTTCATTGGGAGACATAAATTCATGACCTGTAAAATATTCTAGTAAATAAAAAAGAATCAAATAGCATATAATCAAGTACCGAATATCGACATAAATTGCATGTAAATGTAACTTAGAATACTCTTTGCTTTGCACCACCGTGACACTCACTAATATAAAAATAAATTCACAATAAGAAAAACATTTCATTACACATCGCAAAAAAATAATAATGAATGATACAACAGTATATAATTTCATTATAGATAATATTATAGTAAATATAATTAAATATTTATAAGTTAATAATTTTAAATTGCAAAGAAAAAAAACCAAGTAATAGTATTTGAGCTCGTGGTCATTATAAAACTTTGACTGTTGGCAAGAAATATAAGCTGAGCATAATAGCACCATTAACAGACCATGCTTAATATAAGACAATATAATAGAAAGTATGGAATATAAAAAAACATCAATTAAAATCATAATTAAAGCAATCAAGATAAGATTTTCACAAACATTTGTACGAACAACTTTTACGTGTTGATAAAAAGCATATGTGGGATAAATCAATATGGCTAAAATATCATCTCTAAAGAAGCAATAGCAAAATACAGAAATAATTCTTATACATGCAAAATCAACAAGCAAAGCATATTTGACGCTAATATAGTTATAACGAAATAAAACATTAATTAAAAAAATATTGAAAACAGCTGAAATTATTTTTTTTATAAAATAATTTCTACAAATATCTATCAAAAGTGCTAAAATATCACACAATTTTCTATTTATTTTCTCCTATTTATATTTTTTTCTTTAGATTTAAATATTAATTTTATTAAAAATACTTACCTTGTCTAAATAAACCGCCATGATACTTAGTTTTTTTTTAATATTAAAACAAATAAACAAAAAAATTGCACTGTAGTCCATAAATAATACGTTCCCATATAGCTTTTTTACCTTACCTTCACTCTTTTTACCCTGTGTAAATAAATAAATAAAAAAATGGTTGCCTGTAAAGTCGGTTTTACGGGCGAAGATTTTACGTGACAACGTCTTTTTCTCGGTAGAATATTTATTGATATGAATATAATTAAATTGCACAATAGGAACAAGGAATTGAATGAAAATAAGAATTGCACAAATTTTAACTATAGAAATATATTTTGTTTACTAAAACATTGTACATGTAAACTTAAACTCATCGTAACGTTACCGAGCGTTACACTTTTTCATAAGTGACTCCCAGCCGCAACCTAATTTAAGACGTTGTCACGTCAAAAATTACCAACGAATAAACAAGGATAATTTAATTATTCGTGCATTAATTTCTTTATTACAGAATTCACGAAAAGTTCCCGCCAAATCTGTGGACGTTGGCCCCGCGTGGACAGTGGCGCCGCCAGCGCCGCCCGAACAAAACACGGAACTGACTGGATCGTGATGTGATGACGATCAATGCAGTATAAATATGATGTATTTTTGTAAAGATTAAATGGATATTTATTTTTAAATTTATTCTGGGAGTTTTATTTCTTCTTATAATGTATACTTGAAAGTTGGAGCTAAGCTAATGCGAATACTTTTAGGGCGTGCGCTGAGTTAAGCGAAAACGCGGAGTTGTCTCCTCTGTGAGCCCGCTTAGCGCAGCGCAGGCTCTTTGGATTTAAAAATTAAGATTTCATATTTTTAGAGTTCCGTACCTCAAAAGGAAAAAACGGTACCCTTATAGGATCACTTTGTTGTCCGTCCGTCCGTTTGTCGAGACCGTTTTTCTCAGGAACGCGTGGAGGTATCAAACTGAAATTCAAATCTAATACTCATGTCTACTGTCCCTTGGAGTTGTGAAAAAATCAAACTTCTAAGCCGAAGCAATCAAAAGATACAGCCGTTTATCCCGCAAATTTTCGAAACTCGCACTGGAATCAAATCCTACAGGGTACTTCCCCTAAACTTGGAATCTTGATATTTGGTACGAAGTAACGTCTTATAGTACAGATAAAGGAAAAATAGCGAAAACCGTAAATTAGTAATATCATTTAATAAAACATATTTTTGAAAATTTTAAAGTTACTATAATGCGATTCAACTAAGAATAGGACCGACTGGGCGCCATATTGTCCAGTCATATCTGTCAATTCAAACCAAATAGGTAGAGTGAGCAAAAAAGTTTTTAATTACTAAAACTTATTTACTAAGATTGAGAAAAAAACAACCGATTTTTAATAATATTTATTTTACTTATTTATTTATATATTCTGTACACATAAAAAATAATACAGATTATTATTCATTAAGACTGTGTGAGAAAAAACATTACTCAGAATCTAGCTCTGCATTACCGCCGGAGTAGTTATAAATAATCATGCACTATTACTAGGTCACATACGAAAATGCATCCTTTATTTAAAAGAAAAAGTTTTAGATAGAGTTTCTTTCTGAACGCAACTTGAAAGTGATATTTGGTTGACGATTTAGGTTATCAACCATTCATAGCCAAAGCTAAATAAATGAAAAAAAATATCAACCAATATTAATTATCAATATTTGTTATTATTTGTTTACATATGTTTGGTTTTTATTCTAGAATTAGCTGAGTGCTAAGAAAAGGTTCCAAGTTTTTTTGCAAACCGTACTTTTCAAGAGACCTTTGACAGATGGAGGTTTTCATATTCTTATTCGAATCGCACTATACCTCTTATCTCATGAACGCGTAGAGGTATTAAATTGAGTTTGTACGGAACCCTCGGTGCGCGAGTCCGACACGCACTTGACCGGTTTTTTTTTAGTAAGCCATATGTAGGTATTAGACATAACACTTGTAATTGAGTGATAACGTAACTTTATATCATCAACAAACAAGGCTTTTAGAAGATTAGGTATACTATAAATTGCTCAAAATAATTTACACAATATTTCACAATAAAAGATTTTTACTGACATGACAGAAGTAAGCAATCATATGTACATTATTACATTAAAGGCATTAAAGGTAAGGTATTTGTACAACTAGCCAAATCACATGCGAAATAAAAAAATAAGTTTTGTATGCATCGTATGTCACTTTGCCTAAAAAAAAATAAAAGTTAAAACTAAAAAGCAAACTTGACAGCTCAATGTCAACATTAACATAACCTAGAAAAATGCTCCAAAAATGTTTCTAAACAAAGTATTTAAACAGTTGAGGATCGCGTCGACATCCCAAACCATACGGTGTTACTCCCAAGAGTATGCCCCGAAACCGCTGAGGAGTTTGAAGGCTAAATCTAAGAGGGATTCCGTTCAGTATTATGTGGATTCTTGTCGAGTAAGAGTTGTTGCTGGAAACGGTGGTAATGGCTGCATATCGTTCCTCAGTGCCTGGGGGAAGGAACACGCGGGCCCTGACGGCGGTGACGGTGGCCACGGCGGACATGTCATCTTTCAGGTACCTCCAAATTTATGTTGATTACTAACGCCCGCCAGCAACTTTGGTTTTCTGAGAATCCCACGGGATACTAACATTTTTGCAGGATAAAAAGCATCCTTTGACTCAATCCAGGTCATAAACTGTACCTGCGTACCAAGTTTCATCCAAATCTGTTCTGTAGTTTTTGCGTGATTGAGTAACAAACAAACTCGCTTTCACATTTATAATTACCTAGTTAGGGCTACTGCATCTTCTCAGTGCGTGGGGTTGCCAGGTTGTCAAACTTGAAAGCCGGACAGACCAGCCAGTTTGGCCTCACAGGAATTTAGGGCGGATATACTGTACTTCCAGGGCCCAAAAGTAAAAACTTCAGTTTTGTTGGTTGTAATTTCGCATTTTTGTTGTTAAAAAGGTTTCTGTTAACCACATTATTAAAAAAAATGTCACACTTATGCACTGGTAGTTCTTTAGAAAAAAATATTAAAAATTTATCAAGTGGTGATACTTCACACTAGGTTAGGTTAGGTTAGTGTTGTGACCATAACGCGTGAGCTGAGCGAGCAAAGCGAGCGTGCCGCGGCAGCGGCCGGCGAAGCGCCAGAAAAAAAAATCTGTTAAAAAGACCTTTTCTACAAAAAAAAAAAACAAGTATCACCTTTTGGGCCCTGGAAGTACAGTTTTACCTTTAGGGCTCAGTAGTATTAGGTATGACATAAAATTGTATGTAAAAGCGACTGAAAGTAAACCTGCTTGCGCTCAGTGCTCGCTTGTTTGCGAAATGAAAAAGCCTAACAAAAGCTGGATAAGCCTTTTACCTTTTACTTTTGGACAGACACGCAATCAAAAAGCCTAACTATGTCCAGCTTTATCTGGACTACTGGTAACGCTATCAGTGTGTGATTATTCTGCTATAACCCTGTGTAAATGAGACCTGGCATATACCACATCACTATATTAGCATAATTTAAACTTCGTTTACTATTGAAACTTCTAGGCAGGTGTGTACCATCTTAGGCCTCATCATCGCTTTCCATCAGGGGAGATTGTGGTCAAACGCCTTGCCTATTAAGCATAAAAAAATTACTTTTATTGTTACTTGGTACTCAATAACTTGCTTACGGTTTTATTTGAATATTTTATACAACATATATGAAGTTTAGCTAGTCAAAAGGTCACTTGTATCAATAAAAATGGATTCTAAACATCAAATACATTTATTTGTTAATGCTTATATGGTTATGTGTTAAACCACATTACAAAACATAGCATGATGTTAAACCTGATGCCATACCATGAGCACCGCAATTTATATAAAATCACGTTTATTATCACGCCTAACAGTCAAACTCGTTAGTAATTTGACAATTGAGCATGATAAAAACACATTATATAGTGGTGCTCATGCTGGTGGGGCTGGACTAAAACTGATGCTGTCACTTTTATTACTTAAAAAGGATATATACCAAACAACATTAAGTTTAAACCAAGATTAACTTTAGTCCACGTTTTAGTATCTGCTGGCCTTATGCTGTGTTATACAGCTTTTGCTCTTCTGCTGGACTTTAAGCAAATAGAGTGTCTGTTTATTGTGATTTAGGCAAATTGGTCTATCTAAGTTTGTAACCTCAGATAATGATCTTGAAAGCAACATGTTTTTTTTGCCATACATTTATTAACATTTTAGACGCCATTGGGGACAACATGCATATGGGCCTCACGTGTATGTAGTAGCATGTCCCAAGTTAAAATCACTTTTTATTGCTTTAGAAGCTAGAATATACTGTATGAAGTTTGTGACTTTATTTCACCAAAATATACTGCCCTAATAAGTCTCAAAGCAGTACCTTGATCAGTGTAAGCTTCGGAAAAACCCTAAATGTCTTGTGAATTGTTAAAATAGGTGATTTTCTTGAAATTTACTCCGATTGAGTTATAGCTTTTGGGCTTATCAGGGCAGTATATTTTGGCGAAATAAAAGGTAAGTCGCTGGCGCAAGTGGTTAGCGCGTTCGGCTGCGATCGTTCAAGTTAAGCAACTTTTGCAGTGGTGGGTCATTGGATGGGTGACCAAAAAAAATTTACCATCTCGAGCTCCACCGTGCTTCGGAAGGCACGTTAAGCCGTTGGCCCCGGCTACATCTGCAGTCGTTAGCACCCGCCAATTTGCACTGGGCCCGCGCGGTGTGCCATGGCCCAAACTTCCTACTCCATCCATAGGAAAGGCCTGTGCCCCAGCAGTGGGGAGATTAATAGGCTGATGATGATGATGAAAAGGTAAGTATAACTGTCACTCATTAGGTGCCAATGTCCTAAGCAGTAAATAATTTGCATGTCCGTTAGTAAGGGACCACAAGGGGGCAAACTTCACTTACACTTTCTATACTTATTGCATAATATTTCAGGCGACTCACAAAGTGAAGAGTCTGAACCATTGTCGATCGGTGATACAAGCGAAGCACGGGGAGAAGGGATACAATAAGGACTGCTGCGGCAAGAATGCGGATCACATCATTGTGCCTGTACCGCTGGGTGAGTTGACAAAAAACAATATTATGATATTGAGACAGCTGTAACATTAACTAATCCATTCTTTCCTAACCGAAATCAATGTCTATTTTTAACATTTTAATAATATTGAAGTCTAATTTAATGGCAAAGTGCAACAATATAACTTAATTTAAGAAATTAATAAAAAAAATTACATTTGACATGCATTATGCTCAATTACATTTGTTCCTATGCCCGAATATGATTGCCAACGGAATTCGGTTAAACTCCTAAGTGTAAATGTCCGGAGTCCAGTATGCCAGTGTTTGAGTAATTTTCATTTTGTTTACCTGACATCTGCCAGCCTGTATTCTAGTGTAAATATTGCTTCGGGTGTCCGAATTCGAGTAATGTCTTTCGTGCACCCGAAGGCATTGTCCTAATACAACGCGATAACGCGAATGATCGATGCGATCATCGTACGAGTCGACGATCAAACATATTGATCTAGAATAGGTGTCCTAATAGACGAGCGAGCGATGCATTCGCGCGACTAAAATGCTTAAAAATCTATTCGCGGGAACATAGTTCGCGCAGCAGCAGTTACATGCTTTATAAATAATAAAAATTATAACTATTAATTTGATTTGATTTAACTTGATACGATATATATTATAATGAAATGAGGAGCTCGATGGCGCAAGTGGTTAGCGCGTTCGGCTGCGGTCGTTGAAGTTAAGCAACTTTCGCAGTGGTCGGTCATTGGATGGGTGACCAGAAATTTACTATCTCGAGCTCCTCCGTGCTTCGGAAGGCACGTTAAGCCGTTGGTCCCGGCTGCATCTGCAGTCGTTAGCACCCACCAATCCGCACTGGGCCCGCGTGGTGGGTCATGGCCCAATCTCCCTATTCCATCCGTAGGGAAGGCCTGTGCCCCAGCAGTGGGGACATTAATAGGCTGATGATGATGATGATGATGATACGATATGATTTTGATTTGACTATTATGATATGATTATGATGACATGATATGATATAAATTTACATGATTAATTTTTAAAATGGATTGATTTTGTTTAAATTTGGTTGGACCTGATGTGATTTAATATGATCAACAATTAAGTGATATTAATGTATTTAATGTTAAGCTTAAGTTTGTTGCAACACCCCAACGGGGTCATGTACCACTCTCTATTAAGTATGTAAGACCTTATAATAAAAAATGTACATGAGCAATGTGATATAAATAAATAAAGTTATATGAGTTTTAGAATAAATGTTTTTTACCAGTAAAACATATGCGTCCGTTTCGCCTAAAAGTAAAATAAAAGCGAATCGGTAACATTTTCATATGTAACTTTATTCTATGCATAGGTCGATATTATTATTATTATGTATGTCAGGCACCGTGGTGCGCAGTGTGGACGGTAAGGAGATGGCCGACCTGAAGGAGGAGGGGGTGATGTATGTGGCCGCGCGCGGGGGGCAGGGGGGCCGGGGGAACAAGTTCTTCCTCACCGACACACAGCAGGTCAGCCATTCATCTATTTATTGTGATTAAACGACAAAAAAAGGTACATTAGGGGTGATGACGGGGTACAGTAAACGAAATTCTATTTAGTCCGTCAGTTAGATGATCAAAAAATATTGGACACGTATTTTTTCTTTGAGCAATCGACCAAAAAATGACAAAGTTATAGCGCGTCAAAGTTTGGGAGTAGGGGCTCGTGACGTCACTTTTGAGTGAATTTTCACTTATAAGTGTACTCAAGCGTGACGTCATGCGACTTTTCAAATCAATATATCTCTGCAATGTTTATATTATGTGAACAAAAGAAAAAATACGTGTCCAATACTCTTTGATAATCTACCTGATAAACGAAGAAAAACAAAATTAGTCATCATCCCTATTACATAAAATTAAATTATACAGAAGCTGTATGACATACCTCCAGTGAGCTTTTGGCATGGATTTTAATTTATAAATTTAGTAATTTTAACACTGTTTTAGACTGTTATGATCGAAAATTTTGAGATTCAAATTCAACGGGCCCGAAACCTCCGGACTGTAAAAAAATTTAGTTTGAGCAGGTTTTGTTCGCCAGCTCCTCATATATAAAGCGTTTTTGTCATTAATTGTCAAAATACTATTGAGTTCTACAGTTAGACGCCATAAAGAACCTGATATTATGCAAATTGTGGTGGTAATTGGCACGAACTTTGACAGACCCGTAATGACTTCGCATCATAAAAGTTTCTTTTGATTGAAAGTTAAACAGCGCACCTATCAATCAATCAATCAATCAATCAAAAATCATTTATTCAGTCTAGCTAGGCTATTACAAGCACTTGTGAAAGTCGAGAAGCTACGCCATTGGTTCGCAAAACTACAGCGGGAGACCTTGTACTGAGAAGAAACGGCAAGAAACTCAGCAAGAGCTGTTTTTTTTCTCCCTGTATTATATACAGAGTCGTCAAGTTGAAAAATGACTTCAGAGATATTTCTGAAGTCACCTTCCATTACATCATTTAGATTATAGCTTTATCCAATAAGTTTTATAGAAAGCTTTACGTTTGTAGTAGAATATAGGAAGCGGCTTCAGGATACCACATTATTGTTATGAAAAATATCTAATACCATTACATTACAAGAAACACTATGTCCATGCATTACGATCATTTAGTTAGATAATTATCAACTTTATTATAGCCCTTATTCATAAGAGTATTTTTGATCTGAGATTCAAATTTAGTCAGTGGATGCTCAATCTGATCTAGGGGCACTTTCTTAAACAATGCAATACTATATCCCAGAAATGAACCTCTTGATTTTTGGAGTCTGAAACATGGAACGGCAAGCTTGTTTTTGAGTCTCCTGTTAAAGTTAGGTATGGGCTTGACTTTTTTATGCAAATGCGTCATATTTTTTTTTTTACTTAAATATTATATTTTCGTAGATGTATTGTGATGCCAGTTTTAAAATATTAATTTGATTTGATTAAAAAAATTGATGATGGCGACAAGATTACGGATCTGTCGAGGTTCGTGCTTAGCGTAGTTCCAATTACATTTTATGACACATTTACTTACCTATCTCAATATCACACATTTTAAATGATCGTGAAAACAAATCATACAGCTTTAATAACAATAAGAATAATCTTAATAATAATAATGTAGAGAAATTACTTAATAAAATGAAATAAAATTGAAATGTTCAAATAATAATAATAAGATATCCTACCATCAGCCAGTCCCACTGCTGAGGCACAAACTTTCCTATGGATGGAATAGAGATTGGACCATGACCCACCACACAGGCCCAGTGCGGATTGGTGGGTGCTAACGACTGCAGATGCAGCCAGGACCAACGGCTTAACGTGCCTTCCGAAGCACGGAGGAGCTTGAGAGATATAAAATTTTTGGTTACCCAAATAATATAAATACAGTAGAATCCGTTTATTATGACTCCGTCTATATTGACCAACCGCCTATTATGACGTAATTACACAACGAACTTTGGTTTTCATATAAAATTCATTGCAACAATGTCGGATATAATGACTTCGCTTACAGTGACATGTCGCTTATTATGACCCATTTTTAATCAATTTTGTGCGTTTATAGTGACCGACATGGTTCTTTACACCTACGGTAATGTTCGTCGATTCAAATTGAACATCAAGCATTGTTTTTAGTGATATGCTATGTTAAAAAATGTCATCTCAACGTCGTAAAGCATTTACGACTGAGGAAAAAGGTGCAATAATATGCTGATTAGAAAATGGAGGATCAAACTCATCTCACAATCTTTTTTCACAAAAATGCTTTGTATGACGTCCGCTTAGTATGACATGTTTGTCGAATCCCTTTCAAGTCATAATAAACGGATTGTACTGTACTTAAAGCTAGGGTTACCATTTAGAAATTTCAAAGTTGCGACAAAAATCCTGGCTATTCGAAAAAAGTCTGGAGTTTTTGTTCTCTCAGGCTTATCAAGTACGAATTTGGTGAGTTTCATAATAGTATCGTCTCCGTTAAATTTTGTATGGAACAAGCCAGTTGGTCAACATGAACGGTAAGGGCGCTGTCTTGTTTTCATAGAAATTTTGACGATGTGATGCTGTTACAGAATTATCAAAATTCGTGTTATTGAAGTTATACTTCTTTAGGCGCGTTATGAAAAAATGATGAGAGTGAAATTTTAAGATGCGCGCGCATCACTGTAACACAAAATTTTAACAGCATGAAGTTGGTCGCTTTAGCGACCAACTTCATGCGTTACTTTTGTGTTTACCGCACATTAAGAAAATCTACCAACAAAATAGAAATAGAATCTCTATTTAGTGGGTGCTAACGACTGCATTGTGAAGGCCTATCAAAAGTATTTATTAATCTGGAACAACGGAACCAAAGCGCGATTCAGGAGACTACAGCGCCATCTCTTGACCATTGGTGTAGTAGAACCAAAAACCACATCTTTATTTTTTGTAATAAAGTAACAGTTATAGGTATTCATATTTATAATATTTATCCACATGTTTCTAGTTTGTATATTCGGAATACGTGTTTGAGTTTCATACAAGTGCAAATCACATATGTTCTAATAAATTATATTCAGTAGCGATTTTAATTGAATATTTTGAATATTTATTTATTTTTTCAAATTAAAACTGAACTTTATTGACTGTGTCCTTTTCCAGACTTTTTATTAATTTATTAATTATTTGCATGCAATTAAAAACTAATTTTAAACGATGCCAAAGAAGGATAACTTCTCACGCGCCTACATAAGTACACGCACCCATTTTTATTTTATTTTTTTAATCTCGTAGGCAAATAACTCTACCCCATCTGATGTTAAGTGGTGATAAATTCCAAACGCGAAGATAGCTGGTACAGCAGTTATAAACTGCTACACCGACCATCCTCACCTTGCCGGTCTGCACAAATGCTTCTTCACGCCTCTCTTAAAGGACCTTAGATTGTAGGAAGGAGGGAACACGTGCGCGGGCAAAGGATTCCCACTTACGAATAGTACGACAAAGAAATGAGTCACCAAATTTCTTTGTTCGTGTAGGAATTGGGCCTTCGTACCCCTAACATGACCCATTATCGAATTCGAATAGTTTGCGAGTGCGAAATGTCAATGTAAAATTTTGTATGGAAACTTGAACAGCATCGCCACAAAGTTATCGTTACGTAACGGGAACTAAAAATCAGTACATTGTGGCGGCGATATCTATATGCCCCACATATAAGTAACATTAAGGAAATAATCACTCGCCTCCTCAAGAGATGGCGCTACCTACGCTGCGATCAAAATAGTATGGAAGCCCACATCGCGCAAATGAAATTCGGAGGCTAACACTTCATATATACGATGTCCGACCGATGAGTAATGATTTCCTCCATCCGTTGTATACAGAGTGTTACAGAATTCCGAAATAAAATTTGTAGGTATGTACACCGAAATAAAAATTTGTAGGTATCTGAGCGGGGCACCCTAGGACGGTCAGCACGTCGAGTGCTGAACACCGATCAACGGTCCTTTTCAGGACCAGGGTAGGAGCATCACCCCACAGTGATTCTGATCATTGCGATTGGCGGTAGATGCTCAAAAGGCCCTTCTTAGGGCCAAGGGGGGCGGGAGAGGGACGGAGAGAACTACGCTCTCCCTCCCACTCCTGTGAGAGCCGCGGGTATGCCCTGGGGGGGGGGGGGACCTGCATTGCACAAGCTCTCTTGATGCTGGTGCCCCTGATACTCCGGGACACCTTCATCGGGGTGGGTCCGTTCGCGGACAATCACCTTGCGGGTGCGCGGACAGTCGGCAACGGTTGCCGCGACCACACCCGCACTCCCGGCGTGCTGCGGGGGGACTGCGGTCCTCAGAATGTACGCCGGGTGACCACCGCAGGAGTATTGTCTGGTTTTTAGTGGCCCTGTTCAGGGCGTTAGGTAGGGCCCTGCTCATTTCACCCGGCCTAAGGGCTGGCTGAAATGAGCAGGGAGGACTCCCACATACCTTCTTCTCGCTCCCCCGGTGGTTGAAGGATGCGTAAAGCATTTCCCAGACAAAAAAAAAAAAAAAAAAAAAGGTATCTGAGCGGGGCGCTGGGGGAGAGAGGAGGGTCTGTTTAGGTAGTAGTAATCGTACGCATTTAAGGGCAGGTGCAAAACGATATTTTTATTAATTTAATTAGAAAATAAAAGTGGTCTGAAAGGCGTCAAACTTTCGTAGGTAACATTCTATACAAGGAACACAACCAAACCCTAAAGTTTTATTTCGGACTTTTGTCACACCCTGTATATGTGGGGCATATAGATGTCGTCGCCACAGATCTGTTCGCGAGTGGTTATCAAGACATTTGGATGGTAGGCGCCACAGAACACAGAAAGAGGTTAGAACTGTGATCATTATACCGTTTGTACGGAAACCGATGTCGCCAGCTCGCCCCCACTACACTTAAATAATATTATTAGGCGTTGTAAGAAGCTGGTGTCCGAAATAGGCGTTAACTTGTACTACGGATCACCAGGTCCTTACCCCTGGCAAGTAATCTCTATACATTATTCTTCATAACCATAATGACCCTATATTTCCTAATATTTATTCATGGTAAATACAAAAAAGAACAAGAATTAAAGGTTGAGAGATAAAAAACAAAACTTAATCTTTATAAATGCATGGTAGTTAATTATTATTATTTTTTTATAAGCAAAAATTTGGTCACATATCAGAATTTATTTTAGATGGCTTAGTAGATTTTCTGTGTCTGAATAGCTTAATGCCTGAAATATAGCGAATCAAACGACGCGACATCAAACAATCGAACCAATCAGCGCTCATTCCCGAGAGCAACGGTGCAATCAGAACCAAGTTTTGATCAAGTTATGAGCATTTGCTCACACATAACTGCCCTTCTAACCTCTTTCGGTGTTCTGTGGTAGGCGCCGAGTGTAGCGGAGATAGGTGCGACGGGGGAGAGCACCTCGTATACGTTGACGGTGCTGGGCATGGCCGCCGTGGGGCTGGTGGGGTTTCCCAACGCTGGGAAGAGTACCCTGCTGCGCGCCGTCACCCGGGCCAGGCCTAATGTGGCGCCCTATCCCTTCACTACGCTGCATCCGCATATAGGTCAGTTCTATATACCATTACCAACTTTCTGAAGTGAAACTCCTCCTAGGGAAGCCGTTCCTAAGGTAAACCTGCAGCTAACACGTAAGTTAATCAGACTACCTAGACAAGCCCTGAAACAAATCGTGGGTATACTCACGGGTCACGGCTACTTCGACAAACACTTTCATAATATAGGTATTTCTGACCGCCCTCTGTGCAGAGCCTGCCTGGAGGAGGAGGAGACCAGCGCTAGGTCGCTGTCCCTAGGGATGTCGAAAGTTGAAAAAAATATCGATATATCGATATTTTAAAAAATATCAATATCGGCTTCGATATATCGCGAAAAAAACATCGATATATCGGACCAATTTTCCCAAAAATATAGTACAGTAGCTCACGAAATATGACACGCGGAATAATAATGGAACGAAAATTATCTCCCTAAAAATAGACCCTATTTTCGAATGATGACATAGACAATACTAAATACAGCACAGATCATAGATATGTTGAATATCATTAATCTGAGATCCAGTTACGATTTTTCCAGATACGAATTTAGTTAGATCGTGATATGCCGCTAATAATTAAAAAAATATCGTTTTTGATACGAATTTCGATATTGGTTATTTTGTATCGATGTATCGATATATCGAATCAAAATATATCGGCAAAAAATATCGATATATCGATATATTTTCAACAAGCCTAACCAGCGCCCATGTTCTGCTGGAGTGCAGAAGCGTTGTGAGACAAAGGACTTCTCTAATGGAAAGTCCGCGGACACTAGTATAAGCCTGCAGCAACATCCGGGGACTGCTAAGCTTTCTGGAGGAGCTGGGATGGCAGGACTGATGCCAATCCCCACGCAAAATAGGCACTGGGTGTCGAGTTGCGGAAACAGCCCGCCGTACTACTAAGACTAAGACTGAGGCACGCTTGACTTGGGGAGTAAACTGGCGAATGTGTTACGATTTTTGCGTTACGCGTTACGCGCGTGACTCATCGGTAAATAATAAACAATATCCGTCACAAAATACATGAATCTAGTGCTTTGTGGGTGATAACGGACCCAACACAGATTGGTGGGTGATAACGGACCCAGCACGGATTGAAGGGTAATAATGGATCCAGTGCGGATTAGAGAGTGATAATGGACCCAGCGCGGATTGAAAGGTAATAATGGTTCCAGTGCGGATTAGAGAGTGGTACTGGACCCAGCGCGGATTGAAGAGTAATAATGGACCCAGCGCGGATTGGAGTGTGATAATAATAATAATAAATAATAAACGTTTATTTCTTTTAAATTGTTATACATTTAGTTTTCACATTAGTAGTGTTGTAATATTAACAATAGGTATAAGGTTGAAGCGTTGATATCTGCACTAGTTTTAAAAACTGTTATACTGATAACGGACTCAGTGTGAATTGGTAGTTATTTTTCTATTAACAAATCTTTAGATTAAGTTTATGATTTTCAGATCATTGGAGCTAAAGAAGTTTCACTTCGGATGTGTGGTCAGTGCACACAAATTTTCTGCTTTAATTCTTTATTTGCCCGATATCATTTTACAATGCGACTAAAATTAATTAATAAATCCATTTCGAATCATCTTACATTTTTCTCGAAAAATGAGTGAATGCAGTGAGTGTAAGAAATGTTTATTAATATGATTAACTTTGGATATGATTACACACGACAGGCATGGTCCCGTACGATGACTACGAGCAAGTGGCGATAGCGGACTTGCCGGGTTTGATTCCCGGTTCGCACAAGAACTACGGGTTGGGTGAGAACATTTTACATAAATTTCTTATGTCTAGCTAATGAAAATATGCTATATCTAAAGAAAATATTACTAGAAAAAATTGCACGCAGACCAGGCAGCGGACGGGACTCGAACCCCCGCCCTTCGCTATCCGAGCGAATGCACTGACCATTGTGCTACCGCGGCCCTGACGGCCGTGTCGAATTCTCTCTATCCTTAAGCTGCAAGGCAGCGAAATCTCTTCGCATTGTAGGTAACCCACGATGTCAAATGGAATACCTTCACAAGTATTTAACATTTTAAAGAAGAAATAGCAATTATAGTTATATAAAATACTAGCGGACCCGACAGACGTTGTCCTGTCTACACGTCTTTGTGAATCTAAACCATTCTCAGATCCCCTTGAACACACACAAAAAATTTCATCAAAATCGGTCCAGTCGTTTAAGAGAAGTTCAGTGACATACACACTCACAGAAGAATTATATATATAAAGATAACTAGAAAAAAATCCACGCGGACCAGGCAGCGGACGGGACTCGAACCCGCACCCTTCGCTATCCGGGCGGGTGCATTTAGAAATACTAGCAAGAATTAGACACGGCCATCAAGGCCGCGGTAACAATGGTCAGTTCATCCGCCCGGATAGTGGAGGATGCGGGTTCGAGTCCCGTCTGCTGCCTGGCCGGTGTGGAATTTTTTCTAGTAAAAAAATATCTTCAGATTCATATTATCTTCTCTCAGGTATCCAATTCCTCCAGCACGTGGAGCGTTGCAAAGGCCTAGTGTTCGTTCTGGACGGAACCAACGACCCCGACCACCAATACTCTATCCTCGAACACGAGGTCACCCAATACAGCTCAGCATTAGCTCGCAGACCACGCGCCATAGTCGTCAACAAGGTAGACTTGCCCGAAGCGAGACAGAACTACGAGAAAATGAGACAGAAGATGGAAGTCATAGGAGTTTCAGCTAAGACTGGACACAATTTGATAGAACTTTTAATGGTTATCAGGGATATATATGACAGAGATTTAGGTGATAGTGTTGTGATTAAATAATTTAATTATAGGTAAAGTATTTTTGTATTGTTTATTATTTTTTTAGTGTCGAAGCAGGTGTGACGTCTGTTGTACATAGTTTATGATAATTAAACGACTTATAAGTTTTATAAATGTTTGCTTTTAAAATTTCTATAAACTATCACAAATTGCTCTTACACGTAAATCGAAGAAATACGCGTTCAGCATCGTTCCCACACTCAAATGACATTCTCACGCTCCCAGTAAAATTCCCACCCTCTGAATTATAATCCCAGGATGTCAGCTACATTCCCACGCTCTAAATTATAATCCCAGGATGTCAGCTACATTCCCACGCTCTAAATTATAATTCCCTCGATGTCAGCTACATTCCCACACTCAAAATTATAATTCCCTCGATGTGAGCTACATTCCCACGCTCTAAATTATAATTCCCTCGATGTCAGCTACATTCCCACGCTCTAAATTATAATTCCCTCGATGTCAGCTACATTCCCACGCAGCTACATTCCCACGCTCTAAATTATAATTCCCTCGATGTCAGCTACATTCCCACTCTCTAAATTATAATTCCAGGATGTCAGCTACATTCCCACGCAGCTACATTCCCACGCTTTAAATTATAATCCCAGGATGTCAGCTACATTCTCACGCTCTAAATTATAATCCCAGGATGTCAGCTACATTCCCACGCTCTAAATTATAATTCCCTCCATGTCAGCGACATTCCCACGCTCTAAATTATAATCCCCTAGATGTCAGCTACATTCCCACGCTCTAAATTATAATTCCCTCGATGTCAGCTACATTCCCACGCTCTAAATTATAATTCCCTCGATGTCAGCTACATTCCCACGCAGCTACATTCCCACGCTCTAAATTATAATTCCCTCGATGTCAGCTACATTCCCACGCTCTAAATTATAATCGCAGGATGTGAGCTACATTCCCACGCTCTAAATTATAATCCCAGGATGTCAGCTACATTCCCACGCTCTAAATTATAATTCCCTCGATGTCAGCTACATTCCCACGCTCTAAATTATAATCCCAGGATGTCAGCTACATTCCCACGCTCTAAATTATAATCCCAGGATGTCAGCTACATTCCCACGCTGTAAATTATAATTCCCTCGATGTCAGCTACATTCCCACGCAGCTACATTCCCACGCTCTAAATTATAATTCCCTCCATGTCAGCTACATTCCCACGCTCTAAATTATAATTCCCTCGATGTCAGCTACATTCCCACGCTCTAAATTATAATTCCCTCCATGTCAGCTACATTCCCACGCTCTAAATTATAATCCCCTAGATGTCAGCTACATTCCCACGCTCTAAATTATAATTCCCTCGATGCCAGCTATATTCTCACGCTCTAAATTATAATTCCCTCGATGTCAGCTACATTCCCACGCTCTAACTTATAATTCCCTCGATGTCAGCTACATTCCCACGCAGCTACATTCCCACGCTCTAAATTATAATCCCAGGATGTCAGCAACATTCCCACGCTCTAAATTATAATCCCAGGATGTCAGCAACATTCTCACGCTCTAAATTATAATTCCCTCGATGTCAGCTACATTCCCACGCAGCTACATTCCCACGCAGCTACATTCCCACGCTCTAAATAATAATTCCCTCGATGTCAGCTACATTCCCACGCAGCTACATTCCCACGCTCTAAATTATAATCCCAGGATGTCAGCTACATTCTCACGCTCTAAATTATAATTCCCTCGATGTCAGCTACATTCCCACGCTCTAAATTATAATTCCCTCGATGTCAGCTACATTCCCACGCAGCTGCATTCCCACGCTCTAAATTATAATCCCAGGATGTCAGCTACATTCTCACGCTCTAAATTATAATCCCAGGATGTCAGCTACATTCCCACGCTCTAAATTATAATTCCCTCCATGTCAGCGACATTCCCACGCTCTAAATTATAATCCCCTCGATGTCAGCTACATTCCGACGCTCTAAATTATAATTCCCTCCATGACAGCTACATTCCCACGCTCTAAATTATAATCCCAGGATGTCAGCTACATTCCCACGCTCTAAATTATAATCTCTCGATGTCAGCTACATTCCCACGCTCTTAATTATAATCCCTCGATGTCAGCTATATCCCCACGCTCTAAATTATAATCCCTCGATGTCAGCTACATTCCCACGCTCTAAATTATAATCCCTCGATGTCAGCTACATTCCCACGCTCTAAATTATAATTCCCTCGATGTCAGCTACATTCCCACGCTCTCAATTATAATTCCCTCAATGTGAGCTACATTCCCACGCAGCTACATTCCCACGCTCTAAATTATAATTCCCTCGATGTCAGCTATATCCCCACGCTCTAAATTATAATCCCTCGATGTCAGCTACATTCCCACGCTCTAAATTATAATCCCTCGATGTCAGCTACATTCCCACGCTCTAAATTATAATTCCCTCGATGTCAGCTACATTCCCACGCTTTCAATTATAATTCCCTCAATGTGAGCTACATTCCCACGCAGCTACATTCCCACGCTCTAAATTATAATCCCAGGATGTCAGCTACATTCCCACGCTCTAAATTATAATTCCCTCGATGTCAGCTACATTCCCACGCTCTAAATTATAATTCCCTCGATGTCAGCTACATTCCCACGCTCTAAATTATAATCCCCTAGATGTCAGCTACATTTCCACGCTCTAAATTATAATTCCCTCGATGTCAGCTACATTCCCACGCAACTACATTCCCACGCTCTAAATTATAATCCCAGGATGTCAGCTACATTCCCACGCTCTAAATTATAATTCCCTCGATGTCAGCTACATTCCCACGCTCTAAATTATAATTCCCTCGATGTCAGCTACATTCCCATGCAGCTACATTCCCACGCTCTAAATTATAATCCCAGGATGTCAGCTACATTCCCACGCAGCTACATTCCCACGCAGCTACATTCCCACGCAGCTACATTCCCACGCTCTAAATTATAATTCCCTCGATGTCAGCTACATTCCTACGCTCTAAATTATAATTCCCTCGATGTCAGCTACATTCCCACTCTCTAAATTATAATCCCAGGATGTCAGCTACATTCCCACGCTTTAAATTATAATCCCAGGATGTCAGCTACATTCTCACGCTCTAAATTATAATCCCAGGATGTCAGCTACATTCCCACGCTCTAAATTATAATTCCCTCCATGTCAGCGAAATTCCCACGCTCTAAATTATAATCCCCTAGATGTCAGCTACATTCCCACGCTCTAAATTATAATTCCCTCGATGTCAGCTACATTCCCACGCTCTAAATTATAATTCCCTCGATGTCAGCTACATTCCCACGCAGCTACATTCCCACGCTCTAAATTATAATTCCCTTGATGTCAGCTACATTCCCACGCTCTAAATTATAATCGCAGGATGTCAGCTACATTCCCACGCTCTAAATTATAATCCCAGGATGTCAGCTACATTCCCACGCTCTAAATTATAATTCCCTCGATGTCAGCTACATTCCCACGCTCTAAATTATAATCCCAGGATGTCAGCTACATTCCCACGCTCTAAATTATAATCCCAGGATGTCAGCTACATTCCCACGCTGTAAATTATAATTCCCTCGATGTCAGCTACATTCCCACGCAGCTACATTCCCACGCTCTAAATTATAATTCCCTCCATGTCAGCTACATTCCCACGCTCTAAATTATAATTCCCTCGATGTCAGCTACATTCCCACGCTCTAAATTATAATTCCCTCCATGTCAGCTACATTCCCACGCTCTAAATTATAATCCCCTAGATGTCAGCTACATTCCCACACTCTAAATTATAATTCCCTCGATGCCAGCTATATTCTCACGCTCTAAATTATAATTCCCTCGATGTCAGCTACATTCCCACGCTCTAAATTATAATTCCCTCGATGTCAGCTACATTCCCACGCAGCTACATTCCCACGCTCTAAATTATAATCCCAGGATGTCAGCAACATTCCCACGCTCTAAATTATAATCCCAGGATGTCAGCAACATTCTCACGCTCTAAATTATAATTCCCTCGATGTCAGCTACATTCCCACGCTCTAAATTATAATTCCCTCGATGTCAGCTACATTCCCACGCAGCTACATTCCCACGCTCTAAATTATAATCCCAGGATGTCAGCTACATTCTCACGCTCTAAATTATAATTCCCTCGATGTCAGCTACATTCCCACGCAGCTGCATTCCCACGCTCTAAATTATAATCCCAGGATGTCAGCTACATTCTCACGCTCTAAATTATAATCCCAGGATGTCAGCTACATTCCCACGCTCTAAATTATAATTCCCTCCATGTCAGCGACATTCCCACGCTCTAAATTATAATCCCCTCGATGTCAGCTACATTCCCACGCTCTAAATTATAATTCCCTCCATGACAGCTACATTCCCACGCAGCTACATTCCCACGCTCTAAATTATAATCCCAGGATGTCAGCTACATTCCCACGCTCTAAATTATAATTCCCTCGATGTCAGCTACATTCCCACGCTCTAATTTATAATTCCCTCGATGTCAGCTACATTCCCACGCTCTAAATTATAATTCCCTCGATGTCAGCTACATTCCCACGCAGCTACATTCCCACGCTCTAAATTATAATCCCCTAGATGTCAGCTACATTTCCACGCTCTAAATTATAATTCCCTCGATGTCAGCTACATTCCCACGCAGCTGCATTCCCACGCTCTAAATTATAATCCCAGGATGTCAGCTACATTCTCACGCTCTAAATTATAATCCCAGGATGTCAGCTACATTCCCACGCTCTAAATTATAATTCCCTCCATGTCAGCGACATTCCCACGCTCTAAATTATAATCCCCTCGATGTCAGCTACATTCCCACGCTCTAAATTATAATTCCCTCCATGACAGCTACATTCCCACGCAGCTACATTCCCACGCTCTAAATTATAATCCCAGGATGTCAGCTACATTCCCACGCTCTAAATTATAATTCCCTCGATGTCAGCTACATTCCCACGCTCTAATTTATAATTCCCTCGATGTCAGCTACATTCCCACGCTCTAAATTATAATTCCCTCGATGTCAGCTACATTCCCACGCAGCTACATTCCCACGCTCTAAATTATAATCCCCTAGATGTCAGCTACATTTCCACGCTCTAAATTATAATTCCCTCGATGTCAGCTACATTCCCACGCAACTACATTCCCACGCTCTAAATTATAATCCCAGGATGTCAGCTACATTCCCACGCTCTAAATTATAATCCCAGGATGTCAGCTACATTCCCACGCTCTAAATTATAATTCCCTCGATGTCAGCTACATTCCCACGCTCTAAATTATAATTCCCTCGATGTCAGCTACATTCCCACGCTCTAAATTATAATTCCCTCGATGTCAGCTATATTGCCACGCTCTAAATTATAATCCCAGGATGTCAGCTACATTCCCACGGTCTAAATTATGATTCCCTCGATGTCAGCAACATTCCCGCGCTCTAAATTATAATTCCCTTGATGTCAGCTACATTCCCACGCTCTAAATTATAATTCCCTCGATGTCAGCTATATTCCCACGCTCTAAATTATAATCCCAGGATGTCAGCTACATTTCCACGCTCTAAGTTATAATTCCCTCGATGTCAGCAACATTCCCGCGCTCTAAATTATAATTCCCTCGATGTCAGCAACATTCCCGCGCTCTAAATTATAATTCCCTCGATGTCAGCTACATTCCCACGCAGCTACATTCCCACGCAGCTACATTCCCACGCTCTAAATTATAATTCCCTCGATGTCAGCTACATACCCACGCTCTAAATTATAATCCCCTAGATGTCAGCTACATTCCCACGCTCTAAATTATAATTCCCTCGATGTCAGCTACATTCCCACGCAGCTACATTCCCACGCAGCTACATTCCCACGCTCTAAATTATAATTCCCTCGATGTCAGCTACATTCCCACGCTCTAAATTATAATTCCCTCGATGTCAGCTACATTCCCATGCAGCTACATTCCCACGCTCTAAATTATAATCCCAGGATGTCAGCTACATTCCCACGCAGCTACATTCCCACGCAGCTACATTCCCACGCTCTAAATTATAATCCCAGGATGTCAGCTACATTCCCACGCTCTAAATTATAATCCCAGGATGACAGCTACATTCCCACGATCAAAATTATAATTCCCTCGATGTCAGCTACATTCCCACGCTCTAAATTATAATTCCCTAGATGTCAGCTACATTCCCACGCTCTAAATTATAATTCCCTCGATGTCAGCTACATTCCCACGCTCTAAATTATAATTCCCTCGATGTCAGCTACATTCCCACGCAGCTACATTCCCACGCTCTAAATTATAATCCCAGGATGTCAGCTACATTCTCACGCTCTAAATTATAATCCCTCGATGTCAGCTACATTCCCACGCTCTAAATTATAATTCACTCGATGTCAGCTACATTCCCACGCAGCTATATTCCCACGCTCTAAATTATAATCCCAGGATGTCAGCTACATTCTCACGCTCTAAATTATAATCCCAGGATGTCAGCTACATTCCCACGCTCTAAATTATAATTTCCTCCATGTCAGAGACATTCCCACGCTCTAAATTATAATCCCCTGGACGTCAGCTACATTCCCACGCTCTAAATTATAATTCCCTCGATGTCAGCTACATTCCCACGCTCTAAATTATAATTCCCTCCATGTCAGCTACATTCCCACGCTCTAAATTATAATCCCAGGATGTCAGCTACATTCCAACGCTCTTAATTTAAAATCTCTCGATGTCAGCTGCATTCCCACGCTCTAAATTATAATTCCCTCGATGTCAGCTACATTCCCACGCTCTAAATTATAATCCCCTAGATGACAGCTACATTCCCACGCTCTAAATTATAATTCCCTCGATGTCAGCTACATTCCCACGCAGCTACATTCCCACGCTCTAAATTATAATCCCCTAGATGACAGCTACATTCCCACGCTCTAAATTATAATTCCCTCGATGTCAGCTACATTCCCAAGCTCTTAATTATAATTCCCTCGATGTCAGCTACATTCCCACGCTCTAAATTATAATTCCCTCCATGTCAGCTACATTCCCACGTTCTAAATTATAATCCCAGGATGTCAGCTACATTCCCACGCTCTGAATTATAATCTCTCGATGTCAGCTACATTCCCACGCTCTTAATTATAATCCCTCGATGTCAGCTACATTCCCACGCTCTAAATTATAATTCCCTCGATGTCAGATATATCCCCACGCTCTAAATTATAATCCCTCGATGTCAGCTACATTCCCACGCTCTAAATTATAATCCCTCGATGTCAGCTACATTCCCACGCTCTAAATTATAATTCCCTCGATGTCAGCTACATTCCCACGCTCTCAATTATAATTCCCTCAATGTCAGCTACATTCCCACGCAGCTACATTCCCACGCTCTAAATTATAATCCCAGGATGTCAGCTATATTCCCACGCTCTAAATTATAATTCCCTCGATGTCAGCTACATTCCCACGCTCTAATTTATAATTCCCTCGATGTCAGCTACATTCCCACGCTCTAAATTATAATTCCCTCCATGTCAGCTACATTCCCACGCTCTAAATTATAATCCCAGGATGTCAGCTACATTCCCACGCTCTAAATTATAATCTCTCGATGTCAGCTACATTCCCACGGTCTTAATTATAATCCCTCTATGTCAGCTACATTCCCACGCTCTAAATTATAATTCCCTCGATGTCAGCTACATTCCCAAGCTCTTAATTATAATTCCCTCGATGTCAGCTACATTCCCACGCTCTAAATTATAATTCCCTCCATGTCAGCTACATTCCCACGTTCTAAATTATAATCCCAGGATGTCAGCTACATTCCCACGCTCTGAATTATAATCTCTCGATGTCAGCTACATTCCCACGCTCTTAATTATAATCCCTCGATGTCAGCTACATTCCCACGCTCTAAATTATAATTCCCTCGATGTCAGATATATCCCCACGCTCTAAATTATAATCCCTCGATGTCAGCTACATTCCCACGCTCTAAATTATAATCCCTCGATGTCAGCTACATTCCCACGCTCTAAATTATAATTCCCTCGATGTCAGCTACATTCCCACGCTCTCAATTATAATTCCCTCAATGTCAGCTACATTCCCACGCAGCTACATTCCCACGCTCTAAATTATAATCCCAGGATGTCAGCTATATTCCCACGCTCTAAATTATAATTCCCTCGATGTCAGCTACATTCCCACGCTCTAATTTATAATTCCCTCGATGTCAGCTACATTCCCACGCTCTAAATTATAATTCCCTCCATGTCAGCTACATTCCCACGCTCTAAATTATAATCCCAGGATGTCAGCTACATTCCCACGCTCTAAATTATAATCTCTCGATGTCAGCTACATTCCCACGGTCTTAATTATAATCCCTCTATGTCAGCTACATTCCCACGCTCTAAATTATAATTCCCTCGATGTCAGATATATCCCCACGCTCTAAATTATAATCCCTCGATGTCAGCTACATTCCCACGCTCTAAATTATAATCCCTCGATGTCAGCTACATTCCCACGCTCTAAATTATAATTCCCTCGATGTCAGCTACATTCCCACGCTCTCAATTATAATTCCCTCAATGTCAGCTACATTCCCACGCAGCTACATTCCCACGCTCTAAATTATAATCCCAGGATGTCAGCTACATTCCCACGCTCTAAATTATAATTCCCTCGATGTCAGCTACATTCCCACGCAACTACATTCCCACGCTCTAAATTATAATCCCAGGATGTCAGCTACATTCCCACGCAGCTACATTCCCACGCTCTAAATTATAATCCCAGGATGTCAGCTACATTCCCACGCTCTTAATTATAATTCCCTCGATGTCAGCTACATTCCCACGCTCTAAATTATAATTTCCTCGATGTCAGCTACATTCCCACGCTCTAAATTATAATCCCAGGATGTCAGCAACATTCCCACGCTCTAAATTATAATTCCCTCGATGTCAGCTACATTCCCACGCAGCTACATTCCCACGCTCTAAATTATAATCCCAGGATGTCAGCTACATTCCCACGCTCTTAATTATAATTCCCTCAATGTCAGCTACATTCCCACGCAGCTACATTCCCACGCTCTAAATTATAATCCCAGGATGTCAGCTACATTCCCACGCTCTAAATTATAATTCCCTCGATGTCAGCTACATTCCCACGCAACTACATTCCCACGCTCTAAATTATAATCCCAGGATGTCAGCTACATTCCCACGCAGCTACATTCCCACGCTCTAAATTATAATCCCAGGATGTCAGCTACATTCCCACGCTCTTAATTATAATCCCAGGATGTCAGCTACATTCCCACGCTCTAAATTATAATTCCCGCGATGTCAGCTACATTCCCACGCTCTAAATTATAATTCCCTCGATGTCAGCTACATTCCCACGCTCTAAATTATAATTCCCTCGATGTCAGCTATATTCCCACGCTCTAAATTATAATCCCAGGATGTCAGCTACATTCCCACGCTCTAAATTATAATTCCCTCGATGTCAGATATATCCCCACGCTCTAAATTATAATCCCTCGATGTCAGCTACATTCCCACGCTCTAAATTATAATCCCTCGATGTCAGCTACATTCCCACGCTCTAAATTATAATTCCCTCGATGTCAGCTACATTCCCACGCTCTCAATTATAATTCCCTCAATGTCAGCTACATTCCCACGCAGCTACATTCCCACGCTCTAAATTATAATCCCAGGATGTCAGCTACATTCCCACGCTCTTAATTATAATTCCCTCGATGTCAGCTACATTCCCACGCAGCTACATTCCCACGCTCTAAATTATAATCCCAGGATGTCAGCTACATTCCCACGCTCTAAATTATAATCCCAGGATGTCAGCTACATTCCCACGCTCTAAATTATATTTCCCTCGATGTGAGCTACATTCCCACGCTCTCAATTATAATTCCCTCGATGTCAGCTACATTCCCACGCAGCTACATTCCCACGCTCTAAATTATAATCCCAGGATGTCAGCTACATTCCCACGCTCTAAATTATAATTCCCTCGATGTCAGCTACATTCCTACCCTCTAAATTATAATTCCCTCGATGCCAGCTACATTCCCACGCTCTAAATTATAATTCCCTCGATGTCAGCTACATTCCCACGCTCTAAATTATAATTCCCTCGATGTCAGCTACATTCCCACCCTCTAAATTATAATTCCCTCGATGTCAGCTACATTCCCACGCTCTAAATTATAATTCCCTCGATGTCAGCTACATTCCCACGCCCTAATTTATAATTCCCTCGATGTCAGCTACATTCCCACGCTCTAATTTATAATTCCCTCGATGTCAGCAACATTCCCACACTCTAAATTATAATCCCAGGATGACAGCTACATTCCCACGCTCTAAATTATAATCCCAGGATGTCAGCTACATTCCCACGCTCTCAATTATAATCCCAGGATGACAGCTACATTCCCACGATCAAAATTATAATTCCCTCGATGTCAGCTACATTCCCACGCTCTAAATTATAATTCCCTAGATGTCAGCTACATTCCCACGCTCTAAATTATAATTCCCTCGATGTCAGCTACATTCCCACGCTCTAAATTATAATTCCCTCGATGTCAGCTACATTCCCACGCAGCTACATTCCCACGCTCTAAATTATAATCCCAGGATGTCAGCTACATTCTCACGCTCTAAATTATAATCCCTCGATGTCAGCTACATTCCCACGCTCTAAATTATAATTCACTCGATGTCAGCTACATTCCCACGCAGCTATATTCCCACGCTCTAAATTATAATCCCAGGATGTCAGCTACATTCTCACGCTCTAAATTATAATCCCAGGATGTCAGCTACATTCCCACGCTCTAAATTATAATTTCCTCCATGTCAGAGACATTCCCACGCTCTAAATTATAATCCCCTAGACGTCAGCTACATTCCCACGCTCTAAATTATAATTCCCTCGATGTCAGCTACATTCCCACGCTCTTAATTATAATTCCCTCCATGTCAGCTACATTCCCACGCTCTAAATTATAATTCCCTCCATGTCAGCTACATTCCCACGCTCTAAATTATAATCCCAGGATGTCAGCTACATTCCAACGCTCTTAATTTAAAATCTCTCGATGTCAGCTGCATTCCCACGCTCTAAATTATAATTCCCTCGATGTCAGCTACATTCCCACGCTCTAAATTATAATCCCCTAGATGACAGCTACATTCCCACGCTCTAAATTATAATTCCCTCGATGTCAGCTACATTCCCACGCTCTAAATTATAATCCCCTAGATGACAGCTACATTCCCACGCTCTAAATTATAATTCCCTCGATGTCAGCTACATTCCCAAGCTCTTAATTATAATTCCCTCGATGTCAGCTACATTCCCACGCTCTAAATTATAATTCCCTCCATGTCAGCTACATTCCCACGCTCTAAATTATAATCCCAGGATGTCAGCTACATTCCCACGCTCTAAATTATAATCTCTCGATGTCAGCTACATTCCCACGCTCTTAATTATAATCCCTCGATGTCAGCTACATTCCCACGCTCTAAATTATAATTCCCTCGATGTCAGCTATATCCCCACGCTCTAAATTATAATCTCTCGATGTCAGCTACATTCCCACGCTCTAAATTATAATCCCTCGATGTCAGCTACATTCCCACGCTCTAAATTATAATTCCCTCGATGTCAGCTACATTCCCACGCTCTCAATTATAATTCCCTCAATGTCAGCTACATTCCCACGCAGCTACATTCCCACGCTCTAAATTATAATCCCAGGATGTCAGCTACATTCCCACGCTCTAAATTATAATTCCCTCGATGTCAGCTACATTCCCACGCTCTAATTTATAATTCCCTCGATGTCAGCTACATTCCCACGCTCTAAATTATAATTCCCTCGATGTGAGCTACAATCCCACGCAGCTACATTCCCACGCTCTAAATTATAATCCCCTAGATGTCAGCTACATTTCCACGCTCTAAATTATAATTCCCTCGATGTCAGCTACATTCCCACGCAACTACATTCCCACGCTCTAAATTATAATCCCAGGATGTCAGCTACATTCCCACGCTCTAAATTATAATTCCCTCGATGTCAGCTACATTCCCACGCTTTAAATTATAATTCCCTCGATGTCAGCTACATTCCCACGCTCTAAATTATAATTCCCTCGATGTCAGCTATATTCCCACGCTCTAAATTATAATCCCAGGATGTCAGCTACATTCCCACGCTCTAAATTATGATTCCCTCGATGTCAGCAACATTCCCGCGCTCTAAATTATAATTCCCTTGATGTCAGCTACATTCCCACGCTCTAAATTATAATTCCCTCGATGTCAGCTACATTCCCACGCTCTAAATTATAATTCCCTCGATGTCACCTATATTCCCACGCTCTAAATTATAATCCCAGGATATCAGCTACATTCCCACGCTCTAAGTTACAATTCCCTCGATGTCAGCAACATTCCCGCGCTCTAAATTATAATTCCCTCGATGTCAGCTACATTCCCACGCACGCATTCCCACCCATTCCATTTTGTGGCCGCGCGCGGGGGGCAGGGGGGCCGGGGGAACAAGTTCTTCCTCACCGACACACAGCAGGTCAGCCATTCATCTATTTATTGTGATTAAACGACAAAAAAAGGTACATTAGGGGTGATGACGGAGTACAGTAAACGAAATTCAATTTAGTCCGTCAGTTAGATGATCAAAAAATATTGGACACGTATTTTTTCTTTGAGCAATCGACCAAAAAATGACAAAGTTATAGCGCGTCAAAGTTTGGGAGTAGGGGCTCGTGACGTCACTTTTGAGTGAATTTTCACTTATAAGTGTACTCAAACGTGACGTCATGCGACTTTTCAAATCAATATATCTCTGCAATGTTTATATTATGTGAACAAAAGAAAAAATACGTGTCCAATACTCTTTGATAATCTACCTGATAAACGAAGAAAAACAAAATTAGTCATCATCCCTATTACATAAAATTAAATTATACAGAAGCTGTATGACATACCTCCAGTGAGCTTTTGGCATGGATTTTAATTTATAAATTTAGTAATTTTAACACTGTTTTAGACTGTTATGATCGAAAATTTTGAGATTCAAATTCAACGGGCCCGAAACCTCCGGACTGTAAAAAAATTTAGTTTGAGCAGGTTTTGTTCGCCAGCTCCTCATATATAAAGCGTTTTTGTCATTAATTGTCAAAATACTATTGAGTTCTACAGTTAGACGCCATAAAGAACCTGATATTATGCAAATTGTGGTGGTAATTGGCACGAACTTTGACAGACCTGTCGAGGTTCGTGCTTAGCGTAGTTCCAATTACATTTTATGACACATTTACTTACCTATCTCAATATCACACATTTTAAATGATCGTGAAAACAAATCATACAGCTTTAATAACAATAAGAATAATCTTAATAATAATAATGTAGAGAAATTACTTAATAAAATGAAATAAAATTGAAATGTTCAAATAATAATAATAAGATATCCTACCATCAGCCAGTCCCACTGCTGAGGCACAAACTTTCCTATGGATGGAATAGAGATTGGACCATGACCCACCACACAGGCCCAGTGCGGATTGGTGGGTGCTAACGACTGCAGATGCAGCCAGGACCAACGGCTTAACGTGCCTTCCGAAGCACGGAGGAGCTTGAGAGATATAAAATTTTTGGTTACCCAAATAATATAAATACAGTAGAATCCGTTTATTATGACTCCGCCTATATTGACCAACCGCCTATTATGACGTAATTACACAACGAACTTTGGTTTTCATATAAAATTCATTGCAACAATGTCGGATATAATGACTTCGCTTACAGTGACATGTCGCTTATTATGACCCATTTTTAATCAATTTTGTGCGTTTATAGTGACCGACATGGTTCTTTACACCTACGGTAATGTTCGTCGATTCAAATTGAACATCAAGCATTGTTTTTAGTGATATGCTATGTTAAAAAATGTCATCTCAACGTCGTAAAGCATTTACGACTGAGGAAAAAGGTGCAATAATATGCTGATTAGAAAATGGAGGATCAAACTCATCTCACAATCTTTTTTCACAAAAATACTTTGTATGACGTCCGCTTAGTATGACGTGTTTGTCGAATCCCTTCCAAGTCATAATAAACGGATTGTACTGTACTTAAAGCTAGGGTTACCATTTAGAAATTTCAAAGTTGCGACAAAAATCCTGGCTATTCGAAAAAAGTCTGGAGTTTTTGTTCTCTCAGGCTTATCAAGTACGAATTTGGTGAGTTTCATAATAGTATCGTCTTCGTTAAATTTTGTATGGAACAAGCCAGTTGGTCAACATGAACGGTAAGGGCGCTGTCTTGTTTTCATAGAAATTTTGACGATGTGATGCTGTTACAGAATTATCAAAATTCGTGTTATTGAAGTTATACTTCTTTAGGCGCGTTATGAAAAAATGATGAGAGTGAAATTTTAAGATGCGCGCGCATCACTGTAACACAAAATTTTAACAGCATGAAGTTGGTCGCTTTAGCGACCAACTTCATGCGTTACTTTTGTGTTTACTGCACATTAAGAAAATCTACCAACAAAATAGAAATAGAATCTCTATTTAGTGGGTGCTAACGACTGCATTGTGAAGGCCTATCAAAAGTATTTATTAATCTGGAACAACGGAACCAAAGCGCGATTCAGGAGACTACAGCGCCATCTCTTGACCATTGGTGTAGTAGAACCAAAAACCACATCTTTATTTTTTGTAATAAAGTAACAGTTATAGGTATTCATATTTATAATATTTATCCACATGTTTCTAGTTTGTATATTCGGAATACGTGTTTGAGTTTCATACAAGTGCAAATCACATATGTTCTAATAAATTATATTCAGTAGCGATTTTAATTGAATATTTTGAATATTTATTTATTTTTTCAAATTAAAACTGAACTTTATTGACTGTGTCCTTTTCCAGACTTTTTATTAATTTATTAATTATTTGCATGCAATTAAAAACTAATTTTAAACGATGCCAAAGAAGGATAACTTCTCACGCGCCTACATAAGTACACGCACCCATTTTTATTTTATTTTTTTAATCTCGTAGGCAAATAACTCTACCCCATCTGATGTTAAGTGGTGATAAATTCCAAACGCGAAGATAGCTGGTACAGCAGTTATAAACTGCTACACCAACCATCCTCACCTTGCCGGTCTGCACAAATGCTTCTTCACGCCTCTCTTAAAGGACCTTAGATTGTAGGAAGGAGGGAACACGTGCGCGGGCAAAGGATTCCCACTTACGAATAGTACGACAAAGAAATGAGTCACCAAATTTCTTTGTTCGTGTAGGAATTGGGCCTTCGTACCCCTAACATGACCCATTATCGAATTCGAATAGTTTGCGAGTGCGAAATGTCAATGTAAAATTTTGTATGGAAACTTGAACAGCATCGCCACAAAGTACGTAACGGGAACTAAAAATCAGTACATTGTGGCGGCGATATCTATATGCCCCACATATAAGTAACATTAAGGAAATAATCACTCGCCTCCTCAAGAGATGGCGCTACCTACGCTGCGATCAAAATAGTATGGAAGCCCACATCGCGCAAATGAAATTCGGAGGCTAACACTTCAAATATACGATGTCCGACCGATGAGTAATGATTTCCTCCATCCGTTGTATACAGAGTGTTACAGAATTCCGAAATAAAATTTGTAGGTATGTACACCGAAATAAAAATTTGTAGGTATCTGAGCGGGGCACCCTAGGATGGTCAGCACGTCGAGTGCTGAACACCGATCAACGGTCCTTTTCAGGACCAGGGTAGGAGCATCACCCCACAGTGATTCTGATCATTGCGATTGGCGGTAGATGCTCAAAAGGCCCTTCTTAGGGCCAAGGGGGGCGGGAGAGGGACGGAGAGAACTACGCTCTCCCTCCCACTCCTGTGAGAGCCGCGGGTCTGCCCTGGGGGGGGACCGGCCTGCATTGCACAAGCTCTCTTGATGCTGGTGCCCCTGATACTCCGGGGCACCTTCATCGGGGTGGGTCCGTTCGCGGACAATCACCTTGCGGGTGCGCGGACAGTCGGCAACGGTTGCCGCGACCACACCCGCACTCCCGACGTGCTGCGGGGGGACTGCGGTCCTCAGAATGTACGCCGGGTGACCACCGCAGGAGTATTGTCTGGTTTTTAGTGGCCCTGTTCAGGGCGTTAGGTAGGGCCCTGCTCATTTCACCCGGCCTAAGGGCTGGCTGAAATGAGCAGGGAGGAGTCCCACATACCTTCTTCTCGCTCCCCCGGTGGTTGAAGGATGCGTAAAGCATTTCCCAGACAAAAAAAAAAAAAAAAAAAAAAAAAAGGTATCTGAGCGGGGCGCTGGGGGAGAGAGGAGGGTCTGTTTAGGTAGTAGTAATCGTACGCATTTAAGGGCAGGTGCAAAACGATATTTTTATTAATTTAATTAGAGAATAAAAGTGGTCTGAAAGGCGTCAAACTTTCGTAGGTAATTCTATACAAGGAACACAACCAAACCCTAAAGTTTTATTTCGGACTTTTGTCACACCCTGTATATGTGGGGCATATAGATGTCGTCGCCACAGATATGTTCGCGAGTGGCTATCAATATATTTGGATGGTAGGCGCCACAGAACACAGAAAGAGATTAGAACGGTGATCATTATACCGTTTGTACGGAAACCGATGTCGCCAGCTCGCCCCCACTACACTTCCACCTAATAGATAATAATAAATTTATTTATTTCTTCTTACAACTATTAAGGCACATAAAATACAGGTTAAGCAACACTTAAATAATATTATTAGGCGTTGTAAGAAGCTGGTGTCCGAAATAGGCGTTAACCTGTACTACGGATCACCAGGTCCTTACCCCTGGCAAATGATCTCTATACATTATTCTTCATAACCATAATGACCCTATATTTCCTAATATTTATTCATGGTAAATACAAAAAAGAACAAGAATTAAAGGTTGAGAGATAAAAAACAAAACTTAATCTTTATAAATGCATGGTAGTTAATTATTATTATTTTTTTATAAGCAAAAATTTGGTCACATATCAGAATTTATTTTAGATGGCTTAGTAGATTTTCTGTGTCTGAATAGCTTAATGCCTGAAATATAGCGAATCAAACGACGCGACATCAAACAATCGAACCAATCAGCGCTCATTCCCGAGAGCAACGGTGCAATCAGAACCAAGTTTTGATCAAGTTATGAGCATTTGCTCACACATAACTGCCCTTCTAACCTCTTTCGGTGTTCTGTGGTAGGCGCCGAGTGTAGCCGAGATAGGTGCGACTGGGGAGAGCACCTCGTATACGTTGACGGTGCTGGGCATGGCCGCCGTGGGGCTGGTGGGGTTTCCCAACGCTGGGAAGAGTACCCTGCTGCGCGCCGTCACCCGGGCCAGGCCTAATGTGGCGCCCTACCCTTTCACTACGCTGCATCCGCATATAGGTCAGTTCTATATACCATTACCAACTTTCTGAAGTGAAACTCCTCCTAGGGAAGCCGTTCCTAAGGTAAACCTGCAGCTAACACGTAAGTTAATCAGACTACCTAGACAAGCCCTGAAACAAATCGTGGGTATACTCACGGGTCACGGCTACTTCGACAAACACTTTCATAATATAGGTATTTGTGATCGCCCTCTGTGCAGAGCCTGCCTGGAGGAGGAGGAGACCAGCGCTAGGTCGCTATCCCTAGGGATGTCGAAAGTTGAAAAAAATATCGATATATCGATATTTTAAAAAATATCAATATCGGCTTCGATATATCGCGAAAAAAACATCGATATATCGGACCAATTTTCCCAAAAATATAGTACAGTAGCTCACGAAATATGACACGCGGAATAATAATGGAACGAAAATTATCTCCCTAAAAATAGACCCTATTTTCGAATGATGACGTAGACAATACTAAATACAGCACAGATCATAGATATGTTGAATATCATTAATCTGAGATCCAGTTACGATTTTTCCAGATACGAATTTAGTTAGATCGTGATATGCCGCTAATAATTAAAAAAATATCGTTTTTGATACGAATTTCGATATTGGTTATTTTGTATCGATGTATCGATATATCGAATCAAAGTATATCGGCAAAAAATATCGATATATCGATATATTTTCAACAAGCCTAACCAGCGCCCATGTTCTGCTGGAGTGCAGAAGCGTTGTGAGACAAAGGACTTCTCTAATGGAAAGTCCGCGGACACTAGTATAAGCCTGCAGCAACATCCGGGGACTGCTAAGCTTTCTGGAGGAGCTGGGATGGCAGGACTGATGCCAATCCCCACGCAAAATAAGCACTGGGTGTCGAGTTGCGGAAACAGCCCGCCGTACTACTAAGACTAAGACTGAGGCACGCTTGACTTGGGGAGTAAACTGGCGAATGTGTTACGATTTTTGCGTTACGCGTTACGCGCGTGACTCATCGGTAAATAATAAACAATATCCGTCACAAAATACATGAATCTAGTGCTTTGTGGGTGATAACGGACCCAACACAGATTGGTGGGTGATAACGGACCCAGCACGGATTGAAGGGTAATAATGGATCCAGTGCGGATTAGAGAGTGATAATGGACCCAGCGCGGATTGAAAGGTAATAATGGTTCCAGTGCGGATTAGAGAGTGGTACTGGACCCAGCGCGGATTGAAGGGTAATAATGGACCCAGCGCGGATTGGAGTGTGATAACGGACTCAGTGTGAATTGGTAGTTATTTTTCTATTAACAAATCTTTAGATTAAGTTTATGATTTTCAGATCATTGGAGCTAAAGAAGTTTCACTTCGGATGTGTGGTCAGTGCACACAAATTTTCTGCTTTAATTCTTTATTTGCCCGATATCATTTTACAATGCGACTAAAATTAATTAATAAATCCATTTCGAATCATCTTACATTTTTCTCGAAAAATGAGTGAATGAAGTGAGTGTAAGAAATGTTTATTAATATGATTAACTTTGGATATGATTACACACGACAGGCATGGTCCCGTACGATGACTACGAGCAAGTGGCGATAGCGGACTTGCCGGGTTTGATTCCCGGTTCGCACAAGAACTACGGGTTGGGTGAGAACATTTTACATAAATTTCTTATGTCTAGCTAATGAAAATATGCTATATCTAAAGAAAATATTACTAGAAAAAATTGCACGCAGACCAGGCAGCGGACGGGACTCGAACCCCCGCCCTTCGCTATCCGAGCGAATGCACTGACCATTGTGCTACCGCGGCCCTGACGGCCGTGTCGAATTCTCTCTAGCCTTAAGCTGCAAGGCAGCGAAATCTCTTCGCATTGTAGGTAACCCACGATGTCAAATGGAATACCTTCACAAGTATTTAACATTTTTAAGAAGAAATAGCAATTATAGTTATATAAAATACTAGCGGACCCGACAGACGTTGTCCTGTCTACGTCTTTGTGAATCTAAACCATTCTCAGATCCCCTTGAACACACACAAAAAATTTCATCAAAATCGGTCCAGTCGTTTAAGAGAAGTTCAGTGACATACACACTCACAGAAGAATTATATATATAAAGATAACTAGAAAAAAATCCACGCGGACCAGGCAGCGGACGGGACTCGAACCCGCACCCTTCGCTATCCGGGCGGGTGCATTTAGAAATACTAGCAAGAATTAGACACAACCATCAAGGCCGCGGTAACAATGGTCAGTTCATCCGCCCGGATAGTGGAGGATGCGGGTTTGAGTCCCGTCTGCTGCCTGGCCGGTGTGGAATTTTTTCTAGTAAAAAAATATCTTCAGATTCATATTATCTTCTCTCAGGTATCCAATTCCTCCAGCACGTGGAGCGTTGCAAAGGCCTAGTGTTCGTTCTGGACGGAACCAACGACCCCGACCACCAATACTCTATCCTCGAACACGAGGTCACCCAATACAGCTCAGCATTAGCTCGCAGACCACGCGCCATAGTCGTCAACAAGGTAGACTTGCCCGAAGCGAGACAGAACTACGAGAAAATGAGACAGAAGATGGAAGTCATAGGAGTTTCAGCTAAGACTGGACACAATTTGATAGAACTTTTAATGGTTATCAGGGATATATATGACAGAGATTTAGGTGATAGTGTTGTGATTAAATAATTTAATTATAGGTGAAGTATTTTTGTATTGTTAATTATTTTTTTCGTTTAGTGTTGAAGCAAGTGTGACGTCGATTGTACATAGTTTATGATAATTAAACGACTTATAAGTTTTATAAATGTTTGATTTTAAAATTTCTATAAACTATCACAAATTGCTCTTACACGTAAATCGAAAAAATACGCGTTCAGCATCGTTCCCACGCTCTAAATTATAATTCCCTCGATGTGAGCAACATTCCCACGCTTTAAATTATAATCCCAGGATGTCAGCAACATTCCCACGCTCTAAATTATAATTCCCTCGATGTCAGCTACATTCCCACGCTCTAAATTATAATTCCCTCGATGTCAGCTACATTCCCACGCTCTGAATTATAATTCCCTCGATGTCAGCAACATTCCCACGCTTTAAATTATAATTCCCTCGATGTCAGCAACATTCCCACGCTCTAAATTATAATTCCCTCGATGTCAGCTACATTCCCACGCTTTAAATTATAATCCCAGGATGTCAGCTACATTCCCACGCTCTAAATTATAATTCCGAGATGTCAGCAACATTCCCACGCTCTAAATTATAATCCTGAGATGTCAGCAACATTCCCACGCTCTAAATTATAATTTCCTCGATGTCAGCTACATTCCCACGCTTTAAATTATAATCCCAGGATGTCAGCAACATTCCCACGCTCTAAATTATAATACCAGGATGTCAGCAACATTCCCACGCTCTAAATTATAATTCCCTCGATGTCAGCAACATTCCCACGCTCTAAATTATAATTCCCTCGATGTCAGCAACATTCCCACGCTCTACATTATAATTCCCTCGATGTCAGCTACATTCCCACGCTCCAAATTATAATTCCCTCGATGTCAGCAACATTCCCACGTTCTAAATTATAATCCCAGGATGTCAGCAACATTCCCACGCTCTAAATTATAATCCCAGGATGTCAGCAACATTCCCACGCTCTAAATTATAATCCCAGGATGTCAGCAGCATTCCCACGCTCTAAATTATAATTCCCTTGATGTCAGCTACATTCCCACGCTCTTAATTATAATCCCAGGATCTCAGCAACATTCCCATGCTCTAAATTATAATTCCCTCGATGTCAGCAACATTCCCACGCTTTAAATTATAATTCCCTTGATGTCAGCAACATTCCCAAGCTCTAAATTATAATCCCAGGATGTCAGCAACATTCCCACGCTCTAAATTATAATTCCCTCGATGTCAGCAACATTCCCACGCTCCAAATTATAATCCCAGGATATCAGCAACATTCCCAGGCTCTGAATTATAATTCCCTCGATGTCAGCTACATTCCCACGCTCTAAATTATAATTCCCTCGATGTCAGCAACATTCCCTCGCTTTAAATTATAATTCCCTTGATGTCAGCAACATTCCCACGCTCTAAATTATAATCCCAGGATGTCAGCAACATTCCCACGCTCTAAATTATAATTCCCTCGATGTCAGCAACATTCCCACGCTCTAAATTATAATTCCCTCGATGTCAGCAACATTCCCACGCTCTACATTATAATTCCCTCGATGTCAGCTACATTCCCACGCTCTAAATTATAATTCCCTCGATGTCAGCAACATTCCCACGTTCTAACTTATAATCCCAGGATGTCAGCAACATTCCCACGCTCTAAATTATAATCCCAGGATGTCAGTTACATTCCCACGCTCTAAATTATAATTCCCTCGATGTCAGCAACATTCCCACGTTCTAAATTATAATCCCAGGATGTCAGCAACATTCCCACGCTCTAAATTATAATCCCAGGATGTCAGCAACATTCCCACGCTCTGAATTATAATTCCCTCGATGTCAGCTACATTCCCACGCTCTAAATTATAATTCCCTCGATGTCGGCAACATTCCCACGTCTAAATTATAATTCCCTCGATGTCAGCTACATTCCCACGCTCTAAATTATAATTCCCTCGATGTCAGCAACATTCCCACGCTCTAAATTATAATCTCAGGATATCAGCAACATTCCCACGCTATAAATTATAATTCCCTTGATATCAGCTACATTCCCACGCTCTAAATTATAATCCCAGGATGTCAGCTACATTCCCACGCTCTAAATTATAATCCCAGGATGTCAGCAACATTCCCACGCTCTGAATTATAATTCCCACGATGTCAGCTACATTCCCACGCTCTAAATTATAATTCCCTTGATGTCAGCAACATTCCCACGCTCTAAATTATAATCCCAGGATGTCAGCAACATTCCCACGCTCTAAATTATAATTTCCTCGATGTCAGCAACATCCCCACGCTCTAAATTATAATCTCAGGATATCAGCAACATTCCCACGCTATAAATTTTAATTCCCTTGATATCAGCTACATTCCCACGCTCTAAATTATAATCCCAGGATGTCAGCTACATTCCCACGCTCTAAATTATAATCCCGAGATGTCAGCAACATTCCCACGCTCTAAATTATAATTCCCTCGATGTCAGCAAAATTCCCACGCTCTACATTATAATTCCCTCGATGTCAGCTACATTCCTACGCTCTAAATTATAATTCCCTCGATGTCAGCAACATTCCCACGTTCTAAATTATAATCCCAGGATGTCAGCAACATTCCCACGCTCTAAATTATAATCCCAGGATGTCAGTTACATTCCCACGCTCTAAATTATAATCCCAGGATGTCAGCAGCATTCCCACGCTCTAAATTATAATTCCCTTGATGTCAGCTACATTCCCACGCTCTTAATTATAATCCCAGGATGTCAGCAACATTCCCACGCTCTAAATTATAATTCCCTCGATGTCAGGTACATTCCCACGCTCTAAATTATAATCCCAAGATGTCAGCAACATTCCCACGCTCTAAATTATAATTCCCTTGATGTCAGCAACATTCCCACGTCTAAATTATAATTCCCTCGATGTCAGCTACATTCCCACGCTCTAAATTATAATTCCCTCGATGTCAGCAACATTCCCACGCTCTACATTATAATCTCAGGATATCAGCAACATTCCCACGCTATAAATTATAATTCCCTTGATATCAGCTACATTCCCACGCTCTAAATTATAATCCCAGGATGTCAGCTACATTCCCACGCTCTAAATTATAATCCCAGGATGTCAGCAACATTCCCACGCTCTGAATTATAATTCCCTCGATGTCAGCTACATTCCCACGCTCTAAATTATAATTCCCTTGATGTCAGCAACATTCCCACGCTCTAAATTATAATCCCAGGATGTCAGCAACATTCCCACGCTCTAAATTATAATTCCCTTGATGTCAGCAACATTCCCACGCTCTAAATTATAATCCCAGGATGTCAGCAACATTCCCACGCTCTAAATTATAATTCCCTCGATGTCAGCAACATCCCCACGCTCTAAATTATAATCTTAGGATATCAGCAACATTCCCACGCTATAAATTATAATTCCCTTGATGTCAGCAACATTCCCACGTTCTAAATTATAATCCCAGGATGTCAGCAACATTCCCACGCTCTAAATTATAATCCCAGGATGTCAGTTACATTCTCAGGCTCTGAATTATAATTCCTTCGATGTCAGCTACATTCCCACGCTCTACATTATAATTCCCTCGATGTCAGCTACATTCCTACGCTCTAAATTATAATTCCCTCGATGTCAGTTACATTCCCACGCTCTAAATTATATTCCCAGGATGTCAGCAACATTTCCACGCTCTAAATTATAATTCCCTTGATGTCAGCAACATTCCCACGCTCTAAATTATAATCCCAGGATGTCAGCAACATTCCCACGCTCTAAATTATAATCCCAGGATGTCAGTTACATTCCCACGCTCTAAATTATATTCCCAGGATGTCAGCAACATTCCCACGCTCTAAATTATAATTCCCTTGATGTCAGCAACATTCCCACGCTCTAAATTATAATCCCAGGATGTCAGCAACATTCCCACGCTCTAAATTATAATCCCAGGATGTCAGCTACATTCCCACGCTCTAAATTATAATCCCAAGATGTCAGCAACATCCCCACGCTCTAAATTATAATCTCAGGATATCAGCAACATTCCCACGCTATAAATTATAATTCCCTTGATGTCAGCAACATTCCCACGCTCTAAATTATAATCCCAGGATGTCAGCAACATTCCCACGCTCTAAATTATAATTCCCTCGATGTCAGCAACATCCCCACGCTCTAAATTATAATCTCAGGATATCAGCAACATTCCCACGCTATAAATTATAATTCCCTTGATATCAGCTACATTCCCACGCTCTAAATTATAATCCCAGGATGTCAGCTACATTCCCACGCTCTAAATTATAATCCCGAGATGTCAGCAACATTCCCACGCTCTAAATTATAATCCCAGGATGTCAGCTACATTCCCACGCTCTAAATTATAATCCCAGGATGTCAGTTACATTCCCACGCTCTAAATTATATTCCCAGGATGTCAGCAACATTCCCACGCTCTAAATTATAATTCCCTTGATGTCAGCAACATTCCCACGCTCTAAATTATAATCCCAGGATGTCAGCTACATTCCCACGCTCTAAATTATAATTCCCTCGATGTCAGCAACATTCCCACGCTTTAAATTATAATTCCCTTGATGTCAGCAACATTCCCACGCTCTAAATTATAATCCCAGGATGTCAGCAACATTCCCACGCTCTAAATTATAATCCCAAGATGTCAGTTACATTCCCACGCTCTAAATTATAATCCCAGGATGTCAGCAGCATTCCCACGCTCTAAATTATAATTCCCTTGATGTCAGCTACATTCCCACGCTCTTAATTATAACCTTAGGATCTCAGCAACATTCCCATGCTCTAAATTATAATACCAGGATGTCAGCAACATTCCCACGCTCTAAATTATAATTCCCTCGATGTCAGCAACATTCCCACGCTCTAAATTATAA
Organism: Chilo suppressalis; assembly: GCA_902850365.2. Taxonomy (NCBI): domain Eukaryota; kingdom Metazoa; phylum Arthropoda; class Insecta; order Lepidoptera; family Crambidae; genus Chilo; species Chilo suppressalis. The sequence continues at coordinate 354,435 of OU963920.1, read as the reverse complement.
TTCCCTCGATGTCAGCAACATTCCCACGCTCTACATTATAATTCCCTCGATGTCAGCTACATTCCCACGCTTTAAATTATAATTCCCTCGATGTCAGCAACATTCCCACGTTCTAAATTATAATCCCAGGATGTCAGCAACATTCCCACGCTCTAAATTATAATCCCAGGATGTCAGTTACATTCCCACGCTCTAAATTATAATCCCAGGATGTCAGCAGCATTCCCACGCTCTAAATTATAATTCCCTTGATGTCAGCTACATTCCCACGCTCTTAATTATAATCCCAGGATGTCAGCAACATTCCCACGCTCTAAATTATAATTCCCTCGATGTCAGCAACATTCCCACGCTTTAAATTATAATTCCCTTGATGTCAGCAACATTCCCACGCTCTAAATTATAATCCCAGGATGTCAGCAACATTCCCTAGCTCTAAATTATAATTCCCTCGATGTCAGCAACATTCCCACGCTCTCAATTATAATTCCCTCGATGTCAGCAACATTCCCACGCTCTACATTATAATTCCCTCGATGTCAGCTACATTCCCACGCTCTAAATTATAATTCCCTCGATGTCAGCAACATTCCCACGTTCTAAATTATAATCCCAGGATGTCAGCAGCATTCCCACGCTCTAAATTATAATTCCCTTGATGTCAGCTACATTCCCACGCTCTTAATTATAATCCCAGGATCTCAGCAACATTCCCATGCTCTAAATTATAATCCCAGGATGTCAGCAACATTCCCACGCTCTGAATTATAATTCCCTCGATGTCAGCTACATTCCCACGCTCTAAATTATAATTCCCTCGATGTCAGCAACATTCCCACGTTCTAAATTATAATCCCAGGATGTCAGCAACATTCCCACGCTCTAAATTATAATCCCAGGATGTCAGCAACATTCCCACGCTCTAAATTATAATCCCAGGATGTCAGCTACATTCCTACGCTCTAAATTATAATCCCAAGATGTCAGCTACATTCCCACGCTCTAAATTATAATCCCAGGATGTCAGCAACATTCCCACGCTCTGAATTATAATTCCCTCGATGTCAGCTACATTCCCACGCTCTAAATTATAATTCCCTCGATGTCGGCAACATTCCCACGTCTAAATTATAATTCCCTCGATGTCAGCTACATTCCCACGCTCTAAATTATAATTCCCTCGATGTCAGCAACATTCCCACGCTCTAAATTATAATCTCAGGATATCAGCAACATTCCCACGCTATAAATTATAATTCCCTTGATATCAGCTACATTCCCACGCTCTAAATTATAATCCCAGGATGTCAGCAACATTCCCACGCTCTAAATTATAATTCCCTCGATGTCAGCAACATTCCCACGCTCTACATTATAATTCCCTCGATGTCAGCTACATTCCCACGCTCTAAATTATAATTCCCTCGATGTCAGCAACATTCCCACGTTCTAAATTATAATCCCAGGATGTCAGCAACATTCCCACGCTCTAAATTATAATCCCAAGATGTCAGTTACATTCCCACGCTCTAAATTATAATCCCAGGATGTCAGCAGCATTCCCACGCTCTAAATTATAATTCCCTTGATGTCAGCTACATTCCCACGCTCTTAATTATAATCCCAGGATGTCAGCAACATTCCCACGCTCTAAATTATAAATCCCTCGATGTCAGCTACATTCCCACGCTCTAAATTATAATCCCAAGATGTCAGCTACATTCCCACGCTCTAAATTATAATCCCAGGATGTCAGTTACATTCCCACGCTCTAAATTATATTCCCAGGATGTCAGCAACATTCCCACGCTCTAAATTATAATTCCCTTGATGTCAGCAACATTCCCACGTCTAAATTATAATTCCCTCGATATCAGCTACATTCCCACGCTCTAAATTATAATTCCCTCGATGTCAGCAACATTCCCACGCTCTAAATTATAATCTCAGGATATCAGCAACATTCCCACGCTATAAATTATAATTCCCTTGATATCAGCTACATTCCCACGCTCTAAATTATAATCCCAGGATGTCAGCTACATTCCCACGCTCTAAATTATAATCCCAGGATGTCAGCTACATTCCCACGCTCTAAATTATAATCCCGAGATGTCAGCAACATTCCCACGCTCTAAATTATAATTCCCTCGATGTCAGCAAAATTCCCACGCTCTACATTATAATTCCCTCGATGTCAGCTACATTCCTACGCTCTAAATTATAATTCCCTCGATGTCAGCAACATTCCCACGTTCTAAATTATAATCCCAGGATGTCAGCAACATTCCCACGCTCTAAATTATAATCCCAGGATGTCAGTTACATTCCCACGCTCTAAATTATAATCCCAGGATGTCAGCAGCATTCCCACGCTCTAAATTATAATTCCCTTGATGTCAGCTACATTCCCACGCTCTTAATTATAATCCCAGGATGTCAGCAACATTCCCACGCTCTAAATTATAATTCCCTCGATGTCAGCTACATTCCCACGCTCTAAATTATAATCCCAAGATGTCAGCAACATTCCCACGCTCTAAATTATAATTCCCTTGATGTCAGCAACATTCCCACGTCTAAATTATAATTCCCTCGATGTCAGCTACATTCCCACGCTCTAAATTATAATTCCCTCGATGTCAGCAACATTCCCACGCTCTAAATTATAATCTCAGGATATCAGCAACATTCCCACGCTCTAAATTATAATTCCCTTGATATCAGCTACATTCCCACGCTCTAAATTATAATCCCAGGATGTCAGCTACATTCCCACGCTCTAAATTATAATCCCAGGATGTCAGCAACATTCCCACGCTCTGAATTATAATTCCCTCGATGTCAGCTACATTCCCACGCTCTAAATTATAATTCCCTTGATGTCAGCAACATTCCCACGCTCTAAATTATAATCCCAGGATGTCAGCAACATTCCCACGCTCTAAATTATAATTCCCTTGATGTCAGCAACATTCCCACGCTCTAAATTATAATCCCAGGATGTCAGCAACATTCCCACGCTCTAAATTATAATTCCCTCGATGTCAGCAACATCCCCACGCTCTAAATTATAATCTTAGGATATCAGCAACATTCCCACGCTATAAATTATAATTCCCTTGATGTCAGCAACATTCCCACGTTCTAAATTATAATCCCAGGATGTCAGCAACATTCCCACGCTCTAAATTATAATCCCAGGATGTCAGTTACATTCCCAGGCTCTGAATTATAATTCCCTCGATGTCAGCTACATTCCCACGCTCTACATTATAATTCCCTCGATGTCAGCTACATTCCTACGCTCTAAATTATAATTCCCTCGATGTCAGTTACATTCCCACGCTCTAAATTATATTCCCAGGATGTCAGCAACATTTCCACGCTCTAAATTATAATTCCCTTGATGTCAGCAACATTCCCACGCTCTAAATTATAATCCCAGGATGTCAGCAACATTCCCACGCTCTAAATTATAATCCCAGGATGTCAGTTACATTCCCACGCTCTAAATTATATTCCCAGGATGTCAGCAACATTCCCACGCTATAAATTATAATTCCCTTGATGTCAGCAACATTCCTACGCTCTAAATTATAATCCCAGGATGTCAGCAACATTCCCACGCTCTAAATTATAATTCCCTCGATGTCAGCAACATCCCCACGCTCTAAATTATAATCTCAGGATATCAGCAACATTCCCACGCTATAAATTATAATTCCCTTGATATCAGCTACATTCCCACGCTCTAAATTATAATCCCAGGATGTCAGCTACATTCCCACGCTCTAAATTATAATCCCGAGATGTCAGCAACATTCCCACGCTCTAAATTATAATCCCAGGATGTCAGCAACATTCCCACGCTCTAAATTATAATCCCAGGATGTCAGCTACATTCCCACGCTCTAAATTATAATCCCAAGATGTCAGTTACATTCCCACGCTCTAAATTATATTCCCAGGATGTTAGCAACATTCCCACGCTCTAAATTATAATTCCCTTGATGTCAGCAACATTCCCACGCTCTAAATTATATTCCCAGGATGTCAGCAACATTCCCACGCTCTAAATTATAATTCCCTTGATGTCAGCAACATTCCCACGCTCTAAATTATAATCCCAGGATGTCAGCAACATTCCCACGCTCTAAATTATAATTCCCTTGATATTCCGGAGCGTTGCAAAGGCCTAGTGTTCGTTCTGGACGGAACCAATGACCCCGACCACCAATACTCTATCCTCGAACACGAGGTCACCCAATACAGCTCAGCATTAGCTCGCAGACCACGCGCCATAGTCGTCAACAAGGTAGACTTGCCCGAAGCGAGACAGAACTACGAGAAAATGAGACAGAAGATGGAAGTCATAGGAGTTTCAGCTAAGACTGGACACAATTTGATAGAACTTTTAATGGTTATCAGAGATATATATGACAGAGATTTAGGTGATAGTGTTGTAATTAAATAATTTAATTATAGGTGAAGTATTTTTGTATTGTTAATTATTTTTTTCGTTTAGTGTTGAAGCAAGTGTGACGTCGATTGTACATAGTTTATGATAATTAAACGACTTATAAGTTTTATAAATGTTTGATTTTAAAATTTCTATAAACTATCACAAATTGCTCTTACACGTAAATCGAAAAAATACGCGTTCAGCATCGTTCCCACGCTCTAAATTATAATTCCCTCGATGTGAGCAACATTCCCACGCTTTAAATTATAATCCCAGGATGTCAGCAACATTCCCACGCTCTAAATTATAATTCCCTCGATGTCAGCTACATTCCCACGCTCTAAATTATAATTCCCTCGATGTCAGCTACATTCCCACGCTCTGAATTATAATTCCCTCGATGTCAGCAACATTCCCACGCTTTAAATTATAATTCCCTCGATGTCAGCAACATTCCCACGCTCTAAATTATAATTCCCTCGATGTCAGCTACATTCCCACGCTTTAAATTATAATCCCAGGATGTCAGCTACATTCCCACGCTCTAAATTATAATTCCGAGATGTCAGCAACATTCCCACGCTCTAAATTATAATCCTGAGATGTCAGCAACATTCCCACGCTCTAAATTATAATTTCCTCGATGTCAGCTACATTCCCACGCTTTAAATTATAATCCCAGGATGTCAGCAACATTCCCACGCTCTAAATTATAATACCAGGATGTCAGCAACATTCCCACGCTCTAAATTATAATTCCCTCGATGTCAGCAACATTCCCACGCTCTAAATTATAATTCCCTCGATGTCAGCAACATTCCCACGCTCTACATTATAATTCCCTCGATGTCAGCTACATTCCCACGCTCCAAATTATAATTCCCTCGATGTCAGCAACATTCCCACGTTCTAAATTATAATCCCAGGATGTCAGCAACATTCCCACGCTCTAAATTATAATCCCAGGATGTCAGCAACATTCCCACGCTCTAAATTATAATCCCAGGATGTCAGCAGCATTCCCACGCTCTAAATTATAATTCCCTTGATGTCAGCTACATTCCCACGCTCTTAATTATAATCCCAGGATCTCAGCAACATTCCCATGCTCTAAATTATAATTCCCTCGATGTCAGCAACATTCCCACGCTTTAAATTATAATTCCCTTGATGTCAGCAACATTCCCAAGCTCTAAATTATAATCCCAGGATGTCAGCAACATTCCCACGCTCTAAATTATAATTCCCTCGATGTCAGCAACATTCCCACGCTCCAAATTATAATCCCAGGATATCAGCAACATTCCCAGGCTCTGAATTATAATTCCCTCGATGTCAGCTACATTCCCACGCTCTAAATTATAATTCCCTCGATGTCAGCAACATTCCCTCGCTTTAAATTATAATTCCCTTGATGTCAGCAACATTCCCACGCTCTAAATTATAATCCCAGGATGTCAGCAACATTCCCACGCTCTAAATTATAATTCCCTCGATGTCAGCAACATTCCCACGCTCTAAATTATAATTCCCTCGATGTCAGCAACATTCCCACGCTCTACATTATAATTCCCTCGATGTCAGCTACATTCCCACGCTCTAAATTATAATTCCCTCGATGTCAGCAACATTCCCACGTTCTAACTTATAATCCCTGATGTCAGCAACATTCCCACGCTCTAAATTATAATCCCAGGATGTCAGTTACATTCCCACGCTCTAAATTATAATTCCCTCGATGTCAGCAACATTCCCACGTTCTAAATTATAATCCCAGGATGTCAGCAACATTCCCACGCTCTAAATTATAATCCCAGGATGTCAGCAACATTCCCACGCTCTGAATTATAATTCCCTCGATGTCAGCTACATTCCCACGCTCTAAATTATAATTCCCTCGATGTCGGCAACATTCCCACGTCTAAATTATAATTCCCTCGATGTCAGCTACATTCCCACGCTCTAAATTATAATTCCCTCGATGTCAGCTACATTCCCACGCTCTAAATTATAATTCCCTCGATGTCAGCAACATTCCCACGCTCTAAATTATAATCTCAGGATATCAGCAACATTCCCACGCTATAAATTATAATTCCCTTGATATCAGCTACATTCCCACGCTCTAAATTATAATCCCAGGATGTCAGCTACATTCCCACGCTCTAAATTATAATCCCAGGATGTCAGCAACATACCCACGCTCTGAATTATAATTCCCACGATGTCAGCTACATTCCCACGCTCTAAATTATAATTCCCTTGATGTCAGCAACATTCCCACGCTCTAAATTATAATCCCAGGATGTCAGCAACATTCCCACGCTCTAAATTATAATTTCCTCGATGTCGGCAACATCCCCACGCTCTAAATTATAATCTCAGGATATCAGCAACATTCCCACGCTATAAATTATAATTCCCTTGATATCAGCTACATTCCCACGCTCTAAATTATAATCCCAGGATGTCAGCTACATTCCCACGCTCTAAATTATAATCCCGAGATGTCAGCAACATTCCCACGCTCTAAATTATAATTCCCTCGATGTCAGCAAAATTCCCACGCTCTACATTATAATTCCCTCGATGTCAGCTACATTCCTACGCTCTAAATTATAATTCCCTCGATGTCAGCAACATTCCCACGTTCTAAATTATAATCCCAGGATGTCAGCAACATTCCCACGCTCTAAATTATAATCCCAGGATGTCAGTTACATTCCCACGCTCTAAATTATAATCCCAGGATCTCAGCAACATTCCCATGCTCTAAATTATAATCCCAGGATGTCAGCAACATTCCCACGCTCTGAATTATAATTCCCTCGATGTCAGCTACATTCCCACGCTCTAAATTATAATTCCCTCGATGTCAGCAACATTCCCACGTTCTAAATTATAATCCCAGGATGTCAGCAACATTCCCACGCTCTAAATTATAATCCCAGGATGTCAGCAACATTCCCACGCTCTAAATTATAATCCCAGGATGTCAGCTACATTCCTACGCTCTAAATTATAATCCCAAGATGTCAGCTACATTCCCACGCTCTAAATTATAATCCCAGGATGTCAGCAACATTCCCACGCTCTGAATTATAATTCCCTCGATGTCAGCTACATTCCCACGCTCTAAATTATAATTCCCTCGATGTCGGCAACATTCCCACGTCTAAATTATAATTCCCTCGATGTCAGCTACATTCCCACGCTCTAAATTATAATTCCCTCGATGTCAGCAACATTCCCACGCTCTAAATTATAATCTCAGGATATCAGCAACATTCCCACGCTATAAATTATAATTCCCTTGATATCAGCTACATTCCCACGCTCTAAATTATAATCCCAGGATGTCAGCAACATTCCCACGCTCTAAATTATAATTCCCTCGATGTCAGCAACATTCCCACGCTCTACATTATAATTCCCTCGATGTCAGCTACATTCCCACGCTCTAAATTATAATTCCCTCGATGTCAGCAACATTCCCACGTTCTAAATTATAATCCCAGGATGTCAGCAACATTCCCACGCTCTAAATTATAATCCCAAGATGTCAGTTACATTCCCACGCTCTAAATTATAATCCCAGGATGTCAGCAGCATTCCCACGCTCTAAATTATAATTCCCTTGATGTCAGCTACATTCCCACGCTCTTAATTATAATCCCAGGATGTCAGCAACATTCCCACGCTCTAAATTATAAATCCCTCGATGTCAGCTACATTCCCACGCTCTAAATTATAATCCCAAGATGTCAGCTACATTCCCACGCTCTAAATTATAATCCCAGGATGTCAGTTACATTCCCACGCTCTAAATTATATTCCCAGGATGTCAGCAACATTCCCACGCTCTAAATTATAATTCCCTTGATGTCAGCAACATTCCCACGTCTAAATTATAATTCCCTCGATATCAGCTACATTCCCACGCTCTAAATTATAATTCCCTCGATGTCAGCAACATTCCCACGCTCTAAATTATAATCTCAGGATATCAGCAACATTCCCACGCTATAAATTATAATTCCCTTGATATCAGCTACATTCCCACGCTCTAAATTATAATCCCAGGATGTCAGCTACATTCCCACGCTCTAAATTATAATCCCAGGATGTCAGCTACATTCCCACGCTCTAAATTATAATCCCGAGATGTCAGCAACATTCCCACGCTCTAAATTATAATTCCCTCGATGTCAGCAAAATTCCCACGCTCTACATTATAATTCCCTCGATGTCAGCTACATTCCTACGCTCTAAATTATAATTCCCTCGATGTCAGCAACATTCCCACGTTCTAAATTATAATCCCAGGATGTCAGCAACATTCCCACGCTCTAAATTATAATCCCAAGATGTCAGTTACATTCCCACGCTCTAAATTATAATCCCAGGATGTCAGCAGCATTCCCACGCTCTAAATTATAATTCCCTTGATGTCAGCTACATTCCCACGCTCTTAATTATAATCCCAGGATGTCAGCAACATTCCCACGCTCTAAATTATAATTCCCTCGATGTCAGCTACATTCCCACGCTCTAAATTATAATCCCAAGATGTCAGCAACATTCCCACGCTCTAAATTATAATTCCCTTGATGTCAGCAACATTCCCACGTCTAAATTATAATTCCCTCGATGTCAGCTACATTCCCACGCTCTAAATTATAATTCCCTCGATGTCAGCAACATTCCCACGCTCTAAATTATAATCTCAGGATATCAGCAACATTCCCACGCTCTAAATTATAATTCCCTTGATATCAGCTACATTCCCACGCTCTAAATTATAATCCCAGGATGTCAGCTACATTCCCACGCTCTAAATTATAATCCCAGGATGTCAGCAACATTCCCACGCTCTGAATTATAATTCCCTCGATGTCAGCTACATTCCCACGCTCTAAATTATAATTCCCTTGATGTCAGCAACATTCCCACGCTCTAAATTATAATCCCAGGATGTCAGCAACATTCCCACGCTCTAAATTATAATTCCCTTGATGTCAGCAACATTCCCACGCTCTAAATTATAATCCCAGGATGTCAGCAACATTCCCACGCTCTAAATTATAATTCCCTCGATGTCAGCAACATCCCCACGCTCTAAATTATAATCTTAGGATATCAGCAACATTCCCACGCTATAAATTATAATTCCCTTGATGTCAGCAACATTCCCACGTTCTAAATTATAATCCCAGGATGTCAGCAACATTCCCACGCTCTAAATTATAATCCCAGGATGTCAGTTACATTCCCAGGCTCTGAATTATAATTCCCTCGATGTCAGCTACATTCCCACGCTCTACATTATAATTCCCTCGATGTCAGCTACATTCCTACGCTCTAAATTATAATTCCCTCGATGTCAGTTACATTCCCACGCTCTAAATTATATTCCCAGGATGTCAGCAACATTTCCACGCTCTAAATTATAATTCCCTTGATGTCAGCAACATTCCCACGCTCTAAATTATAATCCCAGGATGTCAGCAACATTCCCACGCTCTAAATTATAATCCCAGGATGTCAGTTACATTCCCACGCTCTAAATTATATTCCCAGGATGTCAGCAACATTCCCACGCTCTAAATTATAATTCCCTTGATGTCAGCAACATTCCCACGCTCTAAATTATAATCCCAGGATGTCAGCAACATTCCCACGCTCTAAATTATAATCCCAGGATGTCAGCTACATTCCCACGCTCTAAATTATAATCCCAAGATGTCAGCAACATCCCCACGCTCTAAATTATAATCTCAGGATATCAGCAACATTCCCACGCTATAAATTATAATTCCCTTGATGTCAGCAACATTCCTACGCTCTAAATTATAATCCCAGGATGTCAGCAACATTCCTACGCTCTAAATTATAATTCCCTCGATGTCAGCAACATCCCCACGCTCTAAATTATAATCTCAGGATATCAGCAACATTCCCACGCTATAAATTATAATTCCCTTGATATCAGCTACATTCCCACGCTCTAAATTATAATCCCAGGATGTCAGCTACATTCCCACGCTCTAAATTATAATCCCGAGATGTCAGCAACATTCCCACGCTCTAAATTATAATCCCAGGATGTCAGCAACATTCCCACGCTCTAAATTATAATCCCAGGATGTCAGCTACATTCCCACGCTCTAAATTATAATCCCAAGATGTCAGTTACATTCCCACGCTCTAAATTATATTCCCAGGATGTTAGCAACATTCCCACGCTCTAAATTATAATTCCCTTGATGTCAGCAACATTCCCACGCTCTAAATTATATTCCCAGGATGTCAGCAACATTCCCACGCTCTAAATTATAATTCCCTTGATGTCAGCAACATTCCCACGCTCTAAATTATAATCCCAGGATGTCAGCAACATTCCCACGCTCTAAATTATAATTCCCTTGATATTCCGGAGCGTTGCAAAGGCCTAGTGTTCGTTCTGGACGGAACCAATGACCCCGACCACCAATACTCTATCCTCGAACACGAGGTCACCCAATACAGCTCAGCATTAGCTCGCAGACCACGCGCCATAGTCGTCAACAAGGTAGACTTGCCCGAAGCGAGACAGAACTACGAGAAAATGAGACAGAAGATGGAAGTCATAGGAGTTTCAGCTAAGACTGGACACAATTTGATAGAACTTTTAATGGTTATCAGAGATATATATGACAGAGATTTAGGTGATAGTGTTGTAATTAAATAATTTAATTATAGGTGAAGTATTTTTGTATTGTTAATTATTTTTTTCGTTTAGTGTTGAAGCAAGTGTGACGTCGATTGTACATAGTTTATGATAATTAAACGACTTATAAGTTTTATAAATGTTTGATTTTAAAATTTCTATAAACTATCACAAATTGCTCTTACACGTAAATCGAAAAAATACGCGTTCAGCATCGTTCCCACGCTCTAAATTATAATTCCCTCGATGTGAGCAACATTCCCACGCTTTAAATTATAATCCCAGGATGTCAGCAACATTCCCACGCTCTAAATTATAATTCCCTCGATGTCAGCTACATTCCCACGCTCTAAATTATAATTCCCTCGATGTCAGCTACATTCCCACGCTCTGAATTATAATTCCCTCGATGTCAGCAACATTCCCACGCTTTAAATTATAATTCCCTCGATGTCAGCAACATTCCCACGCTCTAAATTATAATTCCCTCGATGTCAGCTACATTCCCACGCTTTAAATTATAATCCCAGGATGTCAGCTACATTCCCACGCTCTAAATTATAATTCCGAGATGTCAGCAACATTCCCACGCTCTAAATTATAATCCTGAGATGTCAGCAACATTCCCACGCTCTAAATTATAATTTCCTCGATGTCAGCTACATTCCCACGCTTTAAATTATAATCCCAGGATGTCAGCAACATTCCCACGCTCTAAATTATAATACCAGGATGTCAGCAACATTCCCACGCTCTAAATTATAATTCCCTCGATGTCAGCAACATTCCCACGCTCTAAATTATAATTCCCTCGATGTCAGCAACATTCCCACGCTCTACATTATAATTCCCTCGATGTCAGCTACATTCCCACGCTCCAAATTATAATTCCCTCGATGTCAGCAACATTCCCACGTTCTAAATTATAATCCCAGGATGTCAGCAACATTCCCACGCTCTAAATTATAATCCCAGGATGTCAGCAACATTCCCACGCTCTAAATTATAATCCCAGGATGTCAGCAGCATTCCCACGCTCTAAATTATAATTCCCTTGATGTCAGCTACATTCCCACGCTCTTAATTATAATCCCAGGATCTCAGCAACATTCCCATGCTCTAAATTATAATTCCCTCGATGTCAGCAACATTCCCACGCTTTAAATTATAATTCCCTTGATGTCAGCAACATTCCCAAGCTCTAAATTATAATCCCAGGATGTCAGCAACATTCCCACGCTCTAAATTATAATTCCCTCGATGTCAGCAACATTCCCACGCTCCAAATTATAATCCCAGGATATCAGCAACATTCCCAGGCTCTGAATTATAATTCCCTCGATGTCAGCTACATTCCCACGCTCTAAATTATAATTCCCTCGATGTCAGCAACATTCCCTCGCTTTAAATTATAATTCCCTTGATGTCAGCAACATTCCCACGCTCTAAATTATAATCCCAGGATGTCAGCAACATTCCCACGCTCTAAATTATAATTCCCTCGATGTCAGCAACATTCCCACGCTCTAAATTATAATTCCCTCGATGTCAGCAACATTCCCACGCTCTACATTATAATTCCCTCGATGTCAGCTACATTCCCACGCTCTAAATTATAATTCCCTCGATGTCAGCAACATTCCCACGTTCTAACTTATAATCCCAGGATGTCAGCAACATTCCCACGCTCTAAATTATAATCCCAGGATGTCAGTTACATTCCCACGCTCTAAATTATAATTCCCTCGATGTCAGCAACATTCCCACGTTCTAAATTATAATCCCAGGATGTCAGCAACATTCCCACGCTCTAAATTATAATCCCAGGATGTCAGCAACATTCCCACGCTCTGAATTATAATTCCCTCGATGTCAGCTACATTCCCACGCTCTAAATTATAATTCCCTCGATGTCGGCAACATTCCCACGTCTAAATTATAATTCCCTCGATGTCAGCTACATTCCCACGCTCTAAATTATAATTCCCTCGATGTCAGCTACATTCCCACGCTCTAAATTATAATTCCCTCGATGTCAGCAACATTCCCACGCTCTAAATTATAATCTCAGGATATCAGCAACATTCCCACGCTATAAATTATAATTCCCTTGATATCAGCTACATTCCCACGCTCTAAATTATAATCCCAGGATGTCAGCTACATTCCCACGCTCTAAATTATAATCCCAGGATGTCAGCAACATACCCACGCTCTGAATTATAATTCCCACGATGTCAGCTACATTCCCACGCTCTAAATTATAATTCCCTTGATGTCAGCAACATTCCCACGCTCTAAATTATAATCCCAGGATGTCAGCAACATTCCCACGCTCTAAATTATAATTTCCTCGATGTCGGCAACATCCCCACGCTCTAAATTATAATCTCAGGATATCAGCAACATTCCCACGCTATAAATTATAATTCCCTTGATATCAGCTACATTCCCACGCTCTAAATTATAATCCCAGGATGTCAGCTACATTCCCACGCTCTAAATTATAATCCCGAGATGTCAGCAACATTCCCACGCTCTAAATTATAATTCCCTCGATGTCAGCAAAATTCCCACGCTCTACATTATAATTCCCTCGATGTCAGCTACATTCCTACGCTCTAAATTATAATTCCCTCGATGTCAGCAACATTCCCACGTTCTAAATTATAATCCCAGGATGTCAGCAACATTCCCACGCTCTAAATTATAATCCCAGGATGTCAGTTACATTCCCACGCTCTAAATTATATTCCCAGGATGTCAGCAGCATTCCCACGCTTTAAATTATAATTCCCTTGATGTCAACAACATTCCCACGCTCTAAATTATAATCCCAGGATGTCAGCAACATTCCCTAGCTCTAAATTATAATTCCCTCGATGTCAGCAACATTCCCACGCTCTCAATTATAATTCCCTCGATGTCAGCAACATTCCCACGCTCTACATTATAATTCCCTCGATGTCAGCTACATTCCCACGCTCTAAATTATAATTCCCTCGATGTCAGCAACATTCCCACGTTCTAAATTATAATCCCAGGATGTCAGCAGCATTCCCACGCTCTAAATTATAATTCCCTTGATGTCAGCTACATTCCCACGCTCTTAATTATAATCCCAGGATCTCAGCAACATTCCCATGCTCTAAATTATAATCCCAGGATGTCAGCAACATTCCCACGCTCTGAATTATAATTCCCTCGATGTCAGCTACATTCCCACGCTCTAAATTATAATTCCCTCGATGTCAGCAACATTCCCACGTTCTAAATTATAATCCCAGGATGTCAGCAACATTCCCACGCTCTAAATTATAATCCCAGGATGTCAGCAACATTCCCACGCTCTAAATTATAATCCCAGGATGTCAGCTACATTCCTACGCTCTAAATTATAATCCCAAGATGTCAGCTACATTCCCACGCTCTAAATTATAATCCCAGGATGTCAGCAACATTCCCACGCTCTGAATTATAATTCCCTCGATGTCAGCTACATTCCCACGCTCTAAATTATAATTCCCTCGATGTCGGCAACATTCCCACGTCTAAATTATAATTCCCTCGATGTCAGCTACATTCCCACGCTCTAAATTATAATTCCCTCGATGTCAGCAACATTCCCACGCTCTAAATTATAATCTCAGGATATCAGCAACATTCCCACGCTATAAATTATAATTCCCTTGATATCAGCTACATTCCCACGCTCTAAATTATAATCCCAGGATGTCAGCAACATTCCCACGCTCTAAATTATAATTCCCTCGATGTCAGCAACATTCCCACGCTCTACATTATAATTCCCTCGATGTCAGCTACATTCCCACGCTCTAAATTATAATTCCCTCGATGTCAGCAACATTCCCACGTTCTAAATTATAATCCCAGGATGTCAGCAACATTCCCACGCTCTAAATTATAATCCCAAGATGTCAGTTACATTCCCACGCTCTAAATTATAATCCCAGGATGTCAGCAGCATTCCCACGCTCTAAATTATAATTCCCTTGATGTCAGCTACATTCCCACGCTCTTAATTATAATCCCAGGATGTCAGCAACATTCCCACGCTCTAAATTATAATTCCCTCGATGTCAGCTACATTCCCACGCTCTAAATTATAATCCCAAGATGTCAGCTACATTCCCACGCTCTAAATTATAATCCCAGGATGTCAGTTACATTCCCACGCTCTAAATTATATTCCCAGGATGTCAGCAACATTCCCACGCTCTAAATTATAATTCCCTTGATGTCAGCAACATTCCCACGTCTAAATTATAATTCCCTCGATATCAGCTACATTCCCACGCTCTAAATTATAATTCCCTCGATGTCAGCAACATTCCCACGCTCTAAATTATAATCTCAGGATATCAGCAACATTCCCACGCTATAAATTATAATTCCCTTGATATCAGCTACATTCCCACGCTCTAAATTATAATCCCAGGATGTCAGCTACATTCCCACGCTCTAAATTATAATCCCAGGATGTCAGCTACATTCCCACGCTCTAAATTATAATCCCGAGATGTCAGCAACATTCCCACGCTCTAAATTATAATTCCCTCGATGTCAGCAAAATTCCCACGCTCTACATTATAATTCCCTCGATGTCAGCTACATTCCTACGCTCTAAATTATAATTCCCTCGATGTCAGCAACATTCCCACGTTCTAAATTATAATCCCAGGATGTCAGCAACATTCCCACGCTCTAAATTATAATCCCAGGATGTCAGTTACATTCCCACGCTCTAAATTATAATCCCAGGATGTCAGCAGCATTCCCACGCTCTAAATTATAATTCCCTTGATGTCAGCTACATTCCCACGCTCTTAATTATAATCCCAGGATGTCAGCAACATTCCCACGCTCTAAATTATAATTCCCTCGATGTCAGCTACATTCCCACGCTCTAAATTATAATCCCAAGATGTCAGCAACATTCCCACGCTCTAAATTATAATTCCCTTGATGTCAGCAACATTCCCACGTCTAAATTATAATTCCCTCGATGTCAGCTACATTCCCACGCTCTAAATTATAATTCCCTCGATGTCAGCAACATTCCCACGCTCTAAATTATAATCTTAGGATATCAGCAACATTCCCACGCTATAAATTATAATTCCCTTGATATCAGCTACATTCCCACGCTCTAAATTATAATCCCAGGATGTCAGCTACATTCCCACGCTCTAAATTATAATCCCAGGATGTCAGCAACATACCCACGCTCTGAATTATAATTCCCACGATGTCAGCTACATTCCCACGCTCTAAATTATAATTCCCTTGATGTCAGCAACATTCCCACGCTCTAAATTATAATCCCAGGATGTCAGCAACATTCCCACGCTCTAAATTATAATTTCCTCGATGTCGGCAACATCCCCACGCTCTAAATTATAATCTCAGGATATCAGCAACATTCCCACGCTATAAATTATAATTCCCTTGATATCAGCTACATTCCCACGCTCTAAATTATAATCCCAGGATGTCAGCTACATTCCCACGCTCTAAATTATAATCCCGAGATGTCAGCAACATTCCCACGCTCTAAATTATAATTCCCTCGATGTCAGCAAAATTCCCACGCTCTACATTATAATTCCCTCGATGTCAGCTACATTCCTACGCTCTAAATTATAATTCCCTCGATGTCAGCAACATTCCCACGCCCTAATTTATAATTCCCTCGATGTCAGCTACATTCCCACGCTCTAATTTATAATTCCCTCGATGTCAGCAACATTCCCACACTCTAAATTATAATCCCAGGATGACAGCTACATTCCCACGCTCTAAATTATAATCCCAGGATGTCAGCTACATTCCCACGCTCTCAATTATAATCCCAGGATGACAGCTACATTCCCACGATCAAAATTATAATTCCCTCGATGTCAGCTACATTCCCACGCTCTAAATTATAATTCCCTAGATGTCAGCTACATTCCCACGCTCTAAATTATAATTCCCTCGATGTCAGCTACATTCCCACGCTCTAAATTATAATTCCCTCGATGTCAGCTACATTCCCACGCAGCTACATTCCCACGCTCTAAATTATAATCCCAGGATGTCAGCTACATTCTCACGCTCTAAATTATAATCCCTCGATGTCAGCTACATTCCCACGCTCTAAATTATAATTCACTCGATGTCAGCTACATTCCCACGCAGCTATATTCCCACGCTCTAAATTATAATCCCAGGATGTCAGCTACATTCTCACGCTCTAAATTATAATCCCAGGATGTCAGCTACATTCCCACGCTCTAAATTATAATTTCCTCCATGTCAGAGACATTCCCACGCTCTAAATTATAATCCCCTAGACGTCAGCTACATTCCCACGCTCTAAATTATAATTCCCTCGATGTCAGCTACATTCCCACGCTCTTAATTATAATTCCCTCCATGTCAGCTACATTCCCACGCTCTAAATTATAATTCCCTCCATGTCAGCTACATTCCCACGCTCTAAATTATAATCCCAGGATGTCAGCTACATTCCAACGCTCTTAATTTAAAATCTCTCGATGTCAGCTGCATTCCCACGCTCTAAATTATAATTCCCTCGATGTCAGCTACATTCCCACGCTCTAAATTATAATCCCCTAGATGACAGCTACATTCCCACGCTCTAAATTATAATTCCCTCGATGTCAGCTACATTCCCACGCTCTAAATTATAATCCCCTAGATGACAGCTACATTCCCACGCTCTAAATTATAATTCCCTCGATGTCAGCTACATTCCCAAGCTCTTAATTATAATTCCCTCGATGTCAGCTACATTCCCACGCTCTAAATTATAATTCCCTCCATGTCAGCTACATTCCCACGCTCTAAATTATAATCCCAGGATGTCAGCTACATTCCCACGCTCTAAATTATAATCTCTCGATGTCAGCTACATTCCCACGCTCTTAATTATAATCCCTCGATGTCAGCTACATTCCCACGCTCTAAATTATAATTCCCTCGATGTCAGCTATATCCCCACGCTCTAAATTATAATCTCTCGATGTCAGCTACATTCCCACGCTCTAAATTATAATCCCTCGATGTCAGCTACATTCCCACGCTCTAAATTATAATTCCCTCGATGTCAGCTACATTCCCACGCTCTCAATTATAATTCCCTCAATGTCAGCTACATTCCCACGCAGCTACATTCCCACGCTCTAAATTATAATCCCAGGATGTCAGCTACATTCCCACGCTCTAAATTATAATTCCCTCGATGTCAGCTACATTCCCACGCTCTAATTTATAATTCCCTCGATGTCAGCTACATTCCCACGCTCTAAATTATAATTCCCTCGATGTGAGCTACAATCCCACGCAGCTACATTCCCACGCTCTAAATTATAATCCCCTAGATGTCAGCTACATTTCCACGCTCTAAATTATAATTCCCTCGATGTCAGCTACATTCCCACGCAACTACATTCCCACGCTCTAAATTATAATCCCAGGATGTCAGCTACATTCCCACGCTCTAAATTATAATTCCCTCGATGTCAGCTACATTCCCACGCTTTAAATTATAATTCCCTCGATGTCAGCTACATTCCCACGCTCTAAATTATAATTCCCTCGATGTCAGCTATATTCCCACGCTCTAAATTATAATCCCAGGATGTCAGCTACATTCCCACGCTCTAAATTATGATTCCCTCGATGTCAGCAACATTCCCGCGCTCTAAATTATAATTCCCTTGATGTCAGCTACATTCCCACGCTCTAAATTATAATTCCCTCGATGTCAGCTACATTCCCACGCTCTAAATTATAATTCCCTCGATGTCACCTATATTCCCACGCTCTAAATTATAATCCCAGGATATCAGCTACATTCCCACGCTCTAAGTTACAATTCCCTCGATGTCAGCAACATTCCCGCGCTCTAAATTATAATTCCCTCGATGTCAGCTACATTCCCACGCACGCATTCCCACCCATTCCATTTTGTGGCCGCGCGCGGGGGGCAGGGGGGCCGGGGGAACAAGTTCTTCCTCACCGACACACAGCAGGTCAGCCATTCATCTATTTATTGTGATTAAACGACAAAAAAAGGTACATTAGGGGTGATGACGGAGTACAGTAAACGAAATTCAATTTAGTCCGTCAGTTAGATGATCAAAAAATATTGGACACGTATTTTTTCTTTGAGCAATCGACCAAAAAATGACAAAGTTATAGCGCGTCAAAGTTTGGGAGTAGGGGCTCGTGACGTCACTTTTGAGTGAATTTTCACTTATAAGTGTACTCAAACGTGACGTCATGCGACTTTTCAAATCAATATATCTCTGCAATGTTTATATTATGTGAACAAAAGAAAAAATACGTGTCCAATACTCTTTGATAATCTACCTGATAAACGAAGAAAAACAAAATTAGTCATCATCCCTATTACATAAAATTAAATTATACAGAAGCTGTATGACATACCTCCAGTGAGCTTTTGGCATGGATTTTAATTTATAAATTTAGTAATTTTAACACTGTTTTAGACTGTTATGATCGAAAATTTTGAGATTCAAATTCAACGGGCCCGAAACCTCCGGACTGTAAAAAAATTTAGTTTGAGCAGGTTTTGTTCGCCAGCTCCTCATATATAAAGCGTTTTTGTCATTAATTGTCAAAATACTATTGAGTTCTACAGTTAGACGCCATAAAGAACCTGATATTATGCAAATTGTGGTGGTAATTGGCACGAACTTTGACAGACCTGTCGAGGTTCGTGCTTAGCGTAGTTCCAATTACATTTTATGACACATTTACTTACCTATCTCAATATCACACATTTTAAATGATCGTGAAAACAAATCATACAGCTTTAATAACAATAAGAATAATCTTAATAATAATAATGTAGAGAAATTACTTAATAAAATGAAATAAAATTGAAATGTTCAAATAATAATAATAAGATATCCTACCATCAGCCAGTCCCACTGCTGAGGCACAAACTTTCCTATGGATGGAATAGAGATTGGACCATGACCCACCACACAGGCCCAGTGCGGATTGGTGGGTGCTAACGACTGCAGATGCAGCCAGGACCAACGGCTTAACGTGCCTTCCGAAGCACGGAGGAGCTTGAGAGATATAAAATTTTTGGTTACCCAAATAATATAAATACAGTAGAATCCGTTTATTATGACTCCGCCTATATTGACCAACCGCCTATTATGACGTAATTACACAACGAACTTTGGTTTTCATATAAAATTCATTGCAACAATGTCGGATATAATGACTTCGCTTACAGTGACATGTCGCTTATTATGACCCATTTTTAATCAATTTTGTGCGTTTATAGTGACCGACATGGTTCTTTACACCTACGGTAATGTTCGTCGATTCAAATTGAACATCAAGCATTGTTTTTAGTGATATGCTATGTTAAAAAATGTCATCTCAACGTCGTAAAGCATTTACGACTGAGGAAAAAGGTGCAATAATATGCTGATTAGAAAATGGAGGATCAAACTCATCTCACAATCTTTTTTCACAAAAATACTTTGTATGACGTCCGCTTAGTATGACGTGTTTGTCGAATCCCTTCCAAGTCATAATAAACGGATTGTACTGTACTTAAAGCTAGGGTTACCATTTAGAAATTTCAAAGTTGCGACAAAAATCCTGGCTATTCGAAAAAAGTCTGGAGTTTTTGTTCTCTCAGGCTTATCAAGTACGAATTTGGTGAGTTTCATAATAGTATCGTCTTCGTTAAATTTTGTATGGAACAAGCCAGTTGGTCAACATGAACGGTAAGGGCGCTGTCTTGTTTTCATAGAAATTTTGACGATGTGATGCTGTTACAGAATTATCAAAATTCGTGTTATTGAAGTTATACTTCTTTAGGCGCGTTATGAAAAAATGATGAGAGTGAAATTTTAAGATGCGCGCGCATCACTGTAACACAAAATTTTAACAGCATGAAGTTGGTCGCTTTAGCGACCAACTTCATGCGTTACTTTTGTGTTTACTGCACATTAAGAAAATCTACCAACAAAATAGAAATAGAATCTCTATTTAGTGGGTGCTAACGACTGCATTGTGAAGGCCTATCAAAAGTATTTATTAATCTGGAACAACGGAACCAAAGCGCGATTCAGGAGACTACAGCGCCATCTCTTGACCATTGGTGTAGTAGAACCAAAAACCACATCTTTATTTTTTGTAATAAAGTAACAGTTATAGGTATTCATATTTATAATATTTATCCACATGTTTCTAGTTTGTATATTCGGAATACGTGTTTGAGTTTCATACAAGTGCAAATCACATATGTTCTAATAAATTATATTCAGTAGCGATTTTAATTGAATATTTTGAATATTTATTTATTTTTTCAAATTAAAACTGAACTTTATTGACTGTGTCCTTTTCCAGACTTTTTATTAATTTATTAATTATTTGCATGCAATTAAAAACTAATTTTAAACGATGCCAAAGAAGGATAACTTCTCACGCGCCTACATAAGTACACGCACCCATTTTTATTTTATTTTTTTAATCTCGTAGGCAAATAACTCTACCCCATCTGATGTTAAGTGGTGATAAATTCCAAACGCGAAGATAGCTGGTACAGCAGTTATAAACTGCTACACCAACCATCCTCACCTTGCCGGTCTGCACAAATGCTTCTTCACGCCTCTCTTAAAGGACCTTAGATTGTAGGAAGGAGGGAACACGTGCGCGGGCAAAGGATTCCCACTTACGAATAGTACGACAAAGAAATGAGTCACCAAATTTCTTTGTTCGTGTAGGAATTGGGCCTTCGTACCCCTAACATGACCCATTATCGAATTCGAATAGTTTGCGAGTGCGAAATGTCAATGTAAAATTTTGTATGGAAACTTGAACAGCATCGCCACAAAGTACGTAACGGGAACTAAAAATCAGTACATTGTGGCGGCGATATCTATATGCCCCACATATAAGTAACATTAAGGAAATAATCACTCGCCTCCTCAAGAGATGGCGCTACCTACGCTGCGATCAAAATAGTATGGAAGCCCACATCGCGCAAATGAAATTCGGAGGCTAACACTTCAAATATACGATGTCCGACCGATGAGTAATGATTTCCTCCATCCGTTGTATACAGAGTGTTACAGAATTCCGAAATAAAATTTGTAGGTATGTACACCGAAATAAAAATTTGTAGGTATCTGAGCGGGGCACCCTAGGATGGTCAGCACGTCGAGTGCTGAACACCGATCAACGGTCCTTTTCAGGACCAGGGTAGGAGCATCACCCCACAGTGATTCTGATCATTGCGATTGGCGGTAGATGCTCAAAAGGCCCTTCTTAGGGCCAAGGGGGGCGGGAGAGGGACGGAGAGAACTACGCTCTCCCTCCCACTCCTGTGAGAGCCGCGGGTCTGCCCTGGGGGGGGACCGGCCTGCATTGCACAAGCTCTCTTGATGCTGGTGCCCCTGATACTCCGGGGCACCTTCATCGGGGTGGGTCCGTTCGCGGACAATCACCTTGCGGGTGCGCGGACAGTCGGCAACGGTTGCCGCGACCACACCCGCACTCCCGACGTGCTGCGGGGGGACTGCGGTCCTCAGAATGTACGCCGGGTGACCACCGCAGGAGTATTGTCTGGTTTTTAGTGGCCCTGTTCAGGGCGTTAGGTAGGGCCCTGCTCATTTCACCCGGCCTAAGGGCTGGCTGAAATGAGCAGGGAGGAGTCCCACATACCTTCTTCTCGCTCCCCCGGTGGTTGAAGGATGCGTAAAGCATTTCCCAGACAAAAAAAAAAAAAAAAAAAAAAAAAGGTATCTGAGCGGGGCGCTGGGGGAGAGAGGAGGGTCTGTTTAGGTAGTAGTAATCGTACGCATTTAAGGGCAGGTGCAAAACGATATTTTTATTAATTTAATTAGAGAATAAAAGTGGTCTGAAAGGCGTCAAACTTTCGTAGGTAATTCTATACAAGGAACACAACCAAACCCTAAAGTTTTATTTCGGACTTTTGTCACACCCTGTATATGTGGGGCATATAGATGTCGTCGCCACAGATATGTTCGCGAGTGGCTATCAATATATTTGGATGGTAGGCGCCACAGAACACAGAAAGAGATTAGAACGGTGATCATTATACCGTTTGTACGGAAACCGATGTCGCCAGCTCGCCCCCACTACACTTCCACCTAATAGATAATAATAAATTTATTTATTTCTTCTTACAACTATTAAGGCACATAAAATACAGGTTAAGCAACACTTAAATAATATTATTAGGCGTTGTAAGAAGCTGGTGTCCGAAATAGGCGTTAACCTGTACTACGGATCACCAGGTCCTTACCCCTGGCAAATGATCTCTATACATTATTCTTCATAACCATAATGACCCTATATTTCCTAATATTTATTCATGGTAAATACAAAAAAGAACAAGAATTAAAGGTTGAGAGATAAAAAACAAAACTTAATCTTTATAAATGCATGGTAGTTAATTATTATTATTTTTTTATAAGCAAAAATTTGGTCACATATCAGAATTTATTTTAGATGGCTTAGTAGATTTTCTGTGTCTGAATAGCTTAATGCCTGAAATATAGCGAATCAAACGACGCGACATCAAACAATCGAACCAATCAGCGCTCATTCCCGAGAGCAACGGTGCAATCAGAACCAAGTTTTGATCAAGTTATGAGCATTTGCTCACACATAACTGCCCTTCTAACCTCTTTCGGTGTTCTGTGGTAGGCGCCGAGTGTAGCCGAGATAGGTGCGACTGGGGAGAGCACCTCGTATACGTTGACGGTGCTGGGCATGGCCGCCGTGGGGCTGGTGGGGTTTCCCAACGCTGGGAAGAGTACCCTGCTGCGCGCCGTCACCCGGGCCAGGCCTAATGTGGCGCCCTACCCTTTCACTACGCTGCATCCGCATATAGGTCAGTTCTATATACCATTACCAACTTTCTGAAGTGAAACTCCTCCTAGGGAAGCCGTTCCTAAGGTAAACCTGCAGCTAACACGTAAGTTAATCAGACTACCTAGACAAGCCCTGAAACAAATCGTGGGTATACTCACGGGTCACGGCTACTTCGACAAACACTTTCATAATATAGGTATTTGTGATCGCCCTCTGTGCAGAGCCTGCCTGGAGGAGGAGGAGACCAGCGCTAGGTCGCTATCCCTAGGGATGTCGAAAGTTGAAAAAAATATCGATATATCGATATTTTAAAAAATATCAATATCGGCTTCGATATATCGCGAAAAAAACATCGATATATCGGACCAATTTTCCCAAAAATATAGTACAGTAGCTCACGAAATATGACACGCGGAATAATAATGGAACGAAAATTATCTCCCTAAAAATAGACCCTATTTTCGAATGATGACGTAGACAATACTAAATACAGCACAGATCATAGATATGTTGAATATCATTAATCTGAGATCCAGTTACGATTTTTCCAGATACGAATTTAGTTAGATCGTGATATGCCGCTAATAATTAAAAAAATATCGTTTTTGATACGAATTTCGATATTGGTTATTTTGTATCGATGTATCGATATATCGAATCAAAGTATATCGGCAAAAAATATCGATATATCGATATATTTTCAACAAGCCTAACCAGCGCCCATGTTCTGCTGGAGTGCAGAAGCGTTGTGAGACAAAGGACTTCTCTAATGGAAAGTCCGCGGACACTAGTATAAGCCTGCAGCAACATCCGGGGACTGCTAAGCTTTCTGGAGGAGCTGGGATGGCAGGACTGATGCCAATCCCCACGCAAAATAAGCACTGGGTGTCGAGTTGCGGAAACAGCCCGCCGTACTACTAAGACTAAGACTGAGGCACGCTTGACTTGGGGAGTAAACTGGCGAATGTGTTACGATTTTTGCGTTACGCGTTACGCGCGTGACTCATCGGTAAATAATAAACAATATCCGTCACAAAATACATGAATCTAGTGCTTTGTGGGTGATAACGGACCCAACACAGATTGGTGGGTGATAACGGACCCAGCACGGATTGAAGGGTAATAATGGATCCAGTGCGGATTAGAGAGTGATAATGGACCCAGCGCGGATTGAAAGGTAATAATGGTTCCAGTGCGGATTAGAGAGTGGTACTGGACCCAGCGCGGATTGAAGGGTAATAATGGACCCAGCGCGGATTGGAGTGTGATAACGGACTCAGTGTGAATTGGTAGTTATTTTTCTATTAACAAATCTTTAGATTAAGTTTATGATTTTCAGATCATTGGAGCTAAAGAAGTTTCACTTCGGATGTGTGGTCAGTGCACACAAATTTTCTGCTTTAATTCTTTATTTGCCCGATATCATTTTACAATGCGACTAAAATTAATTAATAAATCCATTTCGAATCATCTTACATTTTTCTCGAAAAATGAGTGAATGAAGTGAGTGTAAGAAATGTTTATTAATATGATTAACTTTGGATATGATTACACACGACAGGCATGGTCCCGTACGATGACTACGAGCAAGTGGCGATAGCGGACTTGCCGGGTTTGATTCCCGGTTCGCACAAGAACTACGGGTTGGGTGAGAACATTTTACATAAATTTCTTATGTCTAGCTAATGAAAATATGCTATATCTAAAGAAAATATTACTAGAAAAAATTGCACGCAGACCAGGCAGCGGACGGGACTCGAACCCCCGCCCTTCGCTATCCGAGCGAATGCACTGACCATTGTGCTACCGCGGCCCTGACGGCCGTGTCGAATTCTCTCTAGCCTTAAGCTGCAAGGCAGCGAAATCTCTTCGCATTGTAGGTAACCCACGATGTCAAATGGAATACCTTCACAAGTATTTAACATTTTTAAGAAGAAATAGCAATTATAGTTATATAAAATACTAGCGGACCCGACAGACGTTGTCCTGTCTACGTCTTTGTGAATCTAAACCATTCTCAGATCCCCTTGAACACACACAAAAAATTTCATCAAAATCGGTCCAGTCGTTTAAGAGAAGTTCAGTGACATACACACTCACAGAAGAATTATATATATAAAGATAACTAGAAAAAAATCCACGCGGACCAGGCAGCGGACGGGACTCGAACCCGCACCCTTCGCTATCCGGGCGGGTGCATTTAGAAATACTAGCAAGAATTAGACACAACCATCAAGGCCGCGGTAACAATGGTCAGTTCATCCGCCCGGATAGTGGAGGATGCGGGTTTGAGTCCCGTCTGCTGCCTGGCCGGTGTGGAATTTTTTCTAGTAAAAAAATATCTTCAGATTCATATTATCTTCTCTCAGGTATCCAATTCCTCCAGCACGTGGAGCGTTGCAAAGGCCTAGTGTTCGTTCTGGACGGAACCAACGACCCCGACCACCAATACTCTATCCTCGAACACGAGGTCACCCAATACAGCTCAGCATTAGCTCGCAGACCACGCGCCATAGTCGTCAACAAGGTAGACTTGCCCGAAGCGAGACAGAACTACGAGAAAATGAGACAGAAGATGGAAGTCATAGGAGTTTCAGCTAAGACTGGACACAATTTGATAGAACTTTTAATGGTTATCAGGGATATATATGACAGAGATTTAGGTGATAGTGTTGTGATTAAATAATTTAATTATAGGTGAAGTATTTTTGTATTGTTAATTATTTTTTTCGTTTAGTGTTGAAGCAAGTGTGACGTCGATTGTACATAGTTTATGATAATTAAACGACTTATAAGTTTTATAAATGTTTGATTTTAAAATTTCTATAAACTATCACAAATTGCTCTTACACGTAAATCGAAAAAATACGCGTTCAGCATCGTTCCCACGCTCTAAATTATAATTCCCTCGATGTGAGCAACATTCCCACGCTTTAAATTATAATCCCAGGATGTCAGCAACATTCCCACGCTCTAAATTATAATTCCCTCGATGTCAGCTACATTCCCACGCTCTAAATTATAATTCCCTCGATGTCAGCTACATTCCCACGCTCTGAATTATAATTCCCTCGATGTCAGCAACATTCCCACGCTTTAAATTATAATTCCCTCGATGTCAGCAACATTCCCACGCTCTAAATTATAATTCCCTCGATGTCAGCTACATTCCCACGCTTTAAATTATAATCCCAGGATGTCAGCTACATTCCCACGCTCTAAATTATAATTCCGAGATGTCAGCAACATTCCCACGCTCTAAATTATAATCCTGAGATGTCAGCAACATTCCCACGCTCTAAATTATAATTTCCTCGATGTCAGCTACATTCCCACGCTTTAAATTATAATCCCAGGATGTCAGCAACATTCCCACGCTCTAAATTATAATACCAGGATGTCAGCAACATTCCCACGCTCTAAATTATAATTCCCTCGATGTCAGCAACATTCCCACGCTCTAAATTATAATTCCCTCGATGTCAGCAACATTCCCACGCTCTACATTATAATTCCCTCGATGTCAGCTACATTCCCACGCTCCAAATTATAATCCCAGGATGTCAGCAACATTCC
Source organism: Chilo suppressalis (assembly GCA_902850365.2). Classification (NCBI taxonomy): domain Eukaryota; kingdom Metazoa; phylum Arthropoda; class Insecta; order Lepidoptera; family Crambidae; genus Chilo; species Chilo suppressalis. The sequence continues at coordinate 326,764 of OU963920.1, read as the reverse complement.
CACGTTCTAAATTATAATCCCAGGATGTCAGCAACATTCCCACGCTCTAAATTATAATCCCAGGATGTCAGCAACATTCCCACGCTCTAAATTATAATCCCAGGATGTCAGCAGCATTCCCACGCTCTAAATTATAATTCCCTTGATGTCAGCTACATTCCCACGCTCTTAATTATAATCCCAGGATCTCAGCAACATTCCCATGCTCTAAATTATAATTCCCTCGATGTCAGCAACATTCCCACGCTTTAAATTATAATTCCCTTGATGTCAGCAACATTCCCAAGCTCTAAATTATAATCCCAGGATGTCAGCAACATTCCCACGCTCTAAATTATAATTCCCTCGATGTCAGCAACATTCCCACGCTCCAAATTATAATCCCAGGATATCAGCAACATTCCCAGGCTCTGAATTATAATTCCCTCGATGTCAGCTACATTCCCACGCTCTAAATTATAATTCCCTCGATGTCAGCAACATTCCCTCGCTTTAAATTATAATTCCCTTGATGTCAGCAACATTCCCACGCTCTAAATTATAATCCCAGGATGTCAGCAACATTCCCACGCTCTAAATTATAATTCCCTCGATGTCAGCAACATTCCCACGCTCTAAATTATAATTCCCTCGATGTCAGCAACATTCCCACGCTCTACATTATAATTCCCTCGATGTCAGCTACATTCCCACGCTCTAAATTATAATTCCCTCGATGTCAGCAACATTCCCACGTTCTAACTTATAATCCCAGGATGTCAGCAACATTCCCACGCTCTAAATTATAATCCCAGGATGTCAGTTACATTCCCACGCTCTAAATTATAATTCCCTCGATGTCAGCAACATTCCCACGTTCTAAATTATAATCCCAGGATGTCAGCAACATTCCCACGCTCTAAATTATAATCCCAGGATGTCAGCAACATTCCCACGCTCTGAATTATAATTCCCTCGATGTCAGCTACATTCCCACGCTCTAAATTATAATTCCCTCGATGTCGGCAACATTCCCACGTCTAAATTATAATTCCCTCGATGTCAGCTACATTCCCACGCTCTAAATTATAATTCCCTCGATGTCAGCAACATTCCCACGCTCTAAATTATAATCTCAGGATATCAGCAACATTCCCACGCTATAAATTATAATTCCCTTGATATCAGCTACATTCCCACGCTCTAAATTATAATCCCAGGATGTCAGCTACATTCCCACGCTCTAAATTATAATCCCAGGATGTCAGCAACATTCCCACGCTCTGAATTATAATTCCCACGATGTCAGCTACATTCCCACGCTCTAAATTATAATTCCCTTGATGTCAGCAACATTCCCACGCTCTAAATTATAATCCCAGGATGTCAGCAACATTCCCACGCTCTAAATTATAATTTCCTCGATGTCAGCAACATCCCCACGCTCTAAATTATAATCTCAGGATATCAGCAACATTCCCACGCTATAAATTTTAATTCCCTTGATATCAGCTACATTCCCACGCTCTAAATTATAATCCCAGGATGTCAGCTACATTCCCACGCTCTAAATTATAATCCCGAGATGTCAGCAACATTCCCACGCTCTAAATTATAATTCCCTCGATGTCAGCAAAATTCCCACGCTCTACATTATAATTCCCTCGATGTCAGCTACATTCCTACGCTCTAAATTATAATTCCCTCGATGTCAGCAACATTCCCACGTTCTAAATTATAATCCCAGGATGTCAGCAACATTCCCACGCTCTAAATTATAATCCCAGGATGTCAGTTACATTCCCACGCTCTAAATTATAATCCCAGGATGTCAGCAGCATTCCCACGCTCTAAATTATAATTCCCTTGATGTCAGCTACATTCCCACGCTCTTAATTATAATCCCAGGATGTCAGCAACATTCCCACGCTCTAAATTATAATTCCCTCGATGTCAGGTACATTCCCACGCTCTAAATTATAATCCCAAGATGTCAGCAACATTCCCACGCTCTAAATTATAATTCCCTTGATGTCAGCAACATTCCCACGTCTAAATTATAATTCCCTCGATGTCAGCTACATTCCCACGCTCTAAATTATAATTCCCTCGATGTCAGCAACATTCCCACGCTCTACATTATAATCTCAGGATATCAGCAACATTCCCACGCTATAAATTATAATTCCCTTGATATCAGCTACATTCCCACGCTCTAAATTATAATCCCAGGATGTCAGCTACATTCCCACGCTCTAAATTATAATCCCAGGATGTCAGCAACATTCCCACGCTCTGAATTATAATTCCCTCGATGTCAGCTACATTCCCACGCTCTAAATTATAATTCCCTTGATGTCAGCAACATTCCCACGCTCTAAATTATAATCCCAGGATGTCAGCAACATTCCCACGCTCTAAATTATAATTCCCTTGATGTCAGCAACATTCCCACGCTCTAAATTATAATCCCAGGATGTCAGCAACATTCCCACGCTCTAAATTATAATTCCCTCGATGTCAGCAACATCCCCACGCTCTAAATTATAATCTTAGGATATCAGCAACATTCCCACGCTATAAATTATAATTCCCTTGATGTCAGCAACATTCCCACGTTCTAAATTATAATCCCAGGATGTCAGCAACATTCCCACGCTCTAAATTATAATCCCAGGATGTCAGTTACATTCTCAGGCTCTGAATTATAATTCCTTCGATGTCAGCTACATTCCCACGCTCTACATTATAATTCCCTCGATGTCAGCTACATTCCTACGCTCTAAATTATAATTCCCTCGATGTCAGTTACATTCCCACGCTCTAAATTATATTCCCAGGATGTCAGCAACTTTCCACGCTCTAAATTATAATTCCCTTGATGTCAGCAACATTCCCACGCTCTAAATTATAATCCCAGGATGTCAGCAACATTCCCACGCTCTAAATTATAATCCCAGGATGTCAGTTACATTCCCACGCTCTAAATTATATTCCCAGGATGTCAGCAACATTCCCACGCTCTAAATTATAATTCCCTTGATGTCAGCAACATTCCCACGCTCTAAATTATAATCCCAGGATGTCAGCAACATTCCCACGCTCTAAATTATAATCCCAGGATGTCAGCTACATTCCCACGCTCTAAATTATAATCCCAAGATGTCAGCAACATCCCCACGCTCTAAATTATAATCTCAGGATATCAGCAACATTCCCACGCTATAAATTATAATTCCCTTGATGTCAGCAACATTCCCACGCTCTAAATTATAATCCCAGGATGTCAGCAACATTCCCACGCTCTAAATTATAATTCCCTCGATGTCAGCAACATCCCCACGCTCTAAATTATAATCTCAGGATATCAGCAACATTCCCACGCTATAAATTATAATTCCCTTGATATCAGCTACATTCCCACGCTCTAAATTATAATCCCAGGATGTCAGCTACATTCCCACGCTCTAAATTATAATCCCGAGATGTCAGCAACATTCCCACGCTCTAAATTATAATCCCAGGATGTCAGCTACATTCCCACGCTCTAAATTATAATCCCAGGATGTCAGTTACATTCCCACGCTCTAAATTATAATCCCAGGATGTCAGCAACATTCCCACGCTCTAAATTATAATTCCCTTGATGTCAGCAACATTCCCACGCTCTAAATTATAATCCCAGGATGTCAGCTACATTCCCACGCTCTAAATTATAATTCCCTCGATGTCAGCAACATTCCCACGCTTTAAATTATAATTCCCTTGATGTCAGCAACATTCCCACGCTCTAAATTATAATCCCAGGATGTCAGCAACATTCCCACGCTCTAAATTATAATCCCAAGATGTCAGTTACATTCCCACGCTCTAAATTATAATCCCCTCGATGTCAGCAACATTCCCACGCTCTAAATTATAATTCCCTTGATGTCAGCTACATTCCCACGCTCTTAATTATAACCTTAGGATCTCAGCAACATTCCCATGCTCTAAATTATAATACCAGGATGTCAGCAACATTCCCACGCTCTAAATTATAATTCCCTCGATGTCAGCAACATTCCCACGCTCTAAATTATAATTCCCTCGATGTCAGCAACATTCCCACGCTCTACATTATAATTCCCTCGATGTCAGCTACATTCCCACGCTTTAAATTATAATTCCCTCGATGTCAGCAACATTCCCACGTTCTAAATTATAATCCCAGGATGTCAGCAACATTCCCACGCTCTAAATTATAATCCCAGGATGTCAGTTACATTCCCACGCTCTAAATTATAATCCCAGGATGTCAGCAGCATTCCCACGCTCTAAATTATAATTCCCTTGATGTCAGCTACATTCCCACGCTTTAATTATAATCCCAGGATGTCAGCAACATTCCCACGCTCTAAATTATAATCCCTCGATGTCAGCAACATTCCCACGCTTTAAATTATAATTCCCTTGATGTCAGCAACATTCCCACGCTCTAAATTATAATCCCAGGATGTCAGCAACATTCCCTAGCTCTAAATTATAATTCCCTCGATGTCAGCAACATTCCCACGCTCTAAATTATAATTCCCTCGATGTCAGCAACATTCCCACGCTCTGAATTATAATTCCCTCGATGTCAGCTACATTCCCACGCTCTAAATTATAATTCCCTCGATGTCAGCAACATTCCCACGTTCTAAATTATAATCCCAGGATGTCAGCAGCATTCCCACGCTCTAAATTATAATTCCCTTGATGTCAGCTACATTCCCACGCTCTTAATTATAATCCCAGGATCTCAGCAACATTCCCATGCTCTAAATTATAATCCCAGGATGTCAGCAACATTCCCACGCTCTAAATTATAATCCCTCGATGTCAGCTACATTCCCACGCTCTAAATTATAATTCCCTCGATGTCAGCAACATTCCCACGTTCTAAATTATAATCCCAGGATGTCAGCAACATTCCCACGCTCTAAATTATAATCCCAGGATGTCAGCAACATTCCCACGCTCTAAATTATAATCCCAGGATGTCAGCTACATTCCTACGCTCTAAATTATAATCCCAAGATGTCAGCTACATTCCCACGCTCTAAATTATAATCCCAGGATGTCAGCAACATTCCCACGCTCTGAATTATAATTCCCTCGATGTCAGCTACATTCCCACGCTCTAAATTATAATTCCCTCGATGTCGGCAACATTCCCACGTCTAAATTATAATTCCCTCGATGTCAGCTACATTCCCACGCTCTAAATTATAATTCCCTCGATGTCAGCAACATTCCCACGCTCTAAATTATAATCTCAGGATATCAGCAACATTCCCACGCTATAAATTATAATTCCCTTGATATCAGCTACATTCCCACGCTCTAAATTATAATTCCCTCGATGTCAGCAACATTCCCACGCTCTAAATTATAATTCCCTCGATGTCAGCAACATTCCCACGCTCTAAATTATAATCCCTCGATGTCAGCTACATTCCCACGCTCTAAATTATAATCCCGAGATGTCAGCAACATTCCCACGCTCTAAATTATAATCCCAGGATGTCAGCAACATTCCCACGCTCTAAATTATAATTCCCAGTATAATCCCTGTCAGCAGCATTCCCACGCTCTAAATTATAATCCCAGGATGTCAGCAGCATTCCCACGCTCTAAATTATAATTCCCTTGATGTCAGCTACATTCCCACGCTCTTAATTATAATCCCAGGATGTCAGCAACATTCCCACGCTCTAAATTATAAATCCCTCGATGTCAGCTACATTCCCACGCTCTAAATTATAATCCCAAGATGTCAGCTACATTCCCACGCTCTAAATTATAATCCCAGGATGTCAGTTACATTCCCACGCTCTAAATTATATTCCCAGGATGTCAGCAACATTCCCACGCTCTAAATTATAATTCCCTTGATGTCAGCAACATTCCCACGTCTAAATTATAATTCCCTCGATATCAGCTACATTCCCACGCTCTAAATTATAATTCCCTCGATGTCAGCAACATTCCCACGCTCTAAATTATAATCTCAGGATATCAGCAACATTCCCACGCTATAAATTATAATTCCCTTGATATCAGCTACATTCCCACGCTCTAAATTATAATCCCAGGATGTCAGCTACATTCCCACGCTCTAAATTATAATCCCAGGATGTCAGCTACATTCCCACGCTCTAAATTATAATCCCGAGATGTCAGCAACATTCCCACGCTCTAAATTATAATTCCCTCGATGTCAGCAAAATTCCCACGCTCTACATTATAATTCCCTCGATGTCAGCTACATTCCTACGCTCTAAATTATAATTCCCTCGATGTCAGCAACATTCCCACGTTCTAAATTATAATCCCAGGATGTCAGCAACATTCCCACGCTCTAAATTATAATCCCAGGATGTCAGTTACATTCCCACGCTCTAAATTATAATCCCAGGATGTCAGCAGCATTCCCACGCTCTAAATTATAATTCCCTTGATGTCAGCTACATTCCCACGCTCTTAATTATAATCCCAGGATGTCAGCAACATTCCCACGCTCTAAATTATAATTCCCTCGATGTCAGCTACATTCCCACGCTCTAAATTATAATCCCAAGATGTCAGCAACATTCCCACGCTCTAAATTATAATTCCCTTGATGTCAGCAACATTCCCACGTCTAAATTATAATTCCCTCGATGTCAGCTACATTCCCACGCTCTAAATTATAATTCCCTCGATGTCAGCAACATTCCCACGCTCTAAATTATAATCTCAGGATATCAGCAACATTCCCACGCTCTAAATTATAATTCCCTTGATATCAGCTACATTCCCACGCTCTAAATTATAATCCCAGGATGTCAGCTACATTCCCACGCTCTAAATTATAATCCCAGGATGTCAGCAACATTCCCACGCTCTGAATTATAATTCCCTCGATGTCAGCTACATTCCCACGCTCTAAATTATAATTCCCTTGATGTCAGCAACATTCCCACGCTCTAAATTATAATCCCAGGATGTCAGCAACATTCCCACGCTCTAAATTATAATTCCCTTGATGTCAGCAACATTCCCACGCTCTAAATTATAATCCCAGGATGTCAGCAACATTCCCACGCTCTAAATTATAATTCCCTCGATGTCAGCAACATCCCCACGCTCTAAATTATAATCTTAGGATATCAGCAACATTCCCACGCTATAAATTATAATTCCCTTGATGTCAGCAACATTCCCACGTTCTAAATTATAATCCCAGGATGTCAGCAACATTCCCACGCTCTAAATTATAATCCCAGGATGTCAGTTACATTCCCAGGCTCTGAATTATAATTCCCTCGATGTCAGCTACATTCCCACGCTCTACATTATAATTCCCTCGATGTCAGCTACATTCCTACGCTCTAAATTATAATTCCCTCGATGTCAGTTACATTCCCACGCTCTAAATTATATTCCCAGGATGTCAGCAACATTTCCACGCTCTAAATTATAATTCCCTTGATGTCAGCAACATTCCCACGCTCTAAATTATAATCCCAGGATGTCAGCAACATTCCCACGCTCTAAATTATAATCCCAGGATGTCAGTTACATTCCCACGCTCTAAATTATATTCCCAGGATGTCAGCAACATTCCCACGCTCTAAATTATAATTCCCTTGATGTCAGCAACATTCCCACGCTCTAAATTATAATCCCAGGATGTCAGCAACATTCCCACGCTCTAAATTATAATCCCAGGATGTCAGCTACATTCCCACGCTCTAAATTATAATCCCAAGATGTCAGCAACATCCCCACGCTCTAAATTATAATCTCAGGATATCAGCAACATTCCCACGCTATAAATTATAATTCCCTTGATGTCAGCAACATTCCTACGCTCTAAATTATAATCCCAGGATGTCAGCAACATTCCCACGCTCTAAATTATAATTCCCTCGATGTCAGCAACATCCCCACGCTCTAAATTATAATCTCAGGATATCAGCAACATTCCCACGCTATAAATTATAATTCCCTTGATATCAGCTACATTCCCACGCTCTAAATTATAAACCCAGGATGTCAGCTACATTCCCACGCTCTAAATTATAATCCGATGTCAGCAACATTCCCACGCTCTAAATTATAATCCCAGGATGTCAGCAACATTTCCCACGCTCTAAATTATAATCCCAGGTGTCAGCTACATTCCCACGCTCTAAATTATAATCCCAAGATGTCAGTTACATTCCCACGCTCTAAATTATATTCCCAGGATGTTAGCAACATTCCCACGCTCTAAATTATAATTCCCTTGATGTCAGCAACATTCCCACGCTCTAAATTATATTCCCAGGAGTCAGCAACATTCCCACGCTCTAAATTATAATTCCCTTGATGTCAGCAACATTCCCACGCTCTAAATTATAATCCCAGGATGTCAGCAACATTCCCACGCTCTAAATTATAATTCCCTTGATATTCCGGAGCGTTGCAAAGGCCTAGTGTTCGTTCTGGACGGAACCAATGACCCGACCACCAATACTCTATCCTCGAACACGAGGTCACCCAATACAGCTCAGCATTAGCTCGCAGACCACGCGCCATAGTCGTCAACAAGGTAGACTTGCCCGAAGCGAGACAGAACTACGAGAAAATGAGACAGAAGATGGAAGTCATAGGAGTTTCAGCTAAGACTGGACACAATTTGATAGAACTTTTAATGGTTATCAGAGATATAATGACAGAGATTTAGGTGATGGTGTTGTAATTAAATAATTTAATTATAGGTGAAGTATTTTGTATTGTTAATTATTTTTTCGTTTAGTGTTGAAGCAAGTGTGACGTCGATTGTACATAGTTTATGATAATTAAACGACTTATAAGTTTTATAAATGTTTGATTTTAAAATTTCTATAAACTATCACAAATTGCTCTTACACGTAAATCGAAAAAATACGCGTTCAGCATCGTTCCCACGCTCTAAATTATAATTCCCTCGATGTGAGCAACATTCCCACGCTTTAAATTATAATCCCAGGATGTCAGCAACATTCCCACGCTCTAAATTATAATTCCCTCGATGTCAGCTACATTCCCACGCTCTAAATTATAATTCCCTCGATGTCAGCTACATTCCCACGCTCTGAATTATAATTCCCTCGATGTCAGCACACATTTCCCACGCTTTAAATTATAATTCCCTCGATGTCAGCAACATTCCCACGCTCTAAATTATAATTCCCTCGATGTCAGCTACATTCCCACGCTTTAAATTATAATCCCAGGATGTCAGCTACATTCCCACGCTCTAAATTATAATTCCGAGATGTCAGCAACATTCCCACGCTCTAAATTATAATCCTGAGATGTCAGCAACATTCCCACGCTCTAAATTATAATTTCCTCGATGTCAGCTACATTCCCACGCTTTAAATTATAATCCCAGGATGTCAGCAACATTCCCACGCTCTAAATTATAATACCAGGATGTCAGCAACATTCCCACGCTCTAAATTATAATTCCCTCGATGTCAGCAACATTCCCACGCTCTAAATTATAATTCCCTCGATGTCAGCAACATTCCCACGCTCTACATTATAATTCCCTCGATGTCAGCTACATTCCCACGCTCCAAATTATAATTCCCTCGATGTCAGCAACATTCCCACGTTCTAAATTATAATCCCAGGATGTCAGCAACATTCCCACGCTCTAAATTATAATCCCAGGATGTCAGCAACATTCCCACGCTCTAAATTATAATCCCAGGATGTCAGCAGCATTCCCACGCTCTAAATTATAATTCCCTTGATGTCAGCTACATTCCCACGCTCTTAATTATAATCCCAGGATCTCAGCAACATTCCCATGCTCTAAATTATAATTCCCTCGATGTCAGCAACATTCCCACGCTTTAAATTATAATTCCCTTGATGTCAGCAACATTCCCAAGCTCTAAATTATAATCCCAGGATGTCAGCAACATTCCCACGCTCTAAATTATAATTCCCTCGATGTCAGCAACATTCCCACGCTCATAATTATAATCCCAGGATATCAGCAACATTCCCAGGCTCTGAATTATAATTCCCTCAATGTCAGCTACATTCCCACGCTCTAAATTATAATTCCCTCGATGTCAGCAACATTCCCACGCTTTAAATTATAATTCCCTTGATGTCAGCAACATTCCCACGCTCTAAATTATAATCCCAGGATGTCAGCAACATTCCCACGCTCTAAATTATAATTCCCTCGATGTCAGCAACATTCCCACGCTCTAAATTATAATTCCCTCGATGTCAGCAACATTCCCACGCTCTAAATTATAATTCCCTCGATGTCAGCTACATTCCCACGCTCTAAATTATAATTCCCTCGATGTCAGCAACATTCCCACGTTCTAACTTATAATCCCTGATGTCAGCAACATTCCCACGCTCTAAATTATAATCCCAGGATGTCAGTTACATTCCCACGCTCTAAATTATAATTCCCTCGATGTCAGCAACATTCCCACGTTCTAAATTATAATCCCAGGATGTCAGCAACATTCCCACGCTCTAAATTAAATCCCAGATGTCAGCAACATTCCCACCTCTGAATTATAATTCCCTCGATGTCAGCTACATTCCCACGCTCTAAATTATAATTCCCTCGATTCGGCAACATTCCCACGTCTAAATTATAATTCCCTCGATGTCACTACATTCCCACGCTCTAAATTATAATTCCCTCGATGTCAGCTACATTCCCACGCTCTAAATTATAATTCCCTCGATGTCAGCAACATTCCCACGCTCTAAATTATAATCTCAGGATATCAGCAACATTCCCACGCTATAAATTATAATTCCCTTGATATCAGCTACATTCCCACGCTCTAAATTATAATCCCAGGATGTCAGCTACATTCCCACGCTCTAAATTATAATCCCAGGATGTCAGCAACATACCCACGCTCTGAATTATAATTCCCACGATGTCAGCTACATTCCCACGCTCTAAATTATAATCCCAGGATGTCAGCAACATTCCCACGCTCTAAATTATAATCCCAGGATGTCAGCAACATTCCCACGCTCTAAATTATAATTTCCTCGATGTCGGCAACATCCCCACGCTCTAAATTATAATCTCAGGATATCAGCAACATTCCCACGCTATAAATTATAATTCCCTTGATATCAGCTACATTCCCACGCTCTAAATTATAATCCCAGGATGTCAGCTACATTCCCACGCTCTAAATTATAATCCCGAGATGTCAGCAACATTCCCACGCTCTAAATTATAATTCCTCGATGTCAGCAAAAATTCCCACGCTCTCTACATTATAATTCCCTCGATGTCAGCTACATTCCTACGCTCTAAATTATAATCCCTCGATGTCAGCAACATTCCCACGTTCTAAATTATAATCCCAGGATGTCAGCAACATTCCCACGCTCTAAATTATAATCCCAGGATGTCAGTTACATTCCCACGCTCTAAATTATAATCCCAGGATCTCAGCAACATTCCATGCTCTAAATTATAATCCCAGGATGTCAGCAACATTCCCACGCTCTGAATTATAATTCCCTCGATGTCAGCTACATTCCCACGCTCTAAATTATAATTCCCTCGATGTCACAACATTCCCACGTTCTAATTATAATCCAGGATGTCAGCAACATTCCCACGCTCTAAATTATAATCCCAGATGTCACAACATTCCCACGCTCTAAATTTATAATCCCAGGATGTCAGCTACATTCCTACGCTCTAAATTATAATCCCAAGATGTCAGCTACATTCCCACGCTCTAATTATAATCCCAGGATGTCAGCAACATTCCCACGCTCTGAATTAAATTCCCTCGATGTCAGCTACATTCCCACGCTCTAAATTATAAATTCCCTCGATGTCGGCAACATTCCCACGTCTAAATTATAATTCCCTCGATGTCAGCTACATTCCCACGCTCTAAATTATAATTCCCTCGATGTCAGCAACATTCCCACGCTCTAAATTATAATCTCAGGATATCAGCAACATTCCCACGCTATAAATTATAATTCCCTTGATATCAGCTACATTCCCACGCTCTAAATTATAATCCCAGGATGTCAGCAACATTCCCACGCTCTAAATTATAATTCCCTCGATGTCAGCAACATTCCCACGCTCTACATTATAACCCTCGATGTCACTACATTCCACGCTCTAAATTATAATTCCCTCGTGTCAGCAACATTCCCACGTTCTAAAATTATATCCCAGGATGTCAGCAACATTCCCACGCTCTAAATTATAATCCCAAGATGTCAGTTACATTCCCACGCTCTAAATTATAATCCCAGGATGTCAGCTACATTCCCACGCTCTAAATTATAATTCCCTTGATGTCAGCTACATTCCCACGCTCTAAATTATAATCCCAGGATGTCAGCAACATCCCACGCTCTAAATTATAATTCCCTCGATGTCAGCTACATTCCACGCTCTAAATTATAATCCCAAGATGTCAGCTACATTCCCACGCTCTAAATTATAATCCCAGGATGTCAGTTACATTCCCACGCTCTAAATTATATTCCCAGGATGTCAGCAACATTCCCACGCTCTAAATTATAATTCCCTTGATGTCAGCAACATTCCCACGTCTAAATTATAATTCCCTCGATATCAGCTACATTCCCACGCTCTAAATTATAATTCCCTCGATGTCAGCAACATTCCCACGCTCTAAATTATAATCTCAGGATATCAGCAACATTCCCACGCTATAAATTATAATTCCCTTGATATCACTACATTCCCCGCTCTAAATTATAATCCCAGGATGTCAGCTACATTCCCACGCTCTAAAATAAATCCCAGGATGTCAGCTACATTCCCACGCTCTAAATTATAATCCGAGATGTCAGCAACATTCCCACGCTCTAAATTATAATTCCCTCGATGTCAGCAAAATTCCCACGCTCTACATTATAATTCCTCGATGTCAGCTACATTCCTACGCTCTAAATTATAATTCCCTCGATGTCCAACATTCCCACGTTCTAAATTATACTCCCAGGATGTCAGTTACATTCCCACGCTCTAAATTATAATCCCAAGATTGTCAGTTACATTCCCACGCTCTAAATTATAATCCCAGGATGTCAGCAGCATTCCCACGCTCTAAATTATAATTCCCTTATGTCAGCTACATTCCCACGCTCTTAATTAAATCCCAGGATGTCAGCAACATTCCCACGCTCTAATTATAATTCCCTCGATGTCAGCTACATTCCCCACGCTCTAAATTATAATCCCAAGATGTCAGCAACATTCCCACGCTCTAAATTATAATTCCCTTGATGTCAGCAACATTCCCACGTCTAAATTAAATTCCCTCGATGTCAGCTACATTCCCACGCTCTAAATTATAATTCCCTCGATGTCAGCAACATTCCCACGCTCTAATTATAATCTCAGGATATCAGCAACATTCCCACGCTCTAAATTATAATTCCCTTGATATCAGCTACATTCCCACGCTCTAAATTATAATCCCAGGATGTCAGCTACATTCCCACGCTCTAAATTAATAATCCCAGGATGTCAGCAACATTCACGCTCTGAATTATAATTCCCTCGATGTCAGCTACATTCCCACGCTCTAAATTATAATTCCCTTGATGTCAGCAACATTCCCACGCTCTAAATTATAATCCAGGATGTCAGCAACATTCCCACGCTCTAAATTATTTCCCTTGATGTCAGCAACATTCCACGCTCTAATTATAATCCCAGATGTCAGCAACATTCCCGCTCTAAATTATAATTCCCTCGATGTCAGCAACATCCCACGCTCTAAATTATAAGCTTAGGATATCAGCAACATTCCCACGCTATAAATTATAATTCCCTTGATGTCAGCAACATTCCCACGTTCTAAATTATAATCCCAGGATGTCAGCAACATTCCCACGCTCTAAATTATAATCCCAGGATGTCAGTTACATTCCAGCTCTGAATTATAATTCCCTCGATGTCAGCTACATTCCCACGCTCTACATTAAATTCCCTCGATGTCAGCTACATTCCTACGCTCTAAATTATAATTCCCTCGATGTCAGTTACATTCCCACGCTCTAAATTATATTCCCAGGATGTCAGCAACATTTCCACGCTCTAAATTATAATTCCCTTGATGTCAGCAACATTCCCACGCTCTAAATTATAATCCCAGGATGTCAGCAACATTCCCACGCTCTAAATTATAATCCCAGGATGTCAGTTACATTCCCACGCTCTAAATTATATTCCCAGATGTCAGCAACATTCCCACGCTCTAAATTATAATTCCCTTGATGTCAGCACATTCCCACGCTTCTAAATTATAATCCCAGATGTCAGCAACATTCCCACGCTCTAAATATAATCCCAGGATGTCAGCTACATTCCCACGTCTAAATTATATCCCAAGATGTCAGCAACATCCCCACGCTCTAAATTATAATCTCAGGATATCAGCAACATTCCCACGCTATAAATTATAATTCCCTTGATGTCAGCAACATTCCTACGCTCTAAATTATAATCCCAGGATTCAGCAACATTCCCACGCTCTAAATTAATTCCCTCGATGTCAGCAACATCCCCACGCTCTAAATTAATAATCTCAGGATATCAGCAACATTCCCACGCTATAAATTATAATTCCCTTGATATCAGCTACATTCCCACGCTCTAAATTATAATCCCAGGATGTCAGCTACATTCCCACGCTCTAAATTATAATCCCGAGATGTCAGCAACATTTCCCACGCTCTAAATTATAATCCCAGATGTCAGCAACATTCCCCCGCTCTAAATTTTATTCCCAGGATGTCAGCTACATTCCCACGCTCTAAATTATAATCCCAAGATGTCAGTTACATTCCCACGCTCCTAAATTATATTCCCAGGATGTTAGCAACATTCCCCACGCTCTAAATTATAATTCCCTTGATGTCAGCAACATTCCACGCTCTAAATTATATTCCCAGGATGTCAGCAACATTCCCACGCTCTAAATTATAATTCCCTTGATGTCAGCAACATTCCCACGCTCTAAATTATAATCCCAGGATGTCAGCAACATTCCCACGCTCTAAATTATAATTCCCTTGATATTCCGGAGCGTTGCAAGGCCTAGTGTTCGTTCTGGACGGAACCAATGACCCCGACCACCAATACTCTATCCTCGAACACGAGGTCACCCAATACAGCTCAGCATTAGCTCGCAGACCACGCGCCATAGTCGTCAACAAGGTAGACTTGCCCGAAGCGAGACAGAACTACGAGAAAATGAGACAGAAGATGGAAGTCATAGGAGTTTTAGCTAAGACTGGACACAATTTGATAGAACTTTTAATGGTTTATCAGAGATATATATGACAGAGATTTAGGTGATGGTGTTTGTAATTAAATAATTTAATTATAGGTGAAGTATTTTTGTATTGTTAATTATTTTTTTCGTTTAGTGTTGAAGCAAGTGTGACGTCGATTGTACATAGTTTATGATATTAAACGACTTATAAGTTTTATAAATGTTTGATTTTAAAATTTTATAAACTATCACAAATTGCTCTTACACGTAAATCGAAAAAATACGCGTTCAGCATCGTTCCCACCTCTAAATTTAATTCCCATCGATGTGAGCAACATTCCCACGCTCTAAATTATAATCCCAAGATGTCAGCAACATTCCCACGCTCTAAATTATAATTCCCTCGATGTCAGCTACATTCCCACGCTCTAAATTATAATTCCCTCGATGTCAGCTACATTCCACGCTCTGATTATAATTCCCTCGATGTCAGCAACATTCCCACGCTTTAAATTATAATTCCCTCGATGTCAGCAACATTCCCACGCTCTAAATTATAATTCCCTCGATGTCAGCTACATTCCCACGCTTTAAATTATAATCCCAGGATGTCAGCTACATTCCCACGCTCTAAATTATAATTCCGAGATGTCAGCAACATTCCCACGCTCTAAATTATAATCCTGAGATGTCAGCAACATTCCCACGCTCTAAATTATAATTTCCTCGATGTCAGCTACATTCCCACGCTTTAAATTATAATCCCAGGATGTCAGCAACATCCACGCTCTAAATTATAATACCAGGATGTCAGCAACATTCCCACGCTCTAAATTATAATTCCCTCGATGTCACAACATTCCCACGCTCTAAATTATAATATCCCTCGATGTCAGCAACATTCCACGCTCTACAATATAAATCCCTCGATGTCAGCTACATTCCCACGCTCCAAATTATAATTCCCTCGATGTCAGCAACATTCCCACGTTCTAAATTATAATCCCAGGATGTCAGCAACATTCCCACGCTCTAAATTATAATCCCAGGATGTCAGCAACATTCCCACGCTCTAAATTATAAATCCCAGGATGTCAGCAGCATTCCCACGCTCTAAATTATAATTCCTTGATGTCAGCTACATTCCCACGCTCTTAATTATAATCCCAGGATCACAGCAACATTCCCATGCTCTAAATTATAATTCCCTC